>CM055117.1:1024984075-1025584075 GCA_029206835.1 Rana muscosa | reverse complement strand
TGGCTCCTGTCCCTTGTTACCATATTTGAAATTAGCGCCGAAGGCGCACGTGCCCGCGCGCGTGCGCGTGCACGCGCCTCTATATATAGAGGTGAGCCGGGAAAGGGGGCGGAGCCTGGGGGATGACGCTCTGTGCGCGCCGCAGCGCTTCTGCGCATGTGCAGGCGTCCCAGCAGTTTAAAAAAACCACAATATTGTAGTGAGCTGGCTATGAAGTACAAAGACAGAGCTGGCAACATTTAAAGGCATACAGCAAGCGGTTGATACAGGCATCCCCTAGAAAGGCACATTAGTAGACACCAACTGTGATATAGCAGCAATTGTGCTAGACTATTCTCAGTAAAAGTGGTGTATTACGGCTGGAATACCTCAGCTTTAGGCTTAGGAATATGCCGTCCAGAAGCTCCGGAACTGAATCTTCCAGGAAGCGAAGGGGGTCTCATCGGGCTCGGAGGATCTTGGGCATACTCCTGCTGCACCAGTCTCCCCTGAAGTTCAGAGGTAAGTGACCGTAGAGACCCCGCAGGGGTACTTGGTACTGTGGCTGTCCTCAGTCACCTGCTCCTGTGTATGTAACAGAGGAGGTTTTTTCCTCAGCTCTGGGAGGATTAGAGAGAGATTGTCAACATTTATCGCTGCCTCCCTGTCAGGGAAAGCACGCCCGATCTCCGTCTCCTCCTTCAGAGTGCCTGTTAGCAGAGCAACAGTCCCATACAGGGATCGACCTGCCTGAAGGGGATCAGGATAAGGTTGATTCTGTTATAGAGGAATCAACAGTGGGGGAACCTTTTCTCAGCATCTCAAGCTGAAAGATTATGGGTTCAGTCTCTGACTAACATGGTCCGATCAGCATTTAAAAATGCACCTTGCGGAACCATCAACCACTACTGTATCCTCGTTGGGGTCGCTAGAAGCCCCCAGACTGTTTGTTCTTTTCCACTTCACCCTTTACTGAAAGGGCTCATTTACCAGGATTGGGAACGTCCTGAGAAAATATTTATTCCCCCAAGAGATTTCCGGTGGTCTATCCCATGGAGGATAAGTTCATCAAAAAAAAAAAAGGAAGGTCCCTACAATGGACGCAGCCATCTCTTGTATGTATAAATCACTGACATGTCCAGTGGATAATGTCCAAATGTTCAAGAACCCAATAGATAAAAGATTGGAGTCCTTATGAAAATCTGCTTGGTGATACAACCAGCAGTAGCAGCTATTGGGGTCTGCTAAGCAGTGAAGGATCATTTGAAACAGGTCTTGAGGGACTTGACAGATCAGCAGGCTTTGCCCTAGCTGATCTACCTAGAGCCTTAGGCTTTACGGTTGACGCCATAGAGGATTCAGTCCATCAGGCCTCCCGCCTTACGCTGTCTATAGTACATATGCGTAGGCTCCTATGGCTCAAAAACTGGCCTGCTGAAGCTCCCTGTAAAGAATGGCTGGTTAGCGTCCCATTTCATGGTGAACGCTTATTCAGGGAAAACCTGGACAAATATATCCAGAAAATTTCCAGCGGTAAAAATACGCTCTTGCCGGTTAAAAGCAGAGTTAGAGGTCCCTCTTTAAGAGGCCTGCTTCTCCAGTCCCTGGGGCATCGGCTGTGTAACAGTTCCGACGGCCTCCTTGGTCAAATCCCGGGGGTAAAAAACAGGGACAGTAGCAGGGTAATGAGAAACCCTGGGTCAGGGGAGGTACAAAACCTCCCCCAAAGTTAAATTCATGAAGCCCCCACTCAGTCGGGTGGGGGGAGGACTCCAGTTGTTCGCAAGAGACCTGGCGGGACACGATCAAGACAGATAGGTGCTCTCCGCAGTAGGTTTGGGATACAGTTTGGAGTTAAAAGACTCTCCTCCTTCCCATTTTTGAGGTCAAACGTGCCAAGGGATCCCCGGAAGAGAGAGTCCCTCCTGTTGGCACTAGAACAACTATTGCTCCAAGGAGTAATTATGGAGGATCCCCTGGAAGAATGAGGGTTCAGGTTTTACTCAAACCTCTTTACAGTCCCGAAGCAAACGCGGACGGGAGGCCCATATTAATTCTAAAAGGGCTATACAAATTCCTGTATATCAGGACTTTCCGATGGAGTCGATCCGATCGGTGGCCACTGCCCTACAAGGGGAGGATTGGTTAGCCACGATCGACATCAAAGATGCTTATTTGCACATTCCCATCTTTCCAGTCCACCAAAAATTTCTACGCTTTGCAGTAGAAGGGCGCCATTTTCAGTTCAGAGCCTTACCCTTCGGTTTGGCCACAGCACCACAAGTGTTTACAAAAATTCTGGCCCTTTATTGGCCAATCTAAGAACACAAGGTGTAATGATAATGGCATATCTGGATGACTTGTTGCTGATAGACCACTCAGTGAAAAAACTAGACGTGGTCGTTCACAAGACGATCAAGTATCTGGAATCTCACGGTTGGATTATCAACCGAGACAAGTCAGCCCTAAAAACCAGTCAAAAGTCTGGAATACTTGGGGCTAAGGTTGGATTCAGGCCAGAGAAAAATATTCTTGCCTCGAGGAAAGGTGTTGTCTTTGAAAGATTTGATCCACTTAGTGGGTACAAAAAAGACAGCCGTCCATACGCCTGTATATGAGGCTGCTGGGAAAAATGGTGGCATCATTCGAAGCAGTACCCTACGGTCAATTCCATTCAAGGAATTTGCAAGGGGCCATACTGTCAGCCTGGAACAAAAAAGTTCAGGCCCTAGACTTACAATGTCCTTGTCCCCTTCCGTTCGCAAGAGCCTCCATTGGTGGTTGGTTCCCCAGAATCTGGAAAAAAGGAAATCCTTCAGTCCGATTTCTTGGAAGGTGGTCACTACAGATGCCAGCCTTATAGGCTGGGGAGCAGTACTGGAGCAATAGTCTCTCCAGGGCAGATGGTCGGATGCAGAAAAGGCCCTGCCCATCAATCTCTTAGAGATACGAGCAGCCCGGTATGCCCTAGTAGCATGGACATCCAAACTCCAAGGGTCCCCTGTCAGAATGCAATCAGACAATGCCACAGCAGTGGCATATATCAATCATCAGGGGGGCACCAGGAGTCGTGCAGCCCAGAGGGAAGTAAATTACATCCTGAAATGGGCAGAAAAATATGTCCCAGCCATATCTGCGGTATTCATTCCAGGAGTGGAGAATTGGAAGGCGGACTTTCTAAGTCGCCAGCAATTAGGCCCAGAGGAAGGGTCCCTTCACCCCGAGGTTTTCTGGACAATATGTCAGCGGTGGGGAACATCGGATGTAGATCTTCTAGCATCCAGATTCAACGCAAAGGGGGACAGGTTTGTCTCTCGGACAAGGGATCCCCTAGCTTGCGGCTCGGATGCCCTAGTGTTCCCTTGGGATCAGTTCAAGCTGATATATGCATTCACACCGCCACAATGGTTACCTCGATTACTCCGCAGAATCAGGGTAGAAAAGAAACCGGTGATTCCGGTGGCTCCAGCGTGGCCCCGAAGAGCGTGGTACGCGGAGATTGTAAAATTTCAGTGGGGAGTCCTTGGACTCTCCCACGTCGTCCGGCTTTCGCAAGGACCGATATACCACCCTTCCTTACCAGCCCTAGGTTTGACGGCCTGGCTATTGAAGCCCACATTCTAAAAAAGAGAGGGCTCTCTAATGCTGTGGTATCTACCATGATCAATGCCAGGAAGCCGGTATCCAGGCAGATCTACTATAGAATCTGGAAGGCGTACATCGCGTGGTGTGAGGCCAAGAAATGGCATCCACATAAGTACGTAATAGGTAGGATTCTGGACTTCCTACAGTGGGCTGTAGATAGGAAGCTTGCCTTGAGTACTATCAAGGGTCAGATTTCGGCCTTGTCAATATTTTTTCAAAGGCCCTTGGCTTCGTATTCACTAGTCAAAGCCTTTATACAAGGAGTGATGCGTATTAGTCCTCCGGTTAATATTCCCATACGTCCATGGGATCTAAACTTGGTTCTGTCGGTTCTACAGAAACAACCATTTGAACCATTACAGCATATTTCCTTGGTGCTTCTCACCAGGAAATTGATTTTTCTAGTAGCCATTTGTTCGGCTAAAAGAGTATCGGAATTAGCAGCTATGTCCTGTAAGGAGCCATATCTGGTTATCCATAAGGACAGAGTAGTGTTACGTCCTCATCCAGCCTTTCTTCCTAAGGTGGTATCGAGGTTTCATTTGAACCAAGATGTGGTTCTTCCTTCTTTTTTCCCCAAACCTACTTCGGTAGAGGAAAAGTTATTGCATTCTTTGGATGTAGTAAGAGCAGTTAAAGCTTATCTAAAAGCCACTGCTCAGATTCGCAGAACGGATACTTTGTTTATTCTGCCGGAAGGCCCCAGAAAGGGTCAGGCAGCGTCAAAATCTACTTTAGCCAAGTGGATACGACAGGTCATTATGCAAGCTTATGGCTTGAGAAGGAGACCGCCTCCAATTCAAAGTTAGAGCGCACTCCACGAGAGCAGTTGGAACTTCATGGGCAGTGCATCACCAGGCCTCCCTGGCTCAAATCTGTAAGGCCGCAACGTGGTCTTCAGTACACACGTTTACTAGGTTCTACCAGGTGGACGTTAGAAGTCAGGAGGATGTCGCCTTTGGGCGCAGTGTGTTGCAGGCCGCAAAAGATCCTCATGTCTGATAGCGCTCAGCTTATATATGGTGTATCCCCCTCCTCATTGGGCATTGCTTTAGGACATCCCATTAGTAATGACTATGTCGCTCTGTGTCCCGTGATGTAGTGACACAGCCCCAAATCCACAATGGCTCAAAAGTGATATGGTCCAGAAATATTTAGATGGAATAAAGGTGGATAAAGCACCTGGACCAGATGGCATACACCCACGGATCCTAAAAGAATTGAGCTCTGTAATTTCAAAGCCATTGTATTTAATTTTTAGGGACTCATTAATGACAGGAATAGTACCACTGGATTGGCGCAGGGCCAATGTGGTGCCTATATTTAAAAAGGGAATTAAGTGTTTACCAAGTAACTATAGACCTGTTAGTTTAACTTCTATAGTTGGGAAAATACTGGAGAGAATAATAAAAGACCACATAGATGAGTTCTTGCTGGAAAAAAACTATTTAAGCAACAGACAGCATGGATTCATGAAAGACAGAAGTTGTCAAACAAACCTGATTTCTTTTTATGAAGAGGTAAGTAAGACCTTGGACAGAGGGGTGGCAGTGGACGTGGTATACTTGGATTTTGCAAAAGCGTTCGATACAGTTCCCCACACACGGCTCATGTGTAAGGTAAAGTCTACAGGATTGGAAATATCAGTTTGTAAATGGATAGAAAACTGGCTAAAAGACAGAATTCAGAGAGTAGTGGTTAATGATTCTTACTCTGAATGGTCCAAGGTTATCAGTGGTGTACCCCAAGGTTCAGTGCTGGGACCCTTACTTTTTAATATGTTTATAAATGATATTGGGTCTGAGATCAAAAGTAACATTTCTGTCTTTGCAGATGACACCAAGCTATGCAGTGGAATAACGTCCTTACAGGATGTCGCCAATTTACAAGCCGACCTCAATGCTCTGTCTAATTGGGCGACTATGTGGCAGATGAGGTTTAATGTTGATAAATGTAAAGTTATGCACTTGGGGGCTAATAATATGAATGCATCATACATACTAGGGGGAGTACAACTGGGGGGATCCATAGTGGAGAAGGATCTGGGGGTTTTGGTAGATCATAAGCTCAATAATGGCATGCAATGCCAAGCTGCGGTTTCCAAAGCGAGCAAAGTCCTTTCTTGTATTAAGAGAGGTATGGTCTCCAGAGAGAGAGATATCATTTTGCCCCTGTTCAAATCATTAGTAAGACCTCATCTGGAATATGCAGTTCAGTTTTGGGCCCCAGTTCTCAAAAAGGATATTGGGGAACTGGAGAAAGTGCAGAGAAGGGCAACCAAACTGATAAGAGGCATGGAGGAGCTCAGCTATGAGGAGAGATTAGAGGAACTGAATTTATTCTCTCTTGAGAAGAGGAGATTAAGGGGGGATATGATCAACATGTACAAATATATAAGGGGTCCATATAGTGAACTTGGTGTTCAGTTATTCACTTTACGGTCAACACAAAGGACAAGGGGGCACTCTTTGCGTCTAGAGGAAAAGAGATTTCACCTCCAAATACGGAAAGGTTTTTTCACAGTAAGAGCTGTGAAAATGTGGAATAGACTCCCTGCAGAGGTGGTTCTGGCCAGCTCAGTAGATTGCTTTAAGAAGGGCCTGGATTCTTTCTTAAATGTACATAATATAACTGGGTACTGACATTTATAGGTAAAGTTGATCCAGGGAATATCCGATTGCCTCTCGGGGGATCAGGAAGGAATTTTTTCCCCTGCTGTAGCAAATTGGATAATGCTCTTCTGGGTTTTTTGCCTTCCTCTGGATCAACTGTGGGTATAGAATTGGGTATATGGGATTGTACGATATATGTTTATTTTTATTTTTTTATTTTTATTTTTTACGGTTGAACTGGATGGACTTGTGTCTTTTTTCAACCTGACTAACTATGTAACTATGTAACTATGTAACTATGTACGAGAAAGAAAATAGGATTTTTATAACAGCTTACCTGTAAAATCCTTTTCTTGGGAGTACATCACGGGACACAGAGCTCCCGCCCCTCTTTGGGGACACTTATTGCTTTGCTACAAAACTGAGGTGCTCCCGGATGGGAGGGGCTTATATAGGGGAGGGTACTTCCGGTTTTGGAAGTTGCCAGTGCCAGCACCTGACGGTATCTATATAACCCATTAGTAATGAC
Organism: Rana muscosa; assembly: GCA_029206835.1. Taxonomy (NCBI): domain Eukaryota; kingdom Metazoa; phylum Chordata; class Amphibia; order Anura; family Ranidae; genus Rana; species Rana muscosa. Next base: position 1,025,577,310 of record CM055117.1, on the reverse strand, counting down.
TATGTCGCTCTGTGTCCCGTGATGTACTCCCAAGAAAAGGATTTTACAGGTAAGCTGTTATAAAAATCCTATTTTTTTACCATGACATTAAAAATGGTCGTGTGTACGCGGCATTTGTTTTAAATACATTTTCAATAAGGGTTTTTCACAATGCAGAGTATTCTTTTTCATGTCTTGGGAGCTTACCCATAGGAATGACATCTAGGAGTGATCTTTGGATGACCAATGTTGTGTAGTCTCTTATCTCTAGGAGATCTTCTAAAAACACATTGGAAAAACAGGGGCCTGGGTTGTATGGCCGCATGCTCTATTTACCTTTCCTTAACCAGCAGGACATTTAAAACTAGTAATGGATTTTTTTTCAGACGGATGTTGGCTCTAACTTGTCTTGCATACACACGGTCACACAAATGTTGTCGGAAATTCCGAACACCAAAAACACGGTGACGTACAAGACGTACGACGGCACTATTAAAGGGAAGTTCAATACCAGTCGTGTTAGTAGAAGTTTGGTGAGAGACGATTCGTGCTTTTCAGTCCGTTACAGCTTGACGAATGTGCTATCTCCATTACGAACGCTAGTTTTACCAGACCGAGCGCTTCCGTCTCGTACTTGATTCAGAGCATGTGTGGATTTTTGTGCGTCGGAATTGGCTACAGACGATCAGAATTTCCGAGAAGAACTTTTGTTGTCGGAGAAATTGAGAACCAGCTCTCAAACATTTGTTGTCGGAAATTCCGACAGCAAATGTCCGATGGAGCCTACACACGGTCAGATTTTCCGACAACAAGCTCACATTGAACATTTGTTGTCGGAATGTCCGATCGTGTGTACGCGGCATTAGCCTATATCTTTTCCATTAAGGTTGTGGTATCACAGTTGGAATCCTTAAAGTGGTGACCGATCTCTTCTCACATGTACAGATTTGTTTAACATTTTGGAGTATTTTTTGAAGAGCACATTATCGTTTATTTTTCAGTTCTTCATTTTTAATTTTCTCACTGTATACTTTAATTTTTATACTCTTTTTCATATACCGTATATACTCGAGTATAAGCCGACCCTAATATAAGGGGAAAAAGGGAAAACTTATTGACTCGAGTATAAGCCTAGGGTGTCCATCTGCATGCCTCACTGTGCCTCAGTTTGCCTCACTGTGTCAATGTGCATACCTCACTGCGCCCATTCCTCACTGTGCCCATGCCTCACTGTGCCCATGCCTCACTGTGCCCATGCCTCACTGTGTCCATGACTAGACTGATGTTTAACATGGGAGTCTGTGGAAGGGGTGCCCAGATTTGAAAAATCAGTGCTCCCCGGCCGTAGGTCGCCTAGACAACAAACTTGGCACACTTGTAGAGGAGAAATGGAGCTATATGTGTCCAAAGTTTCGGGTCCAGGGGACCTAAGACCGGCTGGTACCGGGTCCCCAAATTCACCAGAGAAATTACAGTTTAACATTGGAGTCTATGGAAGGGGTGCCCGGATTTGAAAAATCGGTGCTCCCCATCCGTAGGTCCCCCGGACAACAAACTTTGCACACACGTAGAGAAAGAGTGGGGCTACATGTGTGCCAAGGTTGGGGTTTAGGAGACCTACGGCTAGCCGGTACCGGGTCCCCAAAGTCCTTGGAGATCAGGCGCAAAAAGGTGACTCGAGTATAAGCCGAGGGGGGCAAAAAATTTGCTGAAAAACTCGGCTTATACTCGTGTATGTACTTGGACTTTTTTGCATTATCTTGGACTCTATAAAGTATATTCAATAATTTTTTTTTATCTTTGTTCTAGAGGATATCCATGTTCACTTCTGGTAGTATTATCACAAATTAGCACAATTTTGTATATGAGAAATCCTTTGAAAGCTATAGAGAAGTGAAAATGTGTCAGTCTATGCTGCAATCCCATTACCACAACACATCTGGACCCTGCGAATGACTTGGATTTAAATAGTTGGCCCTAGAGTGGACTAGTACTTGTAACAACTTCTCACCTATAAACAGTGGCGGCTGGTGGGTTTTTTGTTGGGGGGGGCGGCAAACAACCCACCCCTGGGCCGCCGGTGGATTGGCACTAACACAACTGCCCCCCCGCGCGGTGCGTTATGGCACGGCACTTACACCCCCAGCAAACCCTCCCACCACCCGCTGTCCTTACCCTGGATGCGGGCGGTGAGAACAGCGGTAGTAGCTGATGCGGCCATCTTCCAGCCCTGTCCTTAAGCGTGGCGGGCTCGGGGAAAGCTACTCCGGTTTCCTCCCCTGGAGCAGATTCCACGGTGCGTCTCCTATCTGCTCCTCCCGGCGCTAGGTGTCCAATAAGATCGCCTGATGTTTTAGCCAAACCTGAGTGGGCTCCAGTTGCATCATCTGCGACCCGAGCCCACCCTATTTTGAAGCCTATTAGATCAGGTGCTTAAAAAAAAAACCTGGCTGCTGTAATTCATGCACCCGGTGCCCTGAAAGGGGCCAGACACATGAATAGGGGGGCGGCTGCGGCAGCCGTGGATAGATTCGTGCTATGCATGAATCTATCCACTGCATATAGGGGATGGCAAGGAGAGAGGGGACGGCGCCCGGATGCCCGTAATAGAGGGGCCGCCACTGCCTATAGAACTAACATTTGAAAACAATAATTTATATTGTCAAGTGCCAATTCAATGTAATTTCTTTGGAAAATAGTTGTCTCATGGTGGCATTGAACCTGCACCATGGAGACCTCAATTTTAAGTAAAATTCATACTGAGACGATCCCTCAGCACAAGGCCTCAACACCCTACTAACAGTTTCTTTGTTTATCTCTGTGGGATGTGGGCAAGCCCCAACACCAACATTTCTAAATAGCAGGACTGCTTACTGTGAGAGGGCTCCTGTTTTTTTTCAGATATTGTCATATTTGCAGATTTGCAAAGCCTTTGTTTATCGGTAATTCTTGTACTGAGAAGAAAGGGGAGACCCCTGAAAACTGTTTCTGAAAAATTACCTGTTAGTCCAAATACCATCTCCAACAGTACTCAACTGAGTCCTTGTGAAATGGACATAGATTATTAGTGGTCTTAAATGGTTGTTTTAGAGAAGAACTAATTCATTTTGCATTGAGTGGCGGAGCATTAGAACCTTTGTAGGGTCTTTTTGTTGCACCTGTTCTGGATATTTCATCTAAAGTTCTTTTTGTGTCTCTGTGATAGGAAATGATGGTAACTCCCCTCAACAAGGACACAACCATTATTAAAATCCTGTAAAGCCCTGTACACACGATCGGATTTCCTATGGATTCTAATCCGATGGATTTTTCCATCGGAAATCCGATGAAGCTGACTTCCATCAGTCTTGCCTACACACCATCAGTCAAAAAACTGACCGTCCCAAACGCCGTGATGTAAAACACTCCGATGAGCCGAGAAAAATTAAGTTCAATGCTTCTGAGCATGCGTCGACTTGATTCTGAGCATGCGTGGGTTTTTTGTCCGATGGAGTTCCACACAGACGATCGGAATTTTCTATCGGTTTTTTGCCCATCGGATAAATTTAAAACATGTTCTATTTTTTCTCACCGATGGAAAAAAGACCGATGGGGCCCATACACGATCGGTTTGTCTTATGAGAAAAGTCCATCGGACTGTTTTCATCGGTAAAACTGATCGTGCGTACACGGCTTAAGAGTTTGGGTCCAAGTTTTACCTTAAAGGCCACTTGTCAAAAGAGAAAAAAAAAGAAGGTGCCATTGCTGGCCTCCTTCTGAAAAATAGTGTCCTGGACAGGGCTTTTTTTCTTCAGAGAATAGGTGCAGGTACTCCCCCCTTTCAAGTCACCCCTTGTCTTTGCCCCTATCCACCTCCAAGCACCGCCCCTTAGTTCCACCCCTACCCGCCTCCCCGTACCACCCCTTTTAGAGAAAACAGAACCAAATATCCTTTTTTGGTGCTAGGTAGTTTGTATGGAATTTGGAAACAAAAGACAGTAAAATAGATCCCCTGCAGCAACAATAGACCCCCCAGCAAAAATAGATTCCTCCCAGCAAAAAAGCAACCCCCAACAAAAATAGATCCCTCGCAGCAACAATAGACCCCTACCAGCAAAAATTGATCCCTCCCAGCAACAATAGACCCCCCCCCCAGCAAAAATTGATCCCTCCCAGCAACAATAGACCCCCTTAGTAACAATAGATTCCTCCCAGCAACAATAAACCCCCCCAGGCAAAAATAAATCGCTCACAACAACAATAGACCCCCCCTCCAGCAAAAATTGATTCCTCACAGCAACAATAGACTTCTGGCAAAAATATATCCCTCACAGCAACAATAGACCCCCTTAGAAACAATAGATCTCCCTAGCAACAATAGACCCCCCCTCAGCATCTATAGCTCTCCCAGGAACATTAGACCCCCCAGCAACAATAGCACCCCCAACTACAATAGATCCAGTAGTCAGCAACAATATACCCCTCCCTCAAAAGTAGGTCTCTCCCATCAACAATTGACCCCATCAAAAAAAGATCCCCCACCAGCAGCAATAGATCCCCCCTGTGAAAATAGATCCCCCAGCAGCCAGCATGAATAGACCCTCCAGCATACCCCATCACTCCTTGTCATTATATACATTCAGTGCTGGAGGTGCTGGAACTGCGTTGCCCCATGTTCCCACTGAAAAAAAGCTCTGGTCTTGGATGTTGCTGGTGTTAGTATGTTCTAAATCCCTGGAAAAGCATTCACAGGGAACTCCGAAGCAATGATCTGCATACCTGTTTTAGATCAAAGACTTATGCCGCGTACACACGACCGTTTTTCATGACGAGAAAAATGCCATTTTTTTATTTGGTCATTAAAAACGATCGTGTGTGGGCTCCAGAGCATTTTTCACAACGTGAAAAATGGCCATTCAAAATTTGGAACATGCTCTAATTTTTCTCGTCGTTTTTCACGTCGTCGTTTTTCTCGTCATGAAAAACGGCCGTGTGTAGGCTTTAACGACGTGAAAAAAACACGCATGCTCAGAAGCAAGTGATGAGACGGGAGCGCTCGTTCTGGTAAAACTAGCGTTCATAATGGAGATAGCACATTCGTCACGCTGTAACGGACTGAAGAGCACGAGGCTGAAAAGCGTGAATCGTCTCTCACCAAACTTTACTAACACGAGGATCAGCAAAAGCAGCCCAAAGGGTGGCGCCATCCGAATGGAACTTCCCCTTTATAGTGCCGTCGTACATTTTGTACGTCACCGCGCTTTGCTCTAGCATTTTTTTTCATGATCGTGTGTAGGCAAGGCAGGCTTGAGAAGAATCACGTTGAGAAAAACTTTGTTTTTCTCAATGACATTAAAAAGGGTGGTGTGTACGCGGCATTAGAATGCATTGAATCCACCGGATCATCAAGGGACCCAAGATTCCAGCATCTGTACAAAGAGGTCAGCCCATGTATTTTTCTTCTGACAGGTTTCCCTTCAGCCCAAAGTGGCTTGTAAGATCCCATGAGCGCTTGTAGCAGCACTATCTTTAACCCTCCAGCTGTTGCTCAAATTTATTACATCGCTCCTTTGGCTTTTAAAGCTCTACATGGGCATATTCAGAACATACAGCGATGCAAATAAGTGAGGAGTACAGAGGCGCTCATTCATTTGATTGTAAAGATAGATGTTCTCGGAAGTGACACCGCCACCGAGCGACAGAATGCGAGGCCATTCCTCTTGTACAGTCATCAGATGGGAAACATACATAGTTATTAGCATATTATGCAAAGCAGCCAGTGAAACTGTTTTATGAGCGGTGTAAAACTGAGCCACTGTTTAAATAAAGAAAGATCATTCATATAAAAGAATCATGCTGCTGTATTGTGCATAATGCAGCCACAAATTTCTATCATTAAGACAAGGAAAGACACTTCCAAGTGATTTATAAGTCGCTGAGTTTTCTGCTTTAGACGGCAAAGTATTCCAACTCTCTCTTTAATGAAACTTACCTTCCTACCTTAGCTTCTTCTAATGCTTCAAATGACATATTACATCAAAGTTCTGCTCGCAATTGTAATATAGAAGAGAGCTTTTCACTATTCAATCCAAACCACTGAGCTAGTACTTTGACTTAATCATGTGTTTCAGTGACACCATTTCACCCAAGAAAGTAAAGAACCTGATGTTTACCGTAAGCCCATATTTTTATTCATATGATATATACCGGTAAGCTGAATTTTGGACAAAAACATTAATGGAGGCAACGGTGACATCCTTACTTTGCTGTGTATATGCTATGCCTGAGCAGAGTAGGGATGAGTGCATTTTTTACAGGTTTGATTTGCTGACGATTCAGCAAAATCTGCGTAAAATTCAATAAATAAGTAGTGAACCCCATTAAAGTTTATTGGAGGGCTAATATAAAAGCTATTGTAAAACAAAAGGCATTGGGAGCTGGGCAATTTCAGGGGGCATGTACCAGTACAATTATTATTTTTTAAATATACTATACAGGAGAAAGTATTTTCATAGGGCATTGAGGGGTGACATGACAAATAAACAGATCTTTTAACCACTTCAGCCCCGGAAGATTTTACCCCCTTCCTGACCAGAGCTCTTTTTACAATTTGGCACTGCGTCTCTTTAACTAAAAGTTGCGCGGACGTTCGACGCTGTACCCAAAGAAATTTGCCAATTTTTTTCCCCAAAAACAGAGCTTTCTTTTGGTGGTATTTGCTCACTTCTGCGATTTTTATTTTTTGCACTATAATAAAATAAAATAGCAACAATATTGAAATTTTTTTTTTTTTACTTGTTGCTATAATAAATATCCCCCCCAATTTAAAAACAAAAAAAAATTTCTTCATCAGTTTAAGACAATATATATTCTTCTACATATTTTTGGTAAAATAAATTGCAATAAGCGTATATTGATTGGTCTGCGCAAAAATTATAGTGTCTACAAACTGTGGGAAAGATTTATGGCATTTTTATGGCATTTTTTTTATTTTACTATTAATGGTAGTGATCTGCGATTTTTAGCAGTACTGCTACATTGCGACGGACAGATCGGAGACTTTTGACACTTTTTTGGGACCATTGGCATTTATACATCGATCAGTGCAATGCACTGCTTACTGTGTAAATGTCACTGGCAGGGAAGGGGTTAGGGGGCGATTAGGGGTTAATTGTGGGTTCCCTCAGTATGTTTTAACTGTAGGGGAAAGGATTTACTAGGAGAGGAGACATATAGTTTTTCCTACTTAGTAGGAACAAACTATATGGCTCCTCTTCCCTGACAGCACAGGGATTTGTGTGTTTACACACACAAATCCCCATGGTGGTGCTCGTGCACGCGATCGTGCGTGGCTGGTGGCGGCGATTGTGCCCGCCGGCCACGCGCATCAGGTCCCCTGCCCTCTAGTGGCAGCTAAAGGAATGAACGTACCCGTACGCGCCTCTGGTAGCACGCGCGTGCCCTTTGGTGGCCTCTAAAGGAATGGACGTACCCGTATGGGATTTGCCCAGGGAAGCCATTCTGCCGCAGTATATCCAATCTCTGGTGTTTTTTTTTTTTTCATTTTGGATAGGGTAAGGGAAGGTTATCTGAGGGGAGGAGCACAAAAGCGCCACTCTAAGTGCAGTGGTAACAATAAATTGTAATAGATAAAATGAAGGGGGAGCATATATGTACTCACAAACATGGAGTTTAAAAGTGGACATGTAAGATGGCGGAGTCCGTGTTTTTTCTCAGGCAGAGCGGTGGTGCGGGACCGACGGCGCCGGTAGCAGCTGTCGCTTGCTGGGCCGCGATTCGACCGATGCAGGGAGGAGCGGGGACAAGGATAGAGAGATCCTCAGCGGCGTTGTGGCCGTGCTGCGAGCCGTGACTCGCGGTGAACTTCCGGGTTGCTGGGAGATCAATGTGTTCCGGGTGGCTGGGGAACCAATGGGTAAGCGCTTTCGGAGCATGCGCTCCTTCATCAGACCTCCTTCATCAGACCTAATGTTTGTGAGTACATATATGCTCCCCCTTCATTTTATCTATTAAAATTTCTTGTTACCACTGCACTTAGAGTGGCGCTTTTGTGCTTCTCCCCTCAGCTTTCCTGGATTTGCTTCACATCTTCACTGGGCTGCCTTCTAAGTGTTTAGGATGGACTAGAAAGACTTTCTTTTAGACTCATGTGAACATTTCTAATATTATCCACTCATTTGTATTTTTAATATATTTTTATTATTTTTGTTCCCTGGTTTTTATTCCCATCCTTATTAGTTGTTTTATTGCCTCTGGTAACAGCGCCAACTTCCTCCTATATGTAAGGGAAGGTTATAATCCCTGTAAGGTTTACTTTTGCCATCTTTGTCCTATTGGTCCTATTCACTTCCTGTCCTATAGCCAAAACAGGAAGTGAGAGAAAATATCTGCAAATTAGGGAATCTCTTGGGGACCCCCAAGTAATTAGAACTAGTGTCCCCATTAAAATATTTGCCCTCTATTATTTTTCTGGGGAATTTCTTTTACTTCTACTATCAATGGTAATGGTAAACAAGACAAATAGAGATTGTGACTCTCCCTAACCAGGGCACAGACAGCAGTAAAAACTGACAGATGTTCTAATCCTTCTCCCCACTAATTAAAAAAAAATGCCCTCCAGGTCTTGCTGGGTCGATGACATCACACGGGACGGGGTCACCGGCTGACGTCATCGAGTGACTCCACCACTTAGCTATTTAGAAATTGTCAGAGGGAAGAACAGGCAGTCGGCGGGGAGCTTTCGACGAGGCCGGAAGGTTTTTATTTTTTCAGGTCTGGCGGTGCGACTGACGGTGTGATTGATGATGAATCCACTCTGGAATTTAATGATAGAAATTGGCCAGCGGTCCACTGAGACCCGGTTCACACTTCAGGTCTCCCCGAGTTGCCCCAAGTTGCACTATTTTTAAAACGAATTGAAGTGAATGGAGATGTTTTAATGTGCACGACTGCAGTCGCTTCGACTTCAAAAAAGGTTCCTGTACTACTTCAATCAGACTTCTAGGTGACCTGTAGGCAACTTGTACCCATTGATTTCAATGGAAGTTGCTTAGAAGTCTGATCACTATTCATTTTAAAGGCAACTTTACAGGAAGCAGAAAGGAATTTACCCAGAAGCCACAAGGAAGTCGTGTTGTTAATGACCACAAGTCGCGCTGATGTCTCCTCCAAGTCTGCTGAAGTCTCCTCCAAGTCTCGCTGTGATTCATGCTCAAGTCGTATCTGAAGTTGCTTCTGGAAGTCGTGTTGAAGTCGTGTTGCCCCTGTGTGAACCGGCTCTGAGGCTGTTCTTATTAAAGTGATTTTCTTTTTTAAATAACAAACATGTCATACTTAGCTCCTCTGTGCAAGGGTTTTGCACAGAGCGGTCCCAGTCTTCCTTTTCTGGGGTCCCCCGTCGGTGCTCATGGCTCCTCCTCCGCATTGAGTGACTGTTTAACTCTACTAAAATATAAACTAGAGGGGTCCAAGATCAGAGATAATGGGGGGGGGGATAAGAGAGTAGAAAGAACATGAGGGGAGGGGAAGGGGGGAAATTGGCAAAACAGAGAAAGGGGCCCAGGGAAGGTCATATTTTTAAAGAGAAGTCTTGCAGCAGAAAAAAAAAACTATTTTCAGTAAAGAAGTTGATTGCCCAAAGAGCTAGCAATCATAAATAAAGTACGATTTCCTAGCTGACCCTTATCTCTACTTTTGCAGTTTGTCAGCTTTCCCTATGCCTTCCCTACAACTGCTTTCAATTCACTTACACCTTGGCTGCTCTGGTTCCCACCTTTTATAGTGATTGGACAGAATTATCCAATATACCCCTTATTAGTCATTCTAAAGCCTGCTTGCTATAGTTTAAAAGCCATGAAGTACATTGTGGTTTAAAACTAATTTGTGCAACGTATTTACACGTAAAATCACCAGGACTGCAAATCTCGATTCACAGGATTTGATGCAAACCCATGGTAGCAATGAATCCGAACCTCATCGAAGAGCTAAGGGTGGGACCTTCCACAAGTCTTCCCGCTACCAACGGCCTGCAAAAAACTATGTAGGGACAGATATGAGACCCATCACCATGCAAAAGAAGAGAGCTGCACTGACTGGTCTTTAAAGTGACCCTGTCACAAATACATTTTCTTTAACCACTTAACGACCGCCCACCGCCGATTTACGTCGGCAGAATGGCACCGACAGGCAGAATCACGTAGATCTACGTGATCGCCTTTGTGCAGTTGGGGGGTCCATCCGGACCCCCCTTCACTGCAGTGAGCGGCCGTTAAGTGTTCGGGAGCGATCAGGCATGAGGGGGCGGCCGCTCGATTCCGCCCCCCCCCTCGCGATTGCTCCCGGCGAATGAAATTGCTTCCTCCTGCCTGAAATGTAAACACAGGCTGGAGGAAGTGATGTCATCTCCCTCGCCGCGGTCTTTTCGTCCGCAGCGCCGAGGAGAGAAGACAGAGGTTAGTGCACCAACAGTCCACTGACACGTAGGTACACATAGGCACACAAATCAACCCCCAGTCACCCCCAGATCACCCCCCAGGTCACCCCAAAGCCCCCAATCACAGTGTCACTGATTGCAGTGATCATTTATTTTACTGATCACTGCATTTAGTGTCATCTGTGATTGTAAAAAGTTGCAGGGCAGTTAGGATTAGGCCCCTTTAGGTCCAGGGTAGCCCCCTAACCCCCCCCTAATAAAGGTTTAACCCCTTGATCACCCCCCAGGTAACCCTTTCACCCCCTAACTTCAGCGTCACTAAGCGATTGTTTTTCCGATCGCTGTATTCGTGTCGCTGGTGTTTTAGATAGGCAGTTATTTTTTTTAGGTTCGCCGCAGGTTTTTATTAGTGTCAGGTACCCCCATATATTATTTTAACCCCCTGATTGCCCCTAGAGTTAACCCTTTCACCAGTGATCGCCGTATAAGCGTCACTGGTGTCACTGGTTAGCCAGTAAGTTATTTAGTTATTTAGGTTACCCGTCAGGTTTTTATATAGTGTCAGGTACCCCCATATTTAACCTAATAAAGGTTTTAACCCCCTGATTGCCCCTAGTTAACCCTTTCACCAGTGATCACCATATAAAGGTTACGGGTGACGCTGGTTGATTAGTTTGCTTTTTATAGCATCAGGGCACCCGCCGTATATAACCCAATAAAGGTTTAACCCCCCTGATTGCCCGGCGGGTGAGATCAATTAGGTTTTAGCGCCAGAGAGGGTCTGCGTCGCCCCAGGCAGTGTTAGGTTAGTGACAGTAACGCTAACACCCACGCGCAAAGCATACACCCCCCTTAGTGGTATAGTATCTGATCAGATCTGATCAGATCTATACTAGCATCCCCAGCGGTTTAGGGTTCCCAAAAACGCAGTGTTAGCGGGATCAGCCCAGATACCTGCTAGCGCCTGCGTTTAGCCCCTCCGCCCAGCCCAGCCCAGCCCAGCCCACCCAAGTGCAGTATTGATCGATCACTGTCACTTACCAAACACAACACACATAACTGCAGCGTTCGCAGTGCTTGGTTTTTGGGGCCCTGTACGTGGCTAGGCTCCCAAAAAGTCCCACACATGTGGTATCCCCGTACTCAGGAAAAGCAGCAGAATGTATTTTGGGGTGCAATTCCACATATAACCATGGCATGTGTGAGCAATATATCATTTAGTGACAACTTTTTGTACATTTTTTTTTCTTTTTGTCATTATTCAATCATTTGGGACAAAAAAAAAAAAATATTCAATGGGGTCAACATGCCTCTCAGCAAATAGCTTGGGGTGTCTACTTTCCAAAATGGGGTCATTTGGGGGGGTTTGTGCCATCTTGGCATTTTATGGCCTTCAAAACTGTGATAGGTAGTGAGGAGTGAAATCAAAAATTTATGCCCTTAGAAACCTTGAAGGCGGTGCTTGGTTTTTGGGGTCCCGTACGCGGCTAGGCTCCCAAAAAGTCCCACACATGTGGTATCCCCGTACTCAGGAGAAGCAGCAGAATGTATTTTGGGGTGTAATTTCACATATGCCCATGGCATGTGTGAGCAATATATAATTTAGTGACAACTTTGTGCAAAAAAAAAAAAAGTTTGTCATATTCCCGCAACTTGTGGCAAAATATAAAATATTCCATGGACTGAACATGCCTCTCAGTAAATAGCTTGGGGTGTCTACTTTCCAAAATGGGGTCATTTGGGGGGGTTTTGTGCTATTTTGGCATTTTATGGCCTTCGAAACTGTGATAGGTAGTGAGGAGTGAAATCAAAAATTTGCGCCCTTAGAAATCCTGAAGGCGGTGCTTGGTTTCCGGGGTCCCGTACGTGGCTAGGCTCCTAAAAAGTCCCACACATGTGGTATCCCCGTACTCAGGAGAAGCAGCAGAATGTATTTTGGGGTGCAATTCCACATATAACCATGGCATGTGTGAGCAATATATCATTTAGTGACAACTTTTTGTAATTTTTTTTTTTTGTCATTATTCAATCACTTGGGCCAAAAAAATAAAATATTCAATGGGCTCAACATGCCTCTCAGCAATTTCCTTGGGGTGTCTACTTTCCAAAATGGGGTCATTTGGGGGGGTTTTGTACTGCCCTGCCATTTTAGCACCTCAAGAAATGAGATAGGCAGTCATAAATTTAAAGCTGTGTAAATTTCTGAAAATGTACCCTAGTTTGTAAACGCTATAACTTTTGCGCAAACCAATAAATATACGCTTATTGACATTTTTTTTACTAAAGATATGTGGCTGAATACATTTTGGCCTAAATGTATGACTAAAATTGAGTTTATTCGATTTTTCTTATAACAAAAAGTAGAAAATATCATTTTTTTTCAAAATTTTCGGTCTTTTTCTGTTTATATCGCAAAAAATAAAAATCGCAGAGGCAATCAAATACCATTAAAAGAAAGCTCTATTTGTGGGAAGAAAAGGACGCAAATTTCATTTGGGTACAACATTGCATGTCCGCACATTTTACAGTTAAAGCAGCGCAGTGCCGAATCCCAAAAACAGGCCTGGTCCTAATGGCCCGAAATGGTCCGGGGCTTAAGTGGTTAAACAGCTGTTTCACTGCAGATGGGGTGGTAATGTGAAGTTGTAAACTTTTGACAAGATTCAGAGCATTTTGCTGCAATAATCATCAGGTCAGGCCATCAGGTCAAAATAAAAGAACCCCCCCACCAAAAAAGAAAAGCAATGCAGCCACCACATATAAACATTTGTAAGTTGTAGTTTGCATTTTTTTATTTTGTTTTTGGGTTTAATACCAATTTAAACTTGTTTTCAGTATAAGCACTGGGCCTTGTATACTGAAGCACTGTCTACTGGAATGTTGATTCCTATTTATTTTGTCATGTGTGAAGTTTCTGCTCAGTTTACCCATACCCAATGTAGGATTCCTCTGGATGGGCATAATGCGAATAATATTATGTATGTATACCTCATTTGACGGCACACAAGAGGCTTTATCTGGGATCCTATAGTACCATTGTGAGTTTGGTATTTGTGTTTGATCTGTGCAGAAGATAAATTCCATGTCTTCTTTCTACACAGAAATGTGCCCATTAGTATTGGACTGGTCAAAAAAGTATTATTTATTGATGTAATGAAACAGTAATAAACTGTAACATTTGTCATGTAATGTATTTATAGAAAGTGTCAAGCTGTTGAGACAGGAATTATTTAAAAATAACTTTTTCATCATTACCACTTTTCTACCTGTCACAGTGATAACATGACCAGAAGCAACATTTATGTGCCCCTGGCTGCTACTATAATGCTATAGCTGTCTATTGGTAGCATGATCAAAAGCCTCAGGTGCTCCCAACCAGAAAAACGGTGACTTATATAGATACTGTATGAGACATGAGTGTTTTTCATTATATGAATTTACAGTGGACAGACATATACTGCAGAATCCAAGCCAAAAAATAAAAATGTAAAGATACAAATGAAAAGATAAAATAACAAGACCAATGTTTTCTGGCGTAGCTATCAGTACGTAATTACATTCAACTGGACTTGTTTTTGTAATAATGAAGATATTTTGCAGCGTTTCCGAGTTCTAAAGAAACACTCCAAAATTTATATTCACATTTATATTCAAACAGGCAGCACTGACACCTTGATCCAGTCAATATGTAATGTATCAAGGTGGATGTTGATTGTCCAAGAACAGCATTGGAGGTGTGAACATTGTGGAACCCTCCTGTTTTGGTTGCATAATCCCATCCTTGGTGTCAGTCTGCATAAGTATTAGGGATGAGCCAAACACCCCCCAGTTCGGTTCGAATCAGAACATGCGAACAGGCAATAAATTTGTTCGAACATCCGAACACCGTTAAAGTCTATAGGACTCGAACATGAAAAATTTAAAGTGCTAATTTTAAAGGCTTATATGCAAGTTATTGTCATAAAAAGTGTTTGGGGACCCGGGTCCTGCCCCAGGGGACATGTATCAATGCAAAAAAAAGTTTTAAAAACTGACGGTTTTTTTGGGAGCAGTGATTTTAATAATGCTTAAAGTGAAACAATAAAAGTGAAATATTACTTTAAATTTCGTACCTGGGGGGTGTGTATAGTATGCCTGTAAAGAAGCACATGTTTCCCGTGCTTAGAACTGTCCCTGCACAAAGTGTCATTTCTGAAGGAAAAAAAGTAATTTCAAAGTACTCGCGGCTATAATGAATTGTCGGCTCCTGGCAATACAGAGAAAAGTAATTGAAAGTCATTGATAAAAAAAAATGCGTGGGGGTCCCCACAAATTCAATTACCAGGCCCTTCAGGTATGGTATGGATATTAATGGGAACCCTGCGTCAAATTTAAAAAAAAAATGACGTGGGGTTCCCCCCAAATATCCATACCAGACCCTTCAGATCTGGTATAGATTTTAAGGGGAACTCCACCCCAAATAAAAAAAAATGGTGTGGAGTTCCCCCCAAAAATCCAAACCAGACACTTTATCCGAGCACGCAACCTGGCAGGCCGCAGGAAAAGAGGGGGGGTCGAGAGAGCGCCCCCCCCTCCTGAACTGTACCAGGCCACATGCCCTCAACATGGGGAAGATGCTTTGGGGGTATGTGACCCCTCAAAGCACCATGTTGATGGGGACAAGGGCCTCATCCCCACAACCCTTGCCCAGTGTTAGTGGTGGTCTGCAGGCGGGGGGCTTATCGGAATCTGGAAGACCCCTTTAACAAAGGGAACCCCCAGATCCCGGCACACCCCTATGTGAATTGGTAAGGGGTACATTTTACCCCTACCATTTCACAAAGAAAGTGTAAAAAATTGTAAAAAAACACACAGACACCGTTGGGATAAGTCCTTTATTAAAAATAAAAAAAATATTCCAGCGGTGATAATCCACTCTCGGTCTCCACTCCAATGCTGTCGGTATCCTGCGATGGATGCTCTCCTCTCCGGGGTCCAGCGGTGGATGATCTCCTCTCCATCCAGGTCCAGGCTCCAGCGATGAGATGTCCAGCGCAGCGCATCCTGTCTCCACCAGAGACACCCCAGAAATAACGTGCGGCAGCCTGACAGGTCTCATATGTAGCTGAGGACGGGGCCACCCGTCACATGACCCCGTTCCCCTCTGACGCAAGGGGAAACCTGGGCTTACCCAGTGACGAGCAGGTGACCCCGCCCCCCTCTGATGCAACAGGAATCCTGCATTACATCAGAGGGGAGCAGGGTCACCCTCACATCACTGGAAAAGCCCGGGTTTCCCCTTGCGTCAGAGGGGGAGGGGGTCACGTGATGGGTGGCCCCGTCCTCAGCTACATAAGACCTGTCAGGCTGCGGCGACTATATTCCCGGGGTATCTCCAGTGGAGACAGGATGCGCTGCGCTGGACATCTCATCGCTGGAGCTTGGACCTAGATGGAGAGGAGATCATCCACCGCTGGCCCCCGGAGAGGAGAGCATCCATCGCAGGATACCGACAGCGTTGGAGTGGAGACCGAGAGTGGATTACCACCGCTGGAATCTTTTTTTAATTTTTAATAAAGGACTTATCCCAACGGTGTCTGTGTGTTTTTTTACAATTTTTTACACTTTCTTTGTGAAATGGTAGGGTACAATGTATCCCTTACCAATTCACATAGGGGGCGGGATCTGGGGGTCCCCTTTGTTAAAGGGGTCTTCCAGATTCCGATAAGCACCCCGCCCGCAGACCCCTACAACCACCGGGCAAGGGTTGTGGGGATGAGGCCCTTGTCCCCATCAACATGGAAACATGGTGCTTTGAGGGGTCACAGACCCCCAAAGCATCCTCCCCATGTTGAGGGCATGTGGCCTGGTACGGTTCAGGAGGGGGGGCACTCTCTCGTCCCCCCTCTTTTCCTGCGGCCTGCCAGGTTGCGTGCTCGGATAAAGGGTCTGGTATGGATTTTTGGGGGGAACTCCACACCATTTTTTTAAATTTGGGGTGGAGTTCCCCTTAAAATCCATTCCAGACCTGAAGGGTCTGGTATGGATATTTGGGGGGAACCCCGCGTCATTTTTTTTTTATTTGACGCAGGGTTCCCCTTAATATCCATACCAGACCTGAAGGGCCTGGTAAATGAATTTGGGGGGACCCCCCACGCATTTTTTTTTATCAATGACTTTCAATGACTTTTCTCTGTATTGCTGGGAGCCGACAATTCATTATAGCCCCCCCCCATCCTAAAACTTCACCAGCCGCCACTGCATACAAGAAATCATTCTTTCTCCCTTTCATAACTGAGCTCATAGGCCATCTCAGGACCTATGGGTTGGTTAAACTATGATTTACTTACAGTGCATATTTCTTTGTGCCCAATTGCCTAATATCAGAGTCTACAGCAGGTAACTACCTGTCTCAAGTTATTACTGTCTTGCTTGATACAATGCGCTGCGCCGGTTCACACCTTAATTGGTGTGCCGGATAAAATGGTAATTGAGCGTGCGAACCGGCGCACGCAGACGCGCAACACGATAGTAAATATAAAAATCCACCCAGCGTAAGGGATTTTCTCATTAATATCAGTGTACGCTCAATGCATTTAATCTAATTGGGTGTGTCTTGCTAGCCAATTAGTATCTGTTCTCAGTTAATTAACCCCTTTTGATGCTAAGCTCATTCTTATTCTTCTAATACATCTTTGAATGTTTTTAATACTGCTACACCCAGAGGCGCCTCTCTCCTTGTGTTTTTAGCCCCACGGTGTGTCCTGCTCTGACACCGTATACCATTACATCATTCTATTATTATTGTATTGCCACTAGCAGATTATTTGTCCCATTGTTCGTCAATCACACTTCCACTGACCATTCCGCTCTTCCTGCTCCTGCTCCGACCGCCCCTCGCCTCCCCTCCTCGCAATATAATTTAGTTCCACACCTCCCTCTCCTATAGCTTGACAAAGGAGTGCGGCTGCCACGTCACACGCAGCCTGTACCTCACGAAACGCGTCGCATTCCAGTGACGTCAGCACTGCTCGCCTGCTACACCATCGCGCTCCAAGCCTCGCTTTGGATCTCCTCCTCCACCGCAGCTAGCCTTCCTTATCCATCTGTCAGCGGTGCGAGCGAATCCATAGCACACTAGCGCCCCAGCAGGAATAGAAGTGTACTGACACATCTGATGATCCCTCCTTTCCCCAGATTGGGAATTTCTACATGCCTGTTTTTACCAACAAAATGTGAGTGGCTTTTGTTCACTGCCTAATAAATTGTTTTAATACTGCTACACCCAGAGGCGCCTCTCTCGTGTTTTTCCTGCAGAACTGGAACATGGTCTCTGTTCCCCTTTGACGGCAGCCCTGGGAATGTAACTTTAACCCCTGAAATACTCTTCACCTCCAGTCCTTGGACTTTTCATGCTAAAAACTAACTTTTTACCTAAGTCTACTAGTTGTGCTAATCACTATGTACACTTAGTTACTGCCATATTGTTTTGATATTTGAGTCTCTGGTATTTTGCGCATCTTTACTTGTATAGTGCTGCAGACCAGTCTCACATCTGTGCAATATTTGTGTATTTTTAACCGTACCTTTTTTTATTTATTTTATTATATATATATATATATATATATATATATATATATATATATATATATATATATATCTTATCTTAATGTTTAAAATTAGAATTAATTTTAATTTTAATTCATTTTATATATTATACATGTTACATTATTTACCTATAAATGTCTTAAATACTCTGTGTTGGCCATACACCCCGTGACTCTATCCCCTTTCCCTTCCCTTATTTTTATTTTAATTCATCTACCTCATTTCACACCTTGCCACTATGGATATTATTTCCACTATAGAAAGTAATAGGTATACGGTCCTAGAGCAGATATACCCTATGCTGTCCACTGTAACGTTCTCCACCGATGCAAAACTCACAGGCAAATTGCGCCATACACTCTGTGGTAAATTTAAACAACCGGAAAGATTAGTTTTGACCACCAACCAACAGTGGTGGGATAAATTCTTCCTGTCCCAATATATAGACACTAAACTCTCCCCCAGAGGTCTGCGCATACTGAAGGATTGCCCTATGTTCCTGGACAATGATAGTTCTAAAGAATGGACCAACATTCCAGAATTCTGCACAGTAAAGTGGATGGGCATACTCATTGCCCATAGAGAAAAATAGGATTTTTATAACAGCTTACCTGTAAAATCCTTTTCTTGGAGTACATCACGGGACACAGAGCGGCATAGTCATTACTATGTGGGTTATATACTGTAGATACCTTCAGGTGCTGGCACTGGCAACTTCTAAAACCGGAAGTACCCTCCCCTATATAAGCCCCTCCCATCCGGGAGCACCTCAGTTTTGTAGCAAAGCAATAAGTGTCCCCAAAGAGGGGTGGGAGCTCTGTGTCCCGTGATGTACTCCAAGAAAAGGATTTTACAGGTAAGCTGTTATAAAAATCCTATTTTCTTTCTCGTACATCACGGGACACAGAGCAGCATAGTCATTACTATGTGGGATGTCCTAAAGCAATGCCCAATGAGGGGGGGATACACCATACATAAGCTGAGCGCTATCAGACATGAGGATCTTTTGCGGCCTGCAACTAGTGATGAGCCGAACACCCCCGGGTTCGGTTCGCACCAGAACCCGCGAACGGACCGAAAGTTCGTACGAACATTAGAACCCTATTAAATACAATGGATGCGAACGTTCGAATTCTAAAGTGCTAATTATAACAACTATTATGCATGTTATTGTCCTAAAAAGGGTTTGGGAACCCGGGTTCTGCACCAGGGGACATGTATCAATGCAAAAAGAAGTTTTAAAAACGGTCGTTTTTCGGGAGCAGTCATTTTAATGATGCATAAAGTGAAAAAAAAAAGTCAAATATTCCTTTAAATATCGTACCTGGGGGGTGTCTAAAGTATGCCTGTGAAGTGCCACGTGTTTCCCGTGTTTAGAACTGTCCCTGCACAAAATGACACTTCTAAAGGAAAAAAAAGCCATTTAAAACTTCTTGCGGCTTTAATGTAATGTCTGGTCCCGGTAATATGGATGAAAATCTTTAAGAAAAATGGCATAGCTACCCCATGACCCCCCCCCTACCCCAGCCCATTACCAGCCCCTTTGGGTCTTGTATGGATATTAAGGGGAACCCCGCACATAAAATAAAAAAGGCCCTATATACTCTGAACAGCCGTATACAGGCGGTGCATACAAGACAGGGACTGTAGGTTTGTTCTTATGTAGAATGTGTTTGTAATTTTGAACAGGTACATTGTTGAACTGTAGCTCCAGCCCAAAAATCTATTTTTAAACTTTTTGGGAAACATAGGTAAGGGTTATCACCCCTGTAACATTTGTTTTGCTGTCTGTGCCCCTGTTCAGAACATTTCACCTCACTTTCCGTCCCAATGACAACTGTTTTTGAAATGTGGTGTTTTTCTTGAAACAAGGATTGCTGATAAAGCATCAGTACAGAGGAGACACCTTTCTCCCATATTTATTCTTACAGGAGAGAATTTTCCTTCCTAGGGGTAGATTTCCTCTCACTTCCTGTTGTCTTCTTTCGTTTGCAAGTAGGAGTCGTTTGTAAGTTGGATGTTTGAAAGTAGGGACCTGCCGTATATACTCTGCAGAAATAGGCCCCTTAGTTGTTGGTGTTGGCACAACACTGTAAGCACTCACAGTTACTCTTGGTTGGTGCTGGAACGCCCTGCTGTCAACTATTATATCAGGAATTTTAATTATATATAATTGTTGAACAGTGGTAGTAAAAATTGGGGCTTTGATGGTGGTGCTGGTGCCACAACACTGTAAGCCCTGACAGTTACTCTTGGTGGGTGCAGCAATGGGCCCTGCTGTGAATTATTAGATCAAGAATTGTAATTGCATGCCCCTGTTGAACAGGGGCTGAAAAATTGGGCTTTTCGTCGTTGTGGTGGTGGTGTTGCCACAACACTGTAAGCCCTCAGAGTTACTCTTGATGGGTGCAGGAATGGGCCCTGCTGTGAATTATTAGATCAAGAATTGTAATTACATGCCCCTTTTGAACAGTGGCTGAAAAATTGGGCCTTTCGTGGTGGTGGTGGTGGTGGCGTTGCCACAACACTGTAAGCCCTCAGACTTACTCTTGGTGGGTGCAGGAATGGGCCCTGCTGTGAATTATTACATCAAGAATTGTAATTGCATGCCCCTGTTGAACAGGGGCTGAAAAATTGGGCCTTAGGCACTGGTGGCACAACACTACAACCCCTCACAGATACTGTACTTGGAGCACAGCAATGAGCCCTGTTGCAAAGTATTGCTTCAAAAATTGTAATGACACGCCCCTGTTAAACAGGGGCTGAAAAATTGGGCCTTAGGCACTGGTGGCACAACACTACAACCCCTCACAGATACTGTACTTGGAGCACAGCAATGAGCCCTATGGCAAATTATTGCTAAAAAAATTGTAAGTACACGCCCCTGTAAAACAGGGGCTGAAAAATTGGGCCTTAGCCACTGGTGGCGGCACCCATAAACAAAAATGATCTTCCAAGCTATCATCATCAATCGTATCATTGAGGACTCGGAGGAGGAGGATAGCCAGTCAACATAACAGCACAGGCACTCAGCATCAGCATCAGTCTTGAAGGGACGTGACATGTTAAAATCAATTAGTCTGTTATATCAGCATCAGGTGTGTGGTAGCTGGTGGTGATCCAAGACTGGTTCATCTTGATGAAAGTCAGTCGATCAACCGAGTCGGTGGACAGGCGCACCCTGTGATCCGTGACAAATCCTCCAGCAGCACTGAATGTGCGTTCCGAAAGAACGCTGGATGCAGGACAGGCCAGTAGCTCAATTGCATACTGTGCAAGCTCTGGCCAGTGATCCATCCTCAAGACCCAGTAAGCCAGAGGATTTTCGGTGGGGAAGGTGTCCAAGTCTGACCTTGCCCCTAGATATTCCTGCACCATGTTTATCAGACGCTGGCGATGGTTGCTGGAACCAATCATACTTTGGGGCTGCGGACTAAAGAATTGTCTGAACGCATCGGTCAGACGGCCACCTTCCCCACCGCTCCTTCTTTGACTGGCCGAAGCCTCAGCAACTCGTTGTCCTGGACCAGGAGTTTGTAACCTCCCAGTCTCTGGGAACGCGTTGCACAGACCTTTCTGCAAGGCCTCCCGGAGTTGTCTCATCCTCTGCTCCCTCTGCGACGGTAACATAAGGTCCGCAACCTTACCCTTGTACCGTGGATCAAGGAGAGTGGCCAGCCAGTAATGGTCCCTCTCCTTGATCCGAAGAATACGAGGATCCTTCCGCAGACTTTGCAGGATCAGGGAGGCCATGCAGCGTAGGTTTGCTGAGGCATTCGCTCCGGAGTCCTCTGGGTCACTAAGGACGACATGATCCGCAGTCACCTCCTCCCAGCCACGTACAAGTCCACTGGTTTCTTGGGACTGTAAATCATCCCTAAAAGACTGCTGCTGATGATGCTGAGTGCCAGCCTCCACCTCCATGCTGACACAATCCTCCTCCTCCTCCTCCTCCTCCTCCTCTTCCTGTGCGATGGGTGGGACAGAAGGAACACTGTCTGGGTAAAGGGGGCCTTGAGAGGCAAGGAAGTCCTCCTCTTCCTGCCTCTGTTCTGCCTCAAGTGCCCTGTCCATTATTCCACGCAGCGTGTGCTCCAACAGGTGGACAAGAGGTACAGTGTCACTGATGCATGCACTGTCACTGCTCACCATCCTCGTGGCCTCCTCAAATGGTGCCAGGACAGTGCATGCATCCCTGATCATGCCCCACTGGCGTGGAGAAAAAAAACCAAGCTCCCCTGACCCTGTCCTGGTGCCGTAGTCGCACAGGTACTCATTGATGGCCCTCTGCTGCGTGTGCAGCCGCTGCAGCATGGCCAACGTTGAGTTCCACCTGGTGGGCATGTCACATATAAGGCGGTTCTTGGGCAGGTTCAACTCCTTTTGCAGCTCAGCCAGGCGAGCACTGGCATTATAAGATCTGCGGAAATGCACACAGACTTTCCTGGCCTGCCTCAGGACATCCTGTAAGCCCGGGTACCTGCCCAAGAACCGCTGCACCACCAGGTTAAGGACGTGAGCCACACAGGGCACATGGGTCAGTTGTCCCTGTCGGAGGGCGGAGAGGAGGTTGGTGCCATTGTCGCAAACCACCATTCCTGGCTTAAGCTGGCGTGGCGTCAACCACCTCTCGGCCTGGCCCTGCAGAGCAGACAGGACCTCTGCCCCAGTGTGGCTTCTGTCCCCCAAACACACCAGCGCAAGCACGGCATGGCATCTTTTTGCCTGCGTACTTGCGTAGCCCCGTGAACGGCTACGGAGCACCGCTGGTTCATAGGACAAACCACAGGAAGAGGCCATGGAGGAAGAAGAAGAGGAGGGGGTGGAGGAGAGAGGTGTGTCACAACCAGTAGTAGCATTTTGGAGGCGTGGCGGTGGGACAACCTCCAACACTACTGCACCTTGTCCTGCATCCTTCCCAGCTGCCAAAAGAGTGACCCAATGGGCCGTGAAAGAAAGGTAACGTCCCTGTCCATGCCTGCTGGACCATGAGTCAGCGGTAATATGCACCTTACCGCTGACCGCCCTGTCCAGCGAGGCCAAGACATTGCCTTCCACATGCCGGTAGAGAGCCGGAATAGCCTTCCGTGAGAAAAAGTGGCGTTTGGGAACCTGCCACTGAGGAACCGCACATTGCACAAACTCACGGAAGGGGGCCGAGTCTACCAACTGAAAAGGCAGCAGTTGAAGCGCTAGCAATTTAGCCAAGCTAGCATTCAACCGCTGGGCATGTGGATGGCTGGGAGTGAACTTCTTTCGACGGTCCAGCAGCTGGGGCAGGGAAATTTGCCTGCTAGAATCGGACGTCGGTGTACTGCTAGCAGAGTGGCCGCAAGTACTTGGCTGTGACACACCTAATTCTACACCTTCATTCCTCTCAGTGCATGTTTCAGAGAGGACTGAAGTTATAGTGGGGTTGGAGATCCCAGCTGATGCGGTGCAAGGAGAGGTCCGCTTTGTTCTTTGGTGTGGGTCTTTGAGGTAGGCTTGCCAACGAGCTGCATGGCAGGTCAACATATGTCTGGTCAGGCATGTGGTACCCAAGCGGCTGATGTTTTGGCCACGCGATATACGCTTGAGACATATGTTGCAAACAGCAGCTGTGCGATCTGATGCACTAGCCTCAAAAAAGGCCCACACCAAGGAACTTTTTGAATGACGGGCAGAGGCAGCGCCCTGCACAGGCGGAGCTCTGCGGTGTGATTCCGTCGGTGTACTGCCCTTACGCTGGCCACCAAAGGGCATCCTGTCTTGTTGGAGATGTGCCTCCTCCTCATCCTCCTCCTCCTCTCTCCTATTAGGCACCCACGTGGAGTCAGTGACCTCATCATCCCCTCCCTCCTCATCACTGGAGCCAATCTGGCAGTATGCTGCAGCTGCTGGAACATGACTGCCAGATTGGTGTCCTTCTTGAGCATCCCCTCTGTCTGCTCTCACCCTACTGCCTTCCTGTAGCTGGGTTTCATCATCAGACCCTTCAAAACGCTGGGCATCCTCCTGGAGCATGTACCCAACACTGTGCTCAAACAGTTCGGGGGACTCCTCAGGAGGAGGACATGGTGGGTCTAGGGAAGGAGTGACTGATGATGAGTCTGACATTGATACCAGGGAAGAGGACGCTTTGGCAGCTGCTTTGCCAGTACCCTGAGCCTGGGTGAGAGAGGATGAGGAGGAGGAGGAGGGCTTGGTCATCCACTCTACCAAGTCTTCGGCATGATGTGGCTCAACATGTCCAGCTGCGGAAAAGAAGGACAAGCGTGTCCCATGGCCATGTGCTGATGACAATGCACCGCGTCCACGACCAGCACTGTTGCCCCCAGACACAGAGCCTGCTTGCCCTCTTTTATTGCCTCCTGACTGTCTGCCTCTCCTTGTTTGCCTTCCAGACATTCTAATAGATGGCCTGCAGGGAGATGGGAAAAAAGCAATAAGGGCTACCTTCAGGTGTCCTTCTCTGTCCCTTGAAACAAGGACTTGCACAGTGAAAGAAACTGACACTCTCCCTACCTACAGTTTTCTGTACCTAGAAAAAATGTTTTTTTTAAGCACAATATAACACAAGGAGAATTCACTCACTGTCCTTCCAGGTCCCTAGAAACAAGGACTTGCACAGTGAAAGAAACTGACACTCTCCCTACCTACAGTTTTCTGTCCCTAGAAAAAATGTTTTTTTTAAGCACAATATAGCACAAGGAGAATTCACTCACTGTCCTTCCAGGTCCCTAGAAACAAGGACTTGCACAGTGAAAGAAACTGACACTCTCCCTACCTACAGTTTTCTGTCCCTAGAAAAAATGTTTTTTTTAAGCACAATATAGCACAAGGAGAATTCACTCACTGTCCTTCCAGGTCCCTGGAAACAAGGACTTGCACAGTGAAAGAAACTGACACTCTCCCTACCTACAGTTTTCTGTCCCTAGAAAAAATGTTTTTTTTAAGCACAATATAGCACAAGGAGAATTCACTCACTGTCCTTCCAGGTCCCTGGAAACAAGGACTTGCACAGTGAAAGAAACTGACACTCTCCCTACCTACAGTTTTCTGTCCCTAGAAAAAATGTTTTTTTTAAGCACAATATAGCACAAGGAGAATTCACTCACTGTCCTTCCAGGTCCCTGGAAACAAGGACTTGCACAGTGAAAGAAACTGACACTCTCCCTACCTACAGTTTTCTGTCCCTAGAAAAAATGTTTTTTTTAAGCACAATATAGCACAAGGAGAATTCACTCACTGTCCTTCCAGGTCCCTAGAAACAAGGACTTGCACAGTGAAAGAAACTGACACTCTCCCTACCTACAGTTTTCTGTCCCTAGAAAAAATGTTTTTTTTAAGCACAATATAGCACAAGGAGAATTCACTCACTGTCCTTCCAGGTCCCTAGAAACAAGGACTTGCACAGTGAAAGAAACTGACACTCTCCCTACCTACAGTTTTCTGTCCCTAGAAAAAATGTTTTTTTTAAGCACAATATAGCACAAGGAGAATTCACTCACTGTCCTTCCAGGTCCCTGGAAACAAGGACTTGCACAGTGAAAGAAACTGACACTCCCCCTACCTACAGTTTTCTGTCCCTAGAAAAAATGTTTTTTTTAAGCACAATATAGCACAAGGAGAATTCACTCACTGTCCTTCCAGGTCCCTGGAAACAAGGACTTGCACAGTGAAAGAAACTGACACTCTCCCTACCTACAGTTTTCTGTCCCTAGAAAAAATGTTTTTTTTAAGCACAATATAGCACAAGGAGAATTCACTCACTGTCCTTCCAGGTCCCTAGAAACAAGGACTTGCACAGTGAAAGAAACTGACACTCTCCCTACCTACAGTTTTCTGTCCCTAGAAAAAATGTTTTTTTTAAGCACAATATAGCACAAGGAGAATTCACTCACTGTCCTTCCAGGTCCCTAGAAACAAGGACTTGCACAGTGAAAGAAACTGACACTCTCCCTACCTACAGTTTTCTGTCCCTAGAAAAAATGTTTTTTTTAAGCACAATATAGCACAAGGAGAATTCACTCACTGTCCTTCCAGGTCCCTGGAAACAAGGACTTGCACAGTGAAAGAAACTGACACTCTCCCTACCTACAGTTTTCTGTCCCTAGAAAAAATGTTTTTTTTAAGCACAATATAGCACAAGGAGAATTCACTCACTGTCCTTCCAGGTCCCTAGAAACAAGGACTTGCACAGTGAAAGAAACTGACACTCTCCCTACCTACAGTTTTCTGTCCCTAGAAAAAATGTTTTTTTTAAGCACAATATAGCACAAGGAGAATTCACTCACTGTCCTTCCAGGTCCCTAGAAACAAGGACTTGCACAGTGAAAGAAACTGACACTCTCCCTACCTACAGTTTTCTGTCCCTAGAAAAAATGTTTTTTTTAAGCACAATATAGCACAAGGAGAATTCACTCACTGTCCTTCCAGGTCCCTGGAAACAAGGACTTGCACAGTGAAAGAAACTGACACTCTCCCTACCTACAGTTTTCTGTCCCTAGAAAAAATGTTTTTTTTAAGCACAATATAGCACAAGGAGAATTCACTCACTGTCCTTCCAGGTCCCTAGAAACAAGGACTTGCACAGTGAAAGAAACTGACACTCTCCCTACCTACAGTTTTCTGTCCCTAGAAAAAATGTTTTTTTTTAAGCACAATATAGCACAAGGAGAATTCACTCACTGTCCTTCCAGGTCCCTAGAAACAAGGACTTGCACAGTGAAAGAAACTGACACTCTCCCTACCTACAGTTTTCTGTCCCTAGAAAAAATGTTTTTTTTAAGCACAATATAGCACAAGGAGAATTCACTCACTGTCCTTCCAGGTCCCTGGAAACAAGGACTTGCACAGTGAAAGAAACTGACACTCTCCCTACCTACAGTTTTCTGTCCCTAGAAAAAAATGTTTTTTTTAAGCACAATATAGCACAAGGAGAATTCACTCACTGTCCTTCCAGGTCCCTGGAAACAAGGACTTGCACAGTGAAAGAAACTGACACTCTCCCTACCTACAGTTTTCTGTCCCTAGAAAAAATGTTTTTTTTAAGCACAATATAGCACAAGAAGAATTCACTCACTGTCCTTCCAGGTCCCTGGAAACAAGGACTTGCACAGTGAAAGAAACTGACACTCTCCCTACCTACAGTTTTCTGTCCCTAGAAAAAATGTTTTTTTTTAAGCACAATATAGCACAAGGAGAATTCACTCACTGTCCTTCCAGGTCCCTAGAAACAAGGACTTGCACAGTGAAAGAAACTGACACTCTCCCTACCTACAGTTTTCTGTCCCTAGAAAAAATGTTTTTTTTAAGCACAATATAGCACAAGGAGAATTCACTCACTGTCCTTCCAGGTCCCCAGAAACAAGGACTTGCACAGTGAAAGAAACTGACACTCTCCCTACCTACAGTTTTCTGTCCCTAGAAAAAATGTTTTTTTTAAGCACAATATAGCACAAGGAGAATTCACTCACTGTCCTTCCAGGTCCCTGGAAACAAGGACTTGCACAGTGAAAGAAACTGACACTCTCCCTACCTACAGTTTTCTGTCCCTAGAAAAAATGTTTTTTTTAAGCACAATATAGCACAAGGAGAATTCACTCACTGTCCTTCCAGAAACAAGGACTTGCACAGTGAAAGAAACTGACAGTGAACTGACAGTGAAAGAAACTGACACTCTCCCTACCTACAGTTTTCTGTCCCTAGAAAAAATGTTTTTTTTAAGCACAATATAGCACAAGGAGAATTCACTCACTGTCCTTCCAGGTCCCTGGAAACAAGGACTTGCACAGTGAAAGAAACTGACACTCTCCCTACCTACAGTTTTCTGTCCCTAGAAAAAATGTTTTTTTTAAGCACAATATAGCACAAGGAGAATTCACTCACTGTCCTTCCAGGTCCCTGGAAACAAGGACTTGCACAGTGAAAGAAACTGACACTCTCCCTACCTACAGTTTTCTGTCCCTAGAAAAAATGTTTTTTTTAAGCACAATATAGCACAAGGAGAATTCACTCACTGTCCTTCCAGGTCCCTGGAAACAAGGACTTGCACAGTGAAAGAAACTGACACTCTCCCTACCTACAGTTTTCTGTCCCTAGAAAAAATGTTTTTTTTAAGCACAATATAGCACAAGGAGAATTCACTCACTGTCCTTCCAGGTCCCTAGAAACAAGGACTTGCACAGTGAAAGAAACTGACACTCTCCCTACCTACAGTTTTCTGTCCCTAGAAAAAATGTTTTTTTTAAGCACAATATAGCACAAGGAGAATTCACTCACTGTCCTTCCAGGTCCCTGGAAACAAGGACTTGCACAGTGAAAGAAACTGACACTCTCCCTACCTACAGTTTTCTGTCCCTAGAAAAAATGTTTTTTTTTAAGCACAATATAGCACAAGGAGAATTCACTCACTGTCCTTCCAGGTCCCTGGAAACAAGGACTTGCACAGTGAAAGAAACTGACACTCTCCCTACCTACAGTTTTCTGTCCCTAGAAAAAATGTTTTTTTTAAGCACAATATAGCACAAGGAGAATTCACTCACTGTCCTTCCAGGTCCCTGGAAACAAGGACTTGCACAGTGAAAGAAACTGACACTCTCCCTACCTACAGTTTTCTGTCCCTAGAAAAAATGTTTTTTTTAAGCACAATATAGCACAAGGAGAATTCACTCACTGTCCTTCCAGGTCCCTAGAAACAAGGACTTGCACAGTGAAAGAAACTGACACTCTCCCTACCTACAGTTTTCTGTCCCTAGAAAAAATGTTTTTTTTAAGCACAATATAGCACAAGGAGAATTCACTCACTGTCCTTCCAGGTCCCTAGAAACAAGGACTTGCACAGTGAAAGAAACTGACACTCTCCCTACCTACAGTTTTCTGTCCCTAGAAAAAATGTTTTTTTTAAGCACAATATAGCACAAGGAGAATTTACTCACTGTCCTTCCAGGTCCCTGGAAACAAGGACTTGCACAGTGAAAGAAACTGACACTCTCCCTACCTACAGTTTTCTGTCCCTAGAAAAAATGTTTTTTTTAAGCACAATATAGCGCAAGGAGAATTCACTCACTGTCCTTCCAGGTCCCTAGAAACAAGGACTTGCACAGTGAAAGAAACTGACACTCTCCCTACCTACAGTTTTCTGTCCCTAGAAAAAATGTTTTTTTTAAGCACAATATAGCACAAGGAGAATTCACTCACTGTCCTTCCAGGTCCCTGGAAACAAGGACTTGCACAGTGAAAGAAACTGACACTCTCCCTACCTACAGTTTTCTGTCCCTAGAAAAAATGTTTTTTTTAAGCACAATATAGCACAAGGAGAATTCACTCACTGTCCTTCCAGGTCCCTAGAAACAAGGACTTGCACAGTGAAAGAAACTGACACTCTCCCTACCTACAGTTTTCTGTCCCTAGAAATTTTTTTTTTTTTAAGCACAATATAGCACAAGGAGAATTCACTCACTGTCCTTCCAGGTCCCTAGAAACAAGGACTTGCACAGTGAAAGAAACTGACACTCTCCCTACCTACAGTTTTCTGTCCCTAGAAAAAATGTTTTTTTTAAGCACAATATAGCACAAGGAGAATTCACTCACTGTCCTTCCAGGTCCCTAGAAACAAGGACTTGCACAGTGAAAGAAACTGACACTCTCCCTACCTACAGTTTTCTGTCCCTAGAAAAAATGTTTTTTTTAAGCACAATATAGCACAAGGAGAATTCACTCACTGTCCTTCCAGGTCCCTGGAAACAAGGACTTGCACAGTGAAAGAAACTGACACTCTCCCTACCTACAGTTTTCTGTCCCTAGAAAAAATGTTTTTTTTAAGCACAATATAGCACAAGGAGAATTCACTCACTGTCCTTCCAGGTCCCTGGAAACAAGGACTTGCACAGTGAAAGAAACTGACACTCTCCCTACCTACAGTTTTCTGTCCCTAGAAAAAATGTTTTTTTTAAGCACAATATAGCACAAGGAGAATTCACTCACTGTCCTTCCAGGTCCCTGGAAACAAGGACTTGCACAGTGAAAGAAACTGACACTCTCCCTACCTACAGTTTTCTGTCCCTAGAAAAAATGTTTTTTTTAAGCACAATATAGCACAAGGAGAATTCACTCACTGTCCTTCCAGGTCCCTAGAAACAAGGACTTGCACAGTGAAAGAAACTGACACTCTCCCTACCTACAGTTTTCTGTCCCTAGAAAAAATGTTTTTTTTAAGCACAATATAGCACAAGGAGAATTCACTCACTGTCCTTCCAGGTCCCTGGAAACAAGGACTTGCACAGTGAAAGAAACTGACACTCTCCCTACCTACAGTTTTCTGTCCCTAGAAAAAATGTTTTTTTAAGCACAATATAGCACAAGGAGAATTCACTCACTGTCCTTCCAGGTCCCCAGAAACAAGGACTTGCACAGTGAAAGAAACTGACACTCTCCCTACCTACAGTTTTCTGTCCCTAGAAAAAATGTTTTTTTTAAGCACAATATATCACAAGGAGAATTCACTCACTGTCCTTCCAGGTCCCTAGAAACAAGGACTTGCACAGTGAAAGAAACTGACACTCTCCCTACCTACAGTTTTCTGTCCCTAGAAAAAATGTTTTTTTAAGCACAATATAGCACAAGGAGAATTCACTCACTGTCCTTCCAGGTCCCTGGAAACAAGGACTTGCACAGTGAAAGAAACTGACACTCTCCCTACCTACAGTTTTCTGTCCCTAGAAAAAATGTTTTTTTTAAGCACAATATAGCACAAGGAGAATTCACTCACTGTCCTTCCAGGTCCCTAGAAACAAGGACTTGCACAGTGAAAGAAACTGACACTCTCCCTACCTACAGTTTTCTGTCCCTAGAAAAAATGTTTTTTTTAAGCACAATATAGCACAAGGAGAATTCACTCACTGTCCTTCCAGGTCCCTAGAAACAAGGACTTGCACAGTGAAAGAAACTGACACTCTCCCTACCTACAGTTTTCTGTCCCTAGAAAAAATGTTTTTTTTAAGCACAATATAGCACAAGGAGAATTCACTCACTGTCCTTCCAGGTCCCTAGAAACAAGGACTTGCACAGTGAAAGAAACTGACACTCTCCCTACCTACAGTTTTCTGTCCCTAGAAAAAATGTTTTTTTTAAGCACAATATAGCACAAGGAGAATTTACTCACTGTCCTTCCAGGTCCCTGGAAACAAGGACTTGCACAGTGAAAGAAACTGACACTCTCCCTACCTACAGTTTTCTGTCCCTAGAAAAAATGTTTTTTTTAAGCACAATATAGCACAAGGAGAATTCACTCACTGTCCTTCCAGGTCCCTAGAAACAAGGACTTGCACAGTGAAAGAAACTGACACTCTCCCTACCTACAGTTTTCTGTCCCTAGAAAAAATGTTTTTTTTAAGCACAATATAGCACAAGGAGAATTCACTCACTGTCCTTCCAGGTCCCTAGAAACAAGGACTTGCACAGTGAAAGAAACTGACACTCTCCCTACCTACAGTTTTCTGTCCCTAGAAAAAATGTTTTTTTTAAGCACAATATAGCACAAGGAGAATTCACTCACTGTCCTTCCAGGTCCCTAGAAACAAGGACTTGCACAGTGAAAGAAACTGACACTCTCCCTACCTACAGTTTTCTGTCCCTAGAAAAAATGTTTTTTTTAAGCACAATATAGCACAAGGAGAATTCACTCACTGTCCTTCCAAGTCCCTGGAAACAAGGACTTGCACAGTGAAAGAAACTGACACTCTCCCTACCTACAGTTTTCTGTCCCTAGAAAAAATGTTTTTTTTAAGCACAATATAGCACAAGGAGAATTCACTCACTGTCCTTCCAGGTCCCTGGAAACAAGGACTTGCACAGTGAAAGAAACTGACACTCTCCCTACCTACAGTTTTCTGTCCCTAGAAAAAATGTTTTTTTAAGCACAATATAGCACAAGGAGAATTCACTCACTGTCCTTCCAGGTCCCTGGAAACAAGGACTTGCACAGTGAAAGAAACTGACACTCTCCCTACCTACAGTTTTCTGTCCCTAGAAAAAATGTTTTTTTAAGCACAATATAGCACAAGGAGAATTCACTCACTGTCCTTCCAGGTCCCTAGAAACAAGGACTTGCACAGTGAAAGAAACTGACACTCTCCCTACCTACAGTTTTCTGTCCCTAGAAAAAATGTTTTTTTTAAGCACAATATAGCACAAGGAGAATTCACTCACTGTCCTTCCAGGTCCCTAGAAACAAGGACTTGCACAGTGAAAGAAACTGACACTCTCCCTACCTACAGTTTTCTGTCCCTAGAAAAAATGTTTTTTTTAAGCACAATATAGCACAAGGAGAATTCACTCACTGTCCTTCCAGGTCCCTGGAAACAAGGACTTGCACAGTGAAAGAAACTGACACTCTCCCTACCTACAGTTTTCTGTCCCTAGAAAAAATGTTTTTTTTAAGCACAATATAGCACAAGGAGAATTCACTCACTGTCCTTCCAGGTCCCTAGAAACAAGAACTTGCACAGTGAAAGAAACTGACACTCTCCCTACCTACAGTTTTCTGTCCCTAGAAAAAATGTTTTTTTTAAGCACAATATAGCACAAGGAGAATTCACTCACTGTCCTTCCAGGTCCCTGGAAACAAGGACTTGCACAGTGAAAGAAACTGACACTCTCCCTACCTACAGTTTTCTGTCCCTAGAAATTTTTTTTTTTTTAAGCACAATATAGCACAAGGAGAATTCACTCACTGTCCTTCCAGGTCCCTGGAAACAAGGACTTGCACAGTGAAAGAAACTGACACTCTCCCTACCTACAGTTTTCTGTCCCTAGAAAAAATGTTTTTTTTAAGCACAATATAGCACAAGGAGAATTCACTCACTGTCCTTCCAGGTCCCTGGAAACAAGGACTTGCACAGTGAAAGAAACTGACACTCTCCCTACCTACAGTTTTCTGTCCCTAGAAAAAATGTTTTTTTAAGCACAATATAGCACAAGGAGAATTCACTCACTGTCCTTCCAGGTCCCCAGAAACAAGGACTTGCACAGTGAAAGAAACTGACACTCTCCCTACCTACAGTTTTCTGTCCCTAGAAAAAATGTTTTTTTTAAGCACAATATAGCACAAGGAGAATTCACTCACTGTCTTTCCAGGTCCCTGGAAACAAGGACTTGCACAGTGAAAGAAACTGACACTCTCCCTACCTACAGTTTTCTGTCCCTAGAAAAAATGTTTTTTTTAAGCACAATATAGCACAAGGAGAATTCACTCACTGTCCTTCCAGGTCCCTGGAAACAAGGACTTGCACAGTGAAAGAAACTGACACTCTCCCTACCTACAGTTTTCTGTCCCTAGAAAAAATGTTTTTTTTAAGCACAATATAGCACAAGGAGAATTCACTCACTGTCCTTCCAGGTCCCTGGAAACAAGGACTTGCACAGTGAAAGAAACTGACACTCTCCCTACCTACAGTTTTCTGTCCCTAGAAAAAATGTTTTTTTTAAGCACAATATAGCACAAGGAGAATTCACTCACTGTCCTTCCAGGTCCCTAGAAACAAGGACTTGCACAGTGAAAGAAACTGACACTCTCCCTACCTACAGTTTTCTGTCCCTAGAAAAAATGTTTTTTTTAAGCACAATATAGCACAAGGAGAATTCACTCACTGTCCTTCCAGGTCCCTAGAAACAAGGACTTGCACAGTGAAAGAAACTGACACTCTCCCTACCTACAGTTTTCTGTCCCTAGAAAAAATGTTTTTTTTAAGCACAATATAGCACAAGGAGAATTCACTCACTGTCCTTCCAGGTCCCTAGAAACAAGGACTTGCACAGTGAAAGAAACTGACACTCTCCCTACCTACAGTTTTCTGTCCCTAGAAAAAATGTTTTTTTTAAGCACAATATAGCACAAGGAGAATTCACTCACTGTCCTTCCAGGTCCCTGGAAACAAGGACTTGCACAGTGAAAGAAACTGACACTCTCCCTACCTACAGTTTTCTGTCCCTAGAAAAAATGTTTTTTTTAAGCACAATATAGCACAAGGAGAATTCACTCACTG
The DNA here is from genome assembly GCA_029206835.1 of Rana muscosa. Taxonomy (NCBI): domain Eukaryota; kingdom Metazoa; phylum Chordata; class Amphibia; order Anura; family Ranidae; genus Rana; species Rana muscosa. Next base: position 1,025,543,284 of record CM055117.1, on the reverse strand, counting down.
TCCTTCCAGGTCCCTAGAAACAAGGACTTGCACAGTGAAAGAAACTGACACTCTCCCTACCTACAGTTTTCTGTCCCTAGAAAAAATGTTTTTTTTAAGCACAATATAGCACAAGGAGAATTCACTCACTGTCCTTCCTGGTCCCTAGAAACAAGGACTTGCACAGTGAAAGAAACTGACACTCTCCCTACCTACAGTTTTCTGTCCCTAGATAAAATGTTTTTTTTAAGCACAATATAGCACAAGGAGAATTCACTCACTGTCCTTCCAGGTCCCTAGAAACAAGGACTTGCACAGTGAAAAAAACTGACACTCTCCCTACCTACAGTTTTCTGTCCCTAGAAAAAATGTTTTTTTTAAGCACAATATAGCACAAGGAGAATTCACTCACTGTCCTTCCAGGTCCCTGGAAACAAGGACTTGCACAGTGAAAGAAACTGACACTCTCCCTACCTACAGTTTTCTGTCCCTAGAAAAAATGTTTTTTTTAAGCACAATATAGCACAAGGAGAATTCACTCACTGTCCTTCCAGGTCCCTGGAAACAAGGACTTGCACAGTGAAAGAAACTGACACTCTCCCTACCTACAGTTTTCTGTCCCTAGAAAAAATGTTTTTTTTAAGCACAATATAGCACAAGGGGAATTCACTCACTGTCCTTCCAGGTCCCTGGAAACAAGGACTTGCACAGTGAAAGAAACTGACACTCTCCCTACCTACAGTTTTCTGTCCCTAGAAAAAATGTTTTTTTTAAGCACAATATAGCACAAGGAGAATTCACTCACTGTCCTTCCAGGTCCCTGGAAACAAGGACTTGCACAGTGAAAGAAACTGACACTCTCCCTACCTACAGTTTTCTGTCCCTAGAAAAAATGTTTTTTTTAAGCACAATATAGCACAAGGAGAATTCACTCACTGTCCTTCCAGGTCCCTAGAAACAAGGACTTGCACAGTGAAAGAAACTGACACTCTCCCTACCTACAGTTTTCTGTCCCTAGAAAAAATGTTTTTTTTAAGCACAATATAGCACAAGGAGAATTCACTCACTGTCCTTCCAGGTCCCTGGAAACAAGGACTTGCACAGTGAAAGAAACTGACACTCTCCCTACCTACAGTTTTCTGTCCCTAGAAAAAATGTTTTTTTTAAGCACAATATAGCACAAGGAGAATTCACTCACTGTCCTTCCAGGTCCCTAGAAACAAGGACTTGCACAGTGAAAGAAACTGACACTCTCCCTACCTACAGTTTTCTGTCCCTAGAAAAAATGTTTTTTTTAAGCACACTATAGCACAAGGAGAATTCACTCACTGTCCTTCCAGGTCCCTAGAAACAAGGACTTGCACAGTGAAAGAAACTGACACTCTCCCTACCTACAGTTTTCTGTCCCTAGAAAAAATGTTTTTTTTAAGCACAATATAGCACAAGGAGAATTCACTCACTGTCCTTCCAGGTCCCTGGAAACAAGGACTTGCACAGTAAAGAAACTGACACTCTCCCTACCTACAGTTTTCTGTCCCTAGAAAAAATGTTTTTTTTAAGCACAATATAGCACAAGGAGAATTCACTCACTGTCCTTCCAGGTCCCTGGAAACAAGGACTTGCAAAGTGAAATAAACTGACACTCTCCCTACCTACAGTTTTCTGTCCCTAGAAAAAATGTTTTTTTTAAGCACAATATAGCACAAGGAGAATTCACTCACTGTCCTTCCAGGTCCCTAGAAACAAGGACTTGCACAGTGAAAGAAACTGACACTCTCCCTACCTACAGTTTTCTGTCCCTAGAAAAAATGTTTTTTTTAAGCACAATATAGCACAAGGAGAATTCACTCACTGTCCTTCCTGGTCCCTAGAAACAAGGACTTGCACAGTGAAAGAAACTGACACTCTCCCTACCTACAGTTTTCTGTCCCTAGAAAAAATGTTTTTTTTAAGCACAATATAGCACAAGGAGAATTCACTCACTGTCCTTCCAGGTCCCTGGAAACAAGGACTTGCACAGTGAAAGAAACTGACACTCTCCCTACCTACAGTTTTCTGTCCCTAGAAAAAATGTTTTTTTTAAGCACAATATAGCACAAGGAGAATTCACTCACTGTCCTTCCAGGTCCCTGGAAACAAGGACTTGCACAGTGAAAGAAACTGACACTCTCCCTACCTACAGTTTTCTGTCCCTAGAAAAAATGTTTTTTTTAAGCACAATATAGCACAAGGAGAATTCACTCACTGTCCTTCCAGGTCCCTAGAAACAAGGACTTGCACAGTGAAAGAAACTGACACTCTCCCTACCTACAGTTTTCTGTCCCTAGAAAAAAATGTTTTTTTTAAGCACAATATAGCACAAGGAGAATTCACTCACTGTCCTTCCAGGTCCCTAGAAACAAGGACTTGCACAGTGAAAGAAACTGACACTCTCCCTACCTACAGTTTTCTGTCCCTAGAAAAAATGTTTTTTTTAAGCACAATATAGCACAAGGAGAATTCACTCACTGTCCTTCCAGGTCCCTGGAAACAAGGACTTGCACAGTGAAAGAAACTGACACTCTCCCTACCTACAGTTTTCTGTCCCTAGAAAAAATGTTTTTTTTAAGCACAATATAGCACAAGGAGAATTCACTCACTGTCCTTCCAGGTCCCTAGAAACAAGGACTTGCACAGTGAAAGAAACTGACACTCTCCCTACCTACAGTTTTCTGTCCCTAGAAAAAATGTTTTTTTTAAGCACAATATAGCACAAGGAGAATTCACTCACTGTCCTTCCTGGTCCCTAGAAACAAGGACTTGCACAGTGAAAGAAACTGACACTCTCCCTACCTACAGTTTTCTGTCCCTAGAAAAAATGTTTTTTTTAAGCACAATATAGCACAAGGAGAATTCACTCACTGTCCTTCCAGGTCCCTAGAAACAAGGACTTGCACAGTGAAAGAAACTGACACTCTCCCTACCTACAGTTTTCTGTCCCTAGAAAAAATGTTTTTTTTAAGCACAATATAGCACAAGGAGAATTCACTCACTGTCCTTCCAGGTCCCTGGAAACAAGGACTTGCACAGTGAAAGAAACTGACACTCTCCCTACCTACAGTTTTCTGTCCCTAGAAAAAATGTTTTTTTTAAGCACAATATAGCACAAGGAGAATTCACTCACTGTCCTTCCAGGTCCCTGGAAACAAGGACTTGCACAGTGAAAGAAACTGACACTCTCCCTACCTACAGTTTTCTGTCCCTAGAAAAAATGTTTTTTTTAAGCACAATATAGCACAAGGAGAATTCACTCACTGTCCTTCCAGGTCCCTGGAAACAAGGACTTGCACAGTGAAAGAAACTGACACTCTCCCTACCTACAGTTTTCTGTCCCTAGAAAAAATGTTTTTTTTAAGCACAATATAGCACAAGGAGAATTCACTCACTGTCCTTCCAGGTCCCTGGAAACAAGGACTTGCACAGTGAAAGAAACTGACACTCTCCCTACCTACAGTTTTCTGTCCCTAGAAAAAATGTTTTTTTTAAGCACAATATAGCACAAGGAGAATTCACTCACTGTCCTTCCAGGTCCCTAGAAACAAGGACTTGCACAGTGAAAGAAACTGACACTCTCCCTACCTACAGTTTTCTGTCCCTAGAAAAAATGTTTTTTTTAAGCACAATATAGCACAAGGAGAATTCACTCACTGTCCTTCCAGGTCCCTGGAAACAAGGACTTGCACAGTGAAAGAAACTGACACTCTCCCTACCTACAGTTTTCTGTCCCTAGAAAAAATGTTTTTTTTAAGCACAATATAGCACAAGGGGAATTCACTCACTGTCCTTCCAGGTCCCTGGAAACAAGGACTTGCACAGTGAAAGAAACTGACACTCTCCCTACCTACAGTTTTCTGTCCCTAGAAAAAATGTTTTTTTTAAGCACAATATAGCACAAGGAGAATTCACTCACTGTCCTTCCAGGTCCCTGGAAACAAGGACTTGCACAGTGAAAGAAACTGACACTCTCCCTACCTACAGTTTTCTGTCCCTAGAAAAAATGTTTTTTTTAAGCACAATATAGCACAAGGAGAATTCACTCACTGTCCTTCCAGGTCCCTAGAAACAAGGACTTGCACAGTGAAAGAAACTGACACTCTCCCTACCTACAGTTTTCTGTCCCTAGAAAAAATGTTTTTTTTAAGCACAATATAGCACAAGGAGAATTCACTCACTGTCCTTCCAGGTCCCTGGAAACAAGGACTTGCACAGTGAAAGAAACTGACACTCTCCCTACCTACAGTTTTCTGTCCCTAGAAAAAATGTTTTTTTTAAGCACAATATAGCACAAGGAGAATTCACTCACTGTCCTTCCAGGTCCCTAGAAACAAGGACTTGCACAGTGAAAGAAACTGACACTCTCCCTACCTACAGTTTTCTGTCCCTAGAAAAAATGTTTTTTTTAAGCACACTATAGCACAAGGAGAATTCACTCACTGTCCTTCCAGGTCCCTAGAAACAAGGACTTGCACAGTGAAAGAAACTGACACTCTCCCTACCTACAGTTTTCTGTCCCTAGAAAAAATGTTTTTTTTAAGCACAATATAGCACAAGGAGAATTCACTCACTGTCCTTCCAGGTCCCTGGAAACAAGGACTTGCACAGTAAAGAAACTGACACTCTCCCTACCTACAGTTTTCTGTCCCTAGAAAAAATGTTTTTTTTAAGCACAATATAGCACAAGGAGAATTCACTCACTGTCCTTCCAGGTCCCTGGAAACAAGGACTTGCAAAGTGAAATAAACTGACACTCTCCCTACCTACAGTTTTCTGTCCCTAGAAAAAATGTTTTTTTTAAGCACAATATAGCACAAGGAGAATTCACTCACTGTCCTTCCAGGTCCCTAGAAACAAGGACTTGCACAGTGAAAGAAACTGACACTCTCCCTACCTACAGTTTTCTGTCCCTAGAAAAAATGTTTTTTTTAAGCACAATATAGCACAAGGAGAATTCACTCACTGTCCTTCCTGGTCCCTAGAAACAAGGACTTGCACAGTGAAAGAAACTGACACTCTCCCTACCTACAGTTTTCTGTCCCTAGAAAAAATGTTTTTTTTAAGCACAATATAGCACAAGGAGAATTCACTCACTGTCCTTCCAGGTCCCTGGAAACAAGGACTTGCACAGTGAAAGAAACTGACACTCTCCCTACCTACAGTTTTCTGTCCCTAGAAAAAATGTTTTTTTTAAGCACAATATAGCACAAGGAGAATTCACTCACTGTCCTTCCAGGTCCCTGGAAACAAGGACTTGCACAGTGAAAGAAACTGACACTCTCCCTACCTACAGTTTTCTGTCCCTAGAAAAAATGTTTTTTTTAAGCACAATATAGCACAAGGAGAATTCACTCACTGTCCTTCCAGGTCCCTAGAAACAAGGACTTGCACAGTGAAAGAAACTGACACTCTCCCTACCTACAGTTTTCTGTCCCTAGAAAAAAATGTTTTTTTTAAGCACAATATAGCACAAGGAGAATTCACTCACTGTCCTTCCAGGTCCCTAGAAACAAGGACTTGCACAGTGAAAGAAACTGACACTCTCCCTACCTACAGTTTTCTGTCCCTAGAAAAAATGTTTTTTTTAAGCACAATATAGCACAAGGAGAATTCACTCACTGTCCTTCCAGGTCCCTGGAAACAAGGACTTGCACAGTGAAAGAAACTGACACTCTCCCTACCTACAGTTTTCTGTCCCTAGAAAAAATGTTTTTTTTAAGCACAATATAGCACAAGGAGAATTCACTCACTGTCCTTCCAGGTCCCTAGAAACAAGGACTTGCACAGTGAAAGAAACTGACACTCTCCCTACCTACAGTTTTCTGTCCCTAGAAAAAATGTTTTTTTTAAGCACAATATAGCACAAGGAGAATTCACTCACTGTCCTTCCTGGTCCCTAGAAACAAGGACTTGCACAGTGAAAGAAACTGACACTCTCCCTACCTACAGTTTTCTGTCCCTAGAAAAAATGTTTTTTTTAAGCACAATATAGCACAAGGAGAATTCACTCACTGTCCTTCCAGGTCCCTAGAAACAAGGACTTGCACAGTGAAAGAAACTGACACTCTCCCTACCTACAGTTTTCTGTCCCTAGAAAAAATGTTTTTTTTAAGCACAATATAGCACAAGGAGAATTCACTCACTGTCCTTCCAGGTCCCTGGAAACAAGGACTTGCACAGTGAAAGAAACTGACACTCTCCCTACCTACAGTTTTCTGTCCCTAGAAAAAATGTTTTTTTTAAGCACAATATAGCACAAGGAGAATTCACTCACTGTCCTTCCAGGTCCCTGGAAACAAGGACTTGCACAGTGAAAGAAACTGACACTCTCCCTACCTACAGTTTTCTGTCCCTAGAAAAAATGTTTTTTTTAAGCACAATATAGCACAAGGAGAATTCACTCACTGTCCTTCCAGGTCCCTGGAAACAAGGACTTGCACAGTGAAAGAAACTGACACTCTCCCTACCTACAGTTTTCTGTCCCTAGAAAAAATGTTTTTTTTAAGCACAATATAGCACAAGGAGAATTCACTCACTGTCCTTCCAGGTCCCTGGAAACAAGGACTTGCACAGTGAAAGAAACTGACACTCTCCCTACCTACAGTTTTCTGTCCCTAGAAAAAATGTTTTTTTTAAGCACAATATAGCACAAGGAGAATTCACTCACTGTCCTTCCAGGTCCCTAGAAACAAGGACTTGCACAGTGAAAGAAACTGACACTCTCCCTACCTACAGTTTTCTGTCCCTAGAAAAAATGTTTTTTTTAAGCACAATATAGCACAAGGAGAATTCACTCACTGTCCTTCCAGGTCCCTGGAAACAAGGACTTGCACAGTGAAATAAACTGACACTCTCCCTACCTACAGTTTTCTGTCCCTAGAAAAAATGTTTTTTTTAAGCACAATATAGCACAAGGAGAATTCACTCACTGTCCTTCCAGGTCCCTAGAAACAAGGACTTGCACAGTGAAAGAAACTGACACTCTCCCTACCTACAGTTTTCTGTCCCTAGAAAAAATGTTTTTTTTAAGCACACTATAGCACAAGGAGAATTCACTCACTGTCCTTCCAGGTCCCTAGAAACAAGGACTTGCACAGTGAAAGAAACTGACACTCTCCCTACCTACAGTTTTCTGTCCCTAGAAAAAATGTTTTTTTTAAGCACAATATAGCACAAGGAGAATTCACTCACTGTCCTTCCAGGTCCCTGGAAACAAGGACTTGCACAGTGAAAGAAACTGACACTCTCCCTACCTACAGTTTTCTGTCCCTAGAAAAAATGTTTTTTTTAAGCACAATATAGCACAAGGAGAATTCACTCACTGTCCTTCCAGGTCCCTGGAAACAAGGACTTGCACAGTGAAAGAAACTGACACTCTCCCTACCTACAGTTTTCTGTCCCTAGAAAAAATTTTTTTTTAAGCACAATATAGCACAAGGAGAATTCACTCACTGTCCTTCCAGGTCCCTGGAAACAAGGACTTGCACAGTGAAAGAAACTGACACTCTCCCTACCTACAGTTTTCTGTCCCTAGAAAAAATGTTTTTTTTAAGCACAATATAGCACAAGGAGAATTCACTCACTGTCCTTCCAGGTCCCTAGAAACAAGGACTTGCACAGTGAAAGAAACTGACACTCTCCCTACCTACAGTTTTCTGTCCCTAGAAAAAATGTTTTTTTTAAGCACAATATAGCACAAGGAGAATTCACTCACTGTCCTTCCAGGTCCCTAGAAACAAGGACTTGCACAGTGAAAGAAACTGACACTCTCCCTACCTACAGTTTTCTGTCCCTAGAAAAAATGTTTTTTTTAAGCACAATATAGCACAAGGAGAATTCACTCACTGTCCTTCCAGGTCCCTAGAAACAAGGACTTGCACAGTGAAAGAAACTGACACTCTCCCTACCTACAGTTTTCTGTCCCTAGAAAAAATGTTTTTTTTAAGCACAATATAGCACAAGGAGAATTCACTCACTGTCCTTCCAGGTCCCTGGAAACAAGGACTTGCACAGTGAAAGAAACTGACACTCTCCCTACCTACAGTTTTCTGTCCCTAGAAAAAATGTTTTTTTTAAGCACAATATAGCACAAGGAGAATTCACTCACTGTCCTTCCAGGTCCCTGGAAACAAGGACTTGCACAGTGAAAGAAACTGACACTCTCCCTACCTACAGTTTTCTGTCCCTAGAAAAAATGTTTTTTTTAAGCACAATATAGCACAAGGAGAATTCACTCACTGTCCTTCCAGGTCCCTAGAAACAAGGACTTGCACAGTGAAAGAAACTGACACTCTCCCTACCTACAGTTTTCTGTCCCTAGAAAAAATGTTTTTTTTAAGCACACTATAGCACAAGCACAAAACACACTGACACTCTCCCTACCTATCCTTCTCTTTCCCTAAACTAAAGGAATCCAGGTTAAGCAAGAAAGAAATAAAAGTCACTGTCCCTGCCTATGCTGCTCTATACCTGCTCCGGAACACACTACACTAGGCCGCCGTGCTGGCGGCCTTTTATAGTGTGGGGCGTGTACTAAACACCCTCAGCAATAATTGGCCACAGGCATCCTGCCTGTGGCCAATCATTGCTCTCCTCGCTGCCGGCGCTGTGATTGGCCAAGCATGCGGGGTCACAGTGCATGCTTGGCCAATCACAGCGCCTGGATGACACTGCGATGGCGTAGTGCATTGTGGGCCATTCGCGTCACTCGAATTTGGCGCGAACGGCCCAAATCGTTCGATCTTCGTCGAACGATCGAACAGCCGATGTTCGAGTCGAACGTATGTTCGACTCGAACACGAAGCTCATCCCTACCTGCAACACACTGCGCCCAAAGGCGACATCCTCCTGACTTCTAACGTCCACCTGGTAGAACCTAGTAAAACGTGTGTACTGAAGACCACGTTGCGGCCTTACAGATTTGAGCCAGGGAGGCCTGGTGATGCACTGCCCATGAAGTTCCAACTGCTCTCGTGGAGTGCGCCCTAACTTTGAACGGAGGCGGTCTCCTTCTCAAGCCATAGGCTTGCATTATGACCTGTCGAATCCACTTGGCTAAAGTAGATTTTGACGCTGCCTGACCCTTTCTGGGGCCTTCCGGCAGAATAAACAAAGTATCCGTTCTGCGAATCTGAGCAGTGGCTTTTAGATAAGCTTTAACTGCTCTTACTACATCCAAAGAATGCAATAACTTTTCCTCTACCGAACTAGGTTTGGGGAAAAAAGAAGGAAGAACCACATCTTGGTTCAAATGAAAACCTTGATACCACCTTAGGAAGAAAGGCTGGATGAGGACGTAACACTACTCTGTCCTTATGGATAACCAGATATGGCTCTTTACAGGACATAGCTGCTAATTCCGACACTCTTTTAGCCGAACAAATGGCTACTAGAAAAAACAATTTCCTGGTGAGAAGGACCAAGGAACTATGCTGTAATGGTTCAAATGGTTGTTTCTGTAGAACCGACAGAACCAGGTTTAGATCCCATGGACATATGGGAATATTAACCGGAGGACTAATACGCATCACTCCTTATCTAAAGGCTTTGACTAGTGAATGCGAAGCCAAGGGCCTTTGAAAAAATATTGACAAGGCCGAAAACTGACCTTTGATAGTACTCAAGGCAAGCTTCCTATCTACAGCCCACTGTAGGAAGTCCAGACTCCTACCTATTACGTACTTATGTGGATGCCATTTCTTGGCCTCACACCACGCGATGTACGCCTTCCAGATTCTATAGTAGATCTGCCTGGATACCGGCTTCCTGGCATTGATCATGGTAGATACCACAGGATTAGAGAGCCCTCTCTTTTTTAGAATGTGGGCTTCAATAGCCAGGCCGTCAAACCTAGGGCTGGTAAGGAAGGGTGGTATATCGGTCCTTGCGAAAGCAGGTCCGGACGACGTGGGAGAGTCCAAGGACTCCCCACTGACATTTTACAATCTCCGCGTACCACGCTCTTCGGGGCTTGTGGCGGTGTGAATGCATATATCAGCTTGAACTGATCCCAAGGGAACACTAGGGCATCCGAGCCGCAAGCTAGGGGATCCCTTGTCCGAGAGACAAACCTGTCCACCTTTGCGTTGAATCTGGATGCTAGAAGATCTACATCCGGTGTTCCCCACCGCTGACATATTGTCCAGAAAACCTTGGGGTGAAGGGACCATTCCTCTGGGCATAATTGCTGGCGACTTAGAAAGTCCGCCTTCCAATTCTCCACTCCTGGAATGAATACCGCAGATATGGCTGGGACATATCTTTCTGCCCATTTCAGGATGTAATTTACTTCCCTCTGGGCTGCACGACTCCTGGTGCCCCCCTGATGATTGATATATGCCACTGCTGTGGCATTGTCTGATCGAATTCTGACAGGGGACCCTTGGAGTTTGGATGTCCATGCTACTAGGGCATACCGGGCTGCTCGTATCTCTAAGAGATTGATGGGCAGGGCCTTTTCTGCATCCGACCATCTGCCCTGGAGAGACCATTGCTCCAGTACTGCTCCCCAGCCTATAAGGCTGGCATCTGTAGTGACCACCTTCCATGAAATCGGACTGAAGGATTTCCCTTTTTCCAGATTCTGGGGAACCAACCACCAACGGAGGCTCTTGCGAACGGAAGGGGACAAGGACATTGTAAGTCTAGGGCCTGAACTTTTTTGTTCCAGGCTGACAGTATGGCCCCTTGCAAATTCCTTGAATGGAATTGACCGTAGGGTACTGCTTCGAATGATGCCACCATTTTTCCCAGCAGCCTCATGCACAGGCGTATGGACGGCTGTCTTTTTTGTACCCACTAAGTGGATCAAATCTTTCAAAGACAACACCTTTCCTCGAGGCAAGAATATTTTTCTCTGGCCTGAATCCAACCTTAGCCCCAAGTATTCCAGACTTTTGACTGGTTTTTAGGGCTGACTTGTCTCGGTTGATAATCCAACCGTGAGATTCCAGATACTTGATTGTCTTGTGAACGACCACGTCTAGTTTTTTCACTGAGTGGTCTATCAGCAACAAGTCATCTAGATATGCCATTATCATTACACCTTGTGTTCTTAGATTGGCCAATAAAGGGCCAGAATTTTTGTAAACACTCGTGGTGCTGTGGCCAGACCGAAGGGTAAGGCTCTGAACTGAAAATGGCGCCCTTCTACTGCAAAGCGTAGAAATTTTTGGTGGACTGGAAAGATGGGAATGTGCAAATAAGCATCTTTGATGTCGATCGCGGCTAACCAATCCTCCCCTTGTAGGGCAGTGGCCACCGATCGGATCGACTCCATCAGAAAGTCCTGATATACAGAAATTTGTTTAGCCCTTTTAGAATTAATATGGGCCTCCCGTCCCCGTTTGCTTCGGGACTGTAAAGAGGTTTGAGTAAAACCCGAACCCCCATTCTTCCAGGGGAACCTCCATAATTACTCCTTGGAGCAATAGTTGTTCTAGTGCCAACAGGAGGGACTCTCTCTTCCGGGGATCCCTTGGCACGTTTGACCTCAAAAATGGGAAGGAGGAGAGTCTTTTAACTCCAATCTGTATCCCAAACATACTGCGGAGAGCACCAATCTGTTTTGATCGTGTCCCGCCAGGTCTCTTGCGAACAACTGGAGTCCTCCCCCCACCCGACTGAGTGGGGGCAACCCTTCAATGAATTTAACTTTGGGGGAGGTTTTGTACCTCCCCTGACCCAGGGTTTCTCATTACCCTGCGATTGTCCCTGTTTTTTACCCCGGGAATTGACCGAGGAGGCCGTCGGAACTGTTACACAGCCGATGCCCCAGGGACTGGAGAAGCAGGCCTCTTAAAGAGGGACCTCTAACTCTGTTTTTAACCGGCAAGAGTGTATTTTTACCGCTGGAAATTTTCTGGATATATATGTCCAGGTCTTCCCTGAATAAGCGTTCACCATGAAATGGGACGCTAACCAGCCATTCTTTACAGGGAGCTTCAGCAGACCAGTTTTTGAGCCATAGAAGCCTATGCATATGTACTACAGACAGCGTAAGGCGGGAGGCCTGATGGATTGAATCCTTTATGGCGTCAACCGCAAAGCCTAAGGCTCTAGGTAGATCAGCTAGGGCAAGGGCCTGCTGATCTGTCAAGTCCCTCAAGACCTGTTTCAACTGATCCCTCACTGCTTAGCAGACCCCACTGCTGGTTGTGTCACCAAGCTTGCTGTAGAAAGAAGCAGATTTTCATAAGGACTCCAATCTTTTATCTATTGGGTTCTTGAACATTTGGACATTATCCACTGGACATGTCAGTGATTTATACACACAAGAGATGGCTGCGTCCACTGTAGGGACCTTCCATTTTTTTGATGAACTTATCCTCCATGGGATAGACCACCGGAAATCTCTTGGGGGGAATAAATATTTTCTCTGGATGTTCCCAATCCTGGTAAATGAGCCCTTTCAGTAAAGGGTGAAGTGGAAAAAACAGACAGTCTGGGGGCTTCTAGCGACCCCAACGAGGATACAGTAGTGGTTGATGGTTCCACAAGGTGCATTTTTAAATGCTGATCGGACCATGTTAGTCAGAGACTGAACCCATAATCTTTCAGCTTGAGATGCTGAGAAAAGGTTCCTCCACTGTTGATTCCTCTATAACAGAATCAACCTCATCCTGATCCCCTTCAGGCAGGTCGATCCCTGTATGGGACTGTTGCTCTGCTAACAGGCACTCTGAAGGAGGAGACGGAGATTGGGCGTGCTTTCCCTGACAGGGAGGCAGCGATCAATGTTGACAATCTCTCTCTAATCCTCCCAGAGCTGAGGAAAAAACCTCCTCTGTTACATACACAGGAGCAGGTGAACTGAGGACAGCCACAGTACCAAGTACCCCTGCGGGGTCTCTACGGTCACTTACCTCTGAACTTCAGGGGAGACTGGTGCAGCAGAAGCATGCCCAAGATCCTCAGAGCCGATGAGACCCCCTTCGCTTCCTGGAAGATTCAGTTCCGGAGCTTCTGGACGGCATATTCCTAAGCCTAAAGCTGAGGTATTCCAGCCGTAATACACCACTTTTACTGAGAATAGTCTAGCACAATTGCTGCTATATAACAGTTGGTGTCTACTAAAGTGCCTTTCTAGGGGATGCCTGCATCAACTGCCTCTGTGTGCCTTTATACTGTTGCTAGCTCTGTCTGTGCACTTCAATAGCCAGCTATGATTTTGCTTTAAAACACGCTGGACGCCCGCACATGCGCAGTAGCGCCGCGGCGCACACCGAGCGTCATCCACCCGCTCCGCCCCTTTTTCCAGATCGCCTCTATATATAGAGGCGCATGCTTGCGCACGCGCGCGGGCACGTGCGCCTTCGGCGCCCTTTTTGAAAAAAAATAAGGAGCTAGATGGGAGCCAGGGTCCCTGCCGCAGGGCCCGGGGATGGATGAGCGCAGCAACAGGGCAGAGGAGACAGCTTCCCAGCAGAGAACTTACCAACTGCCTGGATTTGATTTTGGAAGAAAAAAAAAATCCACATTACAAGAAAAAGAACCATAGCGGCCTCTAGTGTCTAACACAGGTACCGCGGTCTTACATTTTTTTTTTCTTGCCTACTATTAAAATTTTTACATTTTCTCAGTAGTAACAGGCATACACAGAATATTAGCGGGAATACCTTAGGTAACAGGCAGAAAGACAAAATAGGCTTGGGGGTCCCTCAATAGAACCAAGTTCCCGAGGGCCCCCACTTACCTTTTCCTCGCCGCAGGACTCTGTTTGGTCCACAGAAGCCCAAACTTCACCTATCACGGCAGGCATTGTAATTAAACCTTCAGGGACCGGGTTCCCAAGGATTCCACTCCCCTGGACCTGTATAGCACCCTGCACAGAAAACATCTTGGTCGTGGGTATGACCAGAGCTCTGGATCCCAGGGTCCAGCCCTCCTAAGAGAGGCATTACAGGCAAAACCTTGCTCTTCTCTTGCAAGGCCCGGGTACCGACCGTTTAGCTATGAAGCTTTTTTGGTCGGATCCGGAATAGCTTACTGAGGCCCAAAAGAACCTGTACGCAAGCTCAGTGAAAAACACATGTTACTTCTTGGCCAACACCTTAGACACTGGCAAAAAACTGAGGTGCTCCCGGATGGGAGGGGCTTATATAGGGGAGGGTACTTCCGGTTTTGGAAGTTGCCAGTGCCAGCACCTGAAGGTATATATATAACCCACATAGTAATGACTATGCCGCTCTGTGTCCCGTGATGTACGAGAAAGAAATAGGTTTGATAAACTCAATCACCAAGTCAAAACAGTCATAGAAGACATCTCTAAACTTGCAGTACCTATCCCCTCCAGCTGGTTAGAGGTTCTAAAGAACAACACCCAGAAAAACGAGGATCACCTGGTTAATATGAAAATGGGAAAATTCAAACGTGATCTTGATGATTATAATCTTTATCAGATTTTCACATGGAACAAAAAGACCTCCAATAACCACATTAGAGCACCACTCACCAATGCCACTCCGGACATATCCCTCGCTTTTCACCCACCTCATGAGCCACCACCACCCCCCCTTCCTCTAATGGGCCTACGGCTTTCTAGCCAACATGCCCCTAATAGACATTGGAGAGAGCCCATTCTCCCCCATATTATTTCATCACAAGTTCGGGTTCATCACAATGCTCCCAGACGTTACCCTGGTCCAATCAAGACCAAAATACACAATAAAGATAATAATGATAAAAATCAAGGGCTCATTACAGCATTAAATCGGTTCTACAACAGAACAACCAGCTCTCGACTAACACCAGTGCCCTTGCCACCCACCACTCCAAGCAATGGCTTCTGTACCACAGAAGACCGAGGATCCGACATTAGGAACAACATTGTTCCTCTCAATCCTCCTCTTACAGTAGGAGAATCTGATCTGTCTACTAACATACCCAATGGTTGCACACCACCAGCACCTATGGAACATACAGACCAGGAACCTTCTCTTTCTGATGTCCCTGCTCCTACTACTGTTACTGACAACCTACCTTCCCCTTCGGGGACCCCCACACCATCATCATCTTTTTTAGTACTAAGTCCTCCTCCGGCCCTAGCCTCAAGGAAAAGAAAACTCATAGGAGAGGCTGCAGAGGAGGACGAAGAAAACGATCATCATCAAAAAACTCAGAAATACCAAAAACTATAAAAATCTTTAATCTTTCTTCACATATTCTATCTACTGCTGATACTTCTGTCCTCAGTCACTGACTCAATTTCACTCCTATTAACCATCACAATCCCTTCATCCTCTTTAAAGACCTCAATCGTTTCATACGGAACCTCACTCTTAAGAGGCATTACCACATCAAAGAAGAGAAAGATAGGAATCAAACCCCTCATAATCCTACTATGAGTCCCCCCATTCCATCTACTTCTGACTCTTCTTTATCCTCTATTGAGTCTTTTGATCTCAACACCCACAGTCTTGATGAAGAGGATTTTATTAGACTCTGCACTCAACATCATGTTACATCCCCTCCGATAATCCACTCCTCACTTAGGCCCAAATCAATCTTTTTTCCTACGCACTCTAAAGGGCCATATATTGAGAGTTTTTACAGAGTGGTCTATGCAGACCTAGTCAAGCTGTGTAACTCCAACCTCACATCTAAACACAATAACCTCTCACCATCTGAAATCAAAGCCCTACATTTATTTATACATGCCGACAATGTCATAATCAAATCAGCCGATAAAGGAGGGGGTATTGTACTCCTTGATAAAACAGACCATCTTAAAGAAGCTCATAGACTTCTTTCTGACGAAGCTACTTATATGAAACTCAAAAAAGATCCAATGACTGACTTCGCCAGAGAAGCCGATTCTCTGATCTCTGATGCACTCCTGGATGGCATCATCACCAAAACAGAATGTTAATTTTTTCGGAAACACTTCTATCAGATACCCTACTTTTACTACTTACCCAAAATTCATAAAGATCTATCACACCCCCCAGGGAGACCAATCGTAGCAGCCTAGGATAGCGTCACCACCGGATTCAGCCTTTACATTGAACAATTTTTGCAACCCACTGTACTCCAATTAGAATCTTATATACGTGACAGTACACACCTATTGGAACGTCTGTCCCCCTACAGGTGGGAACCGACATACGTCTGGCTGTCATTAGATGTCTGTTCGCTCTACACCTCCATCCCGCACAGCTTTGGGCTTTAGAGCAATTTTTGCTCATGGACCCATTGATCAATTCACGCCAGGCAGACTTCATCATCCAGGCTACAAAATTCTGCCTTACCCACAATTATTTTACTTTCGATGGAGACTTTTTCCAGCAAGTACAAGGCACAGCAATGGGGGCCAATTTTGCCCCCTCTTACGCAAACCTCGCCATGGGTTTTTGGGAGATCAATCACATTCACAAAAACAACCCCTATGCAGCCAACATTATTTTCTTTGGACGTTACATCGATGATTTGATTATCATTTGGGATGGTGCCCCCGATCTCATCCCTCTTTTTGTCAAATACTGCAATAATGACAGCTATGGGCTGTCCTTTACATCCGTCTCCCACCCCTCTTCCATGGCCTTCCTGGACTTAGAACTCGGACATGACGAACATACCATCTGTGCTAAAAATTACACGAAACCCACGGCAGGAAACTCCTATTTGCACTTTAAGAGCTGCCATCTACCAAAATGGATAAACAACATCCCCAAGGGCCAATTTTGTCATCTTAGACAAAACTGCACTAAGGATTCGGACTATATCGAACTCAGTCAAAATCTAAAAAGAAAATTTACGGAGAAACAGTATCCCGTCAGCTTAATCGATGAAGCCTATAACTTTTATCTTCATAGAAAGCCGCCCAAATCTGATACATCTACAAAAGATTGTTCAACCAGATTCATAACCACCTTCCACCATAAGCACAAAAATATGGAAAGAATTCTGTCCAAACATTGGGACATCCTATTACAAGACCCTCACTTGAAATCTATACTCCCGGCACAACCCAGAGTTACTTATCGGAGGGCTCCAAACCTCAAAAACAAGATTGCGCCCAGTAAACCCAAAACCATTCTCCACCCACTTCCCACCCTTACCCTTATACTCATAGTGGGTATGTATCAGTGCCGCAAGCCTTTATGCAAGACATGCAAATTCGTTAAGCATGGTCAAAAATCATTTAGCACTAAAAGCAAGACATACCCACTAAAAGAGTTCTATAATTGTTCTTCCGACTTCGTGGTATATGGTCTTAGCTGCCCATGTGGCCTAATGTACGTAGGCTGCACCATACGACCGTTGAGACAAAGATTCAGAGAACATAGGAGATACATAGAGGGCGGTACTGACCCTCATAGTGTACCAAGGCACTTCACCACTGCACATCAAAAATCTACCTCAGGGCTCCAGGTATGGGTCATTGAACAAATTGATAGATCCCTTCCGGCAGCTGAAAGATTCATCAAACTCTGTGCTAGAGAGACTTACTGGATCTACACCCTAGATGTACTCTCGCCCGGAGGTATCAACGAGAGCATCGAAGTTGCCACTATTTTATAAATCTACTTCTGTTCTCATTTTTCCTTCTTCTTACACTTGTGTATTGGTTTTTACTGTGGCTATGTATTCCACAGGCTCTGCTGATTTTCTGCTGCCCCCTTCCCCCTTTTCATCCCCCCCTCTTTTTTCTCTCGCTTTATCACTATACTACTTTTAACATCACTCTTTCTTTCCATTTTTTTCTCTCTCCCCCCTTTTTAGTCTCACGGTTTACTGTTATATATAAACCCCCCCCTTTTCCTTTCCCCTTCCCTTTCCCCCCCCCCCTTTTCCCCCCTCATTTATCTACCCCATGTTTTCTTGGTGTAGCTCTATGTTATATTATACATGTGCTTATATATGGTTTTACTCTCATTTAACTCGTCTCGTTTTGCCAAGCCATTGTCATACTTTTTAGCCCCACGGTGTGTCCTGCTCTGACACCGTATACCATTACATCATTCTATTATTATTGTATTGCCACTGGCAGATTAATTGTCCCATTGTGTGTCAATCACACTTCCACTGACTATTCCGCTCTTCCTGCTTCGCCCACCCCTCGCCTCCCCTCCTCGCAATATAATTTAGCTCCACACCTCCCTCTCCTATAGCTTGACAAAGGAGTGCGGTTGCCATGTCACACGCAGCCTGTACCTCACGAAACGCGTCGCATTCCAGTGACGTCAGCACTGCTCGCCTGCTACACCATCGCACTCCAAGCCTCGCTTTGGATCTCCTCCTCCACCGCAGCTAGCCTTCCTTATCCATCTGTCAGCAGTGCGAGCGAATCCATAGCACCCTAGCGCCCCAGCAGGAATAGAAGTGGACTGAAACATCTGATGATCCCTCCTTTCCCCTGATTGGGAATTTCTACATGCCTGTTTTTACCAACAAAATGTGAATGGCTTTTGTTCACTGCCTAATAAATTGTTTTAATACTGCTACACCCAGAGGCGCCTCTCTCCTTGTGTTTTTCCTGCAGAACTGGAACATGGTCTCTGTTCCCCTTTGACGGCAGCCCTGGGAATGTAACTTTAACCCCTGAAATGCTCTTCACCTCCAGTCCTTTGGACTTTTCATGCTAAGAACTAACTTTTTACCTAAAGCCCTGTACACACGATCAGATTTCCTATGGATTCTAGTCCGATGGATTTGTCCATCGGATATCCGATGAAACTGTTTTCCATCAGTCTTGCCCACACACCATCAGTCAAAAAACCGACCGTTCCAAACGCGGTGACGTAAAACACTCCGATGAGCCGAGAAAAATTAAGTTTAATGCTTCTGAGCATGCGTCGACTTGATTCTGAGCATGCGTGGGTTTTTGATCCGATGGACTTGCCCATAGACGATCTGAGTTTTCGATCGGTTTTTTATCCATCAGAAAAATTTAAAACATGTTCTATTTTTTAAAACCGATGGAAAAAAGACCTATGGGTCCCATACACGATCGGTTTGTCTGATGAAAAGAATCCATCGGACGAAAATCCATAGGATATCCGATCGTGTGTACAGGGCTATAGTCTACTAGTTGTGAAAATCACTATGTACATTTAGTTACTGCCATATTGTTTTGATATTTGAGTCTCTGGTATTTTGCCCATCTTTACTTGTATACCCTCTAAGTGCAGCATGTTTAAAACATCTTTAATATATAGGGATTAAAAACACTCACATGTGAGTAGAGGCAATCAGGCATGTCAGGGGTTAAACTTGTTTCATCCGCATGAGCCCTGGTGGAGTGTGTGCATCATAGGCTGATGGTGAAGATCTGGGTCCTGTAGCAGTCCTGTCTGCACTGAATATGTACAGCGCTGGCCGGCGGCTGGGACGGGGATCGTGGAGGCTCCGTGATGTGATGGTGTCGTCACTTCCGGGATTCAGGCGGTGCTTCGCGATCGGGACATGCGTGTCCCTTCTTTAGGCTGGATCACATGTGAGTGTTTTTAATCCCTATATATTAAAGATGTTTTAAACATGCTGCACTTAGAGGGCGCCGTTCTCTTTCTTTTCGTTTGTTCTCAGAGCCTCTTCTAGCTTTCTGGACTGGCAGCCATCTACCAACTCAGCAACCTTCTTATATACCTCCTTACATAGACTACATACCCTATATTGACTTATAGTGATTTCTACTCCCTCCCTGCCCCTTCCAGAGTGTGCCATATCAACCCACTGTTTGTTCCACCCTTGCTCAGGGCTGGTTCTTCCGGTTTGATATAAATGGTTTCCACCCTTGATCAGGGCTGGTTCTTCCAGTTTGATATAGATGGTTTCCACACTTGTTCAGGGATGGTTCTTCCAGTTTCATATAGATGGCCTCCACCCTTGTTCAGGGCTGGATCTTTTAGTTTAGTATAGATGGTTTCCACCCTTGCTCAGGGATGGTTCTTCCAATTTGTTATAGA
This sequence comes from Rana muscosa, assembly GCA_029206835.1. Lineage (NCBI taxonomy): Eukaryota > Metazoa > Chordata > Amphibia > Anura > Ranidae > Rana > Rana muscosa. The sequence continues at coordinate 1,025,523,368 of CM055117.1, read as the reverse complement.
TGGTTTCCACCTTTGTTCAGGGATGGTTCTTCCAATTTGATGTAGATGGCCTCCACTCTTATTCAGAGCTGGTTCTTCCAGTTTAATATAGATGGCCTCCACCCTTGTTCAGGGCTGGATCTTTTAGTTTGATATAGATGGTTTCCACCCTTGTTCAGGGCTGGTTCTTCCAATTTGTTATAGATGGTTTCCACCTTTGTTCAGGGATGGTTCTTCAAATTTGATGTAGATGGCCTCCACTCTTATTCAGAGCTGGTTCTTCCAGTTTGATATAGATGACCTCCACCCTTGTTCAGGGCTGCTTCCAGTTTGATATACAGGTAGATGGTTTCCACCCTTGTTCAGGGACGGTTCTTCCAGTTTGATGTGAATGTCCTCTTTCACATCTATTGGCAACCAATTGTTTTTTGCTTCAATATTCACTTTCAATTCAGATATTTCCCCTGCTGTATTTTTTTTAATGTGCTAGATGTCCTAAACCTGATGGCCAGGATCATTTAACCCACTCCCTCTGAGCCCTGGTCATCCTGGACCTGCCCCCTGTCTGTGATTGGACAGTGAAAGAAGAAGCAGCACAATATTTATTTATTCTGGCCATTGGAATGCATTAACGCTCAAACCCGCTTCAAACGCATATAGCGTTTAGATGCATTTACACACATTCAGCATTTTTTTAATCTTTCAGCTCTTCTTTTTTATAACAATAGAAATTTTTCAGCTCTTAAGGTGGTTGTAAACTCTTACAGACCACTTTAACCTACAGGTAAACCTAGATTAAGGCTTACCTGTAGGTGCAAGAAATAGCTCCTTAACCTACACGGTTAAGGAGATATTTTCCAAAAAACGGGCACCGATGTCTACGGCGCAGGAGTGCCGTAGACAACGACGCAGGCACACTGAGCGTGTCTTTAGTGAAGGCGATCATGCCGTCACTGCCGGCTCCCTCGCGCATGCGTGGGAGTGACGTCATCGCTGCTCCGGCCAGTCACAGCGCCGGAGCAGCGATACCTGGAAGTCACTCCGGGTATCATGGCGGCGACGGAGGAGGTGAACGAGGGTCGCTGCGGGGGCTTCGATCACAGGTAAGTACTTCATAATGAGCTAGTATGCTATGCATACTAGCTCATAATGCCTTTGTCCTGCAGGGTGTTTTTTTTTTTTAGAGGGTTTACTTCCTCTTTAATGCACTTTTGAGGGTTTTTTTCAGCCTGCAAATGCTCCTCTTATAATAAACCTACAAATGCCTATGTCTGCATAAACACATAGGCTAACACAGAGGTGCTTTTCCAGGCTGAAAAACCCCACCAAACACTTGGAGTTTTTTAAGCCCATCTGCGTGAGGCCCAAAGGTTATGTAATTTAAATTGCGAGAATTTCTGTCAATGTAACAAAGAAAGTTCAAATCTATTGGTGTCTAACATGAATAAACCACTAATTGCAAACTACAAATACACCCAAGCATTAAGGAAACAATTGGGTTGATTTAGTAAAGGCAAATAGGCTGTTCACTTTGCAAGGGAATTTGCCCCAGGATGTGGCCATTGTCTGCCACTGCTGTCAATCACAGCCAGTGAGGAGGCAGTAGGGGGTGTGGCTGAGTTGCTCTCTATGTGCTATGCGTTTTTATAGACACATAGAGCCAGCTCGGGATTGAGCACATGCAAGGTGGGGGGAGGAGCCAGGAGGCTCATGGGGGGAGGAGCCAGGAGTGTCGGTGTGGGACGTATGAAAAGGAGTATCGGGAATGCTTTGTGCAAAATCCATTACACAGAGCAGGTAAGTATTGCATGCTTGTTATTTAAAAAAAATCATCATCAAAAAAATCAAAGTCATCATACTTTAACATCACGAAAAAGTATAAGATGACAGTTTTTCAGTATGGCATCTACTTGGAGTGTCAAGTTTGACTGGACTGACTCTTTAATAGTAAAGAGCAGCAGCACAAAAAAATACCTAAAAAAAAGACTGGTTATAGTTTAGACAAAAAGCCAGGTTTTTAGGGCAAGAGAAGGATATACGTGAGAGTTGAATGCAGGACAAAGAAAACAGGAAAACAAAGAAATGGACCTGATATAGATGTAGCGCCCTCCTCACTCCCCTCTTTTTCCTTCAGCTCGTCTGTCTCTTGTCTAGGGGTATCTTTCAGAGGGGAAGGGAGCGGGGACACCACGCCTGGCCTTCACCACAGGTATCAGTGTGGTGTAAGCAAAGTTCTTTTACCTTCGGGTCAGTGCTGTGCACCTGGAGCCTCCACCGAGAGTTACCTTGAACAATGTCTGTCAGGAAATGAGCCCCACACCATTAAAGTTCAACACTCCTTTATTCTTCTCGAATGAACACAATCAGTTGAACTCCCTTGGTAGAAACAGAACAGAAAAGGAGGTGTGGATGCGAGTAGGCCCAGACACAATGTGTTCTCCACTTTCCTCCCTGAAAGTGGGTTGCGGTCTCCGAGCGAGGGGGAATTTCCTTCCAGGCGGTCTCCGATGAGAGACTCACCCGTCACTGGCAATATGCTGCACCAGGTCTTCGAGTGAGGAGCTCCCCCCCGGTCCATTACGCCTTCCGGATTCGGGTACCCACTCCAGGGGTTCCCTAGGATCTTCTTCCCTCGCGGAACTCAGTGTTGGGCACTGAGCTCCGGACCTCCATCCGAGTACCTCACCCCAGGCTAAAGGTGCCTGGGATGGAACACGACCTCCGGCTGTCCTCCAGGCCTAGGCCGCCTAGAGGACCGACGCGAACCACCGTCCACAGGCTGAAGGTGCCTGGTACTTGACCCCCTTACAAAGATGGCCGGCCCGTTATACCCTCTCCCAGCAAGCACGGCGGGTTCCCCGCCCTACCATACCGCTGCTGAGGGAGGACAAAAAGGAGGCGCGACACACAGCAATGATTCAACCCCAGCCCAGGGCGACAGCGCCACCCGCTGGGCTGCAGGGAATTACACATCACTAATGTCTCTGCCAAGTTCAAATTTACACCCGGGAAAGTACATACCCGCTACACTCTCCCCTTGGTGGTTTGACACTGGTCCCCAGTGTCTGGAGTAAATCATGCCCTCAACGGCTGACATAATCCAATCCAGAGACCGACTAACAATTGTACAAAAATAAAACTTTTAGGAAAAAACTACCCAACTAAAACATTGTGTCTGAGCCCTGTAATATAAAGGGAATACAGAAAGAATAAAAACAACAGCATTAAACCATAACTTTGAATCACATATTCACATTTTACTTTTCCCACCCATCCTGACTAAGAACCACCCCATCCTCAGTGGTCTTGATGGGATGCTCTCCTGCAGAGGGAAAAGAAAGGGGATTAACACATATAACCCTGACACATGTGTTCGTGTGAGAGAAAATAAACTTCTCCTGGAAGAAATCCCTTTTCTCCAAAGAGTGAGTGCGTGAAAAGTGTTTAACGTTGCGCAACACTGCCACCTGGTGACAGCACCGCGGTAACTGCACTCGTGGAAGTTTCCTCTTCTCTTTGGCCCTATCTACCCAGAGTCCATGATCTCTTGTAGGAAAGGTGAAGAACAACAGGAACAGTCCTTCATTCCTCTGGGCACAAAAGCAACGGGCCCCATAAAGTTCAGTAGCATAACAAGAACGGAGTCTCTTCTCTCCTAAAGGTAAAACCGGGGATGCGGCAGAACAAGTGGCTTCAAGTGTTGATCCATGGTCTCCAGATGATACTCCACATTTTCTCCTTCCTTGCGCCGGATCAACACCTTGTCTGCATGGATGTGCCGTCCCAACATCCACTCTGCCTTGCAGTCTTTAAAACGTTGAGAGGCCTTTGGAGAGCATGCCAGGTACCTGCGGGCGTGGGGAACCTGAAGGTGGGTCCACACAAAGTCATTGTACCAGCGCTCCTGGCACACTTTCACCTCATAGAGCAGTTCCTTCGACAAGTATGGATACTCCCAGCTGAACTTCCCCCTTTTTCCACTCTTCTGCGCGGGCCTTTCCCTTCATTGGGTCATGTCCACGGCTTCAAGCAGGGATGCACTTCGGCCAATGAAAGCCTGCCTACTCGTGTAACTCTTCCAGCAGACACGTTCAATACTGTGGTGCACAAACACTATACCGGACCCGAGCCCCCACGTGTAGCGCCCTCCTCACTCCCCTCTTTTTCCTTCAGCTCGTCTGTCTCTTGTCTAGGGGTATCTTTCAGAGGGGAAGGGAGCGGGGACACCACGCCTGGCCTTCACCACAGGTATCAGTGTGGTGTAAGCAAAGTTTTTTACCTTCGGGTCAGTGCTGTGCACCTGGAGCCTCCACCGAGAGTTACCTTGAACAATGTCTGTCAGAAAATGAGCCCCACACCATTAAAGTTCAACACTCCTTTATTCTTCTCGAATGAACACAATCAGTTGAACTCCCTTGGTAGAAACAGAAAAGAAAAGGAGGTGTGGATGCGAGCAGGCCCAGACACAATGTGTTCTCCACTTTCCTCCCTGAAAGTGGGCTGCGGTCTCCGGGCGAGGGGGGAATTTCCTTCCAGGCGGTCTCCGATGAGAGACTCACCCATCACTGGCAATATGCTGCACCAGGTCTTCGAGTGAGGAGCTCCCCCCTGGTCCATTACGCCTTCCGGATTCGGGTACCCACTCAGGGGGTTCCCTAGGATCTTCTTCCCTCACGGAACTCAGTGTTGGGCACTGAGCTCCGGACCTCCATCCGAGTACCTCACCCCAGGCTAAAGGTGCCTGGGATGGAACACAACCTCCGGCTGTCCTCCAGGCCTAGGCCGCCTAGAGGACCGACACGAACCACCGTCCACAGACTGAAGGTGCCTGGGACTCGACCCCCTGACAAAGATGGCCGGCCCCTTTATACCCTCTCCCAGCAAGCACGGCGGGTTCCCCGCCCCACCATACTGCTGCCGAGGGAGGACAAAAAGGAGGCGCGACACACAGCAATGATTCAACCCCAGCCCAGGGCGACAGCGCCACCCGCTGGGCTGCAGGGAATTACACATCACTAATGTCTCTGCCAAGTTCAAATTTACACCCGGGAAAGTACATACCCGCTACATAGAGTAAAAGCCTACTATTCTCTGAATGAAAATAAATACAACTTATTGTCACCCTACCATACGTCCATTTCTGGATTAGCAATAGAAAGGTACAAATTAGAATATGTATCACTTACATATGTGTTTGGCAAATAACATCTGCTGAGGCTGGCCATAGACTGACTGAGCAATTTTCTTTCCTGCAGACAGTGTTGACAGGGGAATCCCTCCTGCGGGGGAAGCCTTCCCCACTGGGAGAACACAGTGATTATTGCTAGCGGCTATAACAGCTGCTAGCAATAATCATATGTAAAATACGGCAGGCTGGTTGTACCCAAGTTGATCGATCGGTCAACATGGGTACATTCAGCCTGCCCATACATGTTTTGAATCTCTAATTCGAGCCGTCTATGGCCAGCTTTAGTCCTACTTTCAGTCTTATTTTGTCCCCTAAAATGCACTTCAGAGCTGCAATGCAAATATATGATTAAAAAAAAGCCATTTTGTATCATATCCTAACAGTATGTCTATTACCTAATTTCCAAAATGTCATATCCAAAATGTATACCCTTTGTTTATATTCTTGGGATTAGATTCCCTCTTTAAGGATCTAGTTGCCAGAGAGCATGCTGCAGTAAATTGCTAAAGAGAGTCACTTGTATACCTGAAAGGGGCTAACACAGCTACCCCACAATTATATAAAATAAATACATTGCTTAAAAATTATGAGTAAATTTTGTTATTTTTTTCATGTAAGCAATATAAGGAAAACATTTGACAGGAGTTAAAAATAATAGTGCCTTTGAGTAGAACAATAGGCCAAGACAAGTGGGCAAAGAATATGGATTATTATCAGACTTAATGAAGAAGGTCTGTGCATAAATATGGAACACATAGATGGTAAATAGTATCAGTGCAGGAGCATGATATGTAGACATTTCATATGTATATTTATGTTAATATATGCCATCATGTGTGGGTGTCATTGTGAAGGATTTGCTATGTTGAATACCTTAAATGCTGGTGTGTCCTATTGTTTAGAAAACCAACTACTGAATATATCCTGCCTTATTTTATTCTAGTACAATGCACTGTGGTGTTTGGTGTTTGGATATGGTCTGTTTTATGAACCAGTTTTAGCCTTGTTCACCTTCAGGACTGTATTTTAATGTTATCAAGACCTCCATTAGATGCCACAGCTTGGCATGGATGGTCTGTTAGCCAAGGCTGTTGTTATCTGGGCTCATGGCTGTTAGGGCTCTTTTCGTTGCTGTACTACATAGTGATCATTCCTCTTTCTCTACAAATATGTTCATTTCATGATTAAAAGTAATTTCTACATCCAGATAAATATTTAACAGACCGCTCCAGGTGGATCTCAGCTTTCATTCCCATCCACTTGAATGGAACGCTGGTCTGATTAGATTTAAAAGAGAATTTAAAAAGCATTGTAAGCGTGAATTGCATAAGAGCTGTGCTAGTTAATGAACTAAAGAAAAAAGATTTCCAAATATTGGTTGTGTGGGGAACCCTTCATATTTCAAGCAATTTTCGTATGTTGGCTGAACCTAGGATAACAGACCAGGCATAGTAGTGCAGTAATACAGAAAAGCATGAGTAGATCCACTATGTCCCTACATGGCAGCCAGGGCCAAATTACCACTAGGCATAGTAGACCAAAAAGGTACCTTTTACCTGCAGAGTTACTATCTCATACGTTATGCCATTATAAGCAGAATTTCAGTCTGTCATATAAACTTCTTTATACATTGCCTGGACATACACCTCAATCTTAATCTCATCCAATTAACCTAACACTGAATTTAATTCACACCACTGCACCTAACCTTCAAATCTAACCAGTGGCGGCCCATCCATTATGGATGCCCGTGCGCCGCCCCCTCTCTCCTCGTCACCTCCTATATGCATAATGGATAGATTCATGCATAGCATGAATCTATCCATGGCCGCCACGGTCACCCCCTATTCATGCATCCGGCCCCTTTCAGCGCACCCGGTACATGAGTTACAGAGGCCAGTTTTTTTAGAGGCTCTATTAGGCTTCAAAATAGGGTGGGCTCGGGTCGCAGAGGATGTGTCTGGAGCCCACCCAGGTGTGTTACAACAGCAAATTATTATTCACTGTTAAAACACTCAACCCGGCCAATAGGAAGCAGGTATGAGACCCGTTTTCTGATTGGCTGAAAAAAGAAGACTCCAGATTGGCCGCCGAGGAGGAGGGAGGAAACAGAAGCCACCGCCGCCGTGATGACCAGGAGAACGGGAGGAAGCCGCCGGTGATGGGATGAGTGCTACCTCCCTACCGACTGATGGGGGGGGTTGGCGTACTGTTTTCCGCCCCCCCCAAAAAAAATCCACCGGCTGCCACTAAATCTAACCCTAAAAAAGGTACCCATATGTACAAGATGCTGGTTATCCAATGAACCAGATCCCTCGTGTGATCTGGGAGGAAGTGGTAATGCCAGTGTTTTTAGCCAATCACTATTGTTTCCCTTGAGAAAGAATAATAAATATTGACATCACCTCCTTTTTTACACCTGCATTTCCAACGCCATCTGGCTCACATGACCAGAGTAAGTCCAGATCCTTAATGACATAGGTGACTTTCAAAAGAAAACTTACATATCCTGTATGTACTACCTTCTACCTTGCTGAAAATTTTTCTCAAGATTCATTATAATATCATTAGATCTGCTAATGAATAATTCACATAAGTGTCACGAACAGTCCGTTTTTAAGACAGATAGTTGTAGAAGAATATATTAATCCGGCGCCAATTAATTATCTGTAAAACAAGGTTAAACTAGATAGTACTGCAGAACCATACATTAAACGTACCATATGGCCTTTAGCCTAGTGATAATTCAGTACACTAGAGCATCCGTCTCTGTCAGCTTATTCTAATTAGGTACGCAGTTTGGAAAAAAAGACAAAGGCTAATGACTGTAAATTATTTTGCTAAAGTAATTTCCTTAGTGAATTTCAAAGACTTTGTCTGAATCTCTTTGCATAATGAATCGCAATATGATGTCTGTTTAATGTCACAATGAGGTTAATTTGTGGTAACTTTGGTGTTGTGATATTGCATGTTTCTGTACAGATAGTCAGTGTTAGCTACCAAACAGGTGCCATGATGTATGGAGCAAAGACATACAGTAACCAATCAGAGGCCAGCTAAGTGATACATGAAGATTTTCATTTTTCTGTTAGGATTTCCTCTAATGCCGCGTGCACACGATCGGATTTTCTGTTGGAAAAACCTTGGATGGTTTTTCCGACGGAATTCTGATCAAACTTGGGTTGCATACACACGGTCACTAGTGATGAGCCGAACACCCCCGGGTTCGGTTCGCACCAGAACCCGCGAACGGACCGAAAGTTCGCACAAACTTTAGAACCCTATTAAATACAATGCATGCGAACGTTCGAAATCTAAAGTGCTAATTATAACGACTATTATGCATGTTATTGTCCTAAAAAGGGTTTGGGAACCCGGGTTCTGCACCAGGGGACATGTATCAATGCAAAAAGAAGTTTTAAAAACGTCCGTTTTTCTGGAGCAGTCATTCTAATGATGCATAAAGTGAAAAAAAAAAGTCAAATATTCCTTTAAATATCGTACCTGGGGGGTGTCTAAAGTATGCCTGTGAAGTGCCACGTGTTTCCCGTGTTTAGAACTGTCCCTGCACAAAATTAAATTTCTAAAGGAAAAAAAGCCATTTAAAACTGCTTGCGGCTTTAATGTAATGTCTGGTCCCGGTAATATGGATGAAAATCTTTAAGAAAAATGGCATAGCTACCCCATCACCCCCCACCCCAGCCCATTACCAGCCCCTTTGGGTCTTGTATAGATATTAAGGGGAACCCCGCACACAAAATAAAAAAGGCCCTATATACTCTGAACAGCCGTATACAGGCGGTGCATACAAGACAGGGACTGTAGGTTTGTTCTTATGTAGAATCTGTTTGTAATTTTGAACAGGTACATTGTTTAAGTGTAGCTCCAGCCAAAAAATCTATTTTTAAGCTTTTTGCAAAACATAGGGAAGGGTTATCACCCCTGTAACATTTGTTTTGCTGTCTGTGCAGTGTGCACCTGTTCAGAACAGTTCACCTCACTTTCCGTCCTAATGACAAATGTTTTTTGAAAATTTGGGGTTTTTATTGAAACAAGAATTGGTGATAAAGAATCAGTGGAGAGGAGACACTTTTTTCCCATATTAACTCTTAAAGGAGAGAATTTGCCTTCCTAGGGGTAGATTTCCTTTCACTTCCTGTTGTATCCTTCCGTTTGCAAGGAGGAGTCGTTTGTAAGTTGGATGTTTGAAAGTAGGGGCCTGCCGTATATACTCAGCTGAAATTTGCCCCTTACATGTTGGTGTTGCCACAACACTGTGAGCCCTCACAGTTACTCTTGGTGGGCGCATGAATGGGCCCTGCTGTGAATTATTAGATCAAGAATTGTAATTGCATGCCTCTGTTGAACAGGGGCTGAAAAATTGGGCCTTTGGTGGTGGTGGTGGTGTTGACACAACACTGTAAGGCCTCACAGTTAGTCTTGGTGGGCAGGGGCAGAAAAATTGAGCCTTAGGCACTGGTGCCACAACACTGCAACCCCTCACAGATACTGTACTTGGAGCACAGCAATGAGCCCTGTTGCAAAGTATTGCATCAAAAATTGTAATTACACGCCCCTGTTAAACAGGGGCTGAAAAATTGGGCCTTAGCCACTGGTGCTGGTGCCACGACACTGCAACCACTCCCAGATACTCTAGTTGGAGTGCAGGAATGAGCCCTGCTGCAAAGCATTGCATAAAAAATTGTAATAACACACCCCTGTTAAACAGGGGCTGAAAAATTGGGCCTTAGCCACTGGTGGCGGCACCCAGAAACAAAAATGTTCTTCCAAGCTATCATCGTCAGTCGGATCATTGAGGAGGAGGAGGATAGTCAGTCAACATAACAGGACAAACTCTCAGCATCAGCATCAGTCTTGAAGGGATGTGACATTTGAAAATAAATTAGTCTGTTATATCAGCTTCAGGTGTTTGGTAGCTGGTGGTGATCCAAGACTGGTTCATCTTTATGAAGGTCAGTCGATCAACAGAGTCGGTGGACAGGCGCACCCTGTGATCCGTGACAAATCCTCCAGCAGCACTGAATGTGCGTTCTGAAAGAACGCTGGATGCAGGACAGGCCAGTAGCTCAATTGCATACTGTGCAAGCTCTGGCCAGTGATCCATCCTCAAGACCCAGTAAGCCAGAGGATTTTCGGTGGGGAAGGTGTCCAAGTCTGACCTTGCCCCTAGGTATTCCTGCACCATGTATATCAGGCGCTGGCGATGGTTGCTGGAACCGATCATACCTTGGGCCTGTGGACTAAATAATTGTCTGAACGCTTCGGTCAGACGGCCACCTTCCCCACCGCTCCTTCTTTGACTGACCGAAGCCTCAGCAACTCGTTGTCCAAGACCAGGAGTTTGTAACCTCCCAGTCTCTGGGAACGCGTTGCACAGACCTTTCTGCAAGGCCTCCCGGAGTTGTCTCATCCTCTGCACCCTCTGCGACGGTACGATAAGGTCCGCAACCTTACCCTTGTACCGTGGATCAAGGAGAGTGGCCAGCCAGTAATGGTCCCTCTCCTTGATCCGAAGAATACGAGGATCCTTCCGCAGACTTTGCAGGATCAGGGAGGCCATGCAGCGTAGGTTAGCTGAGGCATTCAGTCTGGAGTCCTCTGGGTCACTAAGGACGACATGATCCGCAGCCACCTCCTCCCAGCCATGTACAAGTCCACTGGTTTCTTGGGACTGTAAATCATCCCTAAAAGACTGCTGCTGATGATGCTGAGTGCCAGGCTCCACCTCCATGCTGACACAATCCTCCTCCTCCTCCTCCTCCTCTTCTTCCTGTGCGATGGGTGGGACAGAAGGAACACTGTCTGGGTAAAGGGGGCCTTGAGAGGCAAGGAAGTCCTCCTCTTCCTGCCTCTGTTCTGCCTCAAGTGCCCTGTCCATTATTCCATGCAGTGTATGTTCCAACAGGTGGAAAAGAGGTACAGTGTCACTGATGCATGCACTGTCACTGCTCACCATCCTCGTGGCCTCCTCAAATGGTGCCAGGACAGTGCATGCATCCCTGATCATGCCCCACTGGCGTGGTGAAAAAAACCTGAGCTCCCCTGACCCTGTCCTGGTGCCGTAGTCGCACAGGTACTCATTGATGGCCCTCTGCTGCGTGTGCAGCCGCTGCAGCATGGCCAACGTTGAGTTCCACTTGGTGGGTATGTCACATATAAGGCGGTTCTTGGGCAGGTTCAACTCCTTTTGCAGCTCAGCCAGGTGAGCACTGGCATTATAAGATCTGCGGAAATGCACACAGACTTTCCTGGCCTGCCTCAGGACATCCTGTAAGCCCGGGTACCTGCCCAAGAACCGCTGCACCACCAGGTTAAGGACGTGAGCCACACAGGGCACATGGGTCAGTTGTCCCTGTCGGAGAGCGGAGAGGAGGTTGGTGCCATTGTCGCAAACTACCATTCCTGGCTTAAGCTGGCGTGGCGTCAACCACCTCTCGGCCTGCCCCTGCAGAGCAGACAGAACCTCTGCCCCAGTGTGGCTCCTGTCCCCCAAACACACCAGCGCAAGCACGGCATGGCATCTTTTTGCCTGCGTACTTGCGTAGCCCCTTGAACGCCTACGGAGCACCGCTGGTTCCGAGGACAAAGCACAGGAAGAGGCCACAGAGGAAGAAGAAGAGGAGGGGGTGGAGGACAGAGGTGTGTCACAACCAGTAGTAGCATTTTGGAGGCGTGGCGGTGGAACAACCTCCAACACTACTGCACCTTGTCCTGCATCCTTCCCAGCTGCCAAAAGAGTAACCCAATGGGCCGTGAAAGAAAGGTAACGTCCCTGTCCATGCCTGCTGGACCATGAGTCAGCGGTAATATGCACCTTACCGCTGACCGCCCTGTCCAGCGAGGCCAAGACATTGCCTTCCACATGCCGGTAGAGAGCCGGAATGGCCTTCCGTGAGAAAAAGTGGCGTTTGGGAACCTGCCACTGAGGAACCGCACATTGCACAAACTCACGGAAGGGGGCCGAGTCTACCAACTGAAAAGGCAGCAGTTGAAGCGCTAGCAATTTAGCCAAGCTAGCATTCAACCGCTGGGCATGTGGATGGCTGGGAGTGAACTTCTTTCGACGGTCCAGCAGCTGGGGCAGGGAAATTTGCCTGCTAGAATCGGACGTCGGTGTACTGCTAGCAGAGTGGCCGCAAGTACCGTACTTGGCTGTGACACACCTAATTCTACACCTTCATTCCTCTCAGTGCAGGTTTCAGAGAGGACTGAAGGTATAGTGGGGTTGTTGATCCCAGCTGATGCGGTGCAAGGAGAGGTCCGCTTTGTTCTTTGGTGTGGGTCTTTAAGGTAGGCTTGCCAACGAGCTGCATGGCAGGTCAACATATGTCTGGTCAAGCATGTGGTGCCCAAGCGGCTGATGTTTTGGCCACGCGATATACGCTTGAGACATATGTTGCAAACAGCAGCTGTGCGATCTGATGCACTCGCCTCAAAAAAGGCCCACACCAAAGAACTTTTTGAATGACGGGCAGAGGCAGCGCCCTGCACAGGCGGAGCTCTGCGGTGTGATTCCGTCGGTGTGCTGCCCTTCTGCTGGCCACCCAAGGGCATCCTGCCTCGTTGGAGATGTGCCTCCTCCTCATCCTCCTCCTCCTCCTCTCTCCTATTAGGCACCCACGTGGAGTCAGTGACCTCATCATCCCCTCTCTCCTCATCACTGGAGCCAATCTGGCAGTATGCTGCAGCTGCTGGAACATGACTGCCAGATTGGTGTCCTTCTTGAGCATCCCCTCTATCTGCTCTCACGCTACTGCCTTCCTCTAGCTGGGTATCATCATCAGACCCTTCGAAACGCTGGGCATCCTCCTGGAGCATGTACCCAACACTGTGCTCAAACAGTTCGGGGGAGTCCTCAGGAGGAGGACATGGTGGGTCTAGGGAAGGAGTGACTGATGATGACATTGATACCAGGGAAGAGGACGCTTTGGCAGCTGCTTTGCCAGTACCCTGAGCCTGGGTGAGAGAGGATGAGGAGGATGAGGAGGGCTTGGTCATCCACTCTACCAAGTCTTCGGCATGATGTGGCTCAACATGTCCAGCTGCCGAAAAGAAGGACAAGCGTGTCCCATGGCCATGTGCTGATGACAATGCACCGCGTCCATGACCAGCACTGTTGCCCCCAGACACAGAGCCTGCTTGCCCTCTTTTATTGGCTCCTGACTGTCTGCCTCTCCTTGTTTGCCTTCCAGACATTCTAATGGCCTGCAGGGAGATGGGAAAACCAGCAATAAGGGGTAGCTTCAGGTGTTTATTTTGCAGGAAGCACACTCCGCCCGCTGTAAGTGCTGCAAATGCCTGTCAGTGTAACACACCAGGAAAAAACAGCAATAAGGGCTAGCTTCAGGTGTATACTGTGCAGGAGGCTTAGCAACAATGACACTGACACTGTCCCCTGCCTATCCTTCTCTCTCCCTGCACACAAGGTTTAGCAAAGAATAGGACACTGACACTGTCGACTGCCTATCCTTGTCTGTCCCTACACACAAGGTTTAGCAATATGGTTCAGCGCACTAGGTTTAGCAAAGATTATGACACTGACACTCTCGACTGCCTATCCTTGTCTGTCCCTATACACAAGGTTTAGCAATATGGTTCAGCGCACTAAGTTTAGCAAAGATTATGACACTGACACTCTCGACTGCCTATCCTTGTCTGTCCCTACACACAAGGTTTAGCAATATGGTTCAGCACACTAGGTTTAGCAAAGATTATGACACTGACACTCTCGACTGCCTATCCTTGTCTGTCCCTACACACAAGGTTTAGCAATATGGTTCAGCACACTAGGTTTAGCAAAGGTTATGACACTGACACTCTCGACTGCCTATCCTTGTCTGTCCCTACACACAAGGTTTAGCAATATGGTTCAGCACACTAGGTTTAGCAAAGATTATGACACTGACACTCTCGACTGCCTATCCTTGTCTGTCCCTACACACAAGGTTTAGCAATATGGTTCAGCACACTAGGTTTAGCAAAGATTATGACACTGACACTCTCCCTGCCTATCCTTGTCTGTCCCTACACACAAGGTTTAGCAATATAGTTCAGCACACAAGGTTTAGCAAAGAATATGACACTGACACTCTCCCTGCCTATCCTTCTCTGTCCCTACAAACAAGGTTTAGCAAAGAATATGACACTGACACTCTCCCTACCTATCCTTCTCTGTCCTTACACACAAGGTGTAGCAAAGAAAAAATATTACACTGTCCCTGCCTATCCTTCTCATTCCCTGCGCCGGAACACACTACACGAGGCCGCCGCGCTGGCGGCCTTTTATAGTGTGGGGCGTGTACTAAACCCCCTCAGCAATAATTGGCCACAGGCATCCTGCCTGTGGCCAATCATTGCTCTCCTCGCTGCCGGCGCTGTGATTGGCCAAGCATGCGGGGTCACAGTGCATGCTTGGCCAATCACAGCGCCAGGATTGCACTGCGATGGCGCAGTGTATTGTGGGCCGTTCGCGTCACTCGAATGTGGCGCGAACGGCCCAAATCGTTCGTTGTTCGCCGAACGCTGCGAACAGCCGATGTTCGAGTCGAACCTATGTTCGTCTCGAACACCGAGCTCATCCCTAACGGTCACACAAAAGTTCTCTGAACTTTCGACCGTCAAGAACGCGGTGACGTACAACACTACGATGAGCCGAGAAAATTAAGTTCAATGCTTCCGAGCATGCAAAAAGGGTTGGGGAAGAGCAAGAATTGGGACTTTAATTGAAGCATATATGTACAAGAAGGTTAATAGGGTAGACCACAGGAATTTTATTAACCACTTAAGCCCCGGACCATTTGGTAGCTAAAGGACCAGAGGTGAATTCAGAATTTTGCACTGCGCTGCTTTAACTGTAAATTGTGCGGACATGCAATGTTGTACCCAAACGAAATTTGCGTCCTTTTCTTCACACAAATAGAGCTTTCTTTTAATGGTATTTGATTGCCTCTGCGATTTTTTTTTTTTGCGATATAAACGGAAAATTTTGAAAAAAAATGATATTTTCTACTTTTTGTTAAAAGAAAAATCGAATAAACTCAATTGTAGTCATACATTTAGGCCAAAATGTATTCAGCCACATGTTTTTAGTAAAAAAAATGTCAATAAGCGTATATTTACTGGTTTGCGCAAAAGTTATAGAGTTTACAAACTAGGGTACATTTTCTGAAATTTACACAGCTTTAAATTTATGACTGCCTATCTCATTTCTTGAGGTGCTAAAATGACAGGGCAGTACAAAACCCCCCCAAATGACCCCATTTTGGAAAGTAGACACCCCAAGGAAATTGCTGAGAGGCATGTTGAGCCCATTGAATTTTTTTTTTGTCTTAAGTGATTGAATAATGACAAAAAAAAAATACAAAAAGTTGTCACTAAATGATATATTGCTCACACATGCCATGGTTATATGTGGAATTTCACCCCAAAATAATTTTTGCTGCTTCTCCTGAGTACGGGGATACCACATGTGTGGGACTTTTTAGGAGCCTAGCCACGTACGGGACCCCGGAAACCAAGCACCGCCTTCAGGATTTCTAAGGGCGCAAATTTTTGATTTCACTCCTCACTACCTATCACAGTTTCGAAGGCCATAAAATGCCAAAATAGCACAAAAACCCCCCAAATGACCCCATTTTAGAAAGTAGACACCCCAAGGAAATTGCTGAGAGGCCTGTTGAGCCCATTGAATATATTTTTTTTGTCCCAAGTGATTGAATAATGACAAAAAAAATAAAATTACAAAAAGTTGTCACTAAATGATATATTGCTCACACATGCCATGGTTATATGTGGAATTACACCCCAAAATACATTTTTCTGCTTCTCCTGAGTACGGGGATACCACATGTGTGGGACTTTTTAGGAGCCTAGCCGCGTACGGGACCCCGAAAACCAAGCACCGCCTTCAGGATTTCTAGGCACAAATTTTTGATTTCACTCCTCACTACCTATCACAGTTTCGAAGGCCATAAAATGGCAAAATCGCACAAAACCCCCCCAAATGACCCCATTTTGGAATATAGACACCCCAAGCTATTTGCTGAGAGGAATGGCGAGTATTTTACAGCTCTCATTTGTTTTTGAAAATGAAGAAAGAAAATATATATATATATATTTTTATTTTTTTTCAATTTTCAAAACTTTGTGACAAAAAGCGAGATCTGCAAAATACTCACAATACCTCTCAGCAAATAGCTACTTTCCAAAATGGGGTCATTTGGGGGGGTTTTGTGCTATCTGGGCATTCCATGGCCTCCGAAACTGTGATAGGCAGTGAGAAGTGAAATCAAAAATTTACACCCTTAGAAAGCCTGAAGGCGTGCTTGGTTTTTGGGCTCCCGTACGTGGCTAGGCTCCCAAAAAGTCTCACACATGTGGTATCCCCGTACTCAGGAGAAGCAACAGAATGTATTTTGGGGTGTAATTCTACATATGCCCATGGCATGTTTGAGCAATATATCATTTAGTGACAACTTTGTGCAAAAAAAAAAAAAAAATTGTCGTTTTTCCGCAACTTGTGTCAACATATAAAATATTCCATGGACTCGACATGCCTCTCAGTATATAGCTTGGGGTGTCTACTTTCCAAAATGGGGTCATTTGGGGGGGTTTTGAACTGTTCTGGCATTTTATACACAACATTAGGAAGCTTACATCCACTCTTCTAACCACTTGAAGACAAAGCCCTTTTTTTAATTTTAATGCACTAAAACACACTATATTGCCCAAATGTTTGATGAAATAAAAAAGATGATCTTAGGCCGAGTACATAGATACCAAACACGACATGCTTTAAAATTTCGCACAAACGCGCATTGGCGACAAACTACATACATTTTTAAAAGCCTTTAAAAGCCTTTACAGGTTCCCCCAGTAGATTTACAGAGGAGGTCTACTGCTAAAATGACTGCCCTCGATCTGACCTTCGCGGTGATACCTCACATGCATGGTGCAATTTCTGTTTACATATGACGCCAGACCGACGCTTGCGTTCGCCATTGGGCAAGAGCAGGGCAGGACAGGGGTGCTTTTTTTTTTTTCTTTTTTTTTATTATTAATTTTGCTTTTTTATTTTATTTTTAAATTGTTCCTTCCAAGTATTTTTTTTTTTTAGCATTTTTATTGTTATCTCAGGGAATGTAAATATCCCCTATGATAGCAATAGGTAGTGACAGGTACTCTTTTTTTGAAAAAACTGGGGTCTTCTAGACCCTAGATTTTTCCTCTGCCCTCAAAGCATCTGACCACACCAAGATCGGTGTGATAAAATGCTTTCCCAATTTCCCAATGGCGCTTTTTATATCCGGGGGGGCATTCCCTCCCACTGCTTGTAAAAGCAGTCCAGAGGCTAATTAGCCGCTAGAATTGCTTTTACATGAAAGCCGGCCGCAGGCTGAAAAGAATGATACCAAGATGATACCTAAACCCGCAGGCATCATTCTGGTATAAACATTCAAAGTCCAGCAACATACCAGTACGTTGCTGGTCCTTGTTGGACATGTATTGTAATCTTTTTTTTTTCATGCAGCCAGTTGGCTGAACGAAAAAAGAGATTGATCGGTGGGTATGCCCACCATTAGAATACCGCCCTTCATCCACCCACTTCTAATGATGGGCATACACGCACTATTTATATATGCCGAAGCATGGGGGCATCCTCCCGCAAAAAAAGTTATGCCGCACACACATGGTCGGACTTTTCCACGGGCAAGCCTCCGTCGGAATTTCGACCGTATGTACGCGGCATTAGGAGCAAAATTGCTCCTCCGCCCCTGCTGCCCCCATGCTTTGGCATATATGCTTTTTTTTTTAACTGTGGTGGTGAAATCACCTCCTACAGCACTGGAGTCGCAGGGATCAGGCCTGTCTCTGCGAACGCTGCAGTTATGTGTGTTTTTGTTTTGTAAGTGATCGATCGATACTGCACTTGGGTGGCCTGGGCTGGACGGAGGGGCAAAACGCAGGTGCCAGCAGGTATCTGGGCTGATCCCGCTAACACTGCGTTTTTGGGAACCCTAAACTGCTGGGGACGCTAGTATAGATCTGATCAGATCAGATATTGATCTGTTCAGATACTATACCACTAAGGGGGGTGTATGCTTCACGCGTGGGTGTTAGCGTTACTGGCACTAACCTGACGCTGCCTGGGGTGTGACGCAGACCCTCTCTGACGCTAAAACCTAATTGATATCACCCGCCGGGCGATCAGGGGGTTAAACCTTTATTGGGTTATATACACGGCGGGTGCCCTGACACTATAAAAAGCAAACTAACTAACCAGCGTCACCCGTAACACTTATATGGTGATCACTGGTGAAAGGGTTAACTAGGGGCAATCAGGGGGTTAAAACCTTTATTAGATAATATATGGGGGTACCTGACGCTATAAAAACCTGCGGCGAACCTAAAAAAAATTACTGGCTACCGATCTGCATCACCGACACTAAGACAGCGTTTAGAAAAACGATCGCTTAGCGACAGAGGTGATGGGGGTGAAAGGGTTACCTGGGGGGCGATCAAGGGGGTTAAACCTTTATTAGATAATATATTGGGGTACCTGATGCTATAAAAACATGCGGCGAACCTAAAAAAAATTACTGGCTACCGATCTGCATCACCGACACTAAGACAGCGTTTAGAAAAACGATCGCTTAGCGACAGTGGTGATAGGGGGTGAAAGGGTTACCTGGGGGGCGATCAAGGGGGTTAAACCTTTATTAGATAATATATTGGGGTACCTGACGCTATAAAAACCTGCGGCGAACCTAAAAAAAATTACCGGCTACCGATCTGCATCACCGACACTAAGACAGCGTTTAGAAAAACGATCGCTTAGCGACAGTGGTGATGGGGGTGAAAGGGTTACCTGGGGGGCGATCAAGGGGGTTAAACCTTTATTAGATAATATATTGGGGTACCTGACGCTATAAAAACATGCAGCGAACCTAAAAAAAATTACTGGCTACCGATCTGCATCACCGACACTAAGACAGCGTTTAGAAAAACAATTGCTTAGCGACAGTGGTGATAGGGGGTGAAAGGGTTACCTGGGGGGCGATCAAGGGGGTTAAACCTTTATTAGATAATATATTGGGGTACCTGACGCTATAAAAACATGCGGCGAACCTAAAAAAAATTACTGCCTGCCGATCGGCATCACTGACGCTAAGACAGCGATCAGAAAAATGATCGCTTAGCGACAGTGGTGATAGGGGGTGAAAGGGTTATCTGGGGGGTGATCAGGGGGTTAAACCTTTATTAGGGGGGTTAAGACTAAACTTTGGTGACACTTTTACAGTCACAAATGTCACTGATTGCAGTGATCACTAAATAAATGGTCACTGCAATCAGTGACACTGTGACTGGGGGCTGGGGGGTGATCTGGGGGGTGATCTGGGGTGTCTGGGGGGGCGATTTATGTCCCTATGTCCCTATGTGTCCTGGTGTCAGTGTAGTGTTGTGTGCACTGACCTGATGTCTTTTCTTGTACGGCGCTCGGTATATGTGAGCGCCGCACCAGAGATGACATCACTTCCTCCTGCTTCCTCTGCCTGACACAGACAGAGGGGGCATTTCCATTCGCCGGGAGCGATCGCGAGGGGGTGGCCGGAAACAAATGGCTGCCCCCTCATCCCGGAACGCTCCCGGACACTTAGCCACCGCTCACTGTATAGGAGGGGGGTCCGATTGGACCCCCCAACTATACAAAGACAATCACGTATGCTCTACGTGATTGTGCCTGTCGGTGCCATTCTGCCGACTTATATTTACAGTGAGCGGTCGTTAAGTGGTTAAAACATCATACAACACATGTATATCAATTGGCATAGTAAACATTGTAATAATTGTAACAGCAGTGGACCTGGTAGCACAGCCACCGCTGAGAGGGTAAACAGTAAACATTGTAGAACAATAGACATGGTAATGGCATAATAGTCAAAAAGTAAGACAAGAGCAATTCCGGTTGGTCACCACAATGAGAGAGTATAATTGGTACTATAGATTGTATTGCCTGCAGGATCTATGGCCTAATAAACCTGTGTGGTAGGGGTCGCTTGGTAATAAGGGTTAACAGATTACAATTGGTTGACACGGCATCTGGTAGCTCGACGCGTTTCGCGGCTTCTTGGCCGCTCATCAGGAGCATGCGCGTGATAGTTATGGATAAATATGGAGATACAAATAAGTATAAAAAAATATAAAATTAGGCTATAAGTATTTAGGGGGTACAAAAAATGCCCCGGCACCAAGGTGCATACTTACATTATAATGACTATAAGATGGAAATCAGGTTTAGGAATAGCCAACACATAGGTATCCCCTTGCGGGAGCCGTGGCAGACGGACCAGGAGAACAACCCAGACAGGTCTCCACCGGGCGGGTAGGGGAACGGGGCAATCCTGTGGGGAAATAAACCGGTTGAGTGGGTATGGGTGTCAAAAGTGACAAAAGTGGGGGGTGAAAGAAAATGCCTGGGGTCTGGCATTAAAGGTGCTGGGGGGAGTGTGAGAAGGCAAAGAAGAGGGAGTGCAAGATAAACAGGAAACCAATTGAATGGCACCAGAAAAAGTGTGCAACCAGAACAACCCAAAACAATAAGATCCCAGGCTGAGGCCATCTGGGTGGTAGTGAGAGTGAATAGGTGCAGGGAAGACTGGAAAGCAAGGTACCCCACAGCTGTGAGGTAACCGTCCAGAGGAAGAGGAAACCAAGTTAGTGAAGTGAAGCCGCGTTTGTGCCAAAAGGAAAGAGGTGAGTGTGGGTAAATGCAGAGAGTGCCAGAGTGGGGGGTACCTCACAGCTGCGGAGTGATCGTCCAGAGCGGAGGAGAGCCGAGAGCCAGGTAGTGTGGTGAACAGGTCGCCAAGTGACCCAATACCGCCCGGATGGAGCCTATAAAGGCGTCGCCGCGGTGCCGCCCACCAGCGTCATGCCGTGAGGCACTGTGGAAGTATAGGGATGCCGTCAGTCGGAGAGTACTTCCGGCCAATCGGCGCCCAGATTACCTCCCACTGGCCTACTGAATGTATAGGGCCAACGCATAGACGCAGCAGTGTCCGCGAGGACGCCGCACGTCTAGCGTGGATGACATGGTGCTTAGGCGCGATGCTGAAGCATCCGCCCACCCCATGCCTGTGAGGGGCGGGGAAGGGGGCGGGGGCCCGCAGGGCGCATCACGGCTCCCTGTAGTGGGGAAGACCAATTGAGCCACACCTGAAATACCTGGTCATCAATGTTGATGCCAGATGAACTGGACTTTTAAGACATGTAAACAAAAGTAAAAATGGTAATATATTATTAGAATCATAGGGACAGGAAAGGCTACTCATAGATAGATAAATGGCAGGAGGGGTTTAGAAAGGTAACAAATGCTTCCATCCCTTGTATATTAATTTATGAAGAGAGGAGAAAATAGGGACTTTTAGGATCCTAAGCCTGGTAAGGCTATATGTATCCATCCCTGGGGACTTTTGTGAAATTGTGGCCCGGTAAGGTCACATATTTCCATCCCATTAGTATTCAAAAAGGGTTGGGGAAGAGCAAGAATTGGGACTTTAATTGAAGCATATATGTACAAGAAGGTTAATAGGGTAGACCAGAGGAATTTTATTAAAACATCATACAACACATGTATATCAATTGGCATAGTAAACATTGTAATAATTGTAACAGCAGTGGACCTGGTAGCACAGCCACCGCTGAGAGGGTAAACAGTCCCCAGGGATGGATACATATAGCCTTACCAGGCTTAGGATCCTAAAAGTCCCTATTTTCTCCTCTCTTCATAAATTAGCTTCCGAGCATGCGTCGAATTGTTTCCGAGCATGCGTCGGAATTTTGAGCATCGGAATTGCTACAGATGATCGGAATTTCCGATCGGAATTTTTTCCTTCGGAAAAATAGAGAACCTGCTCTTAATCTTTTGCTAGTGGAAATTCCGACAGCAAAAGTCTGATGGAGCATACACATGGTCGGAATTTCTGACCAAAAGCTCATATTGGACTTTTGCTGGCGGCGTTTTTCCGATCATGTGTACGCGGCATTAGTGTTCTGTTTTCATCTGACAAGCACATTCAATCTGTCGTGCAAATTGGACAAGGTCAACAGCTAATTCATACAATGTAAAAGCAGAACTTTGGCCTTTCATAAAAAAAACTGTATTTATCATTACAGTTTTCTCTTACACATGCAAAATTCTACAAATACCAATTGATCATACAAAATTAAATCTACCTAACGCAGCTTCTACACCCTTTTAAAATTAGGACCTGCCCTTTGGTTTAATTGGATGTTAGGCTGTCACTCTGGGATAGAAGGTGGAGGCAAGGTCAGGGCCAGATAAGTTGGGAATGGATGAGCAGGTGACACCTTGTAGCTTTGTGAGGAATGAACTGCAAAACCACTATGTGCACAAATTGAGAAAAATGTTCGATGAATATGTAGCGACCTCACCCCCCGTTCCCTTTTAGTGAATAAAGTGGCTTGCTTGTCGCGGGAAGAGGATGAGGTTCATTACAGCCCCTGTCCTCTAATGTGTAGAGGTGAAGGCCAACACTATTTTACCTCTGAGTCCTGTGTTCTGGATGGAGCCTCTGGCCATCCTGCAGAGGGCAAGCTTGACTGTCAGTAATAGAGCCCCACACCATAAAAAGTCCAACACTCCTTTATTCTTCTTCACATATGAACAGTATCAGTTGAACTTTCAAACGAACAAACAGGGTGTGGATATGAGTAGGCCCAGACACAATGAACTCTCCTGTTCCTTCTTTGGCGAATAGGCTTGGCGCACAGTCGCTGCCACCGACCGTGAGTTTGGTCGCTGCCACCGACCGGGTGAACTGTTGAGGCCCCTGCCACAGGCCTAATAGCAGGTCTCTGCCACTGACCTGAATTGACTAGATGTACCGCTGCCACCGGTCACAGAACATGAATTACCTTCCTTTATGAATAGGCCCTTGTTGGAGAAAGATATCCATCCGAGCGGTCTCCGGAGGTCCACCCGACACTGGCAATATGCTGCACCAGCTTCACAAAGGGTCCCCTCTCCGGTCCCTTGTGCTCTGGATTCAGGTGCCCAACACCCGGGGCACCTTAGGACGATCCCTCCCTAGCGGGACCTAGCAGAAGCTACTGGGCCCCAGGCCTCCGGCTGAGTACCTCACCCCAGACTGAAGGTGTCTGGGATGGAACACAAACTCCTCGTGTACAGGCCAAGGGCGCCTGTACACCGAACACAGACAGCAGCCCTCAGGCTGAAGGTGCCTGGGACTCTGACCTCGTGGCGAAGATGTCCGCCCCCTTTATACCCTCTCCCAGCATGCACAGCGGGTTCCCTGCCCCGCAGTACAGCTGCCGCGAGAGGTCACAAAGGGTACGGCACTGCAGTAGTGGTTCAACCCCGGCTCAGAGCGACAGCGCCACCTACTGAGCCGCAGGGAACTGTGCACCACTGATGTCCTCACCCGGACAGAATACAGCCCTATTCTTCCAATCAGTGCATCTGGGTCATGCTACCACCCAGATGCTTCCCCTAAATAGTACATGCCCGCTACATATAAAATATCCTTACCAGGAATTCCTCTTTAAGAAGATCCAACTTATAGGGAGGCTTTTCTGAACTTTTTCAAAATACATGGAGCAACTATTATTTGATTTCTGTTCTGCTGTCATTACTTTTCCTGCCACTTTAAACTTTTTATTTTGGACTTAGGGGAGGCTTGCATTACCTCTACTGCAACCATGTGACATCCATCTTTTTTGGCGGCATCTTGAGTAGCAGCAATTTCATTTTGTAAGTTGATATATAACCTTTTCTGACAAGCATGATACTTTAGGAACTGCATTTTAATTTTTTTTCTGTAACAGTAACAGTACTGATAGCATTAATCAACCTGACAGAGAAAATAGATTGACACTTCTAATCAGTAGATTATTTTGAAAAACAGGACTCAATTTTTTTTCCCCCCAAAAGAGTGCAAGAGTGCAAATTGTCAGCTACTGGGCCTACAACAGCAATTTATTTTGTAAATACAAACCTATATACTGTATGTGGCCCAAACAGTGCAGCTGTTGGTGTGCCAAGTCTGAAAATATTATTTTGGCTTCTAGGACTTAAATCGTTATTATTTTTATATTTACATTAGACTACATTTATGTTTTGCTTTCGTCTATCTATTAAAGGTTCTTGCGGTAAAACCAATAAAGCTTAGACTTCTGCAGTGTATCAATGCTTTACTAAACAGAAAAACTGCACATACTACCGTAGGATACACAATACAACACAATTCATAGTTTACAAAATATGCGTACAACATGCACAAGCCAATTATTCTTTCTAGCCAAAAACAAGTGTAGCACACAGATCCTTTTGCCCCCGCTTACCTTCACCTGCGGGGGGTAGGACACACCATGCCACAAGCCCGTGTCCTCCTTATCAGAGGTCAGGCGGTGTTCACAGATTTAGGTCCTGCAGCGAGTTACCTCCTTCCACTGGTTCTCGTCCCTAGAATATAGGGAAAAGTCTATATTCTTCCCCAAGAAGGCCAATGTCCACACAACTTCAACTCCAACAAAGAGTTTATTTTCTTTTGCTTCAGTTAACGGGGAAATTGAAGAGAGAAAGAAGTTAGCGAAGATAGGAGGTAGATTCAGGCACACAACACTTGGCTTACTCGTCGCCACTCGATCCCGAGTGAGTTTAGATCACCCAGATAGATCCCTCTCACAGTTCTAGCAGCCGGAGTGGAGCTTGAATAATACTGTAACTTTGTCCCGTCCAGGGACGGGTTCAGGAGATCCTCTAATAGTAGCAGAATCCTGTTATTCCTGAATCCAGAACATTCCTTAAACCTCTGTAAAATTTTGAGAACCGATGATGCCAATGGGCACTTTACAGGGTTATCTTGCTGAGTAATGAGCCCTCCCTCTGATAGGCAACCAGGCCTCTCTTTCACCGTGACATCTCTCACCGGTCCATCAGACAGGTCCTCCCCTGGTTTCCTCTCCTTCAGAGCGGGCCGCCCCTCACACAGGCTCCCTGGAACTCCAGCATATTGATCGTGTTCTTAACGCTCAAAAGTTCAGAGGACTTTTGTGTGACCGTGTGTATGCAAGCCAAGCTTGAGCAGAATTCCGTCGGAAAAAACATCCAACTTTTTTCCAACGGAAATTCCGCTCGTGTGTACAGGGCATAAGTCCCTGGAAAGCTCCAACATTCCTTTTAGCAGGGTCAGCAATGTCCTTGTCAGTCTGTGGAAAGAAGGTCCCAGATGGGGAAAGTCTCTTGTCCTGCTCCTGGTCATAAGGAAATGCTCAGATGAAAGTCCACTTCAATTCAGCCACCATCAGGAAATCAGCCGCATCTTCCTCAGACTCTTTTCTGATCTGTCTCCTCCCATCTAGACTGGTCATCTGCTCTGCTTGCTCCACCTCTCAATGCTCAGTACCTGAAAAGAGTAAAAGACAAAGCAGATTATATGTTCCTTCCAACTGTGCCAAAAACATAGCTCACTGCTCACATTTCTCTATCTCCCCAGTTCTAACAGCAAAACTATTGTAGGGTTGCCCACTCCCTTGAAACACTTTCACGGAAAGGCATTGACTTCCAATGCAATGAATAAACTTGCATGTCTCTCAGTGCTGTCCTGGGAACACAGGCCTGCTGTTGTCCAGTCTTTACAGCATGGTACATTCTAGCAAAATGTCCCATTTTATGGCCACAGAAACGACTGAATCGACCATTCCCAACCACTTGCTTTCACTTCTTAAGCAATGCTGGTGTAGAAATCCCCTCTATTTCCTCTCTAGGGACCCCCATCTATAGTAAATCAGTCCACATGTGTCTCCTGGAGACCATAGGCCTTGTCTTACTTTCATCTGACTCAACTCGGCCATCTGTAAATGAGCTGTTTAGATCCTCAGTTTCCCGTTTATGGGCAGTAACAGTGGCACATGTCCTACTTTTGCTTACAGGTTTAGGGCCTTTGTCCTTTGTTAGGGCATCGTTAGACTTGTTTATGAAGGCTGTACACAGCTCATTCAAATCTTCAGCTCAGCCTGCCGTGATTTGAATACTCTTTGAAGCCACTGCAGGCTTAACTTTGATTGCCCTACCTTCTAAACGCCCATTTGACGTAACGCGTACGGGGGGGAGCTACGTTCATCCAATAAATGCAATCAACCAGAGAGCACTAGGAAGTCTTCTTTTCTTGTTTACATATGCTGGAACTCGGAGCAGTTATAGGAATGTGGTTTCCCTATTTGACATGCTGATTATGCTGATTGGAGGTTGGAGTTTGAGCTATTGGATGTCATCATCATTTTATGCTTTGTGACCTCTTGTGGGTCGAAGCATTGAGGTGAGAAGCCAATCTGTGTGCGGTGGAGGGATTTCTCCTTGGTCAACTGATGTATCCACATCGCATGCTGTGAAGTTTTATGGTGTATCATTATTCACTTTTTTGGATTTCTCTCATCTTATGGACTTTCATTACTTATTTATTTTATATTATATATTTTTTGCGCTGCACTGTTTATTATTATGCTACCTTCTAAATGCCTTGCTTGCAGTGTCTTCCAAACACGTGGTTGCCCCTGCAAGCTGCTCCTTCAGCAAGTCTAAAGCCCCGTACACATGGTCTGACTTTTTGCCAACAAACTTCATTTTGAGCAAGTTTGCCAAAAAATCCGACCGTGTGTACGCTCCATCGGACAAACTTTTTTGGTTTTCATCGGACAAAAGTTCGGTCTGCAAACAGACAAACTTTTGGCCAACAAAAGTCCGATGGAGCAAAGTCCGACCGTTTGTACAGATAACCATCAGACTTTTGTCCGATGGACAAAACAAGTAATGTTAAAATCAACCAACAATAGCAGAAGTTGACCAAAGGGTGGCGGTAAAGAGCAGAAAAACCACGTGATGTTGGAAAAAGTTTTGGGAAACTTTGCAGAAAAGTCCTGTGGTGTGTATGCTATGGGTGTGCCCGGCCAACTCCGTTCGGACTAAAATCCACAGAAAAGTCAGATGGAAGTCCGACCGTGTGTACGAGGCTTAATTCTAACTCTGCCTTTTTCCTCTATTTAGATTCAATATGTAGAGCATGCAGGAAGTGCAAACCAAACACAGCAACTGCCCACATCTCTCCCTTACTGAACCCAAAACCTTTGAGACTAAAATCTGAGAAAAGATCAGAGACTCCATCCCCCCCAGCTCTGTCCAAAGGAGGAGCATATCTAGCCAGCTCCTTTGCAACAGACATTCTCCTCCTGGACACCAGAAACTTTTGCAGCCTTACTCTTCCTAAACAGTGTTACCCTCCAGCACAAGCAACAAAACACACCACAGAAAACAGGTCTGCTAAAAAAAACACTTTATTAAAATGAGCAGCACACTTACATTGAAGTTAGCATGAAACAGCATGGATAGGAAACACCTGAGACCAAGCAGCTGTGATCAGTGTGAGGCTGTAGACATCACTGAGCAGAGACCAAGGATGACAGGGAGCCAGCCAGCCAGCCAGCTCAAAGTATGGATATTGGCGGCGATGTTCTAGGCTGCACACAAGGATGACAACTGTCAAAATGCCTGGTGATGTCGAGGGAGGGGGTGTGCATGGCGCGTTTCCAGGGACTTTGCCCTCTTTTTCAAATGCATCTGAAAAATAGGGCAAATTCCCTGGAAATGTGTCATGCACACCCCTTCTCCCCCAACATCCACCGGGCATTTTGACAGTTGTCGCTAATATCCATACTTTGAGCTGGATGGTTCCCTGTGATTCTCGGTCTCTGTTTGCTCAGTAATACCTACAGCCTCACACTGATCACAGCTGCTTGGTTTCAGGTGTTTCCTATCCAGGCTGTTTCATGCTAACTTCAATGTAAGTGCGCTGCTTATTTTAATAAAGTATTTTTTATTCAATACTGACCTAAGTGCACTGCTGTTCATTTTCTTCTACATTGAGGTGATCCTACCCAGATCTTCTGCGGGAACTGCACAAGTTCCAGTCTCGCTCCCTCCTCCTGTTCAGCCATCCATCCAGTTTCCTCATCCATTCCTCTACCCTGTTGATGGTCTACAGATACAGATGAAAGTTCCAAGGGACTTTGCACTTCTCCTGCATTTATTGTGTACTTATACACTCCTTGGATTTGCTATACTGCTGTTTGGAGGTGTTCTGTAGTTCACATAGAAAAGGGAGAGAGAGAGAGAGAGAGTACAGGAAGATTTCTGTCAGGATCAATAGGCATGTTTTTGCACTTTTGAAGAGGTATAACAAACCAGTTAGGGTTTACATAGACTTTAAATAGATTATTCAAATTCCTTCATAGGAATGTAATTCGTTTTCTTTAGTGCCATGCAACAAGGAGAGTGTACTCTCAATGACTCCATTGTTACCCAGTTATACAAAGCTCCATCTATTAAGTGCATTTATTCCTGTATAGAGGGTGTTGAACAAAAGAAACAAACACACAAAATCACACTTGTTCAGCAAACCCAATCTATCACCCTGTACAAACAAAACAAAGCATGCAGCAATGTTACTGGTGTTTTCCCTTTGTCAGACGTGTTGTTCCTTCTGCCTTTCAATGTGTCTATTCTCTTTCCTTCATGCTCCATTAGTGCATTGCCTGCTGACTCTCCATCTTTCTCAGTTGACATGCTAATAAGTAAAAATGAGTAATAGCTTTAAATCCAATTTTTTGTTTCAGCCCACACGCAAGCAAGGACGGGAACAAAATCTGTAATGTTTCCTTACTTGGCAATTGTTCTTGAGTGTTTCCATATGGGAAACTGATGCTGTAATCACCTTGAAACTGCTAAACTGACAAGATGGCGGAGAGCTAGCACACACACTTCTGGGGCCTGCTTAACCACTTCAAAATCAGGCACTTCTACCCCCTTCCCGGCCAGGCCAATTTTCAGCACTGTCACACTTTGAATTACAATTGCGCGGTCATGCAACACTGTACCCATAAAAATATTTTATCATTTTTTTTTCACACAAATAGAGATTTCTTTTGGTGGTATTTAATCACCACTAGATTTTTTATTTTTTGCTAAATAAACAAACAAAAAAAAGGATTACATTTTGAAAAAAACAAGAAAAAAGCGTGTTTCTTTTGTTTCTGTTATAACATTTTGCAAATAAATAATCTTTCTTCCTAAATTTAGGCCAAAATGTATTCTGCTACATTTCTTTGGTGAAAATAACCTCAGGGTTTATTATTAAGGCTGGTTTCACACTGGGGCGGTGGGTGCGGTGGCGGTATAGCGGCGCTATTTTTAGCGGCGCTATACCGTCAGAATTGCGGAGGTATTCGGCCACTAGCGGTGCGGTTTTAACCCCCGCTAGCGGCCGAAAAAGGGTTAATACCGCCGGAAATGCGCCTCTGCAGAGGCGCATTGCCGGCTGTATTACCCTGGTTTCCCATTGCTTTCAATGGGAAGGAGCGGTGGAGGAGCGGTAAACACACTGCTCCAAAGATGCGGCTAGCAGGACTTTTTTTACCGTCCTGCTAGCGCACCGCTCCAGTGTGAAAGCCCTCGGCCCTCACACTGGAGAAACAGCAGCCGCTGTTTAGGGACAGTTTGCAGGCGCTATTTTTAGCACAATAGCCCCTGCAAACCGCCCCAGTGTGAAAGGGGTCATAGTCTATAGGAAAGTTATAAAGTCCACAAACTATGGTACAGTGAGGGTAACAAGTATTTGATCCCCTGCTGATTTTGTAGGTTTGCCCACTGATAAAGAAATGATCAGTGTATAATTTTAATGGTAGGTTTATTTTAACAGTGAGAGACAGAAAAACAACAAAAATATCCAGAAAAACGAACTTCAAAAGAGTTTGGAAAATTTATTTGCATTTTAATGAGTGAAATAAGTATTTGATCCCCTATCAATACAGGTTATGAGCTGAGATTAGAAGCACTCTCTTAAAGGGAGTGCTCGTAATCTCAGCTTGTTACCTGTATAAAAGACACCTGTCCACAGAATCAATCAATCAGATTCCAATCTCTCCACCATGGCCAAGAGCTGTCCAAGGACCATGATGGTCACAGCCTGCTCTTGAGTGGGCAGAACAAGCAGCCTCAAACCCGGCCTACCCCCATGTTTATATAACAAGGCGGATAGGCAGGGTCCAAAAAGCCTGGGAACCGAGGTGAAGAATATTAACCCCTTCCCCAGCTTGGGTCATCCACCGCCTAGCTAATAAACTGTAGGCAACCTGCCTACAACTGTGCTGCCATTCTAGAAAAGAGTGTTCTCAGTTTGCATTTGCACTCAACATAAAAAAAAGGGGAAATGGTGCAGGAAATTAACAGTAAACCACTAGATGGTGGAAAGTAAGTCCTTTAAAAAGGTCCATAGTATAAAATCAATCAAAGTCCATATAGACTGAGCTTTATCTTACTAGCAGCAGCTAGAGTAAAGCAATGCTCTGCAAAGACAAAGGGGAACAGATGGGGGCACCAGCTTAGGTGAAGTATTTAAAAAGCAGGTTTATTGTAAAAAAACATATTTACAGCATATATATATATTTAAAAATTGATCAATCCTGATGTACTGACTGATCTCATTTGTAACGGCCCAAAAATGCCAGAACAGTACAAATGGTCCCTTTTTGTCCAAGGTATTTAGTAAGAAGCATTGCACATTTTTTGAAGTTGTAATTTTTTGTCACAATATTTAGGAAAATTAAGAAACGAAACAAACTTTTTATTTTTTATTTTTTACATACTGTCACCAGTACAGCATAATGATATAACTGGTGTGGCGGTGAGCAAGGACACTGACTGGTGACAGTATGTAAAAAAATAATAATTATTTTTTCAATTTAAAAAATATTTTTTTTTTCATTTTTTTGCATACTGTGACCAGAGCAGTACAGTGTTACCATAGTAACACTGTACTACTCTGGGGAGGTTATCAGAATTTTTGTGCACACTATGATTGCTTATAGCAGTGAATTTCACTGTTATAAGCAAGCAATTTTTACTGAATTAAATAGATTTATTCAGAGTGTAGTGGTACAGATGGGCTGTGATTGGCCCTGTATGTACCATGTGATCACTGTGACCAATAACAGAGATCAAGACAATGCTACACAATGAATGGCATGAATCAAAGCCTCTCATAATTAAAAATTGTCATGTGATTTGCTGTGATTGGTCACAGTGATAACATGGTACCAGCAACGGGCCAGTACACTGATCTGTGAAAGATTGCACCAGAGCGTGGCCTGTCGGGCTCACGCGAGATGCATTCTGGGGAGGACGCCATATGACGTCCACCCAGAACTATAGGGCTGCCATTGTACAATGGCCCGGGCGGGAAACAGTTAAACATGCTTGGGACAAACATGAATCTGTACTCAGAAAAGTTAAAAGTAAAAAAAATGTAATAAAGTTAAAAAAATGGGACAGACTTCATGGTCCGATGTGAGCTTTTAGATGGAAATTCCGACCGTGTGTATGCTTCATCTGACTTTTGCTGTCGGAATTTCCGCCAACAAAAGATTGAGAGCTGGTTCTCAAATTTTCAGACGGAAAAAATTCCTATTGGAAAATCCGATCGTTTGTAGCAATTCCGACTCGCAAAATTCCGACGCATTCTCGGAAACAATTCGACGCATGCTCGGAAGCATTGAACTTAATTTTCTCGGCTCGTCGTAGTGTTGTACGTCACCGCGTTCTTGGCGGTCGAAAGTTCAGAGAACTTTTGTGTGACTGTGTGTATGCAAGCCAAGCTTGAGTGGAATTCCGTCTGAAAAAGCATCCAAGTTTTTTCAGAAGGAATATCCGATCGTGTGTACGCGGCATTAGTCTTTCTTTCTGCTATCACTCTTCTATGTTTAAAAATTGCTGAAGATGAGTGTCAGAACAGTGTCAGATTCCTTATTTCTAGATTTGTTCTAAGTTGGTAACAATTCAAATCACGTTTCCTTTAACCACTTCGCAATATTTTACTTTTTTGCTCAAGTCAGAATTTTTGCCTAGAAGATTATTTAAAACCTCCAGAATATTATATATTTTCTGAAAGCAGAAGCCCTGTAGAATAAAAAGATTTTTTAGATATTTATCAAATCTATATTTGTAGGGAAAGATGAATGAATTTTAGTGTGCACAAACACAATATAATTCTAATTTTTTTATACAAAATAAAAGATGAGGTTGTGTTTCGTAAATAAATATGTCAGACATCAAAACTAGGTGCACCCGCAAAATGGCAAAAAATTATAGTACCCAAAATTATCAGTAGGCGTTGCTTTAAATGTTTTTACAGCTCATCAGTTTACAGTTCACTACAAATTAGGAAACTAAAATGACTTCCCTAATTCTGGTGTGCACAGTGTGATACCCAATATGTGTTGTGCAATTGTTGTTTCCAAAACACATGGATGCCCTACGCATGCGTTTGTGTTTGGATGTGTGTGTGTGTGTGGGATAACGCTGTGCATAAATATATTTTTTTAATTTGGTTTATTTAAATTTTTTGACACTTTTTACATTTTGTATAAGAAGCCCCCTATGTAATAGCATTGGGCGGGTGACAGGTACACTTTATGGAGAAATGTTGGGAGTTTTTTAGACCTCTAATGTCTTCCCTGCCCCAGGCTCCACCTGACCGAGCACATGACTGTTCTCAATCAGCTGTTTACACCTCTTTCGGGCTAGTATTTTGACAATCCGGTGCTGTGACTGTCTGCACCCCCCCCTTCCACTCTCACAGGAGACTCTGAGAGCAGCGGGAGCCTTAAGCTCCTGCTGCTGTCAGTCAGATCCTTTGAGGAGGGAGTAGGGGCATGGCTGAGCCACACTGTATATGTCTATTGACGCACATAGCTGGGCTCAGGAGTGCCAGCATGGCTGTCCCCTCAGCACATGCTTGGCTAAGGGGACACCCGCAGGGACGGAGGAGAGCACAGCACTGGTGAAGGATTCTAGAAGAGAAAGTAAGGGGGCGCTTAAGGGAAGTCTAACTTTTTTTTTTAAAATTTAAAATAATACCGGTAGCTTATTTTAAATAAGCTGTGAATAAATAGTAAAAAGTGGCAGCTCCTTTCTTGGCGGTCAGGGTCAGGGACACTGAACAGTCTACAAAACATGGTCAGAGGCAGCACATATTCTATAGGAGATGGCGAAGAACACATTCTACAAAACGTGTATTTAATGTGTATTTTGTTTTAACCACTTCAGCCCCGGACCATTTGGCTGCCAAATAACCGGGCCACTTTTTGCGATTCGGCACTGCATCGCTTTAACTGACAATTGCGCAGTCGTGTGACATGGCTCCCAAACAAAATTGATGTCCTTTTTTTTCCCACAAATAGAGCTTTATTTTGGTGGTATTTGATCCCCTCTGCGGTTTTTATTCTTTGCACTATAAACAAAAATAGAGCGACAATTTTGAAAAAAAAAAGCAATATTTTTACTTTTTGCTATAATAAATATCCCCAAAAAATATATAAAAAAACAAATTTTTTTCCTCAGTTTAGGCCGATACGTATTGTTCTACATATTTTTGGTAAAAAAAAAAAAAAAAATGCAATAAGTGTTTATTGATTGGTTTGCGCAAAAGTTATAGCGTCTACAAAATAGGGGATAGTTTTATGGCATTTTTATTAATATTTTTTTTTTCTAGTAATGGCAGCGATCAGCAATTTTTCTCATGACCGCGACATTATGGCGGACACATCGGACACTTTTGACGCTATTTTGGGACCATTTACATTTATACAGCGATCAGTGCTATAAAAATGCACCTTTTACTGTGTAAATGTGACTGGCAGTGAAGGGGTTAACCACTAGGGGGCTAGGAAGGGGTTAAGTGTGTCCTAGGGATGTGTTCTTACTGTGTGGGGGATGGGCTTTCTGTGACACAACACTGATCGCTGCTCCCGATGAGAGGGAGATACCTTGTTTACAAAGGCATCCCCCCGTTCTGCCGTTCTGTGACCCAATCGCGGGACACCGGCGGACATCGAGTCTGCGGGTCCCGCTGGCACGGTCATGGAGACTGCGGCGGGCGCGCGAGAGACCGTGGCAGGCGCGCGCGCGTGCCCGCTAGGCGGCAGATGCCCGTGCCATTCTACCGACGTATAAGTGTGTGAGGCAGTCGGCAAGCGGTTAATTAATTGCCCTCCGAAATCTGCTTGTAGGTACACTTTAAAAGATAATTGCACTTTTACAGAAGTGCACCTATCATTTCTGATATGGGGCATGGGGTGAGAGGACAGAGATGTAACTCGCTGACCATTGGGATTTCTGTTCCTTCTACAGCGGAGATTACTTCTTTTGCTGCTCCGATTATGGACACAGGAATAAGGCTAAGGCCCCGAGGACATTTGGCTCTGTACACATGCAGAGACATAGAGGCCCTCGTGTGATCTGTCCCGGCTGTTTGGGACTGGTGGTCCACTTGAAGCCGTTCGGGCGATGTGAGGCTTGCAAGAAATTCCTTTTTGAGGTGGAGCCATCCACAGAAAGGCCTCGCGCCTACCACCTCAACTACCTCACAGGTACTGCCACTCCAGAGGGAGAGATCGAAGCCTATGCGGGCATTCCTGTGCGCATTGACCAGGGCGAAGTGAAGGCCCCAGCGGAGACTGAAAGAGAGAAATCCGAGGATGCTGCCTCGGTCACCACAAGCTCCCTGCTCCCACCACCAAAGAGGAAAGTTGGCCTGGTGATGGCATCCTATGGTCGTGGAAGTGCTTCGCCCCGTTGCTTGCCTGGCCTGGATGGATCCGGAGGGAAGAGCCCTGGACGTCCCTGTTCTACTAAAGGCCCAGGTGAGCCAGGGGTTGGGACTGTGTGTGTGGTTGGAGGTGTCGGCAGCCCACAGTCGGTGGGGGGCAGTTCAGGGGAGTGATTCTGTGTTTACTGGGAATTATCTGCCCGCAGAGTTTTATGACACCTCCGACCTGGAGTCATTATTTGATGCCGGTGATGACGGGGAGATCGATGAAATCTTTCGTAAGAAGGGATGGGACAAGATGCCGCTACCCTCGTCCCATGTAACAAGGGACCCACCTATGTCCATTGGGGATAGTACACCCCGGGTGGAGGCCTCGGAGCCTAGGGAGGAATCTGGTCCCCTGTCTGCCCTTCCACTTCCTGAATCATCAGATGTTTCACCTGCTCCTGTTGTGGGAGTGCAACGTGCATCACTGCGGGCTCCTAAGCCCAAATCTACAGAGGTAGTGAAAGTACCTCGTCATCCAGAATCCATTGTTCTGCCTGGAGAGGGAGACCGTGCCACAATGCCACCTTTGGCCAGGCTGCAGCGTCTCTTTTGCCAAAAGGTTGCCTGTGAATATGGGTGGGAATACCCATATTTGCCACGAGAATTGCTCTATGAGGTGGAAGTCTTGCGGCAGCGGTGGTACAATGAGTTTGTCTGGACAAAGCTTAAGGTACCTCACGCATGCAGATACCTCTCGTGTTCACCTACAGTTACCAGAAAATTCAAGGACTGTAAGGCAGAGTGGATGTTAGGGAGGCACATCCATGCTGACAGGGTGATTATCTGTCGAAAGGATGGAGAGAACAATGAGTATAATGTGAAGACCTTTGACAAGCATTTAAAGCCTTTGTTCCTGCCGCACCCAAAGTTCTACTTATAGGAGAAAAAGACTCATTTATATTCTCTTTTATTGCTGAATACAGGGACTGTGCTCTAACCTTTTTTTTTCTTGGGATGTTTTACTCTTTGGAGAAATGGGAGCTGTTACTGTTGTTTGTTCTCCCTCCTTCTCCTCCCATCAAGGAAAATAAATCAGTGACTTTGGGGCATAGCCAGTATAGGGTCACAGCACAGAGAAGTAAAAGTTCATCTGGATCTGACAAGTGTCTTTACTGCGGCATTGCCACCAGGTGGCGGTGTTGCGCAACGATTGTTTGTTTTACACTCTGCACTATACTTATTGGAGCGAATGGGTTTCCTTACGGATAGACCCCATTCCTTCCAAGAAAACACATACATTGTGTTAGGATGTGTGTTTCTTTTCTTTTCCCCCTCTGCAGGAGACTCATCTATCAAGGCTGCTGAGAATGGGGTGGTTCTTAGATAGCAGAGAGGGGGGAATGTTAATATGTAAAATATCTAAGTATTTAAAAAGGTAAAAATAAAAGTTCATTGTTTGTATTCTTGTTTTCCTTTCCCATTCTAGATCCTGGCACAATTCATGGCTAAGTTTGTAGGGCTTGGTTCTACCTGTAGTTTGGTCTCTGGGTTGAACTCATGTTACCACTCTTTGGAAGACATGGGTTTGCACCAGACACTGGGGACCAGTGTCAAATCACCAGGGGGAGAGTGTAGCGGGTATTTACATTTAAGGGAAGCATCTGGGTGGTAGTGTAACCCAGATGCACTGATTATTGTTTATGGAGGACTCTGGTGGTGTGAGGTTCCCTGGGGTCCGAGGGTGGCGCTGTTGCCCTGGGCCGGGGGTTGAACCCTCACTGCAAGACTGTACTCTTTTTGTCCCTTTCCGGCGGTTGTACAGCGGGGCGGGGAACCTGCTGTGACGCTGGGGAGAGGAGATAAAGGGGTGGATGCCCTGAGCACGGGGTTTAGAGTCAGAGGACACCGCCATGCCCAGGCACCTTCAGCCTGGGTGCGGGCGTTCCGGAGTTCCGGGGACAGGGGCCCTTGACCTGGCCGGAGCGGGAGATGGAGTCCATCCCAGGCACCTTTAGCCCTCGGGTGAGGTACTATTGAGGAGGCCTGGGACCCAGTACCTTCGACTGGGTTCCGCAAGGGTGGAGGAGTCTGAGGGGCCCTAAGGTGTTGGGCGCCCGAATCTGAGACGAGGAGGCCGGGGAGTGTAACCCTTCCGAACAGCCCGGTGCAGCATTTGCCGGAGACGGTGGGGCCTCCGGTAACTCTCTTGGAAGGATGTCTTCCCTCTGACTGGGGCCACAGCTTAAAGAAGGTAACTCCTGTTTCATGTTCGTCAGAGTTGCTGGTAGAGACTCAGAAAAGGAAAGAAGTACATTCACAGCCACTGTGCGCCATAACCGTTGGTGATATCTCAATGGTTTAGTTTGATTAAGGATTGTGCCTTGACCTACTCCCCACCTATACTGAACTGTTCGTTGGTCACAACCTGTCTGTGCTAAGTGACGATTTATTGCTGTTGAAGAATAAATAAGAGTTGGACCTTTTCAGTGGTGTGGAACTCTGGTTACTGGGAGCAAAGGGGGGTCATTTAGAGGAAAGACTTGACCCTGGGTTATGCACACGATCCGATGGTAAAATACGTTTGGGCCTTCACCTCTATCCAGAAGAGGACATGGGCCGTGGTGGATCTCATCCCTCCTCCCAGGTTCCCCTAGGCAAGACAGCAAGCCGAGAAGAAGAAGGGGTGAGAGGGGTGAGCCCGCTACAGTAATATGAGGTGTGACCACAATATAACGAGAATGAAGTTCCTTCGCTCGAGAAGGGCTCTGTGAAGGGAGAAGCTGGCCAAGGTCACTTGGGGTGGGGTGCCAGGTATTTGTTAGAACACTGATTAGTTACATTCCAACACTGTTAGAGTCCAGAGATTCTTTTTTGTGACACCCTGTTCAAGTGCCTCATATTAAAGGGGAGTTCCAGTCTTTTTTATGTTTATTAAAAGTCAGCAGCTACAAAAAGTGTAGCTGCTGGCTTTTAATAAACAGACACTTGCCTGTTCCACTGTCCAATGACGCGGCCGCCCGGAACTTCGCTCCTCTCCCCCCCTCTCCGCCGACGCCTCCATTCTAACTGTGGGCACCCGACCGTGACAGCTTTTGGCTTCACAGCCGGACACTCACTGCGCATGCGCGAGCGGTGCTTGCACTCCCTGAGTGGACACGCAATCGATTGGGACATGTTATGTGTCCTAGGTGATCGCCTACAGGGAGGGGCCGCCTTAGGCGATATGACGAGTCGCCTAAGCGGTCCCTGGGTGGAAGGAGGAAGTGGGACAGGAAGTCCCACTCCTACTGAAGCCCCCACTCCCCCCCAAAAAAAATTACATGCCAAATGTGAGGGGGCAAGGAGTGGTTTAAGCGGAAGTTCCACTTTTGGGTGGAACTCCGCTTTAAGAAAAATGCACATGAGTTTAGAACAGCAGCACGCAATAAAAGTTTTGTGTGAAATTGGGTAAAAGTGCATCAGAAACGTTGAAAATGGTGAGGAAAGCTTATGGAGAAGCTGCACTATCAACTGGAGAAGTGTCCTGATGGCACAAGGCATTCAAGGAAGGACGAGAAGGTGTTGAAGATGAACAACCATCAAAAACGCATCAGAATGTGGATGCTGTGAGGTCTGTTCTGAACCATGACCAACGGCTCTCTATCAGAATGATTGCAGAGGAATCAGGAATTACCAAGCTAATTGTTCATGAAATTGTGACTCAGGATTTGAACATGAGAAAAGTGTGGGCAAAACATTGTCCAAAGAACTTGTCAACTGATCAGAAGGAACACCGTCAACTCATTTGCCAAGACCTCTTGGCCCATTTGGAAAGAGAGCCTCATTTTTTGAATAGAGTGATCCTGGGTAAATCCTCTGTGTATGAGTACAATCCTGAGATGAAACACCCACACCACCTCACCCAAGAAAGCTTGAATGGACAAATCCATGGTCATTGTTTTTTTTTTTTGATTCACATGGAATTGTCCAAAAGGAATTTGTACCTACTGGTCAAACTGTGAATGAAAGATTTTACTTGGAGGTTCTTGGTCCCTTGAGACTTATGCCGCGTACACACAATCGGAATTTCCGACAACAAAACCGTGTTTTTTTTCCGACGAATGTTGGTTTAAACTTGTCTTGCATACACACGGTCACACAAATGTTGCTCGGAAATTCCGAACGTCAAGAACGCGGAGACGTACAACACTACGACAAGCCGAGAAA
This sequence comes from Rana muscosa, assembly GCA_029206835.1. Classification (NCBI taxonomy): domain Eukaryota; kingdom Metazoa; phylum Chordata; class Amphibia; order Anura; family Ranidae; genus Rana; species Rana muscosa. The sequence continues at coordinate 1,025,484,290 of CM055117.1, read as the reverse complement.
AATGAAGGACAATGATTCCGAGCATGCATCAAATTGATTCCGAATTTTTGTGCGTCGGAATTGGATACACAGAACTTTTGTTGTCGGAAAAGTTAAGAACCAGCTCTCAAACATTTGTTTGAAATTCCGACAGCAAATGTTCGATGGAGCCTACACACGGTCGGATTATCCTACAAAAAGCTCACATCGAACATTTGTTGTCGGAAATTCTGATCGTGTGTACGCGGCAAAAGAGTTTTGTCTTGAGATCGACTCAACTTAGATTCTTCATCACAACGAGTCACAGCGCTTTGGTTGTCAGTTTGTGTTTGGCTGAAAAACACATCGTGGTGCTTCACCATCCACCCTACAGCCCTGACTTCGCTCCTTGCGTCTTTTTCATATTTCCAAAGATAAATAAGTCCAAAGAGCCACTTCACAGGCTCTGAACGCTATGCCACTTCCGGGAATGCTATGAAGAATGGAAAACTCACTGGGAGCATTTGTGTACATTCACAGGGTGCATACTTTGAAGGAGACGATGTTCATTTGTAAAATTTTTCAATAAAATATTTTTTTTTAAATATCATTCTCATTACTTTCTGGACACACCTCATATATTGCGGCTTACTAGTCATTAGATGTCGTAGCTAAATGAGCTCTGGATGAAGGAGCACAGGGGGCACCTTTGGACAGCAGCATTGTCAGTATGAGAGGAGGGGAGTGTTAAGCCCCACAAATACGGTCAGACTTTTGGCCAACAAACTTCATTTTGAGCAAGTTGGACCAACAATCCGACCGTGTGTACGCTCCATCGGACAAACTTTTTTTTTTTTTTTTTTTTTTTTTGTTTTCATCGGTCAAAAGTTGGGTCTGCAAATGGACAAACTTTTGGCCAACAAAAGTCCGATGGAGCAAAGTCCGACAGAAAACCGTGTACAGAAAACCATCGGACTTTTGTCCGATGGAAAAAACAACTAATGTTAAAATCAACCAACAATAGCAGAAGTTGACCAAAGGGTGGCGGTAAAGAGCAGAAAAGAGCAGAAAAACCATGTGATGTTGCAAAAAGTTTTGGGAAAGTTTGCAGAAAAGTCCTGTGGTGTGTATTCTATGGGTGTGCCCGGCCAACTCCGTTCGGACAAAAATCCAGGGAAAAGTCCGATGGAAGTCCGACCGTGTGTATGGGGCTTAAGATGTACTAGCAGATTTAGATTTACAAATTGAAGCCAAACTCCAGCAACATTCAACACTTTATAAGCAGTTCCAGCAAGAATTTTTTTTCTTTTTAGGGTAAAGGTTTAAAAAAAGTAAACAAAACTGATCATTGTAAGCACCCCTGTCAGTGGTAAATGGTTTATCTCGTCCCTGTAACTGATACATTTGCAAGAGAGCTTGAAAATAGAAGAAAGAAAGCCTAAACAAGAAAACGAACGCAGCCATCACATGTAAGAATTGGTAAGCTGTAATATAATAAATATTTGCTTTTCGGTTTAACAGCACTTTAACACTTTCTAAGGTAATTTTGAACTTACCTCCTGCTGATTTGCCCCTGTGTTCTTAAACTCAGCTTCCTACTAAAAATATTGCTCTCAATAACCTTATTTCACATTTCATGCACTTAAAGCGGAACTTCGCCCAAAAGGGGAATGTCCGCTTTAAGGCCCCCTCCCCGCACATGTTTACAAAATTGCACTTTTGGGGAGGGGGGAACGTGTACCTGATTTTGACTGGTACCGGCTCCCACTTTCATTCTCACCACCTAGGTCAGTGATGGAGAACCTTGGTACCCCAGATGCACTGCAGAGTGCATTAGCGTTATGGGAAATGTAGTTCCAAAACATCTGGCCTAGGTGATCAGAGTGGAAGATCTTTTTCCGCCCTCCCTCCTCGCAGTCTTCACAGGTCCCAGAAGACTGCAGGACCATTCACAATGCAAAGCGTGGCTTGCACATGTGCAGTGGGCACACAGCAAGCTTTACATCTGAGTGCCTACAGTTAAGATCCTGGAGCCGGAGACAAAAGACGGGAAGTGAAAACAGTGGGATCAATGGACAGGTGAGTGGCTGTTTATTAAAAGTCAGAATCTACCATTTTTGTAGCTGCTGACTTAGAATTTTTACTCAGGAGACTGGAACTCCTCTTTAAAGATTTCAGTCATGTTCCTCTTTCTCTCCTTTCCAGAAGAGGTGTGTCTATTAAATAACTCACCTTTATTTATACGTACAGTGGAACCTTGGTTTACAAGTAACGCGGTTAAGGAGCGCTTTGAAAGACAAGTGTAGCGGGGTCTTCAGATTTAGTTGGGGTACACCTGGGGGGTAGTGTGACCCAGGTGTGTAATTAGGTTAGGGTATGGACCCCTTTTTGTTATTCGTGGAGGATTGGGTGGTGCAGTATTCTCCTTGGCCTGTGGGTGGCGGGGTACCTACGGGCTCAAGGTAGAATCACTACCACAGTGCTACCCTTTTTGTCCCTTTCCGGAGATGGTACGGCTGGGGCGGGGAACCCGTCGTGGTGTCGATGGGAGGAGATAAAAGGGGGAGACGCCCTCACCACGAGGTCTTCGGAGGATCATCTCTTCACGCACCCAGGCACCTTAGGCCTGGGTGCGGCCGGTTCGAGGTTCCGGCTCAGGCGCCCTAGGCCTGACCGGAATGGAGTTGGAGTCCATCCCAGGCACCTTCAGCCTGGGGTGAGGTACTATGTCGTAGGCCTGGGGCCCAGTGACTTCGACTGGGTCCCGCAAGGGTGAAGTGATTCCAGGGTGCCCCTTGCGAGGTGACCCGCATCTGAGGTGAGGAGGCTGGGGAGGTCACCCGTCCGGAGATTCCGGAGCAGCGTCAACCCGGTGACGGATGGGCCTCCGGTAACTCCCTTGGAGGAACATCTTCCCCTGATAGGGGCCGCAACGCAGCGAAGGTATTCTAATCAAGGTTGCTACTACCCTTGGTCATAGTACAGGGGTATAGAGACTAAAATCAGTACAGTGCCTCGACCTGCTCATCCCACCGTATCTTGCCATTACATTGTTTGTTGTGGAGCTACGAAATAAAACAGAGAGTTGGACTGTGATCGGTGTATGGACTCTGTTAATGGGAGCAAGGGAGATTCCAGCACAGCAGGACTGAGTCCCGTAACCAGCACACATTTGGCCCGAGGAAGATGTTGATACTGCCCTTCACCTCACCCACAGCTATGGGGAGGACATGGGCCGTGGCGCACCTCACCCTGTCGCGTGACATACCCCTAGCTAAAGAGGACGGGGTGAGGCCGCTACACAAGCAACTTTTTTTTTAAATCCTGACTCGGTTTGCAAGTGTTGTCTCGCAAAACGAGCAGAATTCAAGCCTCTGCGGTGAGCAGTACCGCATTTGGCCAGAGGTGCGGGGGTGCCGATGACACTGGGAACGGTTCGGAGTCGTTCGGAAATACTTGGAATCACTCGGAAATACTTGGAAACACTCAGAAATATTCAGTTCCCGAGGTTTTCCGAGCCTTTTCGAGGGTTTCCAAGTTCTGCCGAGCTGTCTCCGAGTATTTTCGAGTCTCTCCGGTGCCCCCCCACCTCTGGCCACATGTGATATTGCATGCAATAGAAGTCAATGCGGAACAAATTATCTTCGTTTCCATTGACTTCTAAGGGGAAACTTGCTTTGATTTGTGAGTGCTTTGGATTACAAGAATTCTCCTGGAACGGATTACGCTCGTAATCCAAGGTTACGCTGTATTACAAATGTAATGCTTGTCCCCTTCAATATATTTACTGCACTAATACATTGCTGCAGTCTTGTTTTCCACTGGTCGAAGGCATAGAGAAAATCTATTTCTGTCAGCTGTTTCAACACATCCGCCGTTTTCTTCTATACAGCATCAACTGACTCAAAACGTGTCCCTTTAAGCACTGATTTAACTTTTGGGAATTCCTTCTCACGTCCCTCGCTGAATCTTTTGTGACACTGAAACACATGTGCACGAGACAGGCCGTCATTCCCATAAGCTGTAGTAAGCATTTGAAAATGGTGTTTTGTGCAATTTTACAAAAAATTCAAAACTGACACGTTGTTCAACTTTTAAACTTTTTCGGCACACTACAGAAAACACAACCAAACTAAATGGCGACTCACAATCAACTGAACGTCATAGAGTGTTGCTGCTTGTCATGCAGGTTCAAACATGTTCAAGGCCACCACACACATTCTGACTGCTTTGTTTACTAGGTGGGATCACAGTCTCATTATTTATTAGACAAACCTCGTATTATATTCCCCCAGTCTCTCCTGATATATGTGAAAAGCAAAAAAATAATAATTCAAACTGTACAGTATGTAGCACCCCTCTGACCTCCAGAGACAGGGTAGGCTGACATTTCACCTGAGGGTGTAGGTAGTTGGGCATAGTGAAATATGAACAGATGTAAAAAAAAAAGGCACCAGTCACATTTAGAACAAAACAAAAGAGTGTTTATTGCTCACTCAATAACATTTCATGGAGAGAGGGGTAAGGGCTCAGGACACCAAGAACAAGCAGATTCCTACAAAAACAATGGACAGCAGTACAGAAAAGAGCCTTTTATGCAGAAAAATACTAATCTCAGCTCCAGCGGCGCAGCTTTCTCGAGCTCCCTGCCCATCTGCTGACATCTTCAGGTGGCCAACTTCCGGGCCTCAAACACTGGCCGCTGTCATTGGCCGAGCAGGGATGATGTCACTCCCGCGAGTTCAGCCAGAATCGGCATTGCTAAATTTGTACAGTGCATGTGCAGCATGCAGACAGGCAGGTAAGTAGCTTTAATGCAGAAGTGACAAAGCATGTCTTTTCTGCATTAAAAATCCCGCCTGTCTGCCAATTTTAGTGCCTTAGCCTAAAGTTCCACTTTAAGGTGACCCAGCGTTCGTTACCTCTGTACCTTCTTAGCAACAGCTGTCTCCAATAGCAACTCACAGTATACAACTCATATGACTCACAGTATATGCAGAAATAGACTGGGTGAGTTCATCTGGACACTTTCTCAGGCTCTCCACAGCTTTCCTCTATGGCAGGGGTGCCCAACCTTTTGAAGCGCGAGGGCCACTTAAGCGACTTGGTAACTGGTCGCGGGCCGCAATCAGCGGAGCGGGCGGATGGCAGGTCCGTGTCCGCTCTGCATATGCAGAGCGGACACGGACAAAGCCTGATCGGATTGGAGGTAGGACACAAGTCAGTTTACATCTGCCACTCCTTAGAGGTGAATGGAGGGTCCAATTGGGTCGGAATGACCGTGTGAAAGGGGCCCATGGCTGCTTTCACTTTGATGCGCTGCGGTTTACACGCATCCTACCCTAGCCTGTCCTTTGGCTTTTCTGCACTTTGCAATAGACTTCTATTATATTCTGCAGGTTTGGTGCACTTTCAGAAAGCTCACCAAACTCGCAGGTAATAACAGAAATCTATGGCTCAGTGCAGGTAACCCACAGGTTCACTGCTCTGCATCTGCAGATTAGTTTGAATGCAGCCCAGTAACCACTGCAGAACAGATATGCCCATATATACACTGTGATTTTAGTAATAAACTGACCTTTAATAACAGTATTCTATTCTGTTCCATCTCAGAGCAGGAGGTCGCGGGCCACATCAGAGGGCTTTGCGGGCCATATGTGGCCCCCAGGGCACTGGTTGGGCACCCCTGCTCTATGGCAAGGTAACCTTCAGCACTTCCTCTCAGGTCCTCATCAGATTTTTCCATGTCCTCTGACAGACTCCAAATCCCAGAGCCTCAAGCCCTTGGTTAGGCCTCATACTACAGGCTAATACTCAAAACTGCTCCATGCACACCCACACCAGGCAGGGCCTTGAGGGAAAAGAGCGATCGCGTGGCCTCAGCAAATATATATACTCTTTTCCAGCATGCACCGGTGGCCAGGAAACTCCTACTGGTTGGCTAAATATTGATAAGCCAATTTTACTCTAGCTCATCATACTGCAAAAGGGAGGAACTACAGCTGCACTGGATTTAGGGAAAACCCAAATGATCAAAAACACTATAAATCTACCTACCACCCAGCAAGCACAAATTTGACCGGTAGTCCCTTTTTAAGACATGGGGCTACATGTAAAACATGCTTAAATTCCATTTCACTTTTGGTGGGCCTGCCTAGCCAACTCAGTAGATTGTTAGCCAACTAAGTATACTGTTCAAAAAAGCTGGATTTGTTTATAAATGCAGAGTATAATTAGCTATTCATATTTAGAAATTATCCCTGTTGATCCAGGAATATCCAATATTCTTAAGGGACTCATTTTTATTTTTTTGCTGGAGCAAATTGAACCATGCTTCATAAGAGTTTTTTTGCCTTCCCAAATTCCCAACTTCTGTGAGATCGCAGAGCATTAGAGTATCTTCTTACAAAATTTGGAACTTTAACCCAAGTTTCTGAGGTGAGGCCAAGTGATGTTTCCGGTACCTACAGGAACTTCCCAAAAACTGGGGTATAAAGTAAGCATTCTTTACATTTCATTTTTTTTTAATTTGGGATGCATTTTATTGTACATTTAATAATCATGGGGGGAGGTTCCCTGATAAGAGGACTTCGCATTTTCATGTTCTGCTTTAAAGTCTGACTCTAGCTTCATAAGAAAGAAAAAAAAAAGAAAAATTCCTCAGCCCTTGATAAAACAAAAAGCCGTGCAATACTCAACAAATCTCTGACACTGTACCCTGCAGAATTAATGCTTCACAATCCAGCACTGGTATTCTTCTGTGTTCTGCGAAAAGGAAGAAGAGTACCTGTGGCATCACAAAATCAGGCTTAGGAAACCTAGAAAAAAGGTATGTATATGTAGCGGGTGGTTACATTTAGGGGAGGCATCTGAGTGATAAATGGCTCAGATGCAGCAATTGTTAGGGTACATGGACCAATTTATGCCAGTGGAGGATGCAAGGGTGTCCAGTTCCCTGCGGCCTGTAGGTGGCGCTATCGCCATGGGCCAGGGTTGAACCACCATTGTAAGTCTGTACCCTTTTTGTCCTCTCGCAGCAGTAGTACAGTGGGGCGGGGAATCTGCTGTGCATGCTGGGGGGGATAAAAGGGGCAGACATCTTCCGCTCGGGGTCCACGCCCAGGCACCTTCAGCCTGGGGGTGCGTGCTGGTGGTCTCCGGGGCACCCTCGGCCCGGGGACAGAGCTGCAATTCCATCCCAGACACCTTAGGTCTGGGGTGAGGTACTCTCTGGAGGCCTGGGGCCCAGTACCTTCGACTGGGTCCCGCATGGGACAGAGGATTCCTAGGGTGTCCTCCGGTTTTGGACACCCGAATCTAGGGTGAGGGGGATCAGAGAAGTGACCTTCCCGGAGATCCAGCGCAGCATTGGCTGGTGACGGCGGAGGCCTCTGGTGACCATCCAGATGGATGACTCCCCTGACAGGGGCCGCATCTCAAGAAGGTAGTTCATGTTCTCATGGTCGGTGGCAGCGACCCAACTGAAACCCAGGTCGGTGGCAGAGGCCTAAATCCTATTTCACCCGGTCGGTGGCAGCGACTGTGCGCCAAGCCTGTTTGCACATACTGAAACAGGAGAGTAATAAGTTTATGTTTGTGCCTGGACCTTCCTCTTTACCTTGCCTGTTCATTGTCTAAACAGTCTGCTCGCAAAGGACTATTTATTGCTCTACAAGAATAAATAAGTGTTGGACTTTCAATGGTGTGGAACTTGGCTTTCTGGGAGTTAAAGGATCATCCTCAAGGGGAGCTTTGGCTCTGGACAGGGGCACAGACCTGAAGGTAATTGGGTATAGCTCACACCTCTACACACTGGAGGGTACGAGCTGGTGGTGCGTCACACTCTCTTCCCTGGTCCCCTAGACGAGAGCCATTGACATTGACAGAGAAGGAGGGAGTGAGAGGTGAGGTCGCTACATATAAATATTTTAAAAAATTAAATAAAAGTGTGCAGGGGTGCTCCAAGGGTGGAGTTGGACTTTAATACACGAGTAGGCTAAGTTATAGCTGGTCTAGCGCTGACTTACCCAAGATAGCCAATGGAGCCTACAGAAAAATTATCCGGTCACCTTCACATATGTTATATCTAAAACAAAAAAAAAAAAACTATAAAAAGACTATAATTCTAGGTTACTATTGTCTGCTTAAAACATAATTTTCCCTTGCTTTCATCCAGTACGCTGACCAGAAACATGTCCCAACCCAATAAATCTCTTTAATTTCTCCTGTACTAAAAATAGTAACACCAAAAACAGGTTTTTAAAACTAATATTAAACTTGTTTTAAATGACATATGTATTGCTTTTTTTGAATTAGGTTTAATGACAAAAACTTTCTTTTTCCAAAGTAACAGTAACAAAGACAGTCCTAGTCTTTTTTTTTTTCAGCAAATGGGAACAATGCCATTCTGGACTTTTTTTTTTTTAGCAAGATTTGATTTTTAATTGCACATCACAAACATAAGCCAAACGTATCATATATATTTGAAAATTATTATTTTGGAGTTTAATTAGGTGTAATAATGTTTTTTTTTTGTTTTTCTTTGCCAGTAGAAAAAAAGGCTTACTATACATTTTTAAGCGGTTTACCGTTGGCTGACAAAAGAAATAAAAAGCTATGAATATGCATAATTGTCTAAGTTAAAATAATTGGAAATAATCCTTTGTCTTGTCAACAGCGCCAGCACTTATCACTGCATGTTGCTCGCTACTGTTAAATATCCTTTACAGTATAGACAAGCATAGTTAGTGGGCGATATTTCACACCAGAAAAAAAAAAAAAAAAACTGTGAAGCAAAATGTTTTTCTTGAAGATAAGGCTGGTTTTTGCTGCCATAAAAGAATAATTCCTCTGGTGTTGCTGGGACTTACATCGGATACAATTGCAAAATTAAATTGGATTCATCATAAGAATTGCCATCTTTGTTTAGGCTGGGATTAAATAATTATTACTCCTACTAAAACTGCTCTAATTAATTTAGAACTATCGATTTGCTGTATTGAACCTGCTGCCTGTTAAAGAGTTGAAGCAATTGCTTATATTGAATTTTTTTTCTTATTCTTGCTTGTTTAGCTATTTAGCTACATTTACTTGCTCTTTTATCTTTATCATCTACCTTCTTCTTTAGAGCCGAAATACAGGCAAACAACTAAATAAACAAATTATATACATATATGAGAGCTGTTTTACCAGGTATTTCTGTTGATCCAGTTCTGAGATTTTTACAGCTCTTTCACACAGCACAACAATGTTTGCCATGGAGGGGACCATGATTTTTTTGATTAGACATGGGACTAATGACCCCCGGTTCGGTTCGTGGCAGAACTTTCGAATATCGCAAAACTTCGGAACCGAATAACGAACCCTATTGAAGTCTATTGAACCTGAACTGGAAAAGTCAAAAGTGATAATTTTGAAGGCTTATATGCAAGTATTTGGGCATACAAAGGGTATGGAGGTCCGGATACTGCCCTGGGGGATATGTATCAATAAAAAAAAGTTTGAAAAAATGTTTTTTTTTTTAAATGAGCCTTAAAAATGAGAACAAACAATAAAAATAAAAAATTCTCTTAAATATTGTGCCCGGGGCTCCCCTTAGTCTGCCTGTAATGCACATCTGTATCATGTATAGAACCTGCTGCAGCAATAATGACATTTATTAAGCCAAATTAATGAAATCTTTCCCCGCAAGCTTTCTTTATTTTGAAAAAAATGGTTTGGGGAGCCAGTCTGTATGATAAGGCCACAATTTAGTGCACTTAACCACTTCAGCCCCAGACCATTTTGCAGCTAAAGGACCAGGCCCTTTTTTGAGATTCTGCACTGCGTCGCTTTAACTGACAATTACGCGGTCGTGCGACGTGGCTCCCAAACAAAATTGACGTCCTTTTTTTCCCACACATAGAGCTTTCTTTTAGTGGTATTTGATCACCTCTGTGGTTTTTCTTTTTTGCGCAATAAACAAAAATAGAGCGACAATTTTGAAAAAAAATACTTACTTACTTTACTTTTTGCTATAATAAATATCCCCCAAAAATATATAAAAAAAAAAAAATTCCTCAAAAATTCCTCAGTTTAGGCCGATACGCATTCTTCTACATATTTTTGGTAAACAAAAAAAACAATAAGCGTATATTGATTGGTTTGCGCAAAAGTTATAGCGTCTACAAAATAGGGGATAGTTTTATGGCATTTTTATTAATAATTTTTTTTATACTAGTAATGACGGCGATCAGCGATTTTTATCGTGACTGCGACATTATGGCGGACACATTGGACACTTTTAAAACATTTGTGGGACCATTGTCATTTTTACAGTGAGCAGTGCTATAAATATGCACTGATTACTGTGAAAATGACACTGGCAGTGAAGGGTTTAACCTCTAGGTGGCGCTGTAGGGGTTAAGTGTGACCTAATGAGTGATTCTTACTGTAGGGGGGCGTAGCTTGGCATGTGACATCACTGATCGTCATTCCCTATTACAGGGAACAGACGATCACTGACATGCCCCTGTGAAGAACGGGGAAAGGTTTGTTTACACTTACCTCTCACCGTTCTTCAGCTCTGTGACCCGATCGTGGGACACCGCCGGCGATCGGGTCCCGCGGGCACGGTCATGGAGCCTCGGACCGGGTTGCGAGCATGCCGTTGCCGGAGCACGCGGGACCCACGGACGGGTTCTTAAAGGGGGACGTACCTGTACGCCCTTGTGCCTGTCCATGCCATTCTGTCGACATATATCGTCGTGCGGCGGTCCTTAAGTAGTTAACAGGTGTTTTAATTCCTCTACACTCTATCCAAAAAAAAAAAAGAAGAGTTGCCTTAAGCTGGCCATCGATGGATCAAAATTTGGGCAGTCTCTGCTGAATCAGCCAAACTTTGATCCATCTATGGTCAGCTTAAAGTGGTTGTAAACCCCAGTCATGGAATTTGAGCACATATATCTGTAGCATTTACTTATCTCTCTCCAAAGCTCTATGTGTTGTTTCTTTCTGGTGGAGCTCAGAACAGAGCTTGTCTATTCAGAACACAGTTCTTCTGCTGTGTGGAGGGGGGTGTGTTCCTTTCCTCCAATCAGCTTTCACACACCATAACTAAAGTCTCTCTGCCCTTCCCTATGTGCTGCTGACAGATTATTATTTTTTTTTAACACGATCTGCACTTTGGAAAGGGTGTAGAAAGGGGAAGACTGCAGATATACCAGAAAGTACCAAAAGTAATGAGATGCCTGCCTTTACATGCTCAAGAACGTTAATGGCATCCCAGTCTTAGTCCGTAGGGTTCAATATTGACTTGGCCCACCCTTTGCAGCTATAACAGCTTCAACGCTTCTGGGAAGGCTGTCCACAAGGATTAGGAGTGTTTCTATGGGAATGTTTGACCATTCTTCCAGAAGCACATTTGTGAGGTTAGGCATGTTGGACGAGAAGGCCTGGCTCACAGTCTCCACTCTAATTCATCCCAAAAGTGTTTTATCGGGTTGAGGTCAGAACTCTGTGCAGGCTAGTTAAGTTCCTCCACCCCAAGCTCTCTCATTCATGTCTTTATGGACCTTGCTTTGTGCACTGGTCCAAATCATTTGGTGGAGGGGGGATTATGGTGTGGGCTTGTTTTTCAGGAGTTTGGCTATGCCCCTTAGTTCCAGTGATGGAAACTCTTAAGGCGTCAGCATATCAAGACATTTTGGACAATTTCATGCTTCCAACTTTGTGGGAACAGTTTGGGGATGGCCCCTTCCTGTTCTAACATGACTGCTCACCAGTGCACAAACAAGACATTGATAAGTGAGTTTGGAGTGGAGGAACTTGACTGGCTTGCACAGAGTCCTGACCTCAACCTGATAGAACACCTTTGGGATGAATTAGAGTGGAGACTGCGAGCCAGGCCTTTTTGTCCAACATCAGTGCCTGACCGCACAAATGCACTTCTAGAGAAATGGTCAAACATTCCCATAGACACACTCCTAAACCTTGTGGACAGCCTTCCCAGAAGAGTTGAAGCTGTTATAGCTGCAAAGGGTGGGCCAACTCAATATTGAACCCTAGAGACTAAGACTGGGATGCCATTAAAATTCATGCCATCAAAATTCAATATTAAAACCCAATATTTTTGGTAATATAGTGTATTTAGGAGAATTTCACTGGGTATATGTGAGGGTTTACAACCGCTTTAAGGGAAAACATATTTTTTTAACATATATGGCCTTTCCCGCTTAACAGAAGTTGATCTAATGACTGGCCTTTGCCACACTGGATTTTGGAAAATTTGAATTGGATCAGTGGCTGATCTGTGTATTCTGACTATGGAGAAGTGCCTACTGTTAGAGTACAATAGCATGGGTAGAATACAATAGCACATGGGGGAATCCATTTTTTTTTTTTTTAGATAAGCCCTCTGACTGATGGAAAAAAACTGATCCATATATGGCCTTAGTTATACTTTAATGATAGGTCCACTTTAAGTCCCCTTGGCCAGCAGTGCAATCAGAATAATTGGCATATAGTACAGAAACAACCCAGAACATAAATCCATTCATCTTACTTACACATGGCTGTTTCAAGCTTGTTAGCTCTCATCAGTGCAAGAAATAAAAACCATGGCTTCTGCGGAGTAGGGCTCAGGGAGCAATGAGACCGTACAAAATGTTGTTCCTCGGACATCTGCCTGTAAAGCTGGCCTGCATTATAGAACATCAGCCTACACACACCAAATAAAATGTCTGTCTTTTTTTTCCTGCCCTGGCTGAAAACTCATAAAGGAAAAAGAAAAGCCATATTATCGAGGAATAATTTTGTACAAAACAAACCTGTATTAGGTGCCATGATTAGTTTAGGTATTAAAGTTCCGTGTCTTGCCATCTGATTATACAGCCAGAAATATAAATCCTATTATCGTTCTGTAATATGTCTAGACTTTTTAATGCAGTGTTGAGATTGTTTTTCTTTCAGCCCTTGATCTTGCAATCAATTCCATAACCCTTTTATTTCTGTTCCATAGAGTCAAACACACTCCGTAGTCTCAGTGATTGCATGTTCTTTTACCGGAATCTTTTTAGTGATAGCTAATCTCTGTTCTTCCAAAGGGTCCTTCAGTGTATTACAGAATAATGTAATAGAGGACATTTCGCCATTTAGGGGAAAAAAAGTATCACTGATATACTTGACTGATACATCCTCGCCACTTCACAAAAATTCAGCAAAGCTCTGCTTTTGAACAAGAATAATGGAATTAAAGGGCCATTCCAGCATGTTGCATGTTATTAGGAAACAAGACAATATTAAAGCAGAGCTTCAGGCATTTAACCCCAAACACCTCCCCCGCACCCCTCCCCAAGGGCCCCTGGCCATAATTTATTTTTTTTTAAACCTCAGTATATAAAATTGGAACCTGGACAGTTACAAGCTGATAACTGCTGCAGAACTTTGTTGCTGCTGTATTATTTATTTGCAGTGTGAATAGGGTTAAACTGAATATTCATTAATTCAGATGTACAGCAGCCATATTTAGGGAGACCACTTGGCAATGCTTGTCTGTGGAATGTCTTCAGTGCAGAGGGCAGCCATCTTGGCTGGGCCTGGAGCAATCCTGGAGGATGGTGATTGGTTGATGCAACAAAGCGAGGGGAGTGTGTGTGTGCAGGCTGAGAGGAAAAGTGGGGACAGTTATAATGCAAGGAAGGATGAAAATAGAGACTGGACTGCTGGCTGAAAGGAACCTTGCCATAGCTGACCACAATCAGGTGAGGCCTCAGAGAAGCAAAGAGGATGCGCATTGTGCAAGACCTTGCCTCAGAGAGCGGGAATTTTCTTCCTGTGAGGGGGTGAGGTGGAATTTGGAACTACTAGAGAGCACCCTCACCACTTATAAGGATGGAAAAGGGGACCAACTCAGCAGAATTGAAAGAGCGACTTCACAACAAATGTTATTCTTGTCTGACTTGAACATGAAAAACTAAAGGTTGGGACTTTTAATTGAGGCGTGGGACCTAGATGAACACCTCCATCCCGATATTGGAAAAAAAGAAACAAATAAGCAAGAGTGGGACTTTTGATTGAAGCATGCATCCCAGGAGATAACACGGATCAATTGAATAGGGCAGGTATGCAGTTTGATAGAACCAGAGACATTACATGAGAGCATTGCATAACAATTGGCAGTCGATATTTTAATTGCGTATAAAATCATAAAAACAATAATGACATAGCATAGCTATTGTACTAGTCCACAGTTGAATGGTATATAAATTATAACAATCAATGGTAATAGGATGTGTAGCGCTACCCCCAGTTAAGAGAGCCGCTGATATTGATTTGGGCCCTGCAGTGCACCGCTGTCAACCCCCGGCAATCGGCTCTAACCTCCCGTGGCACAGCTGGTGATAGAGAGATAGGACCGCGTGATCGCAACTGTTGGTGACGCAGTCCTATAACAAACATACACAGAATATACTTTAAAACTCCTATTAAAGTAAGCGGAACTGACACCAAATTTACTTTACCCAGATATTTTACTGAGGCTAATGGGCAAGTAATAAACAACAGTATAACAAGTTGCAGATCCCTGCAATAAACAGTAATAAAGATAAACAGAGTAATCAGAATAATAAAGTATTGCTATGCAACTCTAGCGCTGCCCTTTTACAGCTACTTCCCCTCATGGGTAGACTAACACCCAGCAATGTCTACCTATGCAGTCAGGCCTGACTGATCTAAATGGAAGTTCAGTGAAACAATATTCGCTAGCAATCTCTCGGTGGTGCACTTGAAGTACAACTTTGTAATCCCAACGAATAGTAAAGATAAAGTATCTGTCTTTAAACAGCTCTCACCACCTGGACAAGTCCAAGTCCGTTTCCTCCATCGATTCGTCTAGGAACAGGAATCCACCGACATCCAAGTCTTCAATCCTTCTGGTGTACTGCAGCAAGGAGGATTAGATGTCTCTAAGGCTCTGCTAGGCTGGCAGAGGGCTCTTTGGAAAGGAGCACACGGCCCAGGCTTCAGGCCTTGTGCACACAGCAGTTCAGCACAGACATCCTCTTGCTAGGAGGGGGGGGTCCAAAGAGAGCGACCAAAACTCCGCCTCCCCTTTATAAAGTCTGCCCCAGCAGTCTCTGTTCTGGAGCAATGCACCCTGGGTGCTGCAAGATGTACTGGGAGATGTAGTCTCTTTCTCTCCTCTGCTTTCACTTCCAGTAATGTCTCTTTACTTCCTCCCGACTCACCTCTCACCTGGAACTTCTTATCTCTCTGCATTAAAGGGGAACACCCCGCTACACACTCCCCCCACTTGAACTCTTTGGTCCCCAAAGATAAACTTCAACAAATACTGTTTACCATTTTGGACAATGTCGAGCATGATGTTGGCATAGGGAATTCCCACCAAAACTTTGGGATGGAACTCTCTTGCCCACAGGTCACACTACCATGAGTGGCCTGCCTAACTGTGCCAGAGAGTGAGCTGGGGTTGCCCTCCACCAAATGGACGGTGGAAGGATCAGGTTGTTCAACACTTCTCCTAGCCGTTACAACAGAGTCCTCTGAGCTCGTCCCCATTTGGGGGTAAGTTAGTTTCTTGGGAGGCCTGATGACTCTGCGAGCCCTCTGCTCTCTTGGTGCTTCTGACTCTGGCACCACAGGCTCTTCTTCAGGAGTAAGTTCAGGTAACATTGCTGGTTCTGGAACCTCTGATTCAGAAGTCGACTGACGTATGGAATCTCTAGAGTCCTCCTCTGCGCAAGTGTCAGGAACATCTTCCCAGTAATCAGCTGAGGGACTGAAGGGTATGAATTCAGTAGCCTCCGGATTCAGCGTTGCATCTGGGGTATCCCCTCCATTTGGGAGATCTATGGCGGACGTTCCCAGAGTCGAGGGAGGCCACAGCCAGTCCAGTTCTCCACCTTCTTCTATACTCAATTGGGAGGCCTCCCCATCTTTGGCTCGAGAGGTCTGGGACCGAGTGTTCGGCCTAGGAATATCCAGGATAGAGGCCGGTTCAGGGGAGTCTCTCACGGGAGGTATTCTGACTGCCTCAGCAAGTGGGAGCAGGTGGTTCCGATGCCACGTCTTCAGTGGACCCACCTTTCCTTCTGGCTTTAGTTTGTAGACAGGCAAACCGGGCAACTTCCTACAGACAACATAGGGCTCAGATCTCCACCTGTCGGCAAGCTTGTGTTTTCCAGGGACCCCCAGATTGCGTAGCAGTACTCGGTCCCCGGGCTGCAGATCTTGCACTCGAACCTTCAGATCAAAATTTCTCTTGTTGCGGGCCCCCCTTTGATCCGAAGCCGCCTGGGCTTGTTCATAGGCCACCTGCAAGCTACGTCTAAGTCTGTCCACGTATCCCTTGTGGGATGTAGCTGAGGTATTGTCTATAGAAGTGCCAAAGGCCAGGTCCACAGGTAGCCTTGCTTCTCTCCCAAACATAAGTCGATAAGGGGAGTAGCCAGTGGCGTCACTTGTGGTACAGTTATAGGCATGTACTAGGGCTGATATGTGCTGACTCCAGTGTTGCTTCTTCTCTGTTTCTAAGGTTCCCAACATGTTGAGCAGGGTCTGGTTAAATCTCTCCGGCTGAGCATCTCCTTGTGGGTGGTAAGGCGTGGTTCTGGTCTTCTTTATTCCTAATGAATCCAAAAGTCTTCGGATCAACCGACTCTCAAAGTCCCTTCCTTGATCTGAGTGGAGTCTCTGTGGTAGTCCATAATGGACAAAATACTTCTCCATAAGTATCTTGGCCACGGTGGATGCCTTCTGGTCTTTGGTTGGGAAAGCTTGAGCATAGCGGGTGAAATGGTCAGTTATTACCAGAACATTCCCCAATCCACTCAGGTCGGGTTCGAGGCAGAGAAAGTCAATGCATACCAGATCCATTGGGCCTTGACTCTGTAAGTGGCCCATTGGGGCAGCTTGATGGGGTAGGGTCTTTCTCTGAATGCATCGTGCACAGGAATGGCAATACTCCTCTACTTCTGCCCTCATGCAGGGCCAATAGAACCGATTTCTGACAAGCTGGAAGGTCCTTTCTGCCCCTAGGTGACCATGATGGTCATGCAGGGCAATTAGTACAGTCTCTCGGTGCTTCTCTGGAAGAAATAACTGCCACTTATCTTCTGAGTCATCAGAGGGGCCCCTTCGGTAGACCACTCCCTGATGTACCTGTAGCCTGTCCAATTCCTTCCTCAACAGGCGAGCCTCCTTTGAGGGGTGATGTAGGAATTTGTTGGGATCCTGATTCTCCAGGGCTTCAAGGACCAATCTCCCCATGGGGTCTTCCAATTGGTCACACCTCAACTCCTTCTTGGACAGTCTCGGTAGGTTGTCTTCCTCCAGTTGAGTTACCCCACAATAGTGTTTGGGGACTCCTACCATGGTAACCCCTATTTCTTCTGCTCTGGAGCCTCCTCTGGCTTGGAATTCAGCCCCTTGACAAAGGGCCCACACCCCGTCCGGTGCCACTTGGGTCCAATCTTCCCAGTCATTTGTCGTGGCATGAGACCTCCGGGACAGGGCATCTGCATCCCTATTTCCGGCTCCTGGTCTGTACTTCAGACTGAAGTTGAATCCAGACAATGCGGCCAACCACCTGTGTCCGGTGGCATCTAGTTTCGCGGTGGTGAAGAGGTAGGTCAGGGGGTTGTTGTCTGTCTTCACAGTAAACTCTGCCCCATACAAGTAGTCTTTTAGCTTGTCTACTACCGCCCATTTGAGGGCCAGGAATTCCAGCTTATGAGTGGGGTAATTCTTTTCTGAGGGGGTCAGGCTCCTGCTCACATAGGCCACTGGTCGCAGTTGTCCTTCATGTTCTTGGTAGAGTACACCACCTAGACCCTCATGGCTGGCATCCACATGTAATTCATAAGGTCTGGTAGGGTCGGCGTAGGCCAGGACTGGGGCAGTGGTTAAGCTCCTCTTCAGAGCATGAAAGGCCTCTTCACACCTTGGGTTCCACTGATCTTGAACTGACTCACCAGGCCTCCTGGGCCCTGAGTCATCCTCTTCCCCTTCTGCCTTTAGCAATTCATTCAACGGGCGGGCAATCCGAGCAAACCCCTCCACAAACCTCCTATAATAGGAGCAGAACCCCAGGAAGGATCTGAGCTCTGTTACTGTGGTGGGTCGTGGCCAGGAAGTGACTGCTTCCAACTTCTCAGGATCTGTGGCCACCCCTTCTTCAGACACTATGTGCCCCAGATAGTTCACAGAAGACTGGTAGAACCGACACTTCTCGGGGGAAAGCTTAAGTCCCTCTTCGCTGAGTCTTCTCAATACTTTCTCCAACCTGGCTTCATGTTCTTCCAAGGTTCTTCCAAAGACAATGACATCGTCCAAGTACACAAGGACTTCTATAAGATTCATGTCTCCAACAGTCTTCTCCATAAGGCGTTGAAAGGTAGCAGGAGCTCCAGACAGACCCTGAGGCATCCTATTGAATTCGAAGAATCCCACCGGGGTTATGAAGGCTGTCTTCTCCCTGTCTTCTGGGTGCATAGGGATTTGAAAGTAACCACTCTTGAGGTCCATCACACTGAACCATTTGGCTCCAGACAAACTTTGTAGGGCATCTTCTATCCTTGGCGTGGTGTATTGGTCAGGGATGGTTCTCCTGTTGAGAGTCCTGTAATCGATACAAAGCCTCAACGACCCATTCTTCTTTCTGACCACCACGATTGGGGAGGCATAGGGACTTCTAGACTCCCGGATCACACCAGTCTTCTTTAGTTCTACAAGTTGTTCCCTCAGATCCTCCAGATCTGCCAGGGGGACCCGCCTGACCCTCTCTCGGAAGGGCTTATCTTCTTGGAGGCGGATCCGATGGGTGGCACTTCTTGCACACCCCACATCGAATTCATCTTCGGAAAAGATCTTCTCCCACCTGGTCAGCTGGGCCTTGGCTCTTTCTTTCCAAGCCCTGGGTAGGTTCGGGTTTTCCACGGACAGTTTCTCCCAAACATCTCCTCCGTCACCCGTCCCCTTGACTTCGGACCAAGTGACCGGGGCAGCAGGGCTCACCTGACCAAGCAACACTCTGGCAGGGATCTCCATGGGTCCTCCCGTAGTGTTCCTAACACTCACCGGAACTCTGCCATGGGCCTTCTTCAGGGCCTTGAACGGAATCACTTCTGGTATCACTTCCAGGCCTGAGGACTCTTCCCTTGGGTCTGATTCCAGCATGGCAAAGGGGCCAGGTTGTTCCCACGAAAGCTTCACAGTGGCCCTAAGACAGGTTACTTCTCCGGGCTGTAGCACTACTCCTTCTCTGCCAAGTCTCCACACCTTCCCTATCCCCTCTCCCGGGGTCTTCTGCTCTAAGACCAGTCGTTGGTAGGCCGTCTTTAGCATGGGATGGATTTTGGTGGCTGAATGGTTTCTCTCTTTCACTAGAGGGGTCAGGAGTCTCCTGACTAGATCCGTGTTTGTCCCAATGATCAGGGAAATCTTGCTGGCTCCAGGCGGCCGGGGACACACAACTGCCAGGGTGTCAAACACTTCAGCCTTCCCAGCCACGGATGGGTCGAAAGTCATCTTTATGGGCAGGTACCCATCATAAGGGAAACTCTGGGTTCCAAGTCCCCATATCTCCAGCTCTTCTATCTTCTGGATAGGCAGATGACTCAAGTGCCTATCATAGAAGTCCCGGTATAGTAAAGTCACCTGTGCTCCGGTGTCCAAAAGAGCTTTAGTATAGACTCCTTCCACTTGAATGGGCACAGTAGGAGACGGGCCCACCAGTTCCTTTGGGTATGGCCGGACTGGGGTCACCTCTTTTTTTTGGCTTTCGACCCTTGCTCTGCTCCTTTTGGACTTTAATTTTTCCTGAGCCTGGCATGCATTGACTTTCTCCCTCTCAATGGGGGCACAAACCCGCTGAGGGATGTTATTGTTCCTTTTAGGTGGATGTTCCTTCTTTGGGGTGCTGTACTTCCACTGAGGGGTCTTGCCCCCTCCCTCTGGGGTACATCTTGGTGGGGGTGTACTATACCTCCTCCTAGGAGTTTTGTCTCCTCCATTCTTGGCCTTTTTTTTTAGTTTGGAGCGCACTGAAGATGATGGGCACCCGGTTGACTCCTTCACCAGGGCCCTTTGGAGTTTCCCGCCGGCTTGCAATTATCTGTTCTCTTCTTCTTTGGGCTGGAGCATACGTTAGCAAAGTGGCCACTCCCTCCGCAGTTATAGCAAATCACCTCTTCTTGGTCCTGTAGGGAGGCCGGTGCTGAGGTGTTCGGGAACAACTCCTTTCTTGGGCTTGGTTTCTCTCGTCTTCTCTGATCTTTCTCCATCAAAGAGGTCAGCATCTCCAACACTTGGGCCATTTGCGATTTCAGAGTGTCAACCTCCGCATCTCTTTCTGGGCTCTTGACCGAATGGACCAACACTGGTACAGGTGTGACATTCGCCACCTGCTGATCTTCCTGCAGCGCCTCTTCCTCCCTAATAATTTTTATTAGATCAGAGTAGGTTAGTGACATTCCTCCTCCTGAGGTTTTCAGGTGCAGCCAGACCGGGTCTGAGCGCCGCGCTCCCCTCATGATCTGCTTCATGCGTGCTTCATCTGCATCTTTGGGCAGCATTCCCTTCTTCAGTACAATCTTGCATAACTGCCTGTTCAGCCTTCTAACATATTCTGACAGTTTCTCATTCGGCTGCTGGAGAGTGTGTTCAATTTGATAAATCATCTCTGACACCTTCTCCAGCTGACCAAACTCTTCCTGCAGCATGGCCAGGCAATCTTGAGCTGTACAGTTTTCATTTCCAAACCGGAAGCTCTTCACCGCTTCTGCCGCGGCACCTTTCAGACTTTCTAAGACTCGCTGTCTCTTCTGTGCCTCAGGCACCTCCCATGCTTCTACTGCCTGCAATGCCTGTTCCACCCAAGTGTCAAAATCTTCCTCCCCCGCAGGGACGGGGAGCTTCCCTGAGAAGGTGCTAAGCTTCCGGTAACCGGCCTCCACATGCACCGTACTGCTTTTCTGGCACTTAATTACAAGGTCTCCTAGAGCATTCAACAATTCAGGCCCTATAGCGGCCAGCGGTGATCCCGGGCTTAATAGTTCCTTAAGCTTTTCTGCTTTAGGGGATAGTGGTGGAGATAATTGTGGGAGTGATGGCTTTGGTGTCTGAAACCATTCTTCCTTCACTGGCAGCGTATGTATCAAGTGATAGATCTGATTATCTATGGCTTGTATACTCTGACTTTTAAAATGCTCTGGGATTTCGTTTTTCCATTCTACCAGTGCGTATGTAAACGAGATCACTGGATCTGGCCTAAAATCCATCACCCATGCTTTGTGGCTCGGAGACAGTAACAATACGAGCTGTTTTATCTCCTCTTCCTTCCATCTTTCCCCCGGGAGTACAATGACTACCGCCGCGGTTGGATCGGCGCCAATCGCTGCGCACCACTGTGACATTGCCAGCGGGTCCATGCTGGTACTTCTGACCGGCTTGATTGCAGCGTGCAACGTACAAGGATCCCGGACTCGAGCCCCCACGTGTAGCGCTACCCCCAGTTAAGAGAGCCGCTGATATTGATTTGGGCCCTGCAGTGCACCGCTGTCAACCCCCGGCAATCGGCTCTAACCTCCCGTGGCACAGCTGGTGATAGAGAGATAGGACCGTGTGATCGCAACTGTTGGTGACGCAGTCCTATAACAAACATACACAGAATATACTTTAAAACTCCTATTAAAGTAAGCGGAACTGACACCAAATGTACTTTACCCAGATATTTTACTGAGGCTAATGGGCAAGTAATAAACAACAGTATAACAAGTTGCAGATCCCTGCAATAAACAGTAATAAAGATAAACAGAGTAATCAGAATAATAAAGTATTGCTATGCAACTCTAGCGCTGCCCTTTTACAGCTACTTCCCCTCATGGGTAGACTAACACCCAGCAATGTCTACCTATGCAGTCAGGCCTGACTGATCTAAATGGAAGTTCAGTGAAACAATATTCGCTAGCAATCTCTCGGTGGTGCACTTGAAGAACAACTTTGTAATCCCAACGAATAGTAAAGATAAAGTATCTGTCTTTAAACAGCTCTCACCACCTGGACAAGTCCAAGTCCGTTTCCTCCATCGATTCGTCTAGGAACAGGAATCCACCGACATCCAAGTCTTCAATCCTTCTGGTGTACTGCAGCAAGGAGGATTAGATGTCTCTAAGGCTCTGCTAGGCTGGCAGAGGGCTCTTTGGAAAGGAGCACACGGCCCAGGCTTCAGGCCTTGTGCACACAGCAGTTCAGCACAGACATCCTCTTGCTAGGAGAGGGGGGTCCAAAGAGAGCGACCAAAACTCCGCCTCCCCTTTATAAAGTCTGCCCCAGCAGTCTCTGTTCTGGAGCAATGCACCCTGGGTGCTGCAAGATGTACTGGGAGATGTAGTCTCTTTCTCTCCTCTGCTTTCACTTCCAGTAATGTCTCTTTACTTCCTCCCGACTCACCTCTCACCTGGAGCTTCTTATCTCTCTGCATTAAAGGGGAACACCCCGCTACAGATGTAATAACATATTGGTTCATAAATGAAACAGTAACAACATAGAGGGGAAGGGGGGCCCAATTCAATGAAGCGTGTCTCCATGGTAAATAATATGGAGATTAAGTACGCTGGCACAGTCCACTAGGTATAGAGACTGGTGGATAATATTGGTATTAACATATATAAAAAAGAGTATCTAATTAGCTCAAGGTGAGCATATTGGTACATTGTATGAAAATTATACATAACCAGTTTCTTTAAAATGTATCTCCATAGTAACCGTAGTTGATTGGTGAATACCAATCGGTGTATGAAGTGGTAGGTGGTGCAGTAGCAGTATGTCTAGATGGGGGCATCTTATTGGCTTCAATCAAAAGTCCCACTCTTGCTTATTTGTTTCTCTTGTCTGACTTGAAGTTGACTTTTACTGAATTAGAAACCCAGGATGCCCTGGGTCTGGTAAAATACTAAAGCTGGATACACACTATATAACTTTTGTTTGATTTCTTTTAGATTTACCTTTAACTATGTAGTGCAAGGACCTGCCTGACTGCATACAAATTGTAAGTGTTTAGGTTTGACCTCATATTACAGTATATGGTTTTGGTAAATCTAAAGGAAAAAAATAGTGTGTATCCAGTTTAACACTGCACAAGCTAATCTGTTGTCTGTTAAGAACTATTGTGCTTTCTTCAATGGCCCCAGCCAACATTTATTTTTTCCATCATTTATTGGCCAAATCGGGGACTGTTAACCACATAAGGACCGCCGCACGACGATATACGCTGACAGAATGGCACAGACAGGCACAAGGGCGTACAGGTACGTCCCCTTTAAGATCCCAGCCGCGGGTCGCGCGCGCCGCCGGCGGCATGCTCGCGACCCGGTCCGAGGCTCCATGACCGCGCCCGCAGGACCCGATCACCGCAGGTGTCCCGCATTCGGGTCACAGAGCTGAAGAACAGGGAGAGGTAAGTGTAAACAAACCTTTCCCCGTTCTTCCTAGTGGCATGTCAGTGATCGTCTGTTCCCTGTCATAGGAATACGATCAGTGACGTCGCACACCAAGCCACGCCCACCTACAGTAAGAATCACTCACTAGGGCACACTTAACCCTTACAGCGCCACCTAGAGGTTAACCCCTTTACTGCCAGTGTAATTTTCACAGTAATCAGTCCATATTTATAGCACTAATCGCTGTAAAAATGACAATGGTCCCAAAAATGTGTCAAAAGTGTCTGATGTGTCCGCCATGATGTTGCAGTCACGATAAAAATTGCTGATCGCCGCCATTACTAGTAAATAAAAACATTATTAATAAAAATGCCATAAAACTACCCCCTATTTCGTAGACGCTATAACTTTTGCGCAAACCAATCAATAAACGCTTATTGCGATTTTTTTTACCAAAAATATGTGGAAGAATACGTATCGCTCTAAACTGAGTAAAAAAAATAATTTTTATATATATTTTTTGGGGATATTTATTATAGCAAAAAGTAAAAAATATGTCATTTTTTTCATAATTGTCGCAAAAAATTTAAACCACAGAGGTGATCAAATACCACCAAAAGAAAGCTCTATTTGTGGGAAAAAAGGACGTCAATTTTGTTTGGGAGCCACGTCGCATGACCGCGCAATTGTCAGTTGAAGCGACGCAGTGCCAAATCGCAAAAAGGGGCCTGGTCCTTTAGCAACAAAATGGTCCGGGGCTTAAGTGGTTAAAGCAAGTTAGGACTGTCTGTATATAGTATTGCTAGGTAAATGCAGTTCAGTTCTGTTAATTATGATTAGAATACTTCAGGTGTTTAACCTTATCTGTCAGAGTAACGGCATTGTCTTATTGATTGTTTGTATACGGACATTTGCTAATACAGGTACTTTCTTCTAGTAGGTTATGCTTTTCCTAATAAATACTTCAATACCTCAAGGTGTGTTAGTAAGTGTCAGGAACCATGAATCAGACTGAGACAGAAGTGCAGTAAAAATCACACTTTAATAAAATAGTAAAAATGGTACAAACAGAGCAAACTTAGTCAAAACATAGACAGGGTTCAGCAACCAGAACAGGTAGTCAAAACAAGCCAATAAAACAGGAGTCCAGAGATCAGCGTAGTGAGAGGCAGCAAACAGGAATCAGGAACCTGAAGGGAAGTCAGCCAAGCAAAAGTCTTTAACAGGAAAACACAGCAGAGAGTATCTGAATATGTTGATCAAGGTGAAGGCACAGAAGATCTGATCCACTCAGCTTAAATAGCCAGTAGACTGATTAACTAGCAGGATATGATTATCAGGTGAGTCACTGTGAAATGAGCTCTGAGAAGGAAGGGCTGAGCCCAGCAGGAAGTACGTTGTTTTGTCATCTTAAGGTGTGCAGAGGAATCACAAAACAATTCAGAGGCTCCTCCGGGAATAGCGCTACACATGTTTAATTAAAGTCTTATAACTAGTCCTTTGACATCATGGCAGCATCCTCTTCTTTTTCCAGCGGCAGCGGGTTTTTTTTCTTGACTTAGCGGTGCTCGTGTAATGATGTCTAAGCACCTCTCAGTCCTGGAGTGCTGTGAGCCCAGCCTAAAGCTGGATACACACTATGCAATTTTCTGTAATTTTTTTCCTTCAGATTGACCAAATCCATATAATATTAGGTCAACCCTTATGAGTTTCAATTTGTATGCAATCAGGCAGGCCCTTTTGGTAAATCTGAAGGAAATCAGACAACAAAAGTTGTATAGTGTGTATGGGGTCTAAGTGAGCCCATAGGGGAGTTGAAATGACAGTCTGGGCTTACAGGATAAGGGCCAGAATGACTGCTGTCCTGATTGAAAAGGACTACCACTTGACTGAGGAAGATGCTGGGAACAGTGCTGGAGTGTGGAGTGGGTAAGTTGAACTTTGATATTTTGTAAAAAAAAAAACACAAGTTTAGGGACTAAAAGTGAAACAAATTAATGAAACTGCAATTACACTTTAATAGCAATATCACATTCTAATGTATGTGATAGTAAAGTGGACCTGTAGTCAAGAAAGTATTCTCAAAAAAGAAAAAGAGAAGAGAAAGGTAAGCCTAAATGAATCATTAATCGTTAAGCGTTAAGCGTTAAGGGGTTGAAGGAAACTTGTCTTGAGTAAAATTTGTTCCTGTTGCTGACCTCTTTCTGAAAATTCTAATTGACTGGCTGTTGTGCTGAATCCCTACCTTTAATACCTTCACAGTCACCGAAAAAATAATAATTCTTTATCTACCTTACTTCTGAACTATAAGAAATAACAAAGTTATTGCTCAATTAAAGTACAATAAAAGGATTTTTTTTCAAAGATTTGTATTGAGAGAGATTAGAACACCTGCCAGCTTTTTCTTGCTTGTTGGACTCACATTTGGTAGATTCTCTCTCTCTATTTGTCCTTTTTACCATTTTAACTGAAAGTGAAAGAAAATCCCAAATTTGGGGTTTTCTCCAGAGCAGGAATAGAGGGGAAATCTTCTAATGGGGACACTAGTTCTGGTGACAACCCATGA
This sequence comes from Rana muscosa, assembly GCA_029206835.1. Taxonomy (NCBI): domain Eukaryota; kingdom Metazoa; phylum Chordata; class Amphibia; order Anura; family Ranidae; genus Rana; species Rana muscosa. Next base: position 1,025,458,331 of record CM055117.1, on the reverse strand, counting down.
TTCCCTCACTTTGTAGGAATTTCTTCTCAATTCCTGTTTTGGCTATGTGACAGGGAAATCTTCTCAATGGGAGAAAAAAAAACCCTGACAGGAGTTATAACCCTCCCTTACTCTATCCGAAATAAAAAAGTTTTGTCTTAGTTCTACTTTAATAGACCCATAGCTGAAGTAGATCTGCAGCTAAAATCTATATACAGTTGTGTGAAAAGTAATTTCCCCCTCCCATGCTGAATCATGAATGAGCTGTGATTAACCACAAATTTTTGGAAAGATGTGTTAAATTTCACTTGCCACATCCAGGCCTGATTACTGCCAGACCTGTTGAATCAAGAAATCACATACATAGAAGCTGTCTGACAAAGTGAAGAATGCGAACAGATCACAAAAAGCCACACATCATACCACAATCTAAAAAAATTCAAGAACAGATTAGAAACAAAGTAATGTACATGTATCGGTCTAGGAAGGGTTTTAAAGCCATTTCTAAGGCTTTGAAACTCCAGTGAACCATGGGGAGAGGCAGTATCCACAAATGGAGATAACTTGGAACTTCCCAGGAGTGGCCGGCCTACAAAAATTACTCCAAGAGCATGACGACGACTCATCCAGGAGGTCATAAAAGAACCCAGAACAATATCTAAAGAACTGCAGGCCTCACTTGCCTCCAGTAAGGTCAGTGTTCATGATTCAACAATAAGAAAGAGACTGGGCAAAAATGGCATCCATGGGAGAGTTCCAAGGTCAAAGCCACTGTTGACCAAAAAGAACACAAAGGCTTGTCTCACATTTACCAAAAAACATCTTAATTACCCCCAAGACTTTTAGGCAAATATTCTGTGGACTGATGAGATAAAAACTTACTTCTTGGAAGGTGTGCGTCCTGTTACATCTGGCATACAACTAATACAGCATTTCATAACAATAACATCATACCAACAATCAGACATGGTGGTGGTAGCGTAATGGTCTGGGGCTGCTTTGCAGCTTCAGGACCTGGACGACTTACCATAATTGATGGAACCATGAATTCTGGGCTCTACCAGAATATCCTAAAGCAGAATGTCCGGCCATCAGTTCGTGACCTCAAGATCAAGTGCACTTGGGTTATACAGCAGGACAATGATCCGAAACACAGCAGCAAGTCCACTTCCAAATGGTTCAAACAAAGCAAAATTTAGGTTTTGGAGTGGCCTACTCAAAGCCCGGTCTTAAATCCAATTTCAATGCTGTTTCATGACCTTACACAGGCTGTTCATACTGGAAAACCCTCCAATGTGGCGGAGTTAAAACAATTCTGCAAAGAACAGTGGGACAAAATTGCTCCACAGCAATGTGAAAGACCAATTTCCAGTTATCGCAAACGCTTGATTGCAGTTGTTGTCGCCAAGGGTGGCACAACCAGTTATTAGGTTTAGGGGGCATTATTTTTTTACATAAAGCCAGACGGGTTTGGACAGCTTTTTTGCCTTGATAAATGAAACCATCATTTAAAAACTGGATTTTGTATTTACTCGGGTTATCTATGTGTAATAATAAAATTAGTTTGATGATCTGAGTCATTTAAGTGTGACAAATATGCAAAAAAAACAAAAACAAAGGGGCAAATACTTTTTTACACAACTGTATGTATATACATATATATATATATATATATATATACACACACACATACAAACACACACACAGTATATACACTATATTGTCAAAAGTATTGGGACACCTGCCTTTACAAGCACATGAACTTTAATGGCATCCCAGCATTAGTCTGTAGGGTTCAATGATGAGTTGGCCCGCCCTCTGCAGCTATAACAGCTTCAACTCTTCTGGGAAGGCTGGCCACAAGGTTTAGGAGTGTGTAAATGGGAATGTTTGATTATTCTTCCAGAAGTGCATTTGTGAGGTCAGGCACTAATGTTGGGTGAGAAGGCCTGGCTCTCAGTCTCCGCTCTAATTCATCCCTAAGGTGTTCTATTGGGTTGTTCTATAAGACTCTGTGATGGCCAGTCAAGTTCCCCCATCCCAAACTGGCTCATCCATGTTTTTATGGACTTTGCTTTGTGCACTGGTCTAAATCATTTGGTGGAGGGGGGATTATGGTGTGGGGTTGTTTTTCAGGGGATGGGCTTGGCCCCTTAGTTCCAGTGAAGGGAACTCTTAAGGCGTCAGCATATCAAGACATTTTGGACAATTTCATGCTCCCAACTTTGTGGGAACAGTTTGGGGATGGCCCCTTCCTGTTCCAACAACTGCACACCAGTGCACAAAGCAAGGTCTATAAAGACATGAATGAGTGAGTTTGGGGTGGAGAGACTTGACCGGCCTGCACAGAGTCCTGACCTTAACCCCATAGAACACCTTTGGAATGAATTACAGCAGAGACTGCGAGCCTTATTATATATATATGAGTATATCTTGTTGTAGCGGGGTCCTAAATTTAGGGGAAGTGTTTGAGTGGTAGTTATGCTCAAACACCCCAATTGTCAGGATTCTGTCAACCATTTCTTGTCCGCAGGGAGAGTATCGGTGTATAGTTCCCTGTGGCCTGTAGGTGGCGCTGCCATGGCAGGCTAGGGTTGAACCGCTGATACAGTGCTGTGCCTTGTGTGTCCCCTCTCAGCAGCCGTACAGTGGGTGTGGCAGGCCTGCTGTGCATGCTGGGAGGGGATATAAAAGGGGCAGACGCTGCCTGTTCGGGGGTCCTACCCCAGGGAGTGTGTTCCTGTCTGCCCTGGGTACCTTTGGCCCAGGGGTGGATGTCGGTGAATCAGCCCCAGGCACCTTTAGCCCTGGGACTGCAGCAAAGGCCTTGGGCCCAGCACCTTCGGCTGGGGTCCATCAAAGATCGAGGAATCCCAGGGTGCCGCCTTGCGAGGGGACCCGCATCTTGGACAAGAAGGCCGGGGGAGGACCGTTCCGAGGGACTGGTGAGAAGTCACGGTGAAGGAAGGGGCCAGGTAACTCTCTGGAGGGATGTCTTCTCCTTACAAAGAGGTCAAGCTTTGAAACACCAAGTTCACCAGGTCTGTGGCAGAGACCAAGTTCACCAGGTCTGTGGCAGAGACCAAGATCACCAGGTCTGTGGCAGAGACCAAGATCACCAGGTCTGTGGCAGAGACCAAGATCACCAGGTCTGTGGCAGAGACCAAGATCACCAGGTCTGTGGCAGAGACCAAGTTCACCAGGTCTGTGGCAGAGACCAAGTTCACCAGGTCTGTGGCAGAGACCAAGTTCACCAGGTCTGTGGCAGAGACCACGCTCACCAGGTCTGTGGCAGAGACCACGCTCACCAGGTCTGTGGCAGAGACCAAGTTCACGGAGTCTGTGGCAGAGACTGTGCGGTTAAGCTAGAGTACCATTTGGCTGCTAGTCCCTATCTAGGGAGACTATCCATATGGGCGGAGTCTGTTTGAGAAGCTAAGCAGTTAAGTGATTACGTTTTGTGCCTGGACCTCTCCCACACCTTATGCTGTCCTGTCCTCTCTCCAACCTTTTAAATAAACTCTACGTTGGAGTTACAGCTGGTGTGAACATTCAAGTCACTGGGGGAAATAGAGACTGATCTTTATTAACCATAGAGGTGAGAATCATTCTCTGGAGGATTCTGTTTTTCTGGCTGTGGAGACCCGCCAACAACACCGCTCAACCTCCTCACATAGGAGGGTACGGGCTTGTGGCGTGGTGTGCCCTCTCTCCCTGCGAGGAGCCAAAGGCAGGTGAAGGGGGTGAGTGCGCTACATTGTTTAGAAATACTTTAAGTAAGTGTTAGGCAATTTTTCTTTTTCGTTTTGAATAGAGTAGGGAATAGTTAGGGCCTGTTCACACTGTACCATTGCAACACACTAAAATTGTGGTGTTCAGATCTCTGCGCCTGTATAATACAGGTATTTGCACCCACTTCCGGGCATAGACATCCGCAGAATATCCGCAGAATCATGCCCCCCCCGCTGTGTTCTGGGAAACACACAGTTCCTAGAACACAACGGGGACCAGTGAAGACGCGCAGCGCGATTCGCGCATTGGGCAGTAGGGAACCGGGCAGTGAAGCCGCAACGCTTCACTTCCTGATTCCCTCACTGAGGATGGTGGCGGGGGCAGCCGAGAGACGAGCGATTGCTCGTCTTCTGCTGCCGACATCGCGGGCGCGCTGGACAGGTAAGTGTAAATTAATTAAAAGTCAGCAGTATTTGTAGCTGCTGGCTTTTAATAAAAAAATTTAAGGTGGAGCTACACGTTAAGTTATTGCTGTGTATAATATGTGTAGCGGACCCCCAAAATTGGGGTCGCTGTGCCTTAAATTTAAGGGCAGCCTGAGCAATAGTTTGGCTTAGGTTTTCTGATTCTTTAGATTGGACTCTGCTCTGCTGTGGTGTTGCCTGGGTGTATAGTTCCCCTTGACCTGCAGGTGGCGCTGCTGCCCGGGTTTTGGGTCGAACCACAGGTGGCATTGTAGCGTGATTGGGTGTCCTCTCTCGACAGCGATACCGTGGGCGTGGTCTACCTGCTGTGCATGCCGGGAGAGGGCAAATAAGGGGCAGACGCCATTGGACGGGGGGATTTCAAGGGGGACCCGCTGGCCAGGGGTACGTGAATTGGTCGAGAAGTCTCAGGCACCTTCAGCCCGAGGCTATAGTGTTCCACGTAGGCCCAGTACTAGGGATGAGCTTCGTGTTCGAGTCGAACATACGTTCGACTCGAACATCGGCTGTTCGATCGTTCGACGAAGATCGAACGATTTGGGCCGTTCGCGCCAAATTCGAGTGACGCGAACGGCCCACAATGCACTACGCCATCGCAGTGTCATCCAGGCGCTGTGATTGGCCAAGCATGCACTGTGACCCCGCATGCTTGGCCAATCACAGCGCCGGCAGCGAGGAGAGCAATGATTGGCCACAGGCAGGATGCCTGTGGCCAATTATTGCTGAGGGTGTTTAGTACACGCCCCACACTATAAAAGGCCGCCAGCACGGCGGCCTAGTGTAGTGTGTTCCGGAGCAGGGAAAGACAAGCATAGGCAGGGACAGTGACATTTATTTCTTTCTTGCTTAACCTGGATTCGTTTAGTTTAGGGAAAGAGAAGGATAGGTAGGGAGAGTGTCAGTGTGTTTTACTGTGCGAGTCCTTGTTTCTAGGGACAAAGAAGGAAAGTGAGGGGAATTCTCCTTGTGCTATAGTGTGCTTTAAAAAAACATTTTTTCTAGGGACAGAAAACTCTAGGTAGGGAGAGTGTCAGTTTCTTTCACTGTGCGAGTCCTTGTTTCTAGGGACAAAGAAGGAAAGTGAGGGGAATTCTCCTTGTGCTATAGTGTGCTTTAAAAAAACATTTTTTCTAGGGACAGAAAACTCTAGGTAGGGAGAGTGTCAGTTTCTTTCACTGTGCGAGTCCTTGTTTCTAGGAAAAAAGAAGGAAAGTGAGGGGAATTCTCCTTGTGCTATAGTGTGCTTTAAAAAAAAAAAATTTCTAGGGACAGAAAACTCTAGGTAGGGAGAGTGTCAGTTTCTTTCACTGTGCGAGTCCTTGTTTCTAGGAAAAAAGAAGGAAAGTGAGGGGAATTCTCCTTGTGCTATAGTGTGCTTTAAAAAAAAAAAATTTCTAGGGACAGAAAACTCTAGGTAGGGAGAGTGTCAGTTTCTTTCACTGTGCGAGTCCTTGTTTCTAGGAAAAAAGAAGGAAAGTGAGGGGAATTCTCCTTGTGCTATAGTGTGCTTTAAAAAAAAAAAATTTCTAGGGACAGAAAACTCTAGGTAGGGAGAGTGTCAGTTTCTTTCACTGTGCGAGTCCTTGTTTCTAGGGACAAAGAAGGAAAGTGAGGGGAATTCTCCTTGTGCTATAGTGTGCTTTAAAAAAAACATTTTTTCTAGGGACAGAAAACTCTAGGTAGGGAGAGTGTCAGTTTCTTTCACTGTGCGAGTCCTTGTTTCTAGGGACAAAGAAGGAAAGTGAGGGGAATTCTCCTTGTGCTATAGTGTGCTTTAAAAAAAACATTTTTTCTAGGGACAGAAAACTCTAGGTAGGGAGAGTGTCAGTTTCTTTCACTGTGCGAGTCCTTGTTTCTAGGAAAAAAGAAGGAAAGTGAGGGGAATTCTCCTTGTGCTATAGTGTGCTTTAAAAAAAAAAAATTTCTAGGGACAGAAAACTCTAGGTAGGGAGAGTGTCAGTTTCTTTCACTGTGCGAGTCCTTGTTTCTAGGAAAAAAGAAGGAAAGTGAGGGGAATTCTCCTTGTGCTATAGTGTGCTTTAAAAAAAAAAAAATTCTAGGGACAGAAAACTCTAGGTAGGGAGAGTGTCAGTTTCTTTCACTGTGCGAGTCCTTGTTTCTAGGGACAAAGAAGGAAAGTGAGGGGAATTCTCCTTGTGCTATAGTGTGCTTTAAAAAAACATTTTTTCTAGGGACAGAAAACTCTAGGTAGGGAGAGTGTCAGTTTCTTTCACTGTGCGAGTCCTTGTTTCTAGGGACAAAGAAGGAAAGTGAGGGGAATTCTCCTTGTGCTATAGTGTGCTTTAAAAAAACATTTTTTCTAGGGACAGAAAACTCTAGGTAGGGAGAGTGTCAGTTTCTTTCACTGTGCGAGTCCTTGTTTCTAGGGACAAAGAAGGAAAGTGAGGGGAATTCTCCTTGTGCTATAGTGCGCTTTAAAAAAACATTTTTTCTAGGGACAGAAAACTCTAGGTAGGGAGAGTGTCAGTTTCTTTCACTGTGCGAGTCCTTGTTTCTAGGGACAAAGAAGGAAAGTGAGGGGAATTCTCCTTGTGCTATAGTGTGCTTTAAAAAAACATTTTTTCTAGGGACAGAAAACTCTAGGTAGGGAGAGTGTCAGTTTCTTTCACTGTGCGAGTCCTTGTTTCTAGGGACAAAGAAGGAAAGTGAGGGGAATTCTCCTTGTGCTATAGTGTGCTTTAAAAAAACATTTTTTCTAGGGACAGAAAACTCTAGGTAGGGAGAGTGTCAGTTTCTTTCACTGTGCGAGTCCTTGTTTCTAGGAAAAAAGAAGGAAAGTGAGGGGAATTCTCCTTGTGCTATAGTGTGCTTTAAAAAAAAAAAATTTCTAGGGACAGAAAACTCTAGGTAGGGAGAGTGTCAGTTTCTTTCACTGTGCGAGTCCTTGTTTCTAGGGACAAAGAAGGAAAGTGAGGGGAATTCTCCTTGTGCTATAGTGTGCTTTAAAAAAACATTTTTTCTAGGGACAGAAAACTCTAGGTAGGGAGAGTGTCAGTTTCTTTCACTGTGCGAGTCCTTGTTTCTAGGGACAAAGAAGGAAAGTGAGGGGAATTCTCCTTGTGCTATAGTGTGCTTTAAAAAAACATTTTTTTCTAGGGACAGAAAACTCTAGGTAGGGAGAGTGTCAGTTTCTTTCACTGTGCGAGTCCTTGTTTCTAGGGACAAAGAAGGAAAGTGAGGGGAATTCTCCTTGTGCTATAGTGTGCTAAAGCATTCCTCATCAACCATCTTTGAAATCCTTGTTTTTTGGACAGTCAGGGAAATTGTCGTTGTGCTATTCTGTGCAAAAGCAATCATCCTCAACCATATTTAGAAATCCTTAAGTAAAGGGACAGAGAAGGACACCTGAAGGTAGCCCTTATTGCTTTTTTCCCATCTCCCTGCAGGCCATCTATTAGAATGTCTGGAAGGCAAACAAGGAGAGGCAGACAGTCAGGAGGCAATAAAAGAGGGCAAGCAGGCTCTGTGTCTGGGGGCAACAGTGCTGGTCGTGGACGCGGTGCATTGTCATCAGCACATGGCCATGGGACACGCTTGTCCTTCTTTTCGGCAGCTGGACATGTTGAGCCACATCATGCCGAAGACTTGGTAGAGTGGATGACCAAGCCCTCCTCCTCATCCTCTCTCACCCAGGCTCAGGGTACTGGCAAAGCAGCTGCCAAAGCGTCCTCTTCCCTGGTATCAATGTCAGACTCATCATCAGTCACTCCTTCCCTAGACCCACCATGTCCTCCTCCTGAGGAGTCCCCCGAACTGTTTGAGCACAGTGTTGGGTACATGCTCCAGGAGGATGCCCAGCGTTTCGAAGGGTCTGATGATGAAACCCAGCTACAGGAAGGCAGTAGCGTGAGAGCAGACAGAGGGGATGCTCAAGAAGGACACCAATCTGGCAGTCATGTTCCAGCAGCTGCAGCATACTGCCAGATTGGCTCCAGTGATGAGGAGGGAGGGGATGATGAGGTCACTGACTCCACGTGGGTGCCTAATAGGAGAGAGGAGGAGGAGGAGGATGAGGAGGAGGCACATCTCCAACGAGGCAGGATGCCCTTTGGTGGCCAGCGTAAGGGCAGTACACTGACGGAATCACACCGCAGAGCTCCGCCTGTGCAGGGCGCTGCCTCTGCCCGTCATTCAAAAAGTTCCTTGGTGTGGGCCTTTTTTGAGGCTAGTGCATCAGATCGCACAGCTGCTGTTTGCAACATATGTCTCAAGCGTATATCGCGTGGCCAAAACATCAGCCGCTTGGGTACCACATGCCTGACCAGACATATGTTGACCTGCCATGCAGCTCGTTGGCAAGCCTACCTCAAAGACCCACACCAAAGAACAAAGCGGACCTCTCCTTGCACCGCATCAGCTGGGATCTCCAACCCCACTATAACTTCAGTCCTCTCTGAAACATGCACTGAGAGGAATGAAGGTGTAGAATTAGGTGTGTCACAGCCAAGTACTTGCGGCCACTCTGCTAGCAGTACACCGACGTCCGATTCTAGCAGGCAAATTTCCCTGCCCCAGCTGCTGGACCGTCGAAAGAAGTTCACTCCCAGCCATCCACATGCCCAGCGGTTGAATGCTAGCTTGGCTAAATTGCTAGCGCTTCAACTGCTGCCTTTTCAGTTGGTAGACTCGGCCCCCTTCCGTGAGTTTGTGCAATGTGCGGTTCCTCAGTGGCAGGTTCCCAAACGCCACTTTTTCTCACGGAAGGCTATTCCGGCTCTCTACCGGCATGTGGAAGGCAATGTCTTGGCCTCGCTGGACAGGGCGGTCAGCGGTAAGGTGCATATTACCGCTGACTCATGGTCCAGCAGGCATGGACAGGGACGTTACCTTTCTTTCACGGCCCATTGGGTCACTCTTTTGGCAGCTGGGAAGGATGCAGGACAAGGTGCAGTAGTGTTGGAGGTTGTTCCACCGCCACGCCTCCAAAATGCTACTACTGGTTGTGACACACCTCTCTCCTCCACCCCCTCCTCTTCTTCTTCCTCCATGGCCTCTTCCTGTGGTTTGTCCTATGAACCAGCGGTGCTCCGTAGCCGTTCACGGGGCTACGCAAGTACGCAGGCAAAAAGATGCCATGCCGTGCTTGCGCTGGTGTGTTTGGGGGACAGAAGCCACACTGGGGCAGAGGTCCTGTCTGCTCTGCAGGGCCAGGCCGAGAGGTGGTTGACGCCACGCCAGCTTAAGCCAGGAATGGTGGTTTGCGACAATGGCACCAACCTCCTCTCCGCCCTCCGACAGGGACAACTGACCCATGTGCCCTGTGTGGCTCACGTCCTTAACCTGGTGGTGCAGCGGTTCTTGGGCAGGTACCCGGGCTTACAGGATGTCCTGAGGCAGGCCAGGAAAGTCTGTGTGCATTTCCGCAGATCTTATAATGCCAGTGCTCGCCTGGCTGAGCTGCAAAAGGAGTTGAACCTGCCCAAGAACCGCCTTATATGTGACATGCCCACCAGGTGGAACTCAACGTTGGCCATGCTGCAGCGGCTGCACACGCAGCAGAGGGCCATCAATGAGTACCTGTGCGACTACGGCACCAGGACAGGGTCAGGGGAGCTTGGTTTTTTTTCTCCACGCCAGTGGGGCATGATCAGGGATGCATGCACTGTCCTGGCACCATTTGAGGAGGCCACGAGGATGGTGAGCAGTGACAGTGCATGCATCAGTGACACTGTACCTCTTGTCCACCTGTTGGAGCACACGCTGCGTGGAATAATGGACAGGGCACTTGAGGCAGAACAGAGGCAGGAAGAGGAGGACTTCCTTGCCTCTCAAGGCCCCCTTTACCCAGACAGTGTTCCTTCTGTCCCACCCATCGCACAGGAAGAGGAGGAGGAGGAGGAGGAGGATTGTGTCAGCATGGAGGTGGAGGCTGGCACTCAGCATCATCAGCAGCAGTCTTTTAGGGATGATTTACAGTCCCAAGAAACCAGTGGACTTGTACGTGGCTGGGAGGAGGTGGCTGCGGATCATGTCGTCCTTAGTGACCCAGAGGACTCCGGAGCGAATGCCTCAGCAAACCTACGCTGCATGGCCTCCCTGATCCTGCAAAGTCTGCGGAAGGATCCTCGTATTCTTCGGATCAAGGAGAGGGACCATTACTGGCTGGCCACTCTCCTTGATCCACGGTACAAGGGTAAGGTTGCGGACCTTATGTTACCGTCGCAGAGGGAGCAGAGGATGAGACAACTCCGGGAGGCCTTGCAGAAAGGTCTGTGCAACGCGTTCCCAGAGACTGGGAGGTTACAAACTCCTGGTCCTGGACAACGAGTTGCTGAGGCTTCGGCCAGTCAAAGAAGGAGCGGTGGGGAAGGTGGCCGTCTGACCGATGCGTTCAGACAATTCTTTAGTCCGCAGCCCCAAAGTATGATCGGTTCCAGCAACCATCGCCAGCGTCTGATAAACATGGTGCAGGAATATCTAGGGGCAAGGTCAGACTTGGACACCTTCCCCACCGAAAATCCTCTGGCTTACTGGGTCTTGAGGATGGATCACTGGCCAGAGCTTGCACAGTATGCAATTGAGCTACTGGCCTGTCCTGCATCCAGCGTTCTTTCGGAACGCACATTCAGTGCTGCTGGAGGATTTGTCACGGATCACAGGGTGCGCCTGTCCACCGACTCGGTTGATCGACTGACTTTCATCAAGATGAACCAGTCTTGGATCACCACCAGCTACCACACACCTGATGCTGATATAACAGACTAATTGATTTTAACATGTCACATCCCTTCAAGACTGATGCTGATGCTGAGTGCCTGTGCTGTTATGTTGACTGGCTATCCTCCTCCTCCGAGTCCTCAATGATACGATTGATGATGATAGCTTGGAAGATCATTTTTGTTTATGGGTGCCGCCACCAGTGGCTAAGGCCCAATTTTTCAGCTTCGTTTTACAGGGGCGTGTAATTACAATTTTTTTAGCAATAATTTGCCATAGGGCTCATTGCTGTGCTCCAAGTACAGTATCTGTGAGGGGTTGGAGTGTTGTGGCACCAGTGCCTAAGGCCCAATTTTTCAGCCCCTGTTTAAAAGGGGCGTGTCATTACAATTTTTGAAGCAATACTTTGCAACAGGGCTCATTGCTGTGCTCCAAGTACAGTATCTGTGAGGGGTTGTAGTGTTGTGCCACCAGTGCCTAAGGCCCAATTTTTCAGCCCCTGTTCAACAGGGGCATGCAATTACAATTCTTGATCTAATAATTCACAGCAGGGCCCATTGCTGCACCCACCAAGAGTAACTGTCAGGGCTTACAGTGTTGTGGCACCAGCACCACCATCAAAGGCCCAATTTTTACTACCACTGTTCAACAATTATATGTAATTAAAATTCCTGATATAATAGTTGACAGCAGGGCGTTCCAGCACCAACCAAGAGTAACTGTGAGTGCTTACAGTGTTGTGCCAACACCAACAACTAAGGGGCCTATTTCTGCAGAGTATATACGGCAGGTCCCTACTTTCAAACATCCAACTTACAAACGACTCCTACTTGCAAACGCAAGAAGACAACAGGAAGTGAGAGGAAATCTACCACTAGGAAGGAAAATTCTCTCCTGTAAGAATAAATATGGGAGAAAGGTGTCTCCTCTGTACTGATGCTTTATCAGCAATCCTTGTTTCAAGAAAAACACCACATTTCAAAAACAGTTGTCATTGGGATCGAAAGTGAGGTGAAATGTTCTGAACAGGGGCACAGACAGCAAAACAAATGTTACAGGGGTGATAACCCTTACCTATGTTTTCCAAAAAGTTTAAAAATAGATTTTTGGGCTGGAGCTACACTTCAACAATGTACCTGTTCAAAATTACAAACACATTCTACATAAGAACAAACCTACAGTCCCTGTCTTGTATGCACCGCCTGTATACGGCTGTTCAGAGTATATAGGGCCTTTTTTATTTTATGTGCGGGGTTCCCCTTAATATCCATACAAGACCCAAAGGGGCTGGTAATGGGCTGGGGTAGGGGGGGGGGGGGGGTCATGGGGTAGCTATGCCATTTTTCTTAAAGATTTTCATCCATATTACCGGGACCAGACATTACATTAAAGCCGCAAGCAGTTTTAAATGGCTTTTTTTTCCTTTAGAAGTGTCATTTTGTGCAGGGACAGTTCTAAACACGGGAAACACGTGGCACTTCACAGGCATACTTTAGACACCCCCCAGGTACGATATTTAAAGGAATATTTGACTTTTTTTTTTTCACTTTATGCATCATTAAAATGACTGCTCCCGAAAAACGACCGTTTTTAAAACTTCTTTTTGCATTGATACATGTCCCCTGGTGCAGAACCCGGGTTCCCAAACCCTTTTTAGGACAATAACATGCATAATAGTTGTTATAATTAGCACTTTAGAATTCGAACGTTCGCATCCATTGTATTTAATAGGGTTCTAATGTTCGTACGAACTTTCGGTCCGTTCGCGGGTTCTGGTGCGAACCGAACCCGGGGGTGTTCGGCTCATCACTACCCAGTACCTTCAACTGGGTCTACAACCAAACCATCGGAGTCCCAGGGTACCCGTGGGAGGGTGGCCCGCTCTGAAAGAGAGGAAACCAGGGGAGGACCTGTCCGGAGGATCGGTGAAGGAAGTCACTGTCTCAGGAGAGGCCTGGTTGCCTATCAGAGGGAAGGTTTCCGTGAGTTGCACAATAGCTCCTGTGATGTGCCCCACTGGTACTTATGGTCTCCAAAAGTTGCAGGCGCTAGAGAGTTCAAGATTCAGGAACTAAAGGATTCTGTGGAAGAGGATCTCCTGAACTTGTCCTTGAAGGGGACGAAATCTAAAGTAACTGTTTGTACTTCACTCCGGCTGCTAGAACCGTGAGAGGGATCTATCCGGGTGAGCAATACCCACTCAGGCTTGAGTGGCGACGAGGGTAAATGGGTGCCGGGTGCCTGAACCTACCTCCCTATCCAACTCTATTTCTATCTTCAACTTTTTCCCACTAAGTTCCAAGCAAGAAAAATAAACTTGTCTGTTGGAGTTTAAAACAGTCTGGACATTGGCCTTCTTTTAGGAAAGAGAATAGACTTTTCCCTACACTCTAGGAACGAGAACCAACAGAAGGAGGTAACTCGCTGCAGGACCCAAAAATTGTATGAACACCGCTCAACTTCTTATACCAGGAGGATACGGGCATGTGGCATGGTGTGCCCTACTCTGCAGGTGGAGGTAAGCAAGAGAAAAAGGGTCTGTGTGCTACATATGTATGTGTTGCAGACTCACATAGATGTGTCAGGACTAGACATGTGCAGTTCGTTTAGTTACGTTTTTATTCATCAAAATTCGTTATATTAGTTGATTCGTAAACATACCAATAAACAAACGGTTTGATAAAATTACAAACGAACAACGAATTATCGAAAAGAACGAATATGGAAAACAACGAAAATACGAATTTAGTAAATTTGAAACAGCCAAAATATGAAAAAGTAAAAAACAAAAACATAAAAACAATGAAAATATCGAACAAAGTTTAAAAAATAACGAAAATAAAAATAAACGAAAACGTGAAATTACGAATATTCGTAAAACGTAAAAAAAAACAACGAAAATAACGAACAAAGATCCATATTAACGAAAATCAAAATGAACTAAATTTTTTTTACGAATCTTCGGAAAACGGAAATCAAAACAACGAAAATTCGAAAAAACGTAACTTCTATTTAGTTAGTTCTGAATTAGTTCTGGACGTTGGCCAATGGCCAATAAGCTTGTCCCTTCCCCTGAAGAGGTTGTCTCTTCCCCCAATGAGCTTGTTTCTTATTCCCTTGTGTGTTTTTCTGTGTTAGACTGCAGTGCATTCCATCCACAGTCCAGATAGGTTGTGGTTGGGTAGGTTGCACTGTTCTGTTGGATTTGTGAGTAAAGTTGTGACTTGTGAGAGAGAAATTCTTTGTTTCTTAAGCATACTCTGTCTAGATTCTAATTTCTATATTTGTATTTTGTAATATATCTGACATATTTTTGTTTTCTCCTATTCTGACACATTATGTAAAATTACGAATTATGCCCCGATTACTAATCTACGAAAACAATGTTACGAAAGTACGAATAAATGAGCAAGTCAATCTCACGAAAGTACGAATTACAAAATGACGACGAGTAGTGTTTTGAATAAACGGAAAATGTATTCTAACGAAAGTACGAATGTAATTAAATCTACAAAAGTAAGATTTTCCAATCAACGAAAATTAGACACGAAAATACGAATCATTGCAAATCAACGAAAATATAGTTCTTACGAATAATACGAACGCGACCGAATATAAAATATAACGTAAATACGAATTTCGAATCAACAAAAATTAGACTAACGGAAAAACAAATCAATAGAAAAATAACCCTTACGGAAATACGAAAGAGTCTGAATACGATAACCCACGTCTTACAAAATTACGAATCGTTACGAATCAATGGAAACGCACAGAAACTAAACCAAACGAAACAAATTTTTATGTTGTGCACATGTCTAGTCAGGACCTGGGGGTGGGAACAAGAAGTAGGAAGTTATGAAGTGAAACTAAGGAACAGGTTTTACACATGGTTCACTGCTGGCTGGAAATAAACAAGTTCTTCACAAGATTCGTCTGACGACTCATCATTGCTTCTACAAAATCGACATGCTGGAAATGCCGATAATGTTTTTTTCTGATTCTGGAAGCCAAATAAAGCTAAGTATGTCTGCAATCAGATCACCAGATGAATATTTGGCCAATCACATAGAGGGTCAGGTCAGGTGAATGGCCGCAGAAGTTAGTCTTCTTTACTTGTGATTTACTAAGGTGAAGATAAGAATTTGACCACAATGAACATTTTATTTCTTTATGTCAGTCCGTGGCTTGGAGAATCTGAATATTTGGAAGGGGTCACAGAAAAAGTCCTTCCTTTTACAAAGGAAGAAAAATCTTTATGTGGCTGGAACTGCTTTTCCCACATAAAATGCATAAAAATAATGATACGAAGCATCTGACTCTGAAAGAAACAATTTCTTCCTAATGGAACACAGACATTCATTTCATACAGCTAAGAGTGCCATGGGTTCTTACCTTGGGAAATTAACATAAGTCAAAATGAAGCAGAAGGTTGCAATAAATCTAACATTGAACGCCAATTTTTTTTTATCCTTTAATAGTCGAGCAGTTTGTGCCACACAGCAATTTTATCAACATTTTTTCCCACCTTTTAATATGTACATAAGCTTATAGGACTCCAAAGAGCCTGTAATTGGGCAAGCGTCTTAAAGAGTCTTGCTTGAATTCACCATAGTAAAAGTAAAAGTTAATTATCCCGTCGCTGTATGCAGAGCCTTAATACCAATATGTCAAAACTGTATCTCTGAAAGCGACTGTCTAGTGGAGCACTCAATATGAGCCTTGCTATAAATGTGATTTGTGGGGATCATTAATGAAGTACTAGACCTAATTGACTTCTTTTGGCTTTCTGTCAACATAAAAAAGTGCTGTACTAGCAACCATAAGTTGCAGGAAACTTCTGTAACAAGGTTCCTGATAGAGAGGACTTTACAAGATAAAAAGGTTTTTATGATTCACTGCAGGTATAGCAGCTTGTCTAAATACTTTTTACAATTATTAATTACAATCTAATTTAATATTTTATTATTGAAACAATAAAAACCCTAATTTTAAAGAGTTAAGCCCCGTACACACGGTCGGACTTTTGCCCAACAAACTTCGTTTTAAGCAAGTTGGACCAACAATCCGACCGTGTGTACGCTCCATCGGACAAACTTTTTTTCGTTTGATTTTGTTTTCATCGGACAAAAGTTGGGTCTGCAAACGGACAAACTTTTGCCCAACAAAAGTCCGATGGAGCAAAGTCCTACCATGTGTACAGAAAACCATAGGACTTTTGTGCGATGGACAAAACAACTAATGTTAAAATCAACCAACAATAGCAGAAGTTGACCAAAGGGTGGCGATAAAGAGCAGAAAAGAGCAGAAAAACCACGTGATGTTGCAAAAAGTTTTGGGAAAGTTTGCAGAAAAGTCCTGTGGTGTGTATGCTATGGGTGTGCCCGGCCAACTCCGTTCGGACAAAAATCCACAGAAAAGTCCGATGGAAGTCCGACCGTGTGTACAAGGCTTTAGAATAACTGTGAGTTAAAGTAGAACTATAGGCAGTTTATATAGTATTTTTTTTGGTTAGAGCAAGTGAGGGTTATAACCCCTGTCAGATTTTGTTTGGCCTCCTGTGTCCCATTCTAGAGATTTCTCCATTTCCTGTCCCATAGCCAAACAGGAAGTGAGAGGAAACCCCTGCAAATTAAGGGAATACTTTGGGGACCCCCAGATCACCAGAACAAGTGTCCCCATTGGAATATCCTCTATTACTTTTCTGGGGACAACCCAAAATGTGTCTTTCACTTTTAATAATAATGGTTAATAATTCTCTTTCAAGATGAGCACAGGCGATTCTCCGCGTAGTGTATGGCCAGCAAAGCTGGGGGCGATACTTGTGATAATGTTTGGACTTGATTGCATGTTTTTTGGAGTAATTTTGATTTGATTTGGCCATGAATCTCCATTAGGGCGTTGAACCTTCCTGTATTTGGTAGTTATGAAACTTAATATGTGTTGCTGCTGATTTATTGATCTGGGCTGTCTGGTTAGATTTGATCCCTATTCTAATTTATGTTTTTTCCTTTTCTTATTATTGCTTTTATTTCTTGTTAAAAAATTGAATAAAGAATTATACTTCAATAATAATGGTAAACAGGACAGATAGAAAGGATGAATCTCCCTAACGGGGGCACAGACAGCAATAAAAACTGACAAGCGTTCTAATCCCTCTCCACTCTATCCAAAACTAAAAAAAATCATTTTGCTCTTAGTTATACTTTAAGAACGCATAATATTATTAAGCAATATCTCATATGTACTTGATTATTTTTTATTGTAAGTTTTTTTTAGTTCTCACTATAACAAAAGAACTTAAAGCGGTGTTCCAGCCACAATTTTTTTTTTTTTAAAGTCAGCAGCTACAAACACTGTAGCTGCTGACTTTTAATAAGGACACTTATCTGTCCTAGGCGCCCGCGATGTCAGCCCCCCCGAGGCCGATCCCTCGATCGTGGCAAGTCCCGGCGCCACCATCCTCACTAAGGGAAACAGGCAGTGGAGCCTTGCGGCTTCACTGCCCGTGTCCTACTGCACATGTGCGAGTGGCACACAATTCCCAGAAGACAGCGCGCCCCATTCCCCAGAAGACAACATGAGGAGGACAAGAATGAAGACCAGCCGTGGACTAGGAAGTGGCAGATTAGGAAGATCTGCCTAGCAACCGCCATTTCTGGTTAGTAATTTATTTTTTATTTTTTCAATTATTATTTTTTTGGAGCATTTTTATGTAATTTTTTTTTTTAGGGTGGACCTCCGCTTTAATAAATACAACAACACTGTGGGGTTAATTTACTAAAGTGGAGAGAGCAAAATCTGGTGCAGCTCTACATGGTAGCCAATCAGATTCTAACTTCAGCTTGTTCAATTAAAGCAGAGTTCCACCCAAAAATGGAACTTCCGCTTTTCGGATTCCTCCCCTCCCCTCCCCTCCGGTGTCACATTTGGCACCTTTCAGGGGGGAGGAGGGAGCAGATACCTGTGTAATCCAGGTATTTGCTCCCACTTCTGGGCATAGATCGCCATGTCTCCGCGGCAATCTACGCCATGTCCGGCCACTTACTGGTCCCTTACCGAAGATGGCAGCGCCTCCACCCGAGAGCCGAGGGACAAATCGGCTTCGGGTGCCGACATCGCGGGCTCTCTGGACAGGTAAGTGTCCATATATTAAAAGTCAGCAGCTGCGGTATTTGTAGCTGCTGACTTTAAAACATTTTTTTTTCGGTGGAACTACACTTTAAGCTTTGATAAAAAACCTGGAAGCTGATTTGTTTGCAGAGCTGCACCAGACTTTGCATGCTCCAGTTTTAGTAAATCAACCCGTATGTCTTTAAAGTGGACCTGTGTCCAGACTATTCACACTAAAATATTTAATATTCTGAACAAGCAGTAAAAGTATTATCACCCCTTGGCGCTGACGTAACACGAATATGCGGCCTCACTGGACTTTTTTCCACAGGCCGCATATTTGCGTATATCTCCCCTTGTGCGGCACGCTCCCAGCACAAAGACCGGAGTCTCAACGAGAGCCCGGGCCCGTTCTAACGATCGGTACCCGGAATGTCTGATTGCAGGTCACCTGATCGCTGTCATACAAGAAAGCAGGGATACACTGCAGCGCTCATCTGAGTGTAGTATGATTAGTAAAGTTCATCATTTAATGCAAAAAAAAATGGCAACTCACAAGAAGTAAAATGTACAAAGACATGTCACGTGGGTTTGCCTCTCTGTACGATCCCGATCCTGGTGGCTGGCGGATTAGTGCGCTGGTGGAGGCTCGTCTGCTCTGGTGGTTTCCAGGGCTCCGAGTGATTCTGAGAGTCGTGTCCTTAGCTGTGACGTCAGTGGGTGGGGATACGAAGGGCCGTACAGAGAGGCCAACCAGGGTTGCCAACCTCCCGCAGCATTTTTTACTGACAAAACATGGAAAATTTACTGGTGGAGCACATTTTGTACTGGCAACCTTAGAGAAATTACAGAACTCCTATTGAAAACTAACAGTGAATATTTGAACAGTATAAATATGATATGGAAACACTGACAATACCTATAACAAAGTACCTACTGTAGATCAAGGTTTGATCTAGGTATAGAATACTGGGGAGGACATTTTGTTTTAAAACATTATTAGAGTTGAGCGGACACCTGGATGTTCGGGTTCGGCCGACCTTCGGAAAAAAGTTCGGGTTCGGGACCGAACTTTAACCCGAACCCGAACCCCATTGAAGTCAATGGGGACCCGGACTTCTAAGGACTAAAAAGGCTCTAAAAAAGTAATGGAAAGGGCTAGAGGGCTGCAAATGGCAGCAAAATGTTGTTAAGAGCATGGCAAGTGCTCTGCAAACAAATGTGGATAGGGAAATAACTTAAAGCGGAGGTTCACCCTAAATCTAAACATTTGCTCATCCCAATCAGTATAACATTTATAACAACATTTGGCAAATAATTATCTTCTTCGTTTTTTTATTTACCTTGAATTTCGTATTAAATAGGGACACTTCCTGGTATCCCTCCCGCGGGAGTGGGCGTTCCTTTACTTTCCCCAGCGCCCCAATGCCTCCTGGGAGTGCAGTGTCATGCTTTCCCAGGAGACAATTCACCACCTCGTCATCAGCTTCATCAGCTTGACAGCTTCAGAGCGCTCGTTCTGAGCTGCAGCTGATGTTAGCATACAGGACAGGAGCCAGAGTGTAGGAGACAGGAGCGCTGATTTCACTGTGGAATGTGAAAAGAAAACACATCTCGCAGCGGCGCGGCCCCCCCCCCCCGCTGATGACATGTAAAATGTAAAAAGAAAGAAAACACATCTCGCAGCGGCGCCTCCCATCCCCCCCCCCCCGCGATGAACTGTAGAATGTGAAAAGAAAAAGCACATCCCGCGGCGGCTCCCCCCGCACCCCCCCCTCAACAACTTCACAGTATGTGTCCGTTGTGATGGCAACAGTGCAGTGGGAGAAAAGCATTCACGCTTCCCGGAAGTATTTGCTTGTGGGCTTCACAATGCCCACAAGCAAAATGGCAACTTACAAAGGGGATTTTTATAAGTTCTAATTTAGAACTGATTCTGACTGGGGAGACTGGGAAACATCTGAGACGTGAGTAAATACATGAGAAAGTAATACTCAACCAATGCAATGTAAAAAAAAAAAAGGATATACCGCGGAACCTCCGCTTTAAAATAACATAAAAAAATAAAAAAAATATGCTAGAGGCCCCCTTTTCAGCAGAAGAGGTACAGGAAGTCATTAAGAACCTCAGAAACTCAACGGCACGATGCCACACATATGGTGGGAATGCCCCAGAATATGCCCTTTCTGGAATAAATTATTCAATTTAATGGATAAGCTAGTGGGAAAATAAAATACTTTGAAATAAAAATGTAGCGGGGTGCTAAATTTAAGGGAAGTGTTTGAGTGGTAAATAGGCTCAAACACCCTAATTTTGTAGGATTCTGTAGGATTTTTGGAAGACCACAACACACCCACAGTACGTAACCGCTGAATCGCACAGCTACAGAACTGCAGAAAATGGTATTCAAATTATTATTATTTTTTTTACTATAGCACAGTAGAAGAAAACTACAGGGCCGATCCTAGGGTCACAGGCGCCTGGGTGCAAAAATATTTCTGCGCCCTCGCATGGGTGTGTTCATTATACTAACTCCTCCCCTTTACAAATGTTTCTATGGCAACGAATTAAACACAGAGATGCTCCCCTAAGAAGTCTTTGATACCCTGGGATCCTCATATGATCTCTTAACAATAAACAAAATACAGGAAGAGAGTGCTCTAATGGGAACTGGAGGGGGGCCTCTCTAACGGACACAGAGAGGGCTGTTAGAAAGTCTGTTAGAAAGAGCCCCCAGACATACTGCAGACATAGTACAGGAGATGTTCAGAGACTGCAGACATGATACAAGAGATCAATACCTCAATTGCAGCCTAGCAGTGCCCAGCAAATTAAGTCTGCCAGTGCCCCTGGATCACGCAGAGTGGCGACAATCTTCTCAGGCTTCTTCTATTCTGTCAGAGCAACCTGCTATGCTGGGACCTGTAGTGCACTAGAGGGGACTGAAGAATGCATTCCCACTATGCTGGGACCTGTAGTGCCCTAGAGGGGACTGAAAAATGCATTCCCACTATGCTGGGACCTGTAGTGCCCTAGACTAGAGTGGACTGAAGAATGCATTCCACTATGCTGGAACTTGTAGTGCCCTAGAGGGGACTGAAGAATGCATTCCACTATGCTGGGACCTGTAGTGCCCTAGAGGGGACTGAAGAATGCATTCCACTATGCTGGGACCTGTAGTGCCCTAGAGGGGACTGAAGAATGCATTCCCACTATGCTGGGACCTGTAGTGCCCTAGAGGGGACTGAAGAATGCATTCCCACTATGCTGGGACCTGTAGTGCCCTAGAGGGGACTGAAGAATGCATTCCACTATGCTGGGACCTGTAGTGCCCTAGAGGGGACTGAAGAATGCATTCCCACTGTGCTGGGACCTGTAGTGCCCTAGAGGGGACTGAAGAATGCATTCCCACTGTGCTGGGACCTGTAGTGCCCTAGAGGGGACTGAAGAATTCATTCCCACTATGCTGGGACCTGTAGTGCCCTAGAGGGGACTGAAGAATGCATTCCCACTGTGCTGGGACCTGTAGTGCCCTAGAGGGGACTGAAGAATGCATTCCACTATGCTGGGACCTGTAGTGCCCTAGAGGGGACTGAAGAATGCATTCCACTATGCTGGGACTTGTAGTGCCCTAGAGGGGACTGAAGAATGCATTCCCACTGTGCTGGGACCTGTAGTGCCCTAGAGGGGACTGAAGAATGCATTCCCACTGTGCTGGGACCTGTAGTGCCCTAGAGGGGACTGAAGAATGCATTCCCACTATGCTGGGACCTGTAGTGCCCTAGAGGGGACTGAAGAATGCATTCCACTATGCTGGGACTTGTAGTGCCCTAGAGGGGACTGAAGAATGCATTCCCACTGTGCTGGGACCTGTAGTGCCCTAGAGGGGACTGAAGAATGCATTCCCACTGTGCTGGGACCTGTAGTGCCCTAGAGGGGACTGAAGAATGCATTCCCACTATGCTGGGACCTGTAGTGCCCTAGAGGGGACTGAAGAATGCATTCCACTATGCTGGGACCTGTAGTGCCCTAGAGGGGACTGAAGAATGCATTCCACTATGCTGGGACCTGTAGTGCCCTAGAGGGGACTGAAGAATGCATTCCACTATGCTGGGACCTGTAGTGCCCTAGAGGGGACTGAAGAATGCATTCCACTATGCTGGGACCTGTAGTGCCCTAGAGGGGACTGAAGAATGCATTCCACTATGCTGGGACCTGTAGTGCCCTAGAGGGGACTGAAGAATGCATTCCACTATGCTGGGACCTGTAGTGCCCTAGAGGGGACTGAAGAATGCATTCCACTATGCTGGGACTTGTAGTGCCCTAGAGGGGACTGAAGAATGCATTCCCACTGTGCTGGGACCTGTAGTGCCCTAGAGGGGACTGAAGAATGCATTCCCACTGTGCTGGGACCTGTAGTGCCCTAGAGGGGACTGAAGAATGCATTCCCACTATGCTGGGACCTGTAGTGCCCTAGAGGGGACTGAAGAATGCATTCCACTATGCTGGGACCTGTAGTGCCCTAGAGGGGACTGAAGAATGCATTCCCACTATGCTGGGACCTGTAGTGCCCTAGAGGGGACTGAAGAATGCATTCCACTATGCTGGGACCTGTAGTGCCCTAGAGGGGACTGAAGAATGCATTCCACTATGCTGGGACCTGTAGTGCCCTAGAGGGGACTGAAGAATGCATTCCACTATGCTGGGACCTGTAGTGCCCTAGAGGGGACTGAAGAATGCATTCCACTATGCTGGGACCTGTAGTGCCCTAGAGGGGACTGAAGAATGCATTCCACTATGCTGGGACTTGTAGTGCCCTAGAGGGGACTGAAGAATGCATTCCCACTGTGCTGGGACCTGTAGTGCCCTAGAGGGGACTGAAGAATGCATTCCACTATGCTGGGACCTGTAGTGCCCTAGAGGGGACTGAAGAATGCATTCCACTATGCTGGGACTTGTAGTGCCCTAGAGGGGACTGAAGAATGCATTCCCACTGTGCTGGGACCTGTAGTGCCCTAGAGGGGACTGAAGAATGCATTCCCACTGTGCTGGGACCTGTAGTGCCCTAGAGGGGACTGAAGAATGCATTCCCACTATGCTGGGACCTGTAGTGCCCTAGAGGGGACTGAAGAATGCATTCCACTATGCTGGGACCTGTAGTGCCCTAGAGGGGACTGAAGAATGCATTCCCACTATGCTGGGACCTGTAGTGCCCTAGAGGGGACTGAAGAATGCATTCCACTATGCTGGGACCTGTAGTGCCCTAGAGGGGACTGAAGAATGCATTCCACTATGCTGGGACCTGTAGTGCCCTAGAGGGGACTGAAGAATGCATTCCACTATGCTGGGACCTGTAGTGCCCTAGAGGGGACTGAAGAATGCATTCCACTATGCTGGGACCTGTAGTGCCCTAGAGGGGACTGAAGAATGCATTCCACTATGCTGGGACTTGTAGTGCCCTAGAGGGGACTGAAGAATGCATTCCCACTGTGCTGGGACCTGTAGTGCCCTAGAGGGGACTGAAGAATGCATTCCCACTGTGCTGGGACCTGTAGTGCCCTAGAGGGGACTGAAGAATGCATTCCCACTATGCTGGGACCTGTAGTGCCCTAGAGGGGACTGAAGAATGCATTCCACTATGCTGGGACTTGTAGTGCCCTAGAGGGGACTGAAGAATGCATTCCCACTGTGCTGGGACCTGTAGTGCCCTAGAGGGGACTGAAGAATGCATTCCCACTGTGCTGGGACCTGTAGTGCCCTAGAGGGGACTGAAGAATGCATTCCCACTATGCTGGGACCTGTAGTGCCCTAGAGGGGACTGAAGAATGCATTCCACTATGCTGGGACCTGTAGTGCCCTAGAGGGGACTGAAGAATGCATTCCCACTGTGCTGGGACCTGTAGTGCCCTAGAGGGGACTGAAGAATGCATTCCCACTGTGCTGGGACCTGTAGTGCCCTAGAGGGGACTGAAGAATGCATTCCCACTATGCTGGGACCTGTAGTGCCCTAGAGGGGACTGAAGAATGCATTCCCACTGTGCTGGGACCTGTAGTGCCCTAGAGGGGACTGAAGAATGCATTCCACTATGCTGGGACCTGTAGTGCCCTAGAGGGGACTGAAGAATGCATTCCACTATGCTGGGACTTGTAGTGCCCTAGAGGGGACTGAAGAATGCATTCCCACTGTGCTGGGACCTGTAGTGCCCTAGAGGGGACTGAAGAATGCATTCCACTATGCTGGGACCTGTAGTGCCCTAGAGGGGACTGAAGAATGCATTCCCACTGTGCTGGGACCTGTAGTGCCCTAGAGGGGACTGAAGAATGCATTCCCACTATGCTGGGACCTGTAGTGCCCTAGAGGGGACTGAAGAATGCATTCCACTATGCTGGGACTTGTAGTGCCCTAGAGGGGACTGAAGAATGCATTCCCACTGTGCTGGGACCTGTAGTGCCCTAGAGGGGACTGAAGAATGCATTCCCACTATGCTGGGACCTGTAGTGCCCTAGAGGGGACTGAAGCATGCATTCCACTATGCTGGGACCTGTAGTGCCCTAGAGGGGACTGAAGAATGCATTCCCACTGTGCTGGGACCTGTAGTGCCCTAGAGGGGACTGAAGAATGCATTCCCACTATGCTGGGACTTGTAGTGCCCTAGAGGGGACTGAAGAATGCATTCCCACTGTGCTGGGACCTGTAGTGCCCTAGAGGGGACTGAAGAATGCATTCCACTATGCTGGGACCTGTAGTGCCCTAGAGGGGACTGAAGAATGCATTCCACTATGCTGGGACTTGTAGTGCCCTAGAGGGGACTGAAGAATGCATTCCCACTGTGCTGGGACCTGTAGTGCCCTAGAGGGGACTGAAGAAGGCATTCCACTATGCTGGGACCTGTAGTGCCCTAGAGGGGACTAAAGAATGCATTCCCACTGTGCTGGGACCTGTAGTGCCCTAGAGGGGACTGAAGAATGCATTCCCACTATGCTGGGACCTGTAGTGCCCTAGAGGGGACTGAAGAATGCATTCCACTATGCTGGGACTTGTAGTGCCCTAGAGGGGACTGAAGAATGCATTCCCACTGTGCTGGGACCTGTAGTGCCCTAGAGGGGACTGAAGAATGCATTCCCACTATGCTGGGACCTGTAGTGCCCTAGAGGGGACTGAAGAATGCATTCCCACTGTGCTGGGACCTGTAGTGCCCTAGAGGGGACTGAAGAATGCATTCCCACTATGCTGGGACTTGTAGTGCCCTAGAGGGGACTGAAGAATGCATTCCCACTATGCTGGGACTTGTAGTGCCCTAGAGGGGACTGAAGAATGCATTCCCACTGTGCTGGGACCTGTAGTGCCCTAGAGGGGACTGAAGAATGCATTCCCACTATGCTGGGACCTGTAGTGCCCTAGAGGGGACTGAAGAATGCATTCCACTATGCTGGGACCTGTAGTGCCCTAGAGGGGACTGAAGAATGCATTCCACTATGCTGGGACCTGTAGTGCCCTAGAGGGGACTGAAGAATGCATTCCACTATGCTGGGACCTGTAGTGCCCTAGAGGGGACTGAAGAATGCATTCCCACTGTGCTGGGACTTGTAGTGCCCTAGAGGGGACTGAAGAATGCATTCCACTATGCTGGGACCTGTAGTGCCCTAGAGGGGACTGAAGAATGCATTCCCACTGTGCTGGGACCTTTAGTGCCCTAGAGGGGACTGAAGAATGCATTCCACTATGCTGGGACCTGTAGTGCCCTAGAGGGGACTGAAGAATGCATTCCCACTGTGCTGGGACCTGTAGTGCCCTAGAGGGGACTGAAGAATGCATTCCCACTATGCTGGGACTTGTAGTGCCCTAGAGGGGACTGAAGAATGCATTCCCACTGTGCTGGGACCTGTAGTGCCCTAGAGGGGACTGAAGAATGCATTCCACTATGCTGGGACCTGTAGTGCCCTAGAGGGGACTGAAGAATGCATTCCACTATGCTGGGACTTGTAGTGCCCTAGAGGGGACTGAAGAATGCATTCCCACTGTGCTGGGACCTGTAGTGCCCTAGAGGGGACTGAAGAATGCATTCCACTATGCTGGGACCTGTAGTGCCCTAGAGGGGACTGAAGAATGCATTCCCACTGTGCTGGGACCTGTAGTGCCCTAGAGGGGACTGAAGAATGCATTCCCACTATGCTGGGACCTGTAGTGCCCTAGAGGGGACTGAAGAATGCATTCCACTATGCTGGGACTTGTAGTGCCCTAGAGGGGACTGAAGAATGCATTCCCACTGTGCTGGGACCTGTAGTGCCCTAGAGGGGACTGAAGAATGCATTCCCACTATGCTGGGACCTGTAGTGCCCTAGAGGGGACTGAAGCATGCATTCCACTATGCTGGGACCTGTAGTGCCCTAGAGGGGACTGAAGAATGCATTCCCACTGTGCTGGGACCTGTAGTGCCCTAGAGGGGACTGAAGAATGCATTCCCACTATGCTGGGACTTGTAGTGCCCTAGAGGGGACTGAAGAATGCATTCCCACTGTGCTGGGACCTGTAGTGCCCTAGAGGGGACTGAAGAATGCATTCCACTATGCTGGGACCTGTAGTGCCCTAGAGGGGACTGAAGAATGCATTCCACTATGCTGGGACTTGTAGTGCCCTAGAGGGGACTGAAGAATGCAT
This sequence comes from Rana muscosa, assembly GCA_029206835.1. NCBI lineage: Eukaryota > Metazoa > Chordata > Amphibia > Anura > Ranidae > Rana > Rana muscosa. Next base: position 1,025,431,685 of record CM055117.1, on the reverse strand, counting down.
TCCCACTGTGCTGGGACCTGTAGTGCCCTAGAGGGGACTGAAGAAGGCATTCCACTATGCTGGGACCTGTAGTGCCCTAGAGGGGACTAAAGAATGCATTCCCACTGTGCTGGGACCTGTAGTGCCCTAGAGGGGACTGAAGAATGCATTCCCACTATGCTGGGACCTGTAGTGCCCTAGAGGGGACTGAAGAATGCATTCCACTATGCTGGGACTTGTAGTGCCCTAGAGGGGACTGAAGAATGCATTCCCACTGTGCTGGGACCTGTAGTGCCCTAGAGGGGACTGAAGAATGCATTCCCACTATGCTGGGACCTGTAGTGCCCTAGAGGGGACTGAAGAATGCATTCCCACTGTGCTGGGACCTGTAGTGCCCTAGAGGGGACTGAAGAATGCATTCCCACTATGCTGGGACTTGTAGTGCCCTAGAGGGGACTGAAGAATGCATTCCCACTATGCTGGGACTTGTAGTGCCCTAGAGGGGACTGAAGAATGCATTCCCACTGTGCTGGGACCTGTAGTGCCCTAGAGGGGACTGAAGAATGCATTCCCACTATGCTGGGACCTGTAGTGCCCTAGAGGGGACTGAAGAATGCATTCCACTATGCTGGGACCTGTAGTGCCCTAGAGGGGACTGAAGAATGCATTCCACTATGCTGGGACCTGTAGTGCCCTAGAGGGGACTGAAGAATGCATTCCACTATGCTGGGACCTGTAGTGCCCTAGAGGGGACTGAAGAATGCATTCCCACTGTGCTGGGACTTGTAGTGCCCTAGAGGGGACTGAAGAATGCATTCCACTATGCTGGGACCTGTAGTGCCCTAGAGGGGACTGAAGAATGCATTCCCACTGTGCTGGGACCTTTAGTGCCCTAGAGGGGACTGAAGAATGCATTCCACTATGCTGGGACCTGTAGTGCCCTAGAGGGGACTGAAGAATGCATTCCCACTGTGCTGGGACCTGTAGTGCCCTAGAGGGGACTGAAGAATGCATTCCCACTATGCTGGGACTTGTAGTGCCCTAGAGGGGACTGAAGAATGCATTCCCACTGTGCTGGGACCTGTAGTGCCCTAGAGGGGACTGAAGAATGCATTCCACTATGCTGGGACCTGTAGTGCCCTAGAGGGGACTGAAGAATGCATTCCACTGTGCTGGGACCTGTAGTGCCCTAGAGGGGACTGAAGAATGCATTCCCACTGTGCTGGGACTTGTAGTGCCCTAGAGGGGACTGAAGAATGCATTCCACTATGCTGGGACCTGTAGTGCCCTAGAGGGGACTGAAGAATGCATTCCCACTGTGCTGGGACCTGTAGTGCCCTAGAGGGGACTGAAGAATGCATTCCACTATGCTGGGACCTGTAGTGCCCTAGAGGGGACTGAAGAATGCATTCCCACTATGCTGGGACCTGTCGTGCCCTAGAGGGGACTGAAGAATGCATTCCCACTGTGCTGGGACCTGTAGTGCCCTAGAGGGGACTGAAGAATGCATTCCACTATGCTGGGACCTGTAGTGCCCTAGAGGGGACTGAAGAATACATTCCACTGTGCTGGGACCTGTAGTGCCCTTTGTGGGGGACTGAAGATTCCTCAGTCTCCCCACAGAGGGCACTACAAGTCCCAGCATAGTGGGCTGCCACCAGTCCTCCACACAGCATGAGGAGATTGCAGCCTTCCACCCCTCCCATACACTCACTCCCTGGGGAGAGCCCAGTAGTAATGTAGAACTCACTTACGCCAGGGCTGGTCTCTGCAGGCTCTGACATGTAGCAATCATACACTCAGGTGGATCTGTCTCCTCCATTGCTTATAATTTCCCGCCCACACCCCTTTCTCGTGCACACAGTACTAGTATCCAGGGATTGGAGTGTGAGCAGGGCAGACACAGAGGAGAGGGGCGGGAGAAGGATGAGCAAATCAATATCTCTCTCCTCTCTTGTCCCGTCTCTGCAGAAAGCTTGGCTTCGGGGAAAATCAACTCTCACAGGTGCAGCCAGCCTGTCCATCCCGCCCTGCCCTGCCATGCCCCGACAGCTTCTTCTCACTGAAGTTTAGCAACACTGCCCAGGCACAATCTACATCCTGGTAGTTGTTGCCTGGGAGGCGGGCACACGGCACAGCACACCTCCCTAGATTCGGCCATGAACTGTCTGTGCTGTTCCAAAGCTGGGACAGTTCGGAAGTATTTTATTTACGCACAGGGAGGGGGGCACTCTGGCACTTCAGCACCCCCCCCTCTGCAGGCGCCTGGGTGCGGTGCACGCGGCGCACCCGCCTAGGACCGGCCCTGGAAAACTATATATAAATTGTTTATTTCACACACCTCCACATATGTATAACACACTGCAAAATATTTTTTGTGGCCCTAAATGGTGTTTTTTGGAAGACCACAATACACCCACAGTACGTAACCGCTGAATCGCACAGCTACAGAACTGCAGAAAATGCTATTCAAAAAAAATGTTTTTTTTTAGTATAGCACAGTAGAAGAAAACTATATATAAATTGTTTATTTCACACACCTCCACATATGTACAACACACTGCAAAATATTTTTTGTGGCCCTAAATGGCGTTTTTTGGAAGACCACAATACACCCACAGTACGTAACCGCTGAATCGCACAGCTACAGAACTGCAGAAAATGCTATTAAAAAAAAAAGTTTTTTTTTAGTATAGCACAGTAGAAGAAAACTATTTAGAAATTGTTTATTTCACACACCTCCACATATGTATAACACACTGCAAACTTTTTTTGTGGCCCTAAATGGCTCTTTTTGCAAGCGTACATTTTTTTTTGCCCTAAACGGGTCTTTTTTTGCACGAGCAAAATAAAATGGAAATTTTTTATTTTTTTTGCCCAATGGGTCTTTTGGAAAAGAGCACAATAAAGTGCCTTTTTTTTTGTCCTAAATGGATCTTTTTCCAAGAGCAGAATACACCCACAGTATGGAAACGGTGTATCTCTCAACGTAATATATGCAGTGCTGGTGCACTGAGCTTGCAGATAAAAGGTAGATTTTCTCTGACACTGGGCTCATAGCAGTGTAAAAAGACTGCACTGCAACACAAACAGGTAAACCTATGCAGATCGCTGAGTTATATCTCTGAATCTGGACTCCTATTCCTATATAATATATCTCTCTCCCTAAAAGCAAAAAACAGGAACCTGGCCCTACACTACACTGTCTCTCTATCTTTTCCCTCAGATTCCTGAATCAGGACTAACTCATGTATTTTTCTATCTCTCCCTAAAAGCAGCAGCAGCAGACAAGATCCTCTCCCTATCTATTCTGAAGCAGAGTGACGTGTGTGCTGTGTGCCTCTAGCTTATATAGAAGCTGGGTCACATGTTGCACTGACCAATCACAGCCATGCCATTAGTAGGCATGGCTATGATGGCTTCTAAGGGCACACCAGCTAATCAAAAGGTGATTGGCTGGCCCCTGAAGCATTTCTAACTGCGTAATTAGATTCCCGAACCCGAACCCGGACTTTTGCGCAAAGTCAGGGTTCAGGAAAAAGCTAAAGTTTGGTACGGACCCGAACTTTACAGTTCGGGTTCGCTCAACACTAAACATTATATCTGCCTGTCCAGGAAAAATTTGAGGACTTTTTTCCTCCACCCCTAATCTCGGATTATGGTGTGGGATTGTTTTTCAGGGGTTAGGCTTGGCCCCTTAGTTCCAGTGAAGGGAATTCTTAAGGCGTCAGCAAACCAAGACATTTTGGACAATTTCATGCTCCCAACTTTGTTATTATTATTATTTATTATTATACAGGATTTATATGTTGCGGGAACAGTTTGGGGATGTCCCCTACCTGTTCCAAAATGACTGAGCCCCAGTGCACAAAGCAAGGTCCATAAAGACATGGATGAGTGAGTTTGGGGTGGAGGGACTTGACTGGCCTGCACAGGGTCCTGACCACAACCCGATAGAACACCTTTGGGATGAATTCGAGCAGAAACTGCGAGCCAGACCTTCTCATCCAACATCAGTGCCTGACCTCACAAATGCACTTCTGGAAGAATGGTCAAACATTCCCATAGACACACTCCTAAACCTTGTGGACAGCCTTCCCAGAAGAGTTGAAGCTGTTATAGCTGCAAAGGGTGGATGTTCTAACTAATTCTCTAGCAAAAAAAATGCAGATTTTTTACATGTATGTGAGAAATGTCAGAATTGGCCTGGCAGTTGAGTGGTTAAATGTAATAGAAACAATTGAGTACTGTCAGTAAATTTAATCGAAAATTTATAATAGAAGATTTTATTTTAAGCTAAATATAAACCAGCCAATACACAACACAGCATAAAGTAAAATGTAAAGTTCAGTGTACCCAGAAACTTTAAGGCTAGGTTCATGCTTATGCAACTCTGCGAGACGCGTTTTGCGCAGGCACGACAGCCCATTTATTTGAATTGTCTGCCGTGCCTCCTGAAATGCAGGGAAATGGTCCCTGCAGCATTTTAGAAATCGCATCCCGCAAGTGCAGTACGGTTCCCCCGTAGACATCCAACATGTTTTTCTCTGCGGGTGGTTGTGGCTGCAGGAACAGGCACAGCCCAGCAGTGGAAACCACCCGCACAGATATGAACCTAGCCCAATTGTAGTACTGAAACTGCACTGCATCTGAGCACCACAAACCAAAAATGCTATTTAATTCATTTTTAATATTTAAAGCAAACTCACTCTGTCCGTGTCTCAATGCTTTATTTTGCTGAGAAATCATTTTGAAAAACACCCCCTGGCATTTCTGGCAGTGGCCATCTTAAATAAGTAAGTATCATTTAGTTCCTGGAATCCATCTGCCCTTTGCTCAGGCAAAGGCTGAGCTGAGAACCCTTTCTCTCCTCCTGAAGACTCCTGGGATGTATGACATCATTTGCCTAGACATGGAAACCAGGAAGTAACTGAAGAAATGTAAAAAAAGTTGAAAACAAGTAAATATGATATTCTTTCCTATCTATTTACTAATGCTAGTAGCATAAGGATTAAAAATAGTCCATGTTGATTGAGAGAGTGAAGTTTCACTTTAACCTTTATAGAAAAAAATCTTGGGGTACAAAATGTTTTGCAGTGCTACTCTATGGACAAAAATATAATCCTATAACATTAACCGGTTAGAAACCGCCCCACGCACATATACTGCAGTAGGGCGGCCGCTTTGTTCCAGATCACATACCTAGTATGTGATTTCACACTTCGGGGTCGGGGGCGCACCCGCGTGCCACCTGTGACCCGCTAACGCTGTGATTATACACAGTGGTACTTGATGTCCACCGGCGCCCACCAATTAGACAGTGCAGAGGCAGAACGACAATCTGCTATGTAAACAAGGCAGATTGTTGTTCTGTCAGAGGGGAAGGTACTGATCCTGTGTTTCTGCTAAGCAGGAACCCGGATCTTCACCTTCCCCTAGTCAAAGCACCTGCCCCAGTTACTAAGCACAACTTAAGCATACATTTAACTCTTTGATTGCCCATGATGTTAACCCCTTTCCTGCCAGTGTCATTAGTACAGTGACTGCATATTTTTTAGCACTGATCCCTGTATTAGTGTCACTGGTCCCCAAAAAGTGTCAAAAGCGTCAGTTAGGTGTCCAAATTGTCACAGATCGCTGCTATTACTAATAAAGAATAAAATAAAAATTCCATAGTTTGTAGATGCTATAACTTTTGCAAAAACCAATCAATATACGCTTATTGGGATTTTTTTTTTACTAAAAGAATGTAGCAGAATACATATTGGCCTAAATTGATGAAGAAATTTGATTTTTTTACATGTTTTTATTGGATATGTTTTATAGCAGAAAGTAAAAAATATTGTTTTTCTTTTCAAAATTGTCGGTCTTTTTTTGTTTATAGCACAAAACATATTTATTTGGGTACAGTGTCACATGACTGCCCATTTGTCAATTAAAGTAACGCAATGCCGTATCACAAAAAATGGCCTGGTCATTAAGGGGGGTAAACCTTCTAGAGTGGTTAAAGATAATGGAAGCAAATACTGTATGTACTTTATGTGAGGGACTCCGGACACCCTGACTGAGCTGCTTCCCAAGCTCTGGAACATGAGACCAGTGAATCTGGATGTAGTTACCCCAAGAACTAGGCAATACCAGTTTTGGAGCAAACCAGAATAAGAACTCTTTATTGAACAAGAATACAGACTTGTTATACACTACACACTCAGGTGAGGTTGATCACATTATCATATGCATTCTGTATACAGAAATACATAAATATAATTACCACTATAATTAACACTATAAACATTAAGTTAATTAAAGCGGTTGTATACCGCAAATTTTTTTTTTTTTTTTGTCAACCTGCAAGGCAAAGGTATAATGAGCTAGTATGACTAGCATACTAGCTCATTATCAATCACTTACCTTAGATCGAAGCCCCCGCAGCGGTCCTCGGACACGTCCTCCGTCGAATCCATGATACCCGGAGTGACTTCCGGGTATCGCTGCTCCGGCGCTGTGATTGGCCGGAGCGGTGATGACGTCATTCCCGCACATGCGCGGGGAACGGCACGATCCCCGCGCATGCGCGAATTTCCGGCAGTGTCCGGCAGGCTCCCATTCAAGAGCCGCCGCGCTCAGTGCGCCTGCGCCGTTATCGACGGCGCGCATGCGCCGTAGATAGCGGTACAGTCTTTTTTGCAAATATCTCCGAGACTGTGTAGGTCTCGGAGATATTGCAAGCACCTACAGGTAAGCCTTAATGTAGGCTTACCTGTAGGTGCTTGTACAAATTTTGGGTTTACAACCACTTTAAACAATTAGCCACCTGGACACTCAGAGGTCTCATTCCAGGTCAGACTTGCCGGCATCGAGCTCACAACGTACAATACACATCATTACAAGTATAAACACATCCCCACAGTAGTTTGCTAACAGACTCTGATTAAAAAAAATAAACCTAATGCTTTCTGTGATCTGTGGCTGGGGAGGGAGTATGACCACCTCTTCTCCCAAGTCTTTGAACTGCTGCTGGGGAGTGACCGCCAGCTTCTCACCCATGGCCTCTGTAACTGCCACGGGTGTGGGGCAGAAGTCTTGGACCCTCTGTCCGGTTGTCAGCACTTCAGATTTGGGGACAGCCATCTCCAGAGTGTCCGCTGCCGATTCTGGGGCATGCTGCTGAACGTGTTCTAGCAGTTCCCTGTATTCCCTTTCCAGGTGCTGTTCTTTCCTTAGAAAATATTCCAGATCAGGTTTAAGCTCTGAGACCCATACAAGACCGAGCATAGCCTCTCTGTAACTTGCAGGTCCTCAAGGGTAGGTTCCCCTTCATCGCCAAACACAAAAACATCTGTAAGGCTCTCCCACAGCAATCCAGGGCCACCAAAGTCATAGCCCCCCGGAAAACATTCTGTTGTCTCTCCTAAATATTCCAATGCAGAGCCTGATATCGATTGTCCAGCTCTATCTCCTGCTGGACCAGCCTGTCCAACTCAGTCACCCATTGCTCCTGGGGCCGCTCTCCCAGGAATGCCATCCGCAACTTCTGTTGGTCATTGGCCTGTTGCTCTGTGGTTGGAAAGCACTTGCCCTGGTGTATACCAGCGATCTAGAGGGCTCCAATCCAGAGCCCTACCCAAATCTGTTGCCTGAGCTCCAGGTATTCAGCCGCAGACACAGTCCTGGAGTATGCTGAAAGGACAATCCACAGCAGCCCTGGGAACTCTGATGCCAGGTTCATATCTCTGCTGTGGTGACTAAAGTCTGCTATCCTGATCTTGGATGCCGGTGGAGGTTTGGATGTCCCAGACTTCAAGAAGCATCACTGCCAACCAAATGTGATGGACTCTGGAAACCCTGACTGGGTATCTCTGCCAAGAAGCTGCTTCCCAATCTCTGGAGCATAAGACCAGTAACTATGGCTATAGTTACCCCAAGAACTAGGCAATACCAGTTTTGGAGCAAACCAGAATAAGTACTCTTTATTGAACAAGTATACAGGCTTTTTATACACTATGCACACTAGCCTCTCATTTCAGGTCAGACTTGCCGGCATCGAGCTCACAAAGTACAATACACATTATTACAAGAATAAACACATTCCCACAGTAGTTTGCTAGCAGACAATATGTGTGTTAATTAGCACAATTAACAATGGGTGAAAGACCCTTAGGAGGCACACTAGACCTACTTAGAATAAAGGAAAAAACAACAACAAAATTTGGGACTTTGAATTGAAGCGTGCAGCCAGGAAAATAGCATTGCATGGTACTATGATACTGTCTGGTGATAGAGCCATCTATAGTGCCATATAGTAAATGCATAGACATGTAGTAACCATCATAGTAAAGTAAAAAACTTTTATTCCATGACATGATACATAGTAATAAATAATAGAATAGCATAATGACACACTGATAGCATGTTGGCCTAGAGCCACAGTAATAACATATTAAAGACACACCAGACTAGTTGCAACATATTCCCACAGTAGATTATAAATAGGTATATTCCAATGAACCGTAATAATGGTAGCTTGGATAAAAAGGATAGCAGGGAAGGCATCTATTATCTTGACGTGTTTCATAGCTGCAGCGCTACTCTTCAGGAGCAGATGCAGAGAAATTGTCTATAGATATTGAAAATAGATATAATAACAAATGATCATGTAAAAACATAGTATAGACTGTAGAAAAATAAATAGAATAAAATAAAAGTTGGTCACTCATACTTGCAAGTCAGATCGGAGTCCGGACATGGACCCGGAAAACTGGAGGTAGGCCGGGAAATCAATCAGCCCCGGAACCTGAGGCGGCAAGCCCCCAAAAATCAAGATGTAGAAACCACTAAGGGAAGAGCATTCCAAGGGTAGTTGCCCCATGGATTGTGAGAGTAGTGTGGGACACATGGGTATATACCATCTGAAAAAGTAGTAAATAAGTGTAGGTATCAATATAAGAATTATATTATAGTAGATGGTGCATAACATAGTGACTGGTAATGTGGTAAGTAGTGTATCATTGCATCTATTATAATAATAGGTGCAGGTAAAGCAGGAAGAAAAATATTAATGGTGAAATAGTGATAACAAAAATTGCCAATAAATAAATAAAAATTGCCCTTGGTGAGACATAGGGGGCCAAACCCCCCAGGACTACATGGAAGGGGATAAAAAAGAAAACACAATGGTGATAAAAAGTGAAATTGTAGCAATGTCATACCTGGATCGCTTGTGTAGAGGTTAAGTCCAAAAAATGGCATGAGGGTGTACATGAGGCAGGTCCCAGAGAAGGCTTCCTAGGGTGAACTGAAGTATGGAACCTTCAGTGTGGGGGGATAGCCGCTAACGTCACACAAGGGGGGGATGGAGCCAACAGGCGAGTGGAGCGTAGTACTCGCCTGCCGACCACACATCACTGGGTGTGTAGGGCTGATGTTATAGACATCACGCCAACGCACCAGCGCTATCAATGATGACGTAGCACGTATGGCGTGGAAGGGGCGTGACGTCGATCGGCAACAGGATGCCCGCCCCCACCCCCGCAACACAGGCGAAGGGGGGGGGGAAAGGGAAGGACTCCTGGAGCCGATCGCAGGCTCCGGGGCTGAAAGAAAACAGGCCACACCACACAGACCAAAGGTCCCGCCAGCAGCACTGAGATCACATGCAAGGAGGACGGGGTTAATAAGTGTAATGACCAAAAAGGAGCTAGAACGGATACGTTCTAAACCGTCTCTGTCACCTGCCTATAATAACATGAAAGCTATCATGATAAAGTACAACATTAAAAAAGGGGGGGGGGCACCCGATAGGTGCTGGCATTGGAATACTTAGAATAAACACATTATAGCAGGGGACACCAGTAGCAGACTGTCCAGATCCTACATTGAAGAACATGGAACAGTGACCAGCTCTTTCAATGAACATGTATAGTTCAGAGTCAAACAAACCAGGAATAGTCTTCATATACTTCTTGAGGAATATTGTTGATAAATATCACTGTCCCATTTGAAGTGATCCAAACAACATTCTTAGCGTCCATTAAGTAGTTGTCCATTATTTGCTCGGTCACCCTGTGCCCCAAATAGACACAGGGTAACTAACACATAAGAGGGGCATGGGGAGCCGAGACAGGAGTTTCCCAAGCTCTCTAAGGTAAGCTGGATTCCACGGGCCCCCCTGCCCAAAGTGACTACTGGCTCTGGTCTCACATGGCTTGCTGCACTGGTAACTGGCTCCGGTCTCTTCCCGGGAACCACCACGGATAATTTTAATCCCAAGAGAGGTGGTGAGAATAACAGAACCGTTGACAGTGCAATACCTATTCTTGAATGCTCTTTTAAACATTTTGTTTGTAAATGCAATGTATTAAGGGAAGGGGTTTACTTTTAAATAAAGTCTTTACAGTTTTACACTATGAGGCTTTTTTCCCTGTAGCGCTACCCCCAGTTAAGAGAGCCGCTGGTCCTATGGCAAACACACACAGTGATATACTTTAAAACTTCTATTAAAGTAAGTGAAACTGACACCAATGTACTTGACCCAGATATTTTACTTAGGCTAATGGGCATGTAATAAACAACAGTATAACAAGTTGCAGATCCCTGCAATAAACAGTAATAAAGATAAACAGAGTAATCAGAATAATAAGGTATTGCTATGCAACTCTAGCGCTGCCCTTTTACAGCTACTTCCCCTCACGGGTAGACTAACACCCAGTAATGTCTACCTATGCAGTCAGGCCTGACTGATCTAAATGGAAGTTCAGTGAAACAATATTCACTAGCAATCTTTCGGTGGTGCACTTGAAGAACAACTTTGTAATCCCAACGAATAGTAAAGATAAAGTGTCTGTCTTTAAACAGCTCTCACCACCCGGACAAGTCCAAGTCCGTTTCCTCCGCCGATTCGTCTGGGAACAGGAATCCACCGACATCCAAGTCTTCAATTCTTCTGGTGTACTGCAGCAGGGAGGAGAAGATGTCTCCAAATCCTATGGATTCTAATCCGATGAAGCTGACTTCCATCAGTCTTGCCTACACACCATCAGTCAAAAAACCGACCGTTCCAAACGCGGTGACGTAAAACACTCCGATGAGTCGAGAAAAATGAAGTGCAATGCTTCTGAGCATGCGTCGACTTGATTCTGAGCATGCGTGGGTTTTTTATCCGATGGACTTGCCCATAGACGATCAGAGTTTTCGATCGGTTTTTTATCCATCGGAAAAATTTAAAACATGTTCCCATACACGATCGGTTTGTCTGATGAAAACAATCCATCGGACGGTTTTCATCAGTAAAACCGATCGTGTGTACAGGGCTTCAGGCTCTGCTAGGCTGGCAGAGAAGCTCTTTGGAAAACAGCACAAGGCACAGGCTTCAGGCCTTGTGCATACAGCAGTCCAGCACAGAGATCCTCTTGCTAGGAGAGGGGGTGTCCAAAAGAGGCAGAACAAACTCCACCTCCCCTTTATAAAGTCTGCCCCAGCAGTCTCTGTTCCGGAGCAATGTACCTTGGGTGCTGCAAGATGTACTGGGAGATGTAGTCTCTCTGTATTAAAGGGGAATACCCCGCTACACACTCCCCCCACATTGAATCTTTGGTCCCCAAAGACATCTAACATTTTTAGATCTGCAAAACATTTTAGCTTCAATGCGGTTGCATAGGATTGACAGAGGAGCCTCCCACCAATCATCATTTGATGGGGAGCTGTCCTGTCCACAGGTCGCTTCAGTGGGGGCGACCTGTCTAACTGTGCCAGGAAGTGAGTTGGGGTTGCCCTCCACCAAATGTACAGTGGAGGGACCAGATGTGGGCATGGTCCTTCTTGAGGTTAGGACCGTGTCTTCGGAACTTTCTCCCATCTGATCATGAGTTAGTTTCCGGGGAGGATGAATGACTCTCTTCCTTCTCTTCTCCCTGGGAGTCACAGTCTCAGCTACTCTTGGTTCTTCCTCTGGTACTGAAGCAGGAACCTCTTCCGGTAGTGAGGGTATGGGATCACATCTGGGGACAGCAGGGGCTAAAAGCCGTTTCACCAGATCGGTATTGGTCCCAACGATGAGAGAGCTTCTTGAGGGCCCTGGCAGCCAGGGACAGACAATGGCCAGTGTCTCAAAGTTCTGGGGCTCCCCAGCCCTCAATGGATCACACGACAACTTGATCCGCACACATCCGTCACAAGAGTACTCTTCTGCTTGGATACCCTGAATCTTGGTGTCTCCCATCTCTTCCAGGAGCAGGTATGATAGGTACTTCTTGTAAAAGTCTCTGGTCATTAGGGTAACCTGAGAACCTGTATCAAGGATGGCTCTGGTGTAGATCCCTTCGATCAGAACAGGCACTACAGGCAGAGGACCTACCAATTGGGTAGCAGTCCTTTTGGAAACACCTGTAACAGCAGGCTGGCATACTTGGACTTGTGCTCTCTTCAGCTTCCGGCGCTGGGAATGCAGTTTCTGGCGTTGTTTGGAAGGCTGATAGGCGTTGTTCACTGAGACGGCATAAACTGCAGGTGTCCTCCACCGTTCCCTCGCAGGTTCAGGGAAAGTTATTTTTGAAGGCCCGGATCTTCTCTCCATTCTTGGGTCACTTCTCTGAGGCCTCCGCCAGCCTTCTGTCTCCATTCGTGGACTTGGACATACTCGCTGGTAGTGGCCTACACCTCCACAGTTTTGACAGATGTCTTGCTTCATGGGCTTTTGGGCGGACAATCCAGTACTTTCTGCCATCAATTTGTTCATCATCTCTGCCAGCTGGGACACTTGCACCTTCAGTGTGTCTATCTCAGACCTAACATCCAGTGACCCGGTCACCATCTCCATTATTTTGGACATCTGAATCTTCAGAACCCCAAACTCTGGATCTCTGTCGGTTGTGCTTGCTGCCAGTACACTGAGTTCCCGAGTGTCTGAGGGGACATCTATCTGCTGTACTTTGGCACTTGTGGTGCTAGGAGGTTGAAGTTTCCTCTGTTTTTTGGTCCCTCTCAATCTCCATCTTATCTGCTTCATTCACTTTCTCAATGAGGACCTCATCTGGAGTTGAAGGGTCTTCCAAATGCTGCTTCAGTTGTAGCTTGATATAGTCACTCCTCAATCCTGTAGTCACAGATCTCCGGAATTTCTTTTGGACTAGCTCGGCTCCAAAATGCTCCCCAGTTCCTTCTTCCTTGGATGTGGACAACAGGCGGTCCTTGAGCTCAACGGCCCGGAATAGGAAGTTCTGAGGAGTCTCTCTACTATCCTGGGTCATATTTATCAGTCGATGAAATAACTCGGCGGCATCTTCCTCCTCATAATAGCTTTTCAGTATCCTCTTTAGCTGGTTCAGGGTCAATTCACTCTTCCTCTCTAAGATGCCCCTGACACTTGAACCTGGGCTGATGGCATAGATTACAGCCTCTCTAATGTCAGATTCCTGATATCCTTTCTGTAGCCCCAACTCTATTTGGTGTAGGAGGCTGGTGTAGGACAGTTTGTCCTTCTGCCCTCTTTCTCCTATCTGGCCGTCAATGCGGAAATCCTTCCGAATGGTTACTTCCTGCAGGCGGCCCTGAGCTCGTTTCTTCAGTACCTTCCCAGGTTTGGGCTTAATCTGACCATCTTTCTGATCCTCAGAAGCGACGCGTAACCCATTAATGCGTTCGGCCATCAGAATGGAAGTCTCCTGAAACCTCTCTTGTATGTTACGGTACTGTCGTTTCAGATCAACCAGCTGTTGTTCTGCCTGCGATTTAACAGCAGCCCCTGCTTTCCTGTCCAATGGTTCTAACTGCTTCTGACTGGGATGTGTCAGGTGGAACTCAGTCTTTTCGGGCAATTTTATACTGGCACCGTGGAAGTTTTCAGGGACATCCTGTCCCCACTCTATCAGTGCATAGGTGCAGTTGGTCCTTGGGTCTGGTCTCACTGCGACCACGTAAGCCTTTCTATCCGGGGATAATGTTTGTACCACCTCTTTAATTCGTTTCTCTCCCCAGTCACTCCCTGGAAGTTCAATGGCCACGCTCGCTTCTGAGCGTGTCCCTTCTGCTTCGCACCATTGGACTACTTTGATGGGGTCCATGCTGGTACTTCTAAACCGACTTGATTGCAGCGTGCAACGTACAGGGATCCCGGACGAGCCCCCACGTGTAGTGCTACCCCCAGTTAAGAGAGCCGCTGGTTTTGGTTGGGCCCTGTAGTACACCGCTGTCAACCCCTGGCAATCGGCTCTACCTCCCGTGGCACAGCTAGTAAGGGGAGATAGGACCGCGTGACCGCAACTCTAGGTGACGCAGTCCTATGGCAAACACACACAGTGATATACTTTAAAACTTCTATTAAAGTAAGTGAAACTGACACCAATGTACTTGACCCAGATATTTTACTGAGGCTAATGGGCAAGTAATAAACAACAGTATAACAAGTTGCAGATCCCTGCAATAAACAGTAATAAAGATAAACAGAGTAATCAGAATAATAAGGTATTGCTATGCAACTCTAGCGCTGCACTTTTACAGCTACTTCCCCTCATGGGTAGACTAACACCCAGTAATGTCTACCTATGCAGTCAGGCCTGACTGATCTAAATGGAAGTTCAGTGAAACAATATTCGCTAGCAATCTTTCGGTGGTGCACTTGAAGAACAACTTTGTAATCCCAACGAATAGTAAAGATAAAGTATCTGTCTTTAAACAGCTCTCACCACCCGGACAAGTCCAAGTCCGTTTCCTCCGCCGATTCGTCTGGGAACAGGAATCCACCGACATCCAAGTCTTCAATCCTTCTGGTGTACTGCAGCAAGGAGGAGAAGATGTCTCTAAGGCTCTGCTAGGCTGGCAGAGAAGCTCTTTGGAAAACAGCACAAGGCACAGGCTTCAGGCCTTGTGCATACAGCAGTCCAGCACAGAGATCCTCTTGCTAGGAGAGGGGGTGTCCAAAAGAGGCAGAACAAACTCCACCTCCCCTTTATAAAGTCTGCCCCAGCAGTCTCTGTTCCGGAGCAATGTACCCTGGGTGCTGCAAGATGTACTGGGAGATGTAGTCTCTCTGTATTAAAGGGGAATACCCCGCTACATCCCCTTTCTTTTGCCTCAGTTTTATGGAAAGTTTTTAGCTGGCCCTATCTGGGTGAATCAGAAAATTAGAGTGCACGATCCACCTCTGACTGATTGAAACCAGAGCACCGGATGGATGTTCGTTTGACAGTGAACCTAAAGACTTCATATATACTCAGAGGCAATTGATTACTGGGAATCTGGTGAGTGCAATTCCTAAAGGGTGTTGAATCACTTGGTGTGGTGAAGGTCGAAAGACAAAACAGCTGATGTGTTATACATGAACTGTCACATTGACTTTTTGAATTTTTGGCTCACTTGGATTCGCAGATCAACATTATTATTTTTTAGTTTTTATATTTATTTAAATTTTTATTATGTTTTAAAATTTTTAGCGCTGCTTAAGTTGGAAGGACTATCTGCTAGATCTTTGTACTTCACTTGTAAATGTTCCGATTATTATGGTAGCTGCTTTATTATATTAGGATAGGTACCTAAGCGCCGGATAAGTGACCCTTGTTTACTTCTTTTGTTATATGGTGTACACACAGGCTGAATGTCGGCCGGTTTCTGTTGAACCGACCGATACTGGTCGATATTCGGCTCGTGTGTACCAGGCTTTAGACAGCATAGGTAGGAATAAGGGGGAGGGAACACTTTAAGAACAGTTATAGTTAGAGCTTTCTTCCACTTTAAATTACGTTGAAATTAGTCTCAAATCTCACAATGTGGTAAATAAAGCCAGTACCGACAAAGCAATTAGTCACCATGTCAATCTACCCTTAACAGATACCTACCATGTTACTACAACCAGTCTTTCAGAAAATATCATTGAATATTTGGTGATATACTGTATAAGAGTAATCTTCTCTCTCAATGCATTTTGCAAGTTGTCTCTTCAATTACCGGTAATCAGAGACAGATTCATCCATAATATCAATCACGTGTGGTATTTCAATATATAGCTGTATTTCCCTGTAAAGAACATATATTTTCTTGTCTTTCCTGCATTGTACTATACTCTTGAAAAAAAAGAAACTATAAAATAGTTTCTTACAATAATACAATGTTCCTTCTAGCAGTCAGGCTAAAGCGCCATACACACGGTCGGACTTTTTGCCAACAAACTTCATTTTCAGCAAGTTTGACATAAAATCCGACCGTGTGTACGCTCCATCGGACAAAATTTTTTGTTTTTCATCGGACAAAAGTTCGGTCTGCAAACGGACAAACTTTTGGCCAACAAAAGTCCAATGGAGCAAAGTCCGACCGTGTGTACAGAAAACCATCGGACTTTTGTCCGATGGACAAAACAAATAATGTTAAAATCAACCAACAATAGCAGAAGTTGACCAAAGGGTGGCGGTAAAGAGCAGAAAAACCATGTGATGTTGTAAAAAGTTTTGGGAAAGTTTGCAGAAAAGTCCTGTGGTGTGTATGCTATGGGTGTGCCCGGCCAACTCCGTTCGGACAAAAATCCATGGAAAAGTCCGATGGAAGTCCGACCGTGTGTACGAGGCTTAAGACAATGAAGCCAAGATCACCACAGCACTCCACATTCAGAAGGAGACACCAAGGATACATCAAAAGAGCCCACGATCAATAAACACCTGTCATCAAGCTATAACTGTATTATCATATAAGTATATTCATAACTAGCAAACCTATCTAACATAATAAATAAAAATGCATGACTGATTTACCCTGTTAATACAGGATTGTGCTGGTATCAGGTCTGGCAACATTAGGTGGCTTCTTCTCAGTACTGCCTCAATACAGTTCAAGACCATGAAAGAATTATGTATCCTGTTAAATAATTACATTTGTAGCACTACCCCCGTAGGAGCTGCTGGTTTAATTTTGGGTCTGCCGTTGCCCTTGTTCACAGATGTCTGCACCAAATACTTATACTCTTTTCCCAATGCTTTTATTAACAAAGGTCAGATAGAGGGATGGAGGGTTAGGGGAGATTCAGGTACCTTGTTTTGCGGATCGCGGGTACTTCTTTGAACCAGAGGACAAACAGCTCCACAACTGGATCTAGCAACCACCGGATAGGCCTCTCTCACTGACCTAGCAGCCGGTGTGGTGCTCGGTCATAGTCTCTGCCACAGACTTGATGAATATAACTTGAGTCGTTGTACAATCCTCAGAATTGCATAACCAAGAACTTTTGCAAAGTCAAAGTACAATCTCACAGTACCAGTATCTTTCAGCCATCCAGCGATACTGTGAGGTAGAATTGAGTCTCCAATTGCTCGGCTTCTCCCCGCAGGCAAGACCGCTCAGGACCACCCCTGGACCAGTAGGCCCCAGAAACTCCTGGGCCTACTTTCAGTAATGAGGCCTCGGGCCAGCAGGCCCCGATGTAGAAGAACTGCTATGACACACCTTAGGCCAGGAGGGCCATCAGGCCAGAGAGATCGCGAAAACAGTGTCTGTCCCTTAAGTACCCTCTCCCAGAATGCACAGCGGGTGAACCACTCCCACTGGGCTATTTCTGGGTAAAGAGGTACTCAATGCATCCAGCCTGCTGTATTTACAACACTGACGGGGGGTGACAGCGACACCCACGACCAAGTGGAAAACGCACAACACAGCTGAACTGGAACAGAAACCAGCAATTTAACAGAATACTCTGAGCTAAACTACAGCTCAGATAAAGCTAAATTTACATATAGCGCCTACTCAATAACAGCAGCGCGCTACACATTTAATGTAAATAAATTGCCACCTTCACTCACCGGCGACTTTATTAGTTACACCTTGCTAGTACTGGGTTGGCCCCCTTTTGCCTTCAGAACTGCCTTCATTCTTCGTGGCACAGATTCAACAAGGTGTTGGAAACATTCCTCAGAGATTTTGGTTCATATTGACATGATGGCATCACACAGTTGCTGCAGATTTTTTTGCTGCATATCCATGATGCGAATTTCCGGTACCACCACATCCCAAAGGTGCTCTATTGGATGAGATCTGATGACTGTGAAGGCCATTGGAGTACAGTGACCTCATTGTCATGTTCAAGAAACCAGTGGTGAGATGATTGGAGCTTTGTGACATGGTGCATTATCCTGCTGGAAGGAGCCATCAGAAGATGGGGACACTGTAGTCATAAAGGGATGGACATGGTCAGCAACAATACTCAGGTAGGCTGAGGCGTTTAAACGATGCTCAATTGGTACTAAGGGGCCCAAAGTGTTCCAAAAAAATATCCCCCACACCATTACACCACCAGCTTGAACCGTTGATACAAGGCAGGATGGATCCATGCTTTCATGTTGTTTATACCAAGTTGTGACCATTTGAATGTCGCAGATGAAATCGAGACCAGATCCCATCAGACAAGGCAACATTTTCCAAATCTTCTATTGTCCAATTTTGGTGAGCCTGTGTGAATTGTAGCCTCAGTTTCCTGTTCTTAGCTGACAGGAGTGGTCTTGTAGCCCATCTGCTTCAAGGTTCGATGTGTTGTGCGTTCAGAGTTGGTATGCTGCATACCTTGGTTGTAACGAGTGGTTATATAAGTTACTGTTGTCCATCTTGAGCCCATTCTACTCTGACCTCTGACATCAACAAGGCATTTTCGTCCACACAACTGCCGCTCACTGGATATTTTCCCTTTTTCAGACCATTCTCTGTAAACCCTAAAGATGGTTGTGCGTGAAAATCCCAGTAGAACAGCAGTTTTTGAAATACTCAGACCAGCCCATCTGGCACCAACAACCATGCCACGTTCAAAGTCACTTAAATCCCCTTTCTTTCCCATTCTGATGCTCGGTTTGAACTTCAGCAAGTCGTCTTCACCACATCTAGATGCCTAAATGCATTGAGTTACTGCCATGTGATTGGCTGATTAGAAATTTGTGTTACCAAGCAATTGAACATGTATACCTAATAAAGTGGCCGGTGAGTGTATATTTAATAACACAATCCTCTCAATATATTCATCCACACTGTAGACTAATCCATATATTAATAAGTTGAGCCCAAATATTTACCATGGAATTGTTAAAATGGATACTAATGGTTGACAAAGGTAAATTACTTCCTCTTGAAGTACGCATACAAAGTTAAAAAATGTGAATGCACAATATAACCACACAAGATGAAATCTTGGCCTATATTAACCACTTAAGGCCTGCCTCACGCCGATATACGTCTGCAGAATGGCATGGCTTGACACAAGCATGTACAGGTACCTTCTCTTTAAGAAGCCCAGCCGTGGGTCGCGCGCGCGCACGACGCGGTCCTGAGCTTAATGTCCGTGCCGTGGGACCCGTGGACCAGATCGCCACCGGTGTCCCCCGATCGGGTCACAGAGCTGAAGAACGGGGAGAAGGAAGTGTAAACAAACCTCTCCCCGTGCTTCCTAGTGTGAGTGTCACTGATCGTCTGTTCCCTGTCATAGGGAACGACGATCAGTGATGTCACATGCCAAGCCACGCCCCCACACAGTAGTAATCACTCCCTAGGAAACACTTAACCCCTTCAGTGCCCCCTACAGGTTAACCCCTTCACTGCCAGTGTCATTTTCACAGTAATAAGTGCATTTTTATAGCACTGATCGCTGTAAAAATGATAATGGTCCCAAAATGGTGTCAAAAGTGTCTGATGTGTCCGCCATAATGTCGAAGTCACGATAAAAATCACTGATCGCCGCCATTACTAGTAAAAAAAAAAATTATTAATAAGAATGCCATAAAACTATCCCCTATTTTGTAGACGCTATAACTTTTGCGCAAACCAATCAATAAACGTTTATTGCGATTTTTTTTTTTACCAAAAATATGTAGAAGAATACTTATCGGCCTAAACTGAGGAAAAAAAATTTTTTTTATAGATTTTTGGGGGATATTTATTATAGCAAAAAGTAAAAAATATTGCATTTTTTTCAAAATTGTCACTCTATTTTTGTTTATAGCGCAAAATATAAAAACCGCAGAAGTGATCAAATACCACTAAAAGAAAGCGACCGCACAATTGTCAGTTAAATCGACGCAGTGCCGACTCTCAAAAAGGGGCCTGGTCCTTTAGCTACAAAATGGCCCGGGGCTGAAGTGGTTAAATAACATTAAATCCTTCAATATATTGCTCTATAATCAATGTCAATAAATTTAATTATAGGTCCACTATAAATATTTACCCTTAAGCAGGTTTAAATGAATGCCAATGAATGGATTAACCCTTCACAAGGCTGAAACTGATTTTAAAAAGCTTGCCATATATAATAGAACAGATGTCTTTTTATTTTCCATATTTGATACCTGTGGTCCATTAATGATTCCTTCTATGAATGAGGGTTTGTATTTTCTGCTGGATGCAGTGCATGCCACCTATAGTGTCCTTGTGATGTAATAGTAAAAAAATGTTGTTTTTATTGTGAATTGTCAGTAGGGATGAGCTCGGTGTTCGAGTCGAACATACGTTCGACTCGAACATCGGCTGTTCGATCGTTCGACGAAGATCGAACGATTTGGGCCGTTCGCGCCTAATTCGAGTGACGCGAACGGCCCACAATGCACTACGCCATCGCAGTGTCATCCAGGCGCTGTGATTGGCCAAGCATGCACTGTGACCCCGCATGCTTGGCCAATCACAGCGCCGGCAGCGAGGAGAGCAATGATTGGCCACAGGCAGGATGCCTGTGGCCAATTATTGCTGAGGGTGTTTAGTACACGCCCCACACTATAAAAGGCCGCCAGCACGGCGGCCTAGTGTAGTGTGTTCCGGACCAGGGAAAGAGAAGCATAGGCAGGGACAGTGACATTTTTTTTTTCTTGCTTAACCTGGATTCCTTTAGTTTAGGGAAAGAGAAGGATAGGTAGGGAGAGTGTCAGTGTGTTTTACTGTGCGAATCCTTGTTTCTAGGGACAGGGAAGGACAGTGAGGGAAATTCTCCTTGTGCTATAGTGTGCTAAAGCATTGATCATCAACCATCTTTAAAAAATCATTTTTTCTAGGGACAGAAAACTATAGGTAGGGAGAGTGTCAGTGTGTTTTACTGTGATAATCCTTGTTTCTAGGGACAGGGAAGGACAGTGAGGGAAATTCTCCTTGTGCTATAGTGTGCTAAAGCATTGATCATCAACCATCTTTAAAAAAACATTTTTTCTAGGGACAGAAAACTATAGGTAGGGAGAGTGTCAGTGTGTTTTACTGTGATAATCCTTGTTTCTAGGGACAGGGAAGGACAGTGAGGGAAATTCTCCTTGTGCTATAGTGTGCTAAAGCATTGATCATCAACCATCTTTAAAAAAACATTTTTTCTAGGGACAGAAAACTATAGGTAGGAAGAGTGTCAGTTTCTTTCACTGTGATAATCCTTGTTTCTAGGGACAGGGAAGGACAGTGAGGGAAATTCTCCTTGTGCTATAGTGTGCTAAAGCATTGATCATCAACCATCTTTAAAAAAACATTTTTTCTAGGGACAGAAAACTATAGGTAGGAAGAGTGTCAGTTTCTTTCACTGTGATAATCCTTGTTTCTAGGGACAGGGAAGGACAGTGAGGGAAATTCTACTTGTGCTATAGTGTGCTAAAGGATTGATAATCAATCAGCTTTAAAAAAACATTTTTTGTATGGACAGAAAACTATAGGTAGGAAGAGTGTCAGTTTCTTTCACTGTGATAATCCTTGTTTCTAGGGACAGGGAAGGACAGTGAGGGAAATTCTCCTTGTGCTATAGTGTGCTAAAGCATTGATCATCAATCAGCTTTAAAAAAACATTTTTTCTAGGGACAGAAAACTATAGGTAGGAAGAGTGTCAGTTTCTTTCACTGTGATAATCCTTGTTTCTAGGGACAGGGAAGGACAGTGAGGGAAATTCTCCTTGTGCTATAGTGTGCTAAAGCATTGATCATCAACCGTCTTTAAAAAAACATTTTTTCTAGGGACAGAAAACTATAGGTAGGAAGAGTGTCAGTTTCTTTCACTGTGATAATCCTTGTTTCTAGGGACAGGGAAGGACAGTGAGGGAAATTCTCCTTGTGCTATAGTGTGCTAAAGCATTGATCATCAACCGTCTTTAAAAAAACATTTTTTCTAGGGACAGAAAACTATAGGTAGGAAGAGTGTCAGTTTCTTTCACTGTGATAATCCTTGTTTCTAGGGACAGGGAAGGACAGTGAGGGAAATTCTCCTTGTGCTATAGTGTGCTAAAGCATTGATCATCAACCATCTTTAAAAAAACATTTTTTCTAGGGACAGAAAACTATAGGTAGGAAGAGTGTCAGTTTCTTTCACTGTGATAATCCTTGTTTCTAGGGACAGGGAAGGACAGTGAGGGAAATTCTCCTTGTGCTATAGTGTGCTAAAGCATTGATCATCAACCATCTTTAAAAAAACATTTTTTCTAGGGACAGAAAACTATAGGTAGGAAGAGTGTCAGTTTCTTTCACTGTGATAATCCTTGTTTCTAGGGACAGGGAAGGACAGTGAGGGAAATTCTACTTGTGCTATAGTGTGCTAAAGCATTGATCATCAACCATCTTTAAAAAAACATTTTTTCTAGGGACAGAAAACTATAGGTAGGAAGAGTGTCAGTTTCTTTCACTGTGATAATCCTTGTTTCTAGGGACAGGGAAGGACAGTGAGGGAAATTCTCCTTGTGCTATAGTGTGCTAAAGCATTGATCATCAACCATCTTTAAAAAAACATTTTTTCTAGGGACAGAAAACTATAGGTAGGAAGAGTGTCAGTTTCTTTCACTGTGATAATCCTTGTTTCTAGGGACAGGGAAGGACAGTGAGGGAAATTCTACTTGTGCTATAGTGTGCTAAAGCATTGATCATCAATCAGCTTTAAAAAAACATTTTTTCTAGGGACAGAAAACTATAGGTAGGAAGAGTGTCAGTTTCTTTCACTGTGATAATCCTTGTTTCTAGGGACAGGGAAGGACAGTGAGGGAAATTCTCCTTGTGCTATAGTGTGCTAAAGCATTGATCATCAATCAGCTTTAAAAAAACATTTTTTCTAGGGACAGAAAACTATAGGTAGGAAGAGTGTCAGTTTCTTTCACTGTGATAATCCTTGTTTCTAGGGACAGGGAAGGACAGTGAGGGAAATTCTACTTGTGCTAAAGGATTGATCATCAATCAGCTTTAAAAAAACATTTTTTGTATGGACAGAAAACTATAGGTAGGAAGAGTGTCAGTTTCTTTCACTGTGATAATCCTTGTTTCTAGGGACAGGGAAGGACAGTGAGGGAAATTCTCCTTGTGCTATACTGTGCTAAAGCATTCCTCATCAACCATCTTTGAAATCCTTGTTTTTTGGACAGTCAGGGAAATTGTCGTTGTGCTATTCTGTGCAAAAGCAATCATCCTCAACCATATTTAGAAATCCTTAAGTAAAGGGACAGAGAAGGACACCTGAAGGTAGCCCTTATTGCTTTTTTCCCATCTCCCTGCAGGCCATCTATTAGAATGTCTGGAAGGCAAACAAGGAGAGGCAGACAGTCAGGAGGCAATAAAAGAGGGCAAGCAGGCTCTGTGTCTGGGGGCAACAGTGCTGGTCGTGGACGCGGTGCATTGTCATCAGCACATGGCCATGGGACACGCTTGTTCTTCTTTTCGGCAGCTGGACATGTTGAGCCACATCATGCCGAAGACTTGGTAGAGTGGATGACCAAGCCCTCCTCCTCCTCCTCATCCTCTCTCACCCAGGCTCAGGGTACTGGCAAAGCAGCTGCCAAAGCGTCCTCTTCCCTGGTATCAATGTCAGACTCATCATCAGTCACTCCTTCCCTAGACCCACCATGTCCTCCTCCTGAGGAGTCCCCCGAACTGTTTGAGCACAGTGTTGGGTACATGCTCCAGGAGGATGCCCAGCGTTTCGAAGGGTCTGATGATGAAACCCAGCTACAGGAAGGCAGTAGCGTGAGAGCAGACAGAGGGGATGCTCAAGAAGGACACCAATCTGGCAGTCATGTTCCAGCAGCTGCAGCATACTGCCAGATTGGCTCCAGTGATGAGGAGGGAGGGGATGATGAGGTCACTGACTCCACGTGGGTGCCTAATAGGAGAGAGGAGGAGGAGGAGGATGAGGAGGAGGCACATCTCCAACGAGGCAGGATGCCCTTTGGTGGCCAGCGTAAGGGCAGTACACCGACGGAATCACACCGCAGAGCTCCGCCTGTGCAGGGCGCTGCCTCTGCCCGTCATTCAAAAAGTTCTTTGGTGTGGGCCTTTTTTGAGGCTAGTGCATCAGATCGCACAGCTGCTGTTTGCAACATATGTCTCAAGCGTATATCGCGTGGCCAAAACATCAGCCGCTTGGGTACCACATGCCTGACCAGACATATGTTGACCTGCCATGCAGCTCGTTGGCAAGCCTACCTCAAAGACCCACACCAAAGAACAAAGTGGACCTCTCCTTGCACCGCATCAGCTGGGATCTCCAACCCCACTATAACTTCAGTCCTCTCTGAAACATGCACTGAGAGGAATGAAGGTGTAGAATTAGGTGTGTCACAGCCAAGTAGTTGCGGCCACTCTGCTAGCAGTACACCGACGTCCGATTCTAGCAGGCAAATTTCCCTGCCCCAGCTGCTGGACCATCGAAAGAAGTTCACTCCCAGTCATCCACATGCCCAGCGGTTGAATGCTAGCTTGGCTAAATTGCTAGCGCTTCAACTGCTGCCTTTTCAGTTGGTAGACTCGGCCCCCTTCCGTGAGTTTGTGCAATGTGCGGTTCCTCAGTGGCAGGTTCCCAAACGCCACTTTTTCTCACGGAAGGCTATTCCGGCTCTCTACCGGCATGTGGAAGGCAATGTCTTGGCCTCGCTGGACAGGTCTGTCAGCGGTAAGGTGCATATTACCGCTGACTCATGGTCCAGCAGGCATGGACAGGGACGTTACCTTTCTTTCACGGCCCATTGGGTTACTCTTTTGGCAGCTGGGAAGGATGCAGGACAAGGTGCAGTAGTGTTGGAGGTTGTTCCACCGCCACGCCTCCAAAATGCTACTACTGGTTGTGACACACCTCTCTCCTCCACCCCCTCCTCTTCTTCTTCCTCCGTGGCCTCTTCCTGTGGTTTGTCCTCTGAACCAGCGGTGCTCCGTAGCCGTTCAAGGGGCTACGCAAGTACGCAGGCAAAAAGATGCCATGCCGTGCTTGCGCTGGTGTGTTTGGGGGACAGAAGCCACACTGGGGCAGAGGTCCTGTCTGTTCTGCAGGGCCAGGCCGAGAGGTGGTTGACGCCACGCCAGCTTAAGCCAGGAATGGTGGTTTGCGACAATGGCACCAACCTCCTCTCCGCCCTCCGACAGGGACAACTGAACCATGTGCCCTGTGTGGCTCACGTCCTTAACCTGGTGGTGCAGCGGTTCTTGGGCAGGTACCCGGGCTTACAGGATGTCCTGAGGCAGGCCAGGAAAGTCTGTGTGCATTTCCGCAGATCTTATAATGCCAGTGCTCGCCTGGCTGAGCTGCAAAAGGAGTTGAACCTGCCCAAGAACCGCCTTATATGTGACATGCCCACCAGGTGGAACTCAACGTTGGCCATGCTGCAGCGGCTGCACACGCAGCAGAGGGCCATCAATGAGTACCTGTGCGACTACGGCACCAGTACAGGGTCAGGGGAGCTTGGTTTTTTTTCTCCACGCCAGTAGGGCATGATCAGGGATGCATGCACTGTCCTGGCACCATTTGAGGAGGCCACGAGGATGGTGAGCAGTGACAGTGCATGCATCAGTGACACTGTACCTCTTGTCCACCTGTTGGAGCACACGCTGCGTGGAATAATGGACAGGGCACTTGAGGCAGAACAGAGGCAGGAAGAGGAGGACTTCCTTGCCTCTCAAGGCCCCCTTTACCCAGACAGTGTTCCTTCTGTCCCACCCATCGCACAGGAAGAGGACGAGGAGGAGGAGGAGGAGGAGGATTGTGTCAGCATGGAGGTGGAGGCTGGCACTCAGCATCATCAGCAGCAGTCTTTTAGGGATGATTTACAGTCCCAAGAAACCAGTGGACTTGTACGTGGCTGGGAGGAGGTGGCTGCGGATCATGTCGTCCTTAGTGACCCAGAGGACTCCGGAGCGAATGCCTCAGCAAACCTACGCTGCATGGCCTCCCTGATCCTGCAAAGTCTGCGGAGGGATCCTCGTATTCTTCGGATCAAGGAGAGGGACCATTACTGGCTTGCCACTCTCCTTGATCCACGGTACAAGGGTAAGGTTGCGGACCTTATGTTACCGTCGCAGAGGGAGCAGAGGATGAGACAACTCCGGGAGGCCTTGCAGAAAGGTCTGTGCAACGCGTTCCCAGAGACTGGGAGGTTACAAACTTCTGGTCCTGGACAACGAGTTGCTGAGGCTTCGGCCAGTCAAAGAAGGAGCGGTGGGGAAGGTGGCCGTCTGACCGATGCGTTCAGACAATTCTTTAGTCCGCAGCCCCAAAGTATGATCGGTTCCAGCAACCATCGCCAGCGTCTGATAAACATGGTGCAGGAATATCTAGGGGCAAGGTCAGACTTGGACACCTTCCCCACCGAAAATCCTCTGGCTTACTGGGTCTTGAGGATGGATCACTGGCCAGAGCTTGCACAGTATGCAATTGAGCTACTGGCCTGTCCTGCATCCAGCGTTCTTTCGGAACGCACATTCAGTGCTGCTGGAGGATTTGTCACGGATCACAGGGTGCGCCTGTCCACCGACTCGGTTGATCGACTGACTTTCATCAAGATGAACCAGTCTTGGATCACCACCAGCTACCACACACCTGATGCTGATATAACAGACTAATTGATTTTAACATGTCACATCCCTTCAAGACTGATGCTGATGCTGAGTGCCTGTGCTGTTATGTTGACTGGCTATCCTCCTCCTCCGAGTCCTCAATGATACGATTGATGATGATAGCTTGGAAGATCATTTTTGTTTATGGGTGCCGCCACCAGTGGCTAAGGCCCAATTTTTCAGCCCCTGTTTTACAGGGGCGTGTAATTACAATTTTTTTAACAATAATTTGCCATAGGGCTCATTGCTGTGCTCCAAGTACAGTATCTGTGAGGGGTTGGAGTGTTGTGGCACCAGTGCCTAAGGCCCAATTTTTCAGCCCCTGTTTAACAGGGGCGTGTCATTACAATTTTTGAAGCAATACTTTGCAA
The DNA here is from genome assembly GCA_029206835.1 of Rana muscosa. Classification (NCBI taxonomy): domain Eukaryota; kingdom Metazoa; phylum Chordata; class Amphibia; order Anura; family Ranidae; genus Rana; species Rana muscosa. The sequence goes on along the minus strand of CM055117.1, from coordinate 1,025,404,567 downwards.
CAGGGCTCATTGCTGTGCTCCAAGTACAGTATCTGTGAGGGGTTGTAGTGTTGTGCCACCAGTGCCTAAGGCCCAATTTTTCAGCCCCTGTTCAACAGGGGCATGTAATTACAATTCTTGATCTAATAATTCACAGCAGGGCCCATTGCTGCACCCACCAAGAGTAACTCTGAGGGCTTACAGTGTTGTGGCAACGCCACCACCACCACCACCACGAAAGGCCCAATTTTTCAGCCCCTGTTCAAAAGGGGCATGTAATTACAATTCTTGATCTAATAATTCACAGCAGGGCCCATTCCTGCACCCACCAAGAGTAACTGTCAGGGCTTACAGTGTTGTGGCACCAGCACCACCATCAAAGGCCCAATTTTTACTACCACTGTTCAACAATTATATGTAATTAAAATTCCTGATATAATAGTTGACAGCAGGGCGTTCCAGCACCAACCAAGAGTAACTGTGAGTGCTTACAGTGTTGTGCCAACACCAACAACTAAGGGGCCTATTTCTGCAGAGTATATACGGCAGGTCCCTACTTTCAAACATCCAACTTACAAACGACTCCTACTTGCAAACGCAAGAAGACAACAGGAAGTGAGAGGAAATCTACCCCTTGGAAGGAAAATTCTCTCCTGTAAGAATTAATATGGGAGAAAGGTGTCTCCTCTGTACTGATGCTTTATAAGCAATCCTTGTTTCAAGAAAAACACCACATTTCAAAAACAGTTGTCATTGGGACGGAAAGTGAGGTGAAATGTTCTGAACAGGGGCACAGACAGCAAAACAAATGTTACAGGGGTGATAACCCTTACCTATGTTTTCCAAAAAGTTTAAAAATAGATTTTTGGGCTGGAGCTACACTTAAACAATGTACCTGTTCAAAATTACAAACAGATTCTACATAAGAACAAACCTACAGTCCCTGTCTTGTATGCACCGCCTGTATACGGCTGTTCAGAGTATATAGGGCCTTGGGTAAGGCCGGTGATGTGTCGAATTCTGTCCCCTGTCGAATAGTGTCCGCCCTGTACTGCGCTTGCTGAGTATGTAGGACAAGGGGATTTCAAAAATCTCCCAAGACTAACGGCACCTGCGTGTTGAGTTCAGGTGAAGGCCACACCATCCGTGGTTCAAGCCGAGCCAAGCAAGGCCGCGATCGAAGCGAGCCCGTGAGGGGCCCTGTTACTATGTGCTACCGTATGTCCTCTTGGATGGTGGGGCTTGAACCTGCACTCACAGCGCAGGCGCCGTTCATCTTCGGAGATTTTGTGAATCTCCTTGTCCTCTGTACTGCGCAAGCGCTGCGCCTGCGCAGTACGGGCCGGGCACAATCCGATGGCCGGACAGTTTTTGTCACAACACCGGTATACATGTCTATTCTGCACAAGGTACGGACAAGTCCTGTGGGATCCATGCCTGGTTCATTTTAATGAACGTGAGCTTGTCCACATTGGCTCTGGACAGGCAGCTGCGCTTGTCTGTGATAACGCCCCCTGCCGTGCTAAATACACGTTCAGATAATACACTGGCTGCAGGGCAGGCCAGCACCTCCAAGGCATAAACGGCAAGCTCAGGCCATGTGCCCAATTTGGAGGCCCAGAAGTTAAAGGGGGCAGACCCGTCATCCAGTACGTGTAGGCCTGTGGACACATACTGCTCAACCATGTTGGTGAAATGCTGCCTCCTGCTAAGACGTTCCATCTCAGCTGGTGGTGCTGGTTGTTGTGGCGTGCTGACAAAGCTTTTCCACATTTCGGCCATGCTAACCCTGCCTTCTGAGGTGCTGCCGGTGCCCCGGCTGCGTTGGCGACCTCTTCCTCCTCCTCTGCCTTCGCCTTGTGCTTCCACCGTACGCCCGCTGTCAGGTGGGAATGCCACCAGCAGCGCGTCTACCAGCGTGCGCTTGTACTCGCGCATCTTACGATCCCGCTCCAGTGAGGGAATTAAGGACGGTACGTTGTCCTTGTAACGGGGATCCAGCAGGGTGGCCACCCAGTAATCAGCACCAGTTAAAATGTGGGCAACTCGGCTGTCGTTGCGGAAACACTGCAGCATGTAATCGCTCATGTGTGCCAGGCTGCCCAGAGGCAAAGAAAAGCTGTCCTCTGTGGGAGGTGTATCGTCTGTGTCCTCTGTATCCCCCCAGCCACGCACCAGTAATGGCCACGAGCTGGTCTGAGTGCCACCCTGCTGTGAACATGGCTCCTCCTCCTCCTCCTCCTCCTCCATCTCCTCCTCCACCTCGTCATCCTCCAGAACTGTGCCCTTTCTGCCGGACAATTGTGTACCTGGCGTTTGTTGGTGCAGGAACCCACCCTCGTAGCCACTTGTGAAAGACTGCCCTGAAAGCCTTTGAAATGATCCCGCTTCCTCCTCCTCCTCCTCATCCTCCTGTGCCACATCCTCTTCCATCATCGCACGAAGCGTTTTTTCAAGGAGGCATAGAACTGGGATAGTAACGCTGAGAACGGCGTCATTGGCACTGGCCATGTTGGTGGAGTACTCGAAACAGCGCAACAAGGCACACAGGTCTCGCATGGAGGCCCAGTTATTGGTGGTGAAGTGGTGCTGTTCCGCAGAGCGACTCACGCGTGATTGCTGCAGCTGAAACTCCACTATTGCCTGCTGCTGCTCGCACAGTCTGGCCAGCATGTGCAAGGTGGAGTTCCACCTTGTGGGCACGTCACATATGAGGCGGTGAGCTGGAAGGCCGAAGTTACGCTGCAGCGCTGACAGGCGAGCAGCAGCAGGGTGAGAACGCCGAAAGTGCGCACAGACAGCCCGCACTTTCTGCAGCAGCTCTGGCATATTGGGGTAATTTTTAAGGAACCTCTGGACCACCAAGTTCAGCACATGCGCCAGGCAAGGGATGTGCGTCAAACCGGCTAGACCCAGAGCTGCTACGAGATTTCGCCCATTATCGCACACCACCAGGCCGGGCTTGAGGCTCACTGACAGCAACCACTCATCGGTCTGTTGTTCCATGTCCCTCCACAACTCCTGCGCGGTGTGGGGATTTCCCCCAAACAGGAAAGTTTTAAAACTGCCTGCTGTCGTTTACCCCTGGCTGTGCTGAAGTTGGTGGTGAAGGTGTTACGCTGAATGGATGAGGAGGCGGTAGAGGATGAGGAAGCGGAGAAGGAGGAGTTAGCAACAGGAGGCAAACTGAAGCGCCCTGCAATCCTCGGTGGTGGAAGGACATGCGCCAAACCGCTATCTGCCTCAGGCCCAGCAGCCACTGCATTTACCCAGTGTGCTGTTAGGGAGATATAATGTCCCTGACCGTGCTTACTGGTCCACGCATCCGTAGTTAGGTGGACCTTGCCACAGATGGCGTTGCGCAGTGCACACCTGATTTTGTCCCCCACCTGGTTGTGCAGGGAAGGGATGGCTCGCCTGGAAAAGTAGTGGCGGCTGGGCACGACGTACTGCGGGACAGCCAATGCCATCAGGCTTTTAAAACTCTGCGTCTCCACCAGACGGAATGACAGCATTTCAAAGGCCAGGAATTTTGAAATGCTGGCATTCAGGGCCAGGGATCGCGGGTGGCTAGGGGGGTACTTCCTCTTCCGCTCCAATGTTTGGGAGATAGAGAGCTGAACGCTTCCATGGGACATTGTGGAGATGGTCGGTGACCCAGGTGGTAGTGTTGCTGGCAGATCCTCTGTTTGCGGGGTGACAGGTGCCACTGTCACTACAGAGGTGGATGAAGAGGCCGAGACTGCAGCAGAAGAGGAAGCAGGAGGAGCCAGAGACCTTTCTTGGTTTCTGAGGTGTCTACTCCACTGCAGCTCGTGCTTTGCACTTAGATGCCTGGTCATGCAGCTTGTGCTCAGGTTGAGAACGTTTATGCCTCGCTTCAGGCTCTGATTGCACAGCGTGCAAACCACTCGTGTCTTGTCATCAACACACTGTGTGAAGAACTGCCACGCTAGGGAAGTCCTTGGACCTGGCTTTCGTGTGCTCGGTCCCTTGCTGCGTTGGGCAGTAGCAGATGTACTGTCTAGGGGACGAATGCTCCGTTTTTGCACCCTGCTCCCTCTTCTGCTGTGCTGGTGGCTCTGTGCGACCACCGCCTCTTCCTCCGAACTACACTGGTCACCTGCATAACGTTGATTCCATGTGGGGTCGAGGACCTCATCGTCCTCCACATCATCTTCCACCCAGTCTTCACCCCTGCCCTCCATGTCTGTCTGCACAATTGCGAAAGCAGCAGCAGTTGGCACCTGTGTTTCGTCATCATCCGAGACGTGCTGCGATGGTCCTCCCATGTACCCATCATGAAACATAAGTGGTTGGGCATCGGTGCACTCAATCTCTTCCACTTCTGGGGCAGGGCTAGGTGGATGGCCCTGGGAAACCCTGCTAACAGAGTCATCGAAAAGCAGAAGAGACTGCTGCATGATTTGGGGCTCAGACTGCTTGGCTGATTTGCAAGGGGGTGAGGTGAAAGACTGATGGACATGGGCTTCAGGTGCCAACTCTGATCTTTCAGCAGAAGAGTGGGTGGGAGACAATGTGAAGGAACCCGAGGCACTGTCAGCAACCCAATCTACTATCGCCTGTACTTGTCCTGGCCTAAACATTGGTACAGCCTCATTAGGCGCGACAAAATACCGCCGCAGGCTCGGTCGCCTACTCGCACCTGAGGAAGGTGTTTCACTTGTGCGTGTAGCTGGCACAGATCCACCACGTCCTCTCCCTGCAACAGGAGCTCCACCAGCAGCACCACGACCGGGGCCACCACGTCCCTTTGACCTTCCCCTCATATTTTCCAAATTTAGGATCTTGCCCTAAATGGCGTTTTTTGGAAGACCACAACACACCCACAGTACGTAATGGCTGAAACGCACAGCTACAGAACTGCAGAAAATGCTATTCAAAAAAAAAAAGGTTGTTTTTTTTTAGTATAGCACAGTACAAGGAAAATATATAGAAATACTTTTTTTACACACACCTCCAGATGTGTATTTCACACTGCAAAATATTTTCTGTGGCCCTAAATGGCGTTTTTTGCAAGAGCACAACACAACCACAGTATTTAACCACTGAATCGCACAGCTATAGAAGTGCAGAGAATGCTATTCAAAAAAAATGTTGTTTTTTTTAGTATAGCACTGTACAATATATAGAAATTGTTTATTTTACACACCTCCACATGTGTATTTCACACTGCAATTTATTTTCTGTGGCCCTAAATGGCGTTTTTTGCAAGAGCACAACACAACCACAGTATATAACCGCTGAATCGCACAGCTGCAGAGAATGCTATTCAAAAAAAAGTTTTTTGTTTTTTTTTAGTATAGCATAGTACAAGAAAAATATATAGAAATTGGTTATTTCACACAACTAGAGATATACACTGCAAAATATTTTTTTTGGCCAAAAATAGGTCTTTTTTGCGCACAACAAAGTGCCTTTTTTTTTTTGCAACAGCACAATAAAGTGCCTTTTTTTTTTTTGGGGCCCAAAAATGGGTCTTTTTAGCAAAAGCACAATAAAGTGCCTTTTTTTTTTTTTTTGACCGAAATAGGTCTTTTAGCAAGAGCACAATACAGCCACAGTATGGAATAGGTGTATCACTCAACGTAATGCAGTGCTGGTGCACTGAGCTTGCAACACAAACAGATAAACCTATGCAGATCGCTGAGCTATTATATCTCTCAATCTGGACTCCTATCTAAATCTCTCTCCCTGAAAGCACAAACAGGATCCTGCCCCTACACTACACTACACTACACTGTCTCCCTATCTTTTCTATCAGTAGATTGCAGAATCAGGACTAACTCCTATCATATAATTCTCTCCCTCACAGCAACAGCAGCCAGGATCCTTTCCCTACACTGTCTAAAAGCAGAGTGACGATCTGTGCTGTGTGCCTCTTTCTTATATAGAAGCTGGTCACATGCTGGGTCACATGTTGCACTGACCAATCACAGCCATGCCATTAGTAGGCATGGCTATGATGGCTTCTAAGGGCACACCAGCTAATCAAATGGTGATTGGCTGGCCCCTGAAGCATTTCTAACTGCGCCATTAAATTCCCGAATCCGAACCCGAACCCGGACTTTAGCGCAAAATCCGGGTCCGGGTCCGGGGTCGGGAAAACGCCAAAATTCGGTACGGACCCGAACTTTACAGTTCGGGTCCGCTCAACACTAATCACAATATTAATCACATCAAGAGATGATCAGACAGACAGAAACAATAGGTGACTCAATTAACAATGGGAATGAACACCTAGGAGGCACACAATGGGACAAAGACACACATAACAAACAGTGATCCCACCCCACCTCAGACTGTCTGGCAAAAGTCTGCAACAGCCTAGGAGACAAACTCATACAATGTTACAGTAGTCTGAAAAGGTGGAATTAATTTATCTTCATAGATCTCTGTACAAGATTAATATTACACCTTTCCATCCACTCCAGAAGGGAAGGTTTATTGTCCTTATTCAGGGAATTAATCCAAGCCTCGCTTGGATGCCACACATATGGTGGGAATGCCCCAGAATACGCCCTTTCTGGAATAAATTATTTAATTTAATGGATAAGCTAGTGGGAAAATAAAATACTTTGAAATAAAAATGTAGCGGGGTGCTAAATTTAAGGAAAGTGTTTGAGTGGTAAATAGGCTCAAATACCCTAATTCTGTAGGATTCATGGACCATTTTGTCCTCGGGGGACAGTATTGGTGTGCAGTTCCCTGCGGCCTACAGGTGGTGCCTTTTGTGTCCCCTCTTGGCAGTAGTACAGCGGGGCGGGGAACCTGCTGTGCATGCCGGGAGAGCATATAAAAGGGGCAGACCTTTGGCCTGGGGGCTGATGTCCAGTGGGGTCCGCGCCCAGGTGCCTTCGGCCTGGGTGCATGTGTTCCTGTTCCATCTCGGGCACCTTTAGCCCGGGGTGAGGTACTATCCTGGAGTTCTTGCTGCCCTGGGTATGGAGGCCTAGGGGCGGGAGTAAAGCCTGGAGTCCAGAGCCGCCTCGTGTGGGGGACCCTGTTCCAGGGAAGGGAGGATCATTCTGATGGACCGATGCGGGAGTCACGGTGAAGGAATGGTCTGTTGACTCCCTGGAGAGATGCCTTCCCCTTGATATGGGCTAGGTTCGTAGAAGGAGAAGCTCAAGGTCACCTTGACTGTATCAGAGGCCTTATTCAACCGGCCCGTGGCAGGGGCCTTATACACCCTGGTCTGTGGCTGAGACCAAAGTTCTCCAGGCCCGTGGCAGGGGCCTTGTACACCCGGTCTGTGGCAGAGACCAACCTCAATGTCTGTGGCAGAGACCGTGCGCCAAAAACTGTTTGAGAAACCTAAGCAGTGAAGTGAATGTGCTACGTTTGTGCCTGGACCTCCTCCACACCTTAAGCTGTCCTGTTTCTTTGCTCTAACCTTTTCTATCTGAGTACAGTTTATTTTGCCATGAGAGAATAAGAGTTGGAGTTTCAGCTGGTGTGGACATTGACTTTACTGGCAATTAAAGGACTTGCCTCTACCTACAGTAGAGGTGAGAATCATCCTCTGGAGGAGTTTTGACTCCGCTGTGGACACGGCCCGTCAAGTACACCGCTCAACCTCTTTATATAGGAGGATACGGGCTGGTAGTGCGGTGTGCCTTTCTCCCTCCTGCGAAGAGCCAACAACATAAAGGCAGGCAAGGGGGAAAGGATCTGTGCGCTACAAAAAAATAAAATAAAAATTTTAATCTTGGCCTAGCAGGACCATATGGAGTAGGAGGTTGAGGTGGCGGTGGATGTGGCTGTGTAGGTGGAAGCGGCGGTGGAGGAGGACGAGGTAGCCAACACTGGTTCAAAAATACAACAATGGCTGGGTAAGGCCGGTGATGTGTCGAATTCTGTCCCCTGTCGAATAGTGTCCGCCCTGTACTGCGCTTGCTGAGTATGTAGGACAAGGGGATTTCAAAAATCTCCCAAGACTAACGGCACCTGCGTGTTGAGTTCAGGTGAAGGCCACACCATCCGTGGTTCAAGCCGAGCCAAGCAAGGCCGCGATCGAAGCGAGCCCGTGAGGGGCCCTGTTACTATGTGCTACCGTATGTCCTCTTGGATGGTGGGGCTTGAACCTGCACTCACAGCGCAGGCGCCGTTCATCTTCGGAGATTTTGTGAATCTCCTTGTCCTCTGTACTGCGCAAGCGCTGCGCCTGCGCAGTACGGGCCGGGCACAATCCGATGGCCGGACAGTTTTTGTCACAACACCGGTATACATGTCTATTCTGCACAAGGTACGGACAAGTCCTGTGGGATCCATGCCTGGTTCATTTTAATGAACGTGAGCTTGTCCACATTGGCTCTGGACAGGCGGCTGCGCTTGTCTGTGATAACGCCCCCTGCCGTGCTAAATACATGTTCAGATAATACACTGGCTGCAGGGCAGGCCAGCACCTCCAAGGCATAAACGGCAAGCTCAGGCCATGTGCCCAATTTGGAGACCCAGAAGTTAAAGGGGGCAGACCCGTCATCCAGTACGTGTAGGCCTGTGGACACATACTGCTCAACCATGTTGGTGAAATGCTGCCTCCTGCTAAGACGTTCCATCTCAGCTGGTGGTGCTGGTTGTTGTGGCGTGCTGACAAAGTTTTTCCACATTTCGGCCATGCTAACCCTGCCTTCTGAGGTGCTGCCGGTGCCCCGGCTGCGTTGGCGACCTCTTCCTCCTCCTCTGCCTTCGCCTTGTGCTTCCACCGTACGCCCGCTGTCAGGTGGGAATGCCACCAGCAGCGCGTCTACCAGCGTGCGCTTGTACTCGCGCATCTTACGATCCCGCTCCAGTGAGGGAATTAAGGACGGTACGTTGTCCTTGTAACGGGGATCCAGCAGGGTGGCCACCCAGTAATCAGCACCAGTTAAAATGTGGGCAACTCGGCTGTCGTTGCGGAAACACTGCAGCATGTAATCGCTCATGTGTGCCAGGCTGCCCAGAGGCAAAGAAAAGCTGTCCTCTGTGGGAGGTGTATCGTCTGTGTCCTCTGTATCCCCCCAGCCACGCACCAGTAATGGCCACGAGCTGGTCTGAGTGCCACCCTGCTGTGAACATGGCTCCTCCTCCTCCTCCTCCTCCTCCATCTCCTCCTCCACCTCGTCATCCTCCAGAACTGTGCCCTTTCTGCCGGACAATTGTGTACCTGGCGTTTGTTGGTGCAGGAACCCACCCTCGTAGCCACTTGTGAAAGACTGCCCTGAAAGCCTTTGAAATGATCCCGCTTCCTCCTCCTCCTCCTCATCCTCCTGTGCCACATCCTCTTCCATCATCGCACGAAGCGTTTTTTCAAGGAGGCATAGAACTGGGATAGTAACGCTGAGAACGGCGTCATTGGCACTGGCCATGTTGGTGGAGTACTCGAAACAGCGCAACAAGGCACACAGGTCTCGCATGGAGGCCCAGTTATTGGTGGTGAAGTGGTGCTGTTCCGCAGAGCGACTCACGCGTGATTGCTGCAGCTGAAACTCCACTATTGCCTGCTGCTGCTCGCACAGTCTGGCCAGCATGTGCAAGGTGGAGTTCCACCTTGTGGGCACGTCACATATGAGGCGGTGAGCTGGAAGGCCGAAGTTACGCTGCAGCGCTGACAGGCGAGCAGCAGCAGGGTGAGAACGCCGAAAGTGCGCACAGACAGCCCGCACTTTCTGCAGCAGCTCTGGCATATTGGGGTAATTTTTAAGGAACCTCTGGACCACCAAGTTCAGCACATGCGCCAGGCAAGGGATGTGCGTCAAACCGGCTAGACCCAGAGCTGCTACGAGATTTCGCCCATTATCGCACACCACCAGGCCGGGCTTGAGGCTCACTGACAGCAACCACTCATCGGTCTGTTGTTCCATGTCCCTCCACAACTCCTGCGCGGTGTGGGGATTTTCCCCCAAACAGGAAAGTTTTAAAACTGCCTGCTGTCGTTTACCCCTGGCTGTACTGAAGTTGGTGGTGAAGGTGTTACGCTGAATGGATGAGGAGGCGGTAGAGGATGAGGAAGCGGAGAAGGAGGAGTTAGCAACAGGAGGCAAACTGAAGCGCCCTGCAATCCTCGGTGGTGGAAGGACATGCGCCAAACCGCTATCTGCCTCAGGCCCAGCAGCCACTGCATTTACCCAGTGTGCTGTTAGGGAGATATAATGTCCCTGACCGTGCTTACTGGTCCACGCATCCGTAGTTAGGTGGACCTTGCCACAGATGGCGTTGCGCAGTGCACACCTGATTTTGTCCCCCACCTGGTTGTGCAGGGAAGGGATGGCTCGCCTGGAAAAGTAGTGGCGGCTGGGCACGACGTACTGCGGGACAGCCAATGCCATCAGGCTTTTAAAACTCTGCGTCTCCACCAGACGGAATGACAGCATTTCAAAGGCCAGGAATTTTGAAATGCTGGCATTCAGGGCCAGGGATCGCGGGTGGCTAGGGGGGTACTTCCTCTTCCGCTCCAATGTTTGGGAGATAGAGAGCTGAACGCTTCCATGGGACATTGTGGAGATGGTCGGTGACCCAGGTGGTAGTGTTGCTGGCAGATCCTCTGTTTGCGGGGTGACAGGTGCCACTGTCACTACAGAGGTGGATGAAGAGGCCGAGACTGCAGCAGAAGAGGAAGCAGGAGGAGCCAGAGACCTTTCTTGGTTTCTGAGGTGTCTACTCCACTGCAGCTCGTGCTTTGCACTTAGATGCCTGGTCATGCAGCTTGTGCTCAGGTTGAGAACGTTTATGCCTCGCTTCAGGCTCTGATTGCACAGCGTGCAAACCACTCGTGTCTTGTCATCAACACACTGTGTGAAGAACTGCCACGCTAGGGAAGTCCTTGGACCTGGCTTTCGTGTGCTCGGTCCCTTGCTGCGTTGGGCAGTAGCAGATGTACTGTCTAGGGGACGAATGCTCCGTTTTTGCACCCTGCTCCCTCTTCTGCTGTGCTGGTGGCTCTGTGCGACCACCGCCTCTTCCTCCGAACTACACTGGTCACCTGCATAACGTTGATTCCATGTGGGGTCGAGGACCTCATCGTCCTCCACATCATCTTCCACCCAGTCTTCACCCCTGCCCTCCATGTCTGTCTGAACAATTGCGAAAGCAGCAGCAGTTGGCACCTGTGTTTCGTCATCATCCGAGACGTGCTGCGATGGTCCTCCCATGTACCCATCATGAAACATAAGTGGTTGGGCATCGGTGCACTCAATCTCTTCCACTTCTGGGGCAGGGCTAGGTGGATGGCCCTGGGAAACCCTGCTAACAGAGTCATCGAAAAGCAGAAGAGACTGCTGCATGATTTGGGGCTCAGACTGCTTGGCTGATTTGCAAGGGGGTGAGGTGAAAGACTGATGGACATGGGCTTCAGGTGCCAACTCTGATCTTTCAGCAGAAGAGTGGGTGGGAGACAATGTGAAGGAACCCGAGGCACTGTCAGCAACCCAATCTACTATCGCCTGTACTTGTCCTGGCCTAAACATTGGTACAGCCTCATTAGGCGTGACAAAATACCGCCGCAGGCTCGGTCGCCTACTCGCACCTGAGGAAGGTGTTTCACTTGTGCGTGTAGCTGGCACAGATCCACCACGTCCTCTCCCTGCAACAGGAGCTCCACCAGCAGCACCACGACCGGGGCCACCACGTCCCTTTGACCTTCCCCTCATATTTTCCAAATTTAGGATCTTGCCCTAAATGGCGTTTTTTGGAAGACCACAACACACCCACAGTACGTAATGGCTGAAACGCACAGCTACAGAACTGCAGAAAATGCTATTCAAAAAAAAAAAGGTTGTTTTTTTTTAGTATAGCACAGTACAAGGAAAATATATAGAAATAGTTTTTTTACACACACCTCCAGATGTGTATTTCACACTGCAAAATATTTTCTGTGGCCCTAAATGGCGTTTTTTGCAAGAGCACAACACAACCACAGTATTTAACCACTGAATCGCACAGCTATAGAAGTGCAGAGAATGCTATTCAAAAAAAATGTTGTTTTTTTTAGTATAGCACTGTACAATATATAGAAATTGTTTATTTTACACACCTCCACATGTGTATTTCACACTGCAATTTATTTTCTGTGGCCCTAAATGGCGTTTTTTGCAAGAGCACAACACAACCACAGTATATAACCGCTGAATCGCACAGCTGCAGAGAATGCTATTCAAAAAAAAGTTTTTTGGTTTTTTTTAGTATAGCATAGTACAAGAAAAATATATAGAAATTGGTTATTTCACACAACTAGAGATATACACTGCAAAATATTTTTTTTGCCCAAAAATAGGTCTTTTTTGCGCACAACAAAGTGCCTTTTTTTTTTTTGCAACAGCACAATAAAGTGCCTTTTTTTTTTTTGGGGCCCAAAAATGGGTCTTTTTAGCAAAAGCACAATAAAGTGCCTTTTTTTTTTTTTTTGACCGAAATAGGTCTTTTAGCAAGAGCACAATACAGCCACAGTATGGAATAGGTGTATCACTCAACGTAATGCAGTGCTGGTGCACTGAGCTTGCAACACAAACAGATAAACCTATGCAGATCGCTGAGCTATTATATCTCTCAATCTGGACTCCTATCTAAATCTCTCTCCCTGAAAGCACAAACAGGATCCTGCCCCTACACTACACTACACTACACTGTCTCCCTATCTTTTCTATCAGTAGATTGCAGAATCAGGACTAACTCCTATCATATAATTCTCTCCCTCACAGCAACAGCAGCCAGGATCCTTTCCCTACACTGTCTAAAAGCAGAGTGACGATCTGTGCTGTGTGCCTCTTTCTTATATAGAAGCTGGTCACATGCTGGGTCACATGTTGCACTGACCAATCACAGCCATGCCATTAGTAGGCATGGCTATGATGGCTTCTAAGGGCACACCAGCTAATCAAATGGTGATTGGCTGGCCCCTGAAGCATTTCTAACTGCGCCATTAAATTCCCGAATCCGAACCCGAACCCGGACTTTAGCGCAAAATCCGGGTCCGGGTCCGGGTCGGGAAAACGCCAAAATTCGGTACGGACCCGAACTTTACAGTTCGGGTCCGCTCAACACTAATCACAATATTAATCACATCAAGAGATGATCAGACAGACAGAAACAATAGGTGACTCAATTAACAATGGGAATGAACACCTAGGAGGCACACAATGGGACAAAGACACACATAACAAACAGTGATCCCACCCCACCTCAGACTGTCTGGCAAAAGTCTGCAACAGCCTAGGAGACAAACTCATACAATGTTACAGTAGTCTGAAAAGGTGGAATTAATTTATCTTCATAGATCTCTGTACAAGATTAATATTACACCTTTCCATCCACTCCAGAATGGAAGGTTTATTGTCCTTATTCAGGGAATTAATCCAAGCCTCGCTCTCAGCGTTCATCACATGGTTGTCCATCATTGGAGAATGATCTGCTCTCTCCATGGGCCATAATCAGTGGGTGGGAGGCTAGCCCCTAGTCCTCTCCAAAAGCCCCTGTCCTGGTTGAGTCTGTCACAAGTATGCTCTTACAACCTGAAACACATGTCAACAATGACAAATCCCATATTCCTACAATGTCCCCTTTAAGATGGAATAAAAAGACCATTTAGATACAAAGTAAGATTTCTCTGCCTTTCCAAACCTGAAATTTGTAAAATTCATGTACACCTCCGTGAAACTGTTATCATGAGCTGCAGTTCCAATACTATTGCTTTAATAATTTTCTTTTATTAGAATAAAATTGCATTAAACCAACCAAGTTATTTCAAAGCAGTGTAGGGCTTCACTTTCCAATTAAAAGTTATTTTAGAAGTTCTGCATTACTTTAAATGCATTTACTTTTTATTGTAATAAAAATGCTTAAAAAAACAGTTTCCCTCATTATTGCTGTGACATTGAGAAGGTGCTGGACCTTATTAATTTTGAATTAGATTACACCTGTCTTGTTTTTTCGCTAAATAACTGTAGGTCTGTCTCCAATAAAAACCAGGGTTTGTGCTGAATACGCAACACTGAACTTAATTATGTTTGGTGAACTACATGTTACAAGCCTCTTGTGTCAAAGAAATGGACTATGCCAACACTTGCTGCTTGTAAAAGCGTACTGCCTCCTTTATGTTTTAGAAAAACCAACTTTTATTAAATTTTTTATTAAAAGTACGTACTCTACTCTCCAGCACTGTCCCTAGCTTTCTCCCCCCATCCATCACCACAGGTCCTCTTTAGGCAGAATGATAATTTCCACATTTCCACAGTATTATCTGGGCTCACCATGCTCCAGAAATGAGTGGCGCTCATGCGTCATTACTTGAGTGCCACTCAGTCTAGAAAGAATGCCTGTTCCCCCAAAAGAAAGAAAGTGGAAATACAGTAATGTCATTGGATTGACTGTAGAACAGCAGAAACAATTTGTGTTCATACGTTTTTATAATTAAAAAAGACCAGTGTGGGGGGTTCAAACCCAGAGTTGGATGCACATATTAACATTCTAATCCCTCTTCTAGACAGATGTGTGTGCTACTCTAGCTTGCATGCTAGTATGTAGGGATGAGCTTCGTGTTCGAGTCAAACCCATGTTTGACTCGAACATCGTCTGTTCGCCGAATTGCGAACGTTATGGGCCGTTCGCGCCTAATTCGAGTGGCGCGTCACGGCCCATAATTCACTGCGGCATCGCAGTGCATTGCTGGCTGATGATTGGCCAAGCATGCACTATGACCTGCATGCTTTGGCCAATCACAGCGCGGAAAAAACGGAGAGCCATAATTGGCCAAAGCCAGGGTGGCTTTGGCCAATTATGCCACAGGGGATTTAGTACACACCCCACACTATATAAGGCGGCCTGGAAGTCGGCTTTGTGTAGTGTGTTTCAATGTTGGTTAAAATACAGACGGAGAGAGAGAGAGAGACAGTGTATTTTGATTTGAGTTAGATAGAGCAGGCAGGCGAGTCAGTTAGCTGCAGTTACAGTATGTAGAGGATATATATGCATCCTAGGTGTTGTATATATATTTATACACTGTATTCAGTTTAGCTAGATCCATTCCTGTTATTCTCTATACTGTGACAGGCAGGCAGGTGATTGTGCTATCTGCAGTGTTTCACTTAGTGTACTGTGTGCTTTGCATAGCGTTCACCTAAAGCTTACCTGAATACCTGAATAAAGTTCTCATAATAAAACCACAGGCATGGAGCTGCATTAATTCCATTTAGTGTACTTCTGTCCTTTGCACAGCGTTCACTTAAAGGAACCTAAATACAATTGGTGGTGTTCTCATAATAAAACCACAGGCAGAGAGCTGCAAGTATTTTCAGTTAGTGTACTGTGTTCTCTGCACAGTGTTCACCTAAAACTAACTGAAGACAATTGCTGCTTTTTTCTCATACTAATACCACAGCAGGCAGTTGATTCTGAAAGCTGCATTATAATCAGTACAGATATATATATATATATACATACATCCCACCTTTGTGCAGCTACATCTCACTGCAGGCCATTAGTATGTCTGGAAGGCAAACAAGGAGAAGCAGATAGTCACGAGGCAATAAAAGAGGGCAAGCAGGCTCTGTGTCTAGAGGCAACAGTGCTGGTCGTGGACACGGTGCATCCTCATCAGCACGTGGCCGTGGGACACACTTGTCCTTCTTTTCGGCAGCTGGCCATGTTGAGCCACAACATGCCCAAGACTTGGTAGAGTGGATGACCAAGCCGTCCTCATCCTCCTCATCCTCTCTCACCCAGGCTCAGGGTACTTTGTCTGGCAAAGCAGCTGCCAAAGCGGCCTCTTCCCTCGGCTCAATGGCATCAGTCACTCCTTCCCTAGCCCCACCATGTCCTCCTGAGGAGTCCCCCGAACTGTTTGAGCACAGTGTTGGGTACATGCTCCAGGAGGATGCCCAGCGTTTTGAAGGCTCTGATGATGGTACCCAAATAGAGGAAGGCAGTAACGTGAGCCCAGAGAGAGGGGGTGCCCAAGAAGAACAGCAATCTTGCAGTCATGTTCCCCCAGCTGCAGCATACTGCCAGGTTTGCTACAGAGATGAGGAGGGAGGGGATGATGAGGTCACGGACTCTACGTGGGTGCCTGATAGGAGAGAGGAGGAGGAGGAGGCACATCTCCAATGAGGCAGGATGCCCTTCAGGGGCCAGCTTAAGGGCAGCACACCAACAGCATCACACCGCAGAGCTCCGCATGTGCAGGCCGCTGCTGTCTCTGCATGTTATTCCAAAAGTTCTTTGGTGTGGGCCTTTTTTGAGACAAGTGCATCAGATCGCAGCACTGCTATTTTCAACAGATGTCTCAGGCGTATCTCGCCTGGCCAAAACATTACCCGCTTGGGCACCACATGCTTGATAAGACATATGTCGACCTGCCATGCAGTTCATTGGCAAGCACATCTAAAAGACCCACACCAAAGAACAAAGGATCTCCAACCCCACTATACCTTCAGTCCTCTCTGAAACCTGCACTGAGAGGAATGAAGGTGTAGAATTAGGTGTGTCTCAGTCAAGTACTTGCGGGCAACCGCAACGTCAGATTGTACCAGGCAAATTTCCCTGCCCCAGCTGCTGCACCGCCGAAAGAAGTTCGCTCCCAGCCATCCACATGCCCAGCAGTTGAATGCTAGCTTGGCTAAATTGCTAGTACTTCAACTGCTGCCTTTTTAGTTGGTAGACTCTGCCCCCTTCCGTGAGTTTGTGGAATGTGTGGTTCCTCAGTGGCAGGTTCCCAAACGCCACTTTTTATCACGGAAGGCGATTCCGGCTCTCTACCGGCATGTGGACAGGGTGGTCAGCGGTAAGGTGCATATTACCGCTGACTCATGGTCCAGCAGGCATGGACAGGGGCGTTACCTATCTTTCACGGCGCATTGGGTGACTCTGCTGGCAGCTGGGAAGGATGCAGGACAAGGTGCAGTAGTGTTGGAGGTTGTTCCGCCACCACGCCTCCAAAATGCTACTACTGGTGATTCTGACACACCTCTCTCCTCCACCCCCTCCTCTTCTTCTTCCTCCATGGCCTCTTCCTGTGCTTTGTCCTCAGAACCAGCGGTTCTTGGTAGGCGTTCAAGGGGCTATGCAAGTACGCAGGCAAAGAGATGCAATGCGGTGCTTGCGCTGGTGTGCTTGAGGGACAGGAGCCACACTGGGGCAGATATTCTGTCAGCTCTGCAGGGGCAGGCTCAGAGGTGGTTGACACCACGCCAGCTTAAGCCAGGAATGATGGTTTCCGACAATGGCACCAACCTCCTCTCCACCCTCCGAGAGGGACACCTGACCCATGTGCCCTGTTTGGCTCACGTCCTTAACTTGGTGGTGCAGCGGTTCTTGGGCAGGTACCCGGGCTTACAGGATGTCCTGAGGCAGGCCAGGAAAGTCTGTGTGCATTTCCACCGGTCATATAATGCCAGTGCTCGGCTGGCTGACCTGTAAAAGGAATTTAACCTGCCAAAGAACCGCTTAATCTGTGACATGCCCACCAGGTGGAACTCAACGTTGGCCATGCTGCAGCGGCTGCACACGCAGCAGAGGACCATCAATGAGTATCTGTGCCAATATGGCACCAGGACAGGGTCAGGGGAGCTTGTTTTTTTTTGCCACACCAGTGGGTCATGATCAGGGATGCATGCACTGTCCTGGCACCATTTGAGGAGGCCACGAAGATGGTGAGCAGTGACAGTGCATGCATCAGTGACACTGTCCCTCTTGTCCACCTGTTGGAGCACATGCTGCGTGGAATAATGGACAGGGCACTTGAGGCAGAACAGAGGGAGGAAGAGGAGGACTTCCTTACCTCTCAAGGCCCCCCTTATCCAGACAGTGTTCCTGCTGGCCCTCCTATCACACAGGAAGAGGACGAGGAGGAGGAGGAGGATTGTGTCAGCATGGAGGTAGAGCACTAGCACTCAGCATCAGCAACAGTCTTCAAGGGATCAATTACAGTCTCAAGACACCCATGGACTTGTACGTGGCTGGGAGGAGGTGGCTGCGGATCATGTCGTTCTGAGTGACCCAGAGGACTCCGGACCAAATGGCTCAGCAAACCTATGCTGCATGGCCTCCCTGATCCTGCAAAGCCTGCGGAAGGATCCTCGTATTCGTGCTATCAAGGAGAGGGATCATTACTGGCTGGCAACCATCCTTGATCCACGTTACAAGGGTAAGGTTGCGGACCTTAAATTGCCATCGCAGAGGGAGCAGAGGATGAAACATCTTCGGGAGGCCTTGCAGAAAGGTCTGTGCAACGCGTTCCCAGAGACTGGGAGGTTACAAATTCCTGGTCCTGGACAACGTGATGCTGAGGCTTCGGTCAGTCAAAGAAGGAGTGATGGAGAAGGTGGCCGTCTGACCGATGCATTCAGACAATTTTTTAGTCCGCAGCCCAAAGGTATGATCAGTTCCAGCAACCATCGCCAGCGTCTGGTTTACATGGTGCAGGAATACCTAGGGGCAAGATCAGACTTGGACACCTTTCCCACCGAAAATCCTCTGGGTTACTGAGTCTTGAGGATGGATCACTGGCCAGAGCTTGCACAGTATGCAATTGAGCTACTGGCCTGTCCTGCATCCAGCGTTCTTTCGGAACGCACATTCAGTGCTGCTGGAGGCTTTGTAACCGATCACAGGGTGTGCCTATCCACCAACTCGGTCGATCGACTGACCTTCATAAAAATGAATCAGTCTTGGATCACCACCAGCTACCAAGCACCTGATGCTGATGTAACCGAATAATTTTTGGGGAAATTTCAGATCCCTTCAAGACTGCCTATGCTGATACTGAGTGACTATACTGTTATGCTGAGTGACTATCCTCTTCCTCCTCTATGATCATGCTGATAGCTTATAAGAACATTTTTGGTTCTGGGCACCGCCACCAGTGGCTAAGGCCCAATTTTTCAGCCCCTGTTTAACAGGGGCGTGCAATTACAATTTTTGATGCAATACTTTGCAGCAGGGCTCATTCCTGCGCCCCAACTAGAGTATCTGTGAGGGGTTGCAGTGTTGTGGCACCAGTGCCTAAGGCCCAATTTTTATGCCCCTGTTCAACAGGGGCATGTAATTACAATTCTTGATCTAATATTTCACAGCAGGGCCCATTCCTGCGCCCATCAAGAGTAACTGTAAGGGCTTATAGTGTTGTGGCAACACCACCACCACCAAAGGCCGAATTTTTCTGCCCCTGTTCAACAATGGCATGTAATTACAATTCTTGATATAATAGTTCACAGCAGGGCGTTCCAGCGCCCACCAATAGTAACTGTGAGGGCTTATAGTGTTGTGGCAACACCAACACCTAAGGGACAAATTTCTGCAGAGTATATACGGCAGGCCCCTACTTTCAAACATCCAACTTACAAACGACTCCTACTTGCAAAGGGAAGGAGACAATAGGAAGTGAAAGGAAATCTACCCATAGGAAGGGAAATTCTCTCCTGTAAGAGTTAATATGGGAAAAAGGTGTCTCCTCTCCACCGATGCTTTATCACCAATCCTTGTTTCACTAAAAAACACAAATTTTCAAAAAACATTTGTCATTGGGACGGAAAGTGAGGTGAAATGTTCTGAACAGGTGTACAGACAGCAAAACAAATGTTACAGGGGTGATAACCCTTCCCTATGTTTTCCAAAAAGCTTAAAAATAGATTTTTTGTCTGGAGCTACACTTTGAAAATGTACCAGTTCAAAATTACAAAAAGATTCTACGTAACAACAAACCTACAGTCCCTGTCTTGTTTGCACCACCTGTATACTGCTGTTCAGAGTATATAGGGCCTGGGGGCCCCACGCCTTTCCTTTTTTAAATTTGGGTGCGAATTCCCCTTAATATCCATACAAGACCCAAAGGGGCTGGTAATGGGCTGGGGGGGGGGGGGGGTAGCCATGCCATTTTTCCCAATGATTTTCATCCATATTGCCAGGACCAGACATTACATTAAAGCCGCAAGCAGTTTTAAATGACTTTTTTTCCTTTAGAAATGTCATTTTGTGCAGGGACAGTTCTAACGGGAAACACGTGCCACTTCACAGGCATACTTTAGACACCCCCCATGTATGATATTTAAAGGAATATTTCACTTTTTTTTTTTTCACTTTATGCATCATTAAAATTACTGCTCCCAAAAAAATGTCAGTTTTTAAAACGTATTTTTGCATTAATACATGTCCCCTGGGGCAGGACCCTGGTCCCCAAACCCTTTTTAGGACAATAACTTGCATATTAGGCTTTATAATTAGCACTTTTGATTTCGAACCCCATAGACTTTAACAGGGTTCTAAAGTTACCGCAAACTTTCGGTCCGTTCACAGGTTCTGGTGCGAACCGAACCAGTTCTACTGACAACTTAGTGCTGGATTCAGACTTAATTTGAGTGATATGCGGTTTCGTTTGTGACCCTTTTAGTGCCCTAGCTAGGAAAACCCCAGGTTTATTTCCGTACTCATAAATGGACTGCTTATATTGGCACAATTTTTCTCTCACTTCTACATTTACGATTTGATTATACTGCTGACGTAAGGCGAGTAATTCTTTCTGTGTCTGTAAGGCCCCTTTCACACTGAGGCGTTTTTCAGGCGTTTTAGCGCTAAAAATAGCGCTGTAAAAACGCCGGAAATAATCCTGCCCCAGCATTCTCAATGTGTAAGCCCTGAGGGCTTTCACACTGAGGCGTTGTGCTGGCTGTGCGTTGGAAAAAATCCTGCAAACAGCTTTTGTGGAGCATCTTTGGGGCGCATAAAATAGCGCTGTAAAAATGCCTATCCCCATTGAAATGAATGAGTAAAACCACTGTAAAAATGCATAGGCGTTAGCGCTATTTTTAGCGATAAAAAAATGATCAATTCTTGAATATCTGGGGAGCCAGGTTTGTATCCCTCTTTTTTTATCAATATTCTCCTACACCATTGGTAAAATAATTGTGACATTGCATTTACACCAGTTTATGATTACTTTTTAGACTGTACTGTTTTTGACGCCTCTTGAAGAAGCGGTCCATACCGCAAAACATGTCGGGGAATCGTCAACCGTATCAGTACAATTTCTCTGCACATCTGTAGGGTTTGTAAAATCTTCCCCCCATTTATTATGTGAATGTATTTTTTTATTAATATCTATTATTCGATTGTTTTGCTATTATTGTTCTAAATAAAATGTTTTAAATTTTATATTCATGCTTTGTATGGGTGCCGTAATAGTCCCAACTTTCTATCGGGTGATAAGGGAGTTAGGAGTTATCCCTACATATATCCCCACTTCTCTTTAACCAATTCATTCAGGATGAAGGCACCCCCCCCCTATTCCAATATTTACTATAGAGGCAACTCTCAATATTCAATTCTTGAATATGTTGAATGGACTGGAGAAAAATAAGAATAATCTCTAACATTAGGGTGCTGTAGGTGCCATATGTCAACAGTTGGAGGAGGTTTAATTCTGCCTTCAGACACTTGAGATAAGAGAATGATAAGTGGGATACCCCTTTTGAAACATCTAGCAATGGGTCATATGCAAAATGAAAGTCCCCTTCTAGGATCAGTACGCCATCACTGTGCTCCAGTATCGGGGATCAAATGACCTTAAAAAAGGCAGATGATTCGAGTTTGGAAAGTAGACGTTGACCAAAGTTACACGGGTGGTACCAATTATACCCTTAACGATCAGAAATCTGGTGAAAAAAACCTGTTGTTTGGGGATTTTTGAGGCAACAAGGAAAGAAAAAGAAATTTAGTATGTAAAAAAAATTGTTTTATATTTATTCACAAAAATTACAATATCATTTTACATTAATACAATAGAATATTGGTGACTAGAACCATCTCCATAAAAATCTGCATATATGAACAATTTGAATACAATGCCTAGATCGGTGACTCAAGATTGCAAAAATCACTCAGAAACAGGCTTCATCCGACGCGTTCCAAATAATAATAAAAGACGTTCTTCCTCAGGGATATTGCATTCATTTATCTAAAAACAGATTGTGGAGTTCTTATTAATCACAGTATTATCAATCCCGCCTCCAAGAAATATCAAGAAGAAAGGGAAGAAAATAAACTTACTGAATCATATTTGTTTAAAATACATATGTTCCATGTTCCAATTTATGTACCAGGGGTGCATCTTCCTCCATCTACCGCTCCTAATGCTGCACCCACCATGACATGTTCACAAAAGGAGTCAGGATAAAGCAACAAAGTGAAATCCTAATGGATGGCGTCTTATGGGAAAGAAGGGAAACACCAGAATTGTCTATAAAAGAATAGAATAAAATAAAAGGAAAATCGGGTAAGTATAAATGGGAAGAAGAAAAAAAAAATGTATTCCCATTAAAAAGGAAAACAAATCCATTCAAAGTAAACAGAAAGTCCTATATGCTTACCAAAATTCACTAACAACCCAAGGACAAATCGGGATCCATAAGTTCTTAAAGGGTTCCTGTGTATGGGAACTGGTATATTAGATCCTCCGCCAACGGCAGAGGCAATGGAATGACGCCAATTGACTACCTGGTGTCCTTTTATATCCCCCTGTGAGTTGTGATTGGTTCCCCGGGTCACATGACTCATCGAATGGTCATGGGGCCGAGATGACGCCGCGTTATCTGTCATAGAACGTGCCGCGTCAGACGTCAGTGCCCCGACGCCGCCGCACCAAGGGGCGGCATGTCACCAACACTGACAGACGCGGCCGACATGACTAGGATACAGCGCAGTTGGCTGATGATAGCCATCCTATATAAGATGAAACACAAGCCTCCTCATGAGAATATGCTAATTGCATAAATCCAAGAGGTAGTGGTTTGTATATATGTTCGCTCTTGCTTGTGAACGTTCCGCATCACAGGAAGTGCGGACACGGCCATCTTGAAAAAGGGCAAACAATGGGAAAACTCAATCAGGCAGAAAAAAACACACAGGGCCATATGGCGATATGGAGAGACAATCAAAGTGGGTCAGAATGGAAGACCGGGATAATGATTCAAAGTATTCCCAAAATACTTTGGGGTGCTCTGAACCACGGACGAAAAAACCACCGGTGCCTAAGGGGGTGATGGGCCAAAAATTCCACCTAGGTGAACGCCCCCCCCCCCCGGCACCGGATGTGAACAAAAATCAAAAGATGGGACAGCTGGAGAGGAGGAGAGACACCAGAATAGACGCTGATTCCCCTTAGAACATAGAAAACAATCTCTGGATTACCCGGAACATATGTATTACATATACATTAATCAATGGTCATATGTACCACACACGTAACCATATGAAAAAAATCACAATACAGAAATAATAATAATAAATAAAATCCTCATGTTGTGCATTTTTGCGTGTTCCCAACAACTCACACTTCTACAATCCGCATGTGAAAAGGGTTTTTTTTTCTTTGGTTTATCAAAAACAAGAGGGAATTGAATCAGAACCAAAGTTGGAAGGATTGGGTCTGAAGGTGGTATTAGTGGGAGAAAGAAGGGGAGGCAGAAACACCTCCCATAAAGGAGGGGGAGGACAGGGAGTCCAACCTCGGAAGACAGAGAGCCTAGGCCACCAATTGGGTCCTAATCCGTCTTGCCAGAACTAAAACCCTCCAAGAAGGGACAAAAGCTTTCCATTTCATTAAGTCCAGGTGGCGTTGTTGCCCTCAGGTACCTAATCCAGCGCATTTCGCGCTGGAGTAGGACCTTGTTCCAATTCCCACCTCTGCGTGGAATATGAATCCTCTCCACCACAGAGAAGAGTACCTTTGGCATCCTGTATTTATGTTTCCTGGCCACATGCCTACCAAGGAGTAAATACAAGTTGCCAATCCTCATACTATGCACGTGTTTTTCAACCCTTTTACCTAATTCTTGACGTGTCTTCCCTATATAAAAGGCCTCACACTGGCATGACATAAAATAAACCACCCCTTGGGTTTTGCAGTTGGCAAAATGTTTAAGAGAAAAATTCTCCCCATGTTCTAAGGGGAATCAGCGTCTATTCCGGTGTCTCTCCTCCTCTCCAGCTGTCCCATCTTTTGATTTTTGTTCACATCCGGTGCCGGGGGGGGGGGGGAGCCGTTCACCTAGGTGGAATTTTTGGCCCATCACCCCCTTAGGCACCGGTGTTTTTTTCATCCCTGCTTCAGAGCACCCCAAAGTATTTTGGGAATACTTTGAATCATTATCCCGGTCTTCCATTCTGACCCACTGTGATTGTCTCTCCATATCGCCATATGGCCCCGTGTGTTTTTTTCTGTCTGATTGAGTTTTCCCATTGTTTGCCCTTTTTCAAGATGGCCGTGTCCGCACTTCCTGTGATGCGGAACGTTCACAAGCAAGAGCGAACATATATACAAACCACTACCTCTTGGATTTATGCAATTAGCATATTCTCATGAGGAGGCTTGTGTTTCATCTTATATAGGATGGCTATCATCAGCCAACTGCGCTGTATCCTAGTCATGTCGGCCGCATCTGTCAGTGTTGGTGACATGCCGCCCCTTGGTGCGGCGGCGTCGGGGCACTGACGTCTGACGCGGCACGTTCTATGACAGATAACGTGGCGTCATCTCGGCCCCATGACCATTCGATGAGTCATGTGACCCGGGGAACCAATCACAACTCACGGGGGGATATAAAAGGACACCAGGTAGTCAATTGGCGTCATTCCATTGCCTCTGCCGTTGGCGGAGGATCTAATATACCAGTTCCCATACACAGGAACCCTTTAAGAACTTATGGATCCCGATTTGTCCTTGGGTTGTTAGTGAATTTTGGTAAGCATATAGGACTTTCCGTTTACTTTGAATGAATTTGTTTTCCTTTTTAATGGGAATACATTTTTTTTCTTCTTCCCATTTATACTTACCCGATTTTCCTTTTATTTTATTCTATTCTTTATAGACAATTCTGGTGTTTCCCTTCTTTCCCATAAGACGCCATCCATTAGGATTTCACTTTGTTGCTTTATCCTGACTCCTTTTGTGAACATGTCATGGTGGGTGCAGCATTAGGAGGGGTAGATGGAGGAAGATGCACCCCTGGTACATAAATTGGAACATGGAACATATGTATTTTAAACAAATATGATTCAGTAATAGGGATGAGCCGAACACCCCCGGGTTCGGTTCGCACCAGAACCTTCGAACGGACCGAAAGTTCGCGCAAATTTTCGAACCCTATTCGTTATAATGGACGCGAACGTTCGAAATCAAAATTGCTAATTACAACGGCCAATATGCATGTTAATGTCATAAAACAGGTTTGGGGACCCGGGTCCTGCCCCAGGGGACATATATCAATGCAAAAAGAAATTTTAAAAACTAAAGTTTTTTCGGGAGCAGTCATTTTAATGATGCATAAAGTGAAAAAAAAAAAAGTGAAATTTTCCTTTAAATATGGTACCTGGGGGGTGTCTAAAGTATGCCTGTGAAGTGGCATGTGTTTCCCGTGTTTAGAACTGTCCTTGCACAAAATGACATTTGTAAAGGAAAAAAAGAAGCCATTTAAAACCACTTGCGGCTTTAATGTCATGTCTTGTCCTGGCCGCCATATGGCTGAAAATCCTTGAGAAAAATGGCATGGCTACCCCATCACCCCCCCCCCCACCCCAGCCCCTTTGGGTCTTGTATGGATACTAAGGGGGACCCCGCACCCAAAATAAAACCCTATACCTACAACCCTATATACTCTGAACAGCAGTATATAGGTGGTGCAAACAAGACATGGACTGTAGGTTTGTTCTTAAGTAGAATCTGAACAGGTACATTATGAAGTGTAGCTACATCCCAAAAAAATCAATTTTTAAGCTTTTTGGAGAACATAGGGAGGGGTTATCACCCCTGTAACATTTGCTGTCTTTGCACATCTGTTCAGAACATGTCACCTCACTTTCCGTCCCAATGACAAATGTTTTTGGAAAAGTGGGGTTTTAATTGAAACAAGGATTGGTGATAAAGCATCAGTAGAGAGGAGATACCTTTTTCCCAAATTAAATCTAACAGGATAGAATTTTCCTTCCTAGGGGTAGATTTCCTCTCACTTCCTGTTTTCTCTTGCCGTTTGCAAGTAGGAGTCGTTTGTAAGTTGGATGTTTGAAAGTAGGGGCCTGCCGTATATACTCTGCAGAAATTTGCCCTATTAGATGTTGGTGTAGCCACAAGACTGGTGGGCACAGGAATGGGCCCTGCTGTGAGTTAATAGATCAAGATTTGTACTTGCATGCACCTGTTGAACCGGGCAGAAAAATTGGGCCTTTGGTGGTGGTGGTGGTGGTGGTGGACGGTGTTGCCACAAGACTGTAAGCCCTCACAGTTACTCTTGGTGGGTGCAGGAATGGGCCCTGCTGTGAGTTATTAGATCAAGATTTGTAATTGCATGCACCTGTTGAACAGGGCAGAAAAATTGGGCCTTTGGTGGTGGTGGTGGTGGTGGACGGTGTTGCCACAAGACTGTAGGCCCTCATAGTTACTCTTGGTGGGCGCAGGAATGGGCCCTGCTGTGAACTATTAGATCAAGATTTGTAATTACACGCCCCTGTTAAACAGGGGCTGAAAAATTGTGCCTTAGGCATTGGTGCTGGTGCCACAACACTGCAACCCCTCACAGATACTGTACTTGGAGCACAGCAGTCACACCTGTTGCGAAGCATCTTTTTAAAAAATTGTAATTACACGCCCCTGTTATACAGGGGCTGAAAAATTGTGCCTTAGGCACTGGTGCTGGTGCCACAACACTGCAACCCCTCACAGATACTGTACTCTGAGCACAGCAATGAGACCTGTTGCAAAGCATTGCCTAAAAATTGTAATTACACGCCCCAACAGGGGCTGAAAAATTGTGCCTTAGGCACTGGTGCTGGTGCCACAACACTGCAACCCCTCACAGATACTGTACTCTGAGCACAGCAGTCACACCTGTTGCGAAGCATCTTTTTAAAAAATTGTAATTACACGCCCCTGTTATACAGGGGCTGAAAAATTGTGCCTTAGGCACTGGTGTGGTGGCATGGATCATTGAGGAGGAGGAAGAGGATAGTCAGTGAACATAACAGGACAGTCACTCAGCATCAGCATAGGCAGTCTTGAAGGGATGTGACATTATAAATTATTCCGTTATATCCGCTTCAGGTGTCTGGTAGCTGGTGGTGATCCAAGACTGATTCATTTTTATGAAGGTCAGTCGATCAACCGAGTCGGTGGACAGGCGCACCCTATGATCGGTGACAAATCCTCCAGCAGCACTGAATGTGCGTTCGGAAAGAACGCTAGATGCAGGACAGGCCAGTAGCTCAATTGCATACTGTGCAAGCTCTGGCCAGTGATCCATCCTCAGGACCCAGTAAGCCAGAGGATTTTCGGTGGGAAAGGTGTCCAAGTCTGACCTTGCCCCTAGGTATTCCTGCACCATGTATATCAGACGCTGGCGATGGTTGCTGGAACCGATCATACCTTGGGGCTGCGGACTAAAAAATTGTCTGAACGCATCGGTCAGACGTCCACCTTCCCCACCGCTCCTTCTGCTACTGACCGAAGCCTCAGCAACTCGTCGTCCAGGACCAGGAGTTTGTAACCTCCCAGTTTCTGGGAACGCGTTGCACAGACCTTTCTGCAAGGCCTCCCTGAGATGTCTCATCCTCTGCTCCCTCTGCGACGGCAAGATAAGGTCCGCAACCTTACCCTTGTACCGTGGATCAAGGAGAGTGGCCAGCCAGTAATGGTCACTCTCCTTGATCCGAAGAACACGAGGATCCTTCCGCAGGCTTTGCAGGATCAGGGAGGCCATGCAGCGTAGGTTAGCTGAGGCATTCGGTCCGGAGTCTTCTGGGTCACTGAGGATGACATGATCGCCAGCCACCTCCTCCCAGCCACGTACAAGTCCACTGGTTTGTTGGGACTGTACATCATCCCTAAAAGACTGCTGCTGCTGATGCTGAGTGCCAGGCTCCACCTCCATGCTCACACAATCCTCCTCCTCCTCCTCCTCCTCCTCCTCTTCCTGTGTGATGGGTGGGACAGAAGGAACATTGTCTGGATAAAGGGGGCCTTGAGAGACAAGGAAGTCCTCCTCTTCCTGCCTCTGTTCTGCCTCAAGTGCCCTGTCCATTATCCCACGCAGCGTATGCTCCAACAGGTGGACAAGAGGTAGTGTCACTGATGCATGCACTGTCACTGCTCACCATCCTCGTGGCCTCCTCAAATGGTGAGAGGACAGTGCATGCATCCCTGATCATGCTCCACTGGCGTGGGGAAAAAAAGCCAAGCTCCCCTGACCCTGTCCTGGTGCCGTAGTCGCAAAGGTACTCATTGATGGCCCTCTGCTGCGTGTGCAGTCGCTGCAGCATGGCCAACGTTGAGTTCCACCTGGTGGGCATGTCACATATAAGGCGGTTCTTGGGCAGGTTCAACTCCTTTTGCAGCTCAGCCAGGCGAGCACTGGCATTATAAGATCTGCGGAAATGAACACAGACTTTCCTGGCCTGCCTCAGGACATCCTGTAAGCCTGGGAACCTGCCCAAGAACCGCTGCACCACCAGGTTGAGGACGTGAGCCATACAGGGCACATGGGTGAGCTGCCCCTGTCGCAGGGCGGAGAGGAGGTTGGTGCCATTATCAGAAACGACCATTCCTGGCTTAAGCTGGCGTGGCGTCAACCACCTCTCGGCCTGCCCCTGCAGAGCTGCCAGAACCTCTGGCCCAGTGTGGCTCCTGTCCCCCAAACACACCAGCGCAAGCACGGCATGGCATCTTTTTGCCTGCGTACTCGCGTAGCCCCTTGTACGCCTACGGAGCACCGCTGGTTCCGAGGACAGAGCACTCGAAGAGGACATGGAGGAAGAAGAAGAGGAGGGGGTGGAGGAGAGAGGTGTGTCACAACCAGTAGTAGCATTTTGGAGGCGTGGTGGCGGAACAACCTCCAACACTACTGCACCTTGTCCTGCATCCCTCCCAGCTGCCAATAGAGTGACCCAATGGGCCGTGAAAGAAAGATAACGTCCCTGTCCATGCCTGCTGGACCATGAGTCAGCGGTAATATGCACCTTACCGCTGACCGCCCTGTCCAGCGAGGCATGGACATTGCCTTCCACATGCCAGTAGAGAGACGGAATCGCCTTCCGTGAGAAAAAGTGGCGTTTGGGAACCTGCCACTGAGGAACCGCACATTGAACAAACTCACGGAAGGAGGCCGAGTCTATCAACTGAAAAGGCAGCAGTTGAAGTGCTAGCAATTTAGCCAAGCTAGCATTCAACCGCTGGGCATGTGGATGGCTGGGAGTATACTTCTTTCGACGGTCCAGCAGCTGGGGCAGGGAAATTTGCCTGCTACAATCGGACGTCGGTGTACTGCAAGTACTTGGTTGTGACACACCT
This sequence comes from Rana muscosa, assembly GCA_029206835.1. NCBI lineage: Eukaryota > Metazoa > Chordata > Amphibia > Anura > Ranidae > Rana > Rana muscosa. The sequence goes on along the minus strand of CM055117.1, from coordinate 1,025,375,271 downwards.
AATTCTACACCTTCAGTCCTCTCAGAGCAGCTTTCAGAGAGGACTGAAGATATAGTGGGGATGGAGATCCCAGCTGATGAGGAGCAAGGAGAGGTCCGCTTTGTTCTTTGGTGTGGGTCTTTTATGTGTGCTTGCCAACGAGCTGCATGGCAGGTCGACATATGTCTGCTCATGCTTGTGGTGCCCAAGCGGCTGATGTTTTGGCCACGCGAGATACGCTTGAGACAAATATTGCAAATAGCAGTGGTACGATCTGATGCACTCGTCTCAAAAAAGGCCCACACCAAAGAACTTTTGTGATAATGTGCAGAGGCAGCGCCCTGCACAGGCGGAGCTCTGCGGTGTGGTACAGTTGCTGTGCTGGCCTCTAGCTGGCCTCCAGGGGGCATCCTGCCTCGTTGGACATGTGACGCTGCATCCTCCTCCTCCTCCTCCTCTCTCCCTTCAGGCACCCACGTGGAGTCAGTGACCTCATCATCCCCTCCCTCTTCACCACTAGAGCAAACCTGGCAGTAAGCTGCAGCTGGTGGAACACTACTGCCAGATTGCTGTCCTTCAGCATCCCCTCTCTCTGCGCGCACACTACTGACTTCCTCAAGCTGGGTATCATCATCCGAGCCTTCGAATCGTTGGGCATCCTCCTGGAGCATGTACCCAACACTGTGCTCAAACAGTTCGGGGGACTCCTCAGGAGGACATGGTGGGTCTAGGGAAGGGGTGGCTGATGATGCCATTGAGTACGCGTTGGCAGCTGCTCTGCCAGTACCCTGAGCCTGGGTGAGAGAGGATGAGGAGGATGAGGAGGGCTTGGTCATCCATTCTACCAAGCCTTCGGCATGATGCGGCTCCACATGTCCAGCTGCCGAAAACAAAGACAAGCGTGTCCCATGGCCACGTGCTGATGACGATGCACGACCACGTCCACGGCCAGCACTGTTGTCTCTAGAAACAGAGCCTGCCTGCCCTGTGTTCTTGCCTCGGCACGCTCTGCCTCTCCTTGGCGGTCTTCCAGCCATTGTAGTCGGTAGTGTATATAGTATAAAAAATAGAACTCCTATGTGTGCTCACAACACACTGTAGGTCCTATGGGTGCTGACACTAACACACTATAGGTACTATGTGTGCTGCTGACAAGAAAATATAGGAGCTCTGTTTGCTGCCACTAACACACTAGAAGTCCTATGGGTGCTGCTGAGAAGAAAATATAGGAGCTCTGTTTGCTGCCACTAACACACTAGAAGTCCTATGGGTGCTGCTGAGAAGAAAATATAGGAGCTCTGTGTGATGCCACTAACACACTAGAAGTCCTATGGGTGCTGCTGAGAAGAAAATATAGGAGCTCTGTGTGATGCCACTAACACACTAGAAGTCCTATGGGTGCTGCTGAGAAGAAAATATAGGAGCTCTGTTTGCTGCCACCAACACACTAGAAGTCCTATGGGTGCTGCTGAGAAGAAAATATAGGAGCTCTGTGTGATGCCACTAACACACTAGAAGTCCTATGGGTGCTGCTGAGAAGAAAATATAGGAGCTCTGTTTGCTGCCACTAACACACTAGAAGTCCTATGGGTGCTGCTGAGAAGAAAATATAGGAGCTCTGTTTGCTGCCACTAACACACTAGAAGTCCTATGGGTGCTGCTGAGAAGAAAATATAGGAGCTCTGTGTGATGCCACTAACACACTAGAAGTCCTATGGGTGCTGCTGAGAAGAAAATATAGGAGCTCTGTTTGCTGCCACTAACACACTAGAAGTCCTATGGGTGCTGCTGAGAAGAAAATATAGGAGCTCTGTTTGCTGCCACTAACACACTAGAAGTCCTATGGGTGCTGCTGAGAAGAAAATATAGGAGCTCTGTTTGCTGCCACTAACACACTAGAAGTCCTATGGGTGCTGCTGAGAAGAAAATATAGGAGCTCTGTGTGATGCCACTAACACACTAGAAGTCCTATGGGTGCTGCTGCGAAGAAAATATAGGAGCTCTGTTTGCTGCCACTAACACACTAGAAGTCCTATGGGTGCTGCTGAGAAGAAAATATAGGAGCTCTGTTTGCTGCCACTAACACACTAGAAGTCCTATGGGTGCTGCTGAGAAGAAAATATAGGAGCTCTGTTTGCTGCCACTAACACACTAGAAGTCCTATGGGTGCTGCTGAGAAGAAAATATAGGAGCTCTGTGTGATGCCACTAACACACTAGAAGTCCTATGGGTGCTGCTGAGAAGAAAATATAGGAGCTCTGTGTGATGCCACTAACACACTAGAAGTCCTATGGGTGCTGCTGAGAAGAAAATATAGGAGCTCTGTGTGATGCCACTAACACACTAGAAGTCCTATGGGTGCTGCTGAGAAGAAAATATAGGAGCTCTGTTTGCTGCCACTAACACACTAGAAGTCCTATGGGTGCTGCTGAGAAGAAAATATAGGAGCTCTGTTTGCTGCCACTAACACACTAGAAGTCCTATGGGTGCTGCTGAGAAGAAAATATAGGAGCTCTGTTTGCTGCCACTAACACACTAGAAGTCCTATGGGTGCTGCTGAGAAGAAAATATAGGAGCTCTGTTTGCTGCCACCAACACACTAGAAGTCCTATGGGTGCTGCTGAGAAGAAAATATAGGAGCTCTGTGTGATGCCACTAACACACTAGAAGTCCTATGGGTGCTGCTGAGAAGAAAATATAGGAGCTCTGTTTGCTGCCACTAACACACTAGAAGTCCTATGGGTGCTGCTGAGAAGAAAATATAGGAGCTCTGTTTGCTGCCACTAACACACTAGAAGTCCTATGGGTGCTGCTGAGAAGAAAATATAGGAGCTCTGTGTGATGCCACTAACACACTAGAAGTCCTATGGGTGCTGCTGAGAAGAAAATATAGGAGCTCTGTTTGCTGCCACTAACACACTAGAAGTCCTATGGGTGCTGCTGAGAAGAAAATATAGGAGCTCTGTTTGCTGCCACTAACACACTAGAAGTCCTATGGGTGCTGCTGAGAAGAAAATATAGGAGCTCTGTTTGCTGCCACTAACACACTAGAAGTCCTATGGGTGCTGCTGAGAAGAAAATATAGGAGCTCTGTGTGATGCCACTAACACACTAGAAGTCCTATGGGTGCTGCTGCGAAGAAAATATAGGAGCTCTGTTTGCTGCCACTAACACACTAGAAGTCCTATGGGTGCTGCTGAGAAGAAAATATAGGAGCTCTGTTTGCTGCCACTAACACACTAGAAGTCCTATGGGTGCTGCTGAGAAGAAAATATAGGAGCTCTGTGTGATGCCACTAACACACTAGAAGTCCTATGGGTGCTGCTGAGAAGAAAATATAGGAGCTCTGTTTGCTGCCACTAACACACTAGAAGCCCTATGGGTGCTGCTGAGAAGAAAATATAGGAGCTCTGTTTGCTGCCACTAACACACTAGAAGTCCTATGGGTGCTGCTGAGAAGAAAATATAGGAGCTCTGTTTGCTGCCACTAACACACTAGAAGTCCTATGGGTGCTGCTGAGAAGAAAATATAGGAGCTCTGTGTGATGCCACTAACACACTAGAAGTCCTATGGGTGCTGCTGAGAAGAAAATATAGGAGCTCTGTTTGCTGCCACTAACACACTAGAAGTCCTATGGGTGCTGCTGAGAAGAAAATATAGGAGCTCTGTGTGATGCCACTAACACACTAGAAGTCCTATGGGTGCTGCTGAGAAGAAAATATAGGAGCTCTGTTTGCTGCCACTAACACACTAGAAGTCCTATGGGTGCTGCTGAGAAGAAAATATAGGAGCTCTGTGTGATGCCACTAACACACTAGAAGTCCTATGGGTGCTGCTGAGAAGAAAATATAGGAGCTCTGTTTGCTGCCACTAACACACTAGAAGTCCTATGGGTGCTGCTGAGAAGAAAATATAGGAGCTCTGTTTGCTGCCACTAACACACTAGAAGTCCTATGGGTGCTGCTGAGAAGAAAATATAGGAGCTCTGTTTGCTGCCACCAACACACTAGAAGTCCTATGGGTGCTGCTGAGAAGAAAATATAGGAGCTCTGTGTGATGCCACTAACACACTAGAAGTCCTATGGGTGCTGCTGAGAAGAAAATATAGGAGCTCTGTTTGCTGCCACTAACACACTAGAAGTCCTATGGGTGCTGCTGAGAAGAAAATATAGGAGCTCTGTTTGCTGCCACTAACACACTAGAAGTCCTATGGGTGCTGCTGAGAAGAAAATATAGGAGCTCTGTGTGATGCCACTAACACACTAGAAGTCCTATGGGTGCTGCTGAGAAGAAAATATAGGAGCTCTGTTTGCTGCCACTAACACACTAGAAGTCCTATGGGTGCTGCTGAGAAGAAAATATAGGAGCTCTGTTTGCTGCCACTAACACACTAGAAGTCCTATGGGTGCTGCTGAGAAGAAAATATAGGAGCTCTGTTTGCTGCCACTAACACACTAGAAGTCCTATGGGTGCTGCTGAGAAGAAAATATAGGAGCTCTGTGTGATGCCACTAACACACTAGAAGTCCTATGGGTGCTGCTGCGAAGAAAATATAGGAGCTCTGTTTGCTGCCACTAACACACTAGAAGTCCTATGGGTGCTGCTGAGAAGAAAATATAGGAGCTCTGTTTGCTGCCACTAACACACTAGAAGTCCTATGGGTGCTGCTGAGAAGAAAATATAGGAGCTCTGTGTGATGCCACTAACACACTAGAAGTCCTATGGGTGCTGCTGAGAAGAAAATATAGGAGCTCTGTTTGCTGCCACTAACACACTAGAAGTCCTATGGGTGCTGCTGAGAAGAAAATATAGGAGCTCTGTTTGCTGCCACTAACACACTAGAAGTCCTATGGGTGCTGCTGAGAAGAAAATATAGGAGCTCTGTTTGCTGCCACTAACACACTAGAAGTCCTATGGGTGCTGCTGAGAAGAAAATATAGGAGCTCTGTTTGCTGCCACTAACACACTAAAAGTCCTATGGGTGCTGCTGAGAAGAAAATATAGGAGCTCTGTTTGCTGCCACTAACACACTAGAAGTCCTATGGGTGCTGCTGAGAAGAAAATATAGGAGCTCTGTGTGATGCCACTAACACACTAGAAGTCCTATGGGTGCTGCTGCGAAGAAAATATAGGAGCTCTGTTTGCTGCCACTAACACACTAGAAGTCCTATGGGTGCTGCTGAGAAGAAAATATAGGAGCTCTGTTTGCTGCCACTAACACACTAGAAGTCCTATGGGTGCTGCTGAGAAGAAAATATAGGAGCTCTGTGTGATGCCACTAACACACTAGAAGTCCTATGGGTGCTGCTGAGAAGAAAATATAGGAGCTCTGTTTGCTGCCACTAACACACTAGAAGTCCTATGGGTGCTGCTGAGAAGAAAATATAGGAGCTCTGTTTGCTGCCACTAACACACTAGAAGTCCTATGGGTGCTGCTGAGAAGAAAATATAGGAGCTCTGTTTGCTGCCACTAACACACTAGAAGTCCTATGGGTGCTGTTGGGGTGCAATGCTGTGCTAACAGCACTGCGGTTGGTACTACTGCAATACTGTACTAACAGTAAGCACGCACCAGACTAATCCCCAGCAGCAGCTAATAACACACTAACTGTGCAATCAGCAGCAATGAACGATCAATGACTTAGGTAGCAATGGTTTAGCAAAGAAATAGCCAATGGTTTAGCAAAGAAGAGCAAATCTTTCAGTATCAAGCAAAGACAGAATCAGCAGACTAATCTCTCCTAAAGCCGGAACTCATGTGACCGGGGCCGATGGCGTGGCGGCCTTTTAAATGGTGGGGCGTGTACTAAAGCCCCTGAGCTGTAATTGGCTACAGGCGTCCTGCCTGTAGCCAATTATTGCTCTCCGAGTTTCGGGCGCTGTGATTGGCCAAGCATGCGGGGTCACAGTGCATGCTTGGCCAATCATCAGCCAGCAATGCACTGCGCCGGCCGCGCCGGCCGCAATGCATTGCCGCTCGCATCACACGAATGTGATGCGAACGGCCCAAATAGTTCTGGGCTCGACGAGCGAGCGAACGCCCGATGCTCGATTCGAACATGGGTTCGAATCGAGCACCGGGCCCATCCCTATTCAGTAAGTTTCTTTTCTTCCCTTTCTTCTTGATATTTCTTGGAGGCGGGATTGATAATACTGTGATTAATAAGAACTCCACAATCTGTTTTTAGATAAATGAATGCAACATCCCTGAGGAAGAACGTCTTTTATTATTATTTGAAACGCGTCGGATGAAGCCTGTTTCTGAGTGATTTTTGCAATCTTGAGTCACCGATCTAGGCATTGTATTCAAATTGTTCATATATGCTGATTTTTATGGAGATGGTTCTAGTCACCAATATTCTATTGTATTAATGTAAAATGATATTGTAATTTTTGTGAATAAATATAAAACAATTTTTTTTACATACTAAATTTCCTTTTCTTTCCTTGTTGCCTCAAAAATCCCCAAACAGAGGTTTTTTTCACCATATTTACCCGGGATGACGGCAACTATATGTGGGAACGCATGAGTTAACCTAATTTCAAACGATCAGAAATCTATCTTGCTCATCAGCAATATGTGTACCTTGCGACCAAGGAACAGACCTTGCTGGAAGAATACTGACTCCCTTTGCTTTAGAGATCGGTGATGAACTGTGATATACCACTGGATAGGCTCTATTCATCAACTTTGGAATTTTCCTAGCCTGAAAATGGGTTTTCTGAAGAAAAACAATCTGGCTCCGCATTTTGTCAAATCTCTGAGTAACCTTGACCTTTTTTCCGGAACATTAAGGCCTCTCACAATAAGGGTAGTTACCCTCACCGGAGAGGTCAGGCATGCCCCGGAAACAGGCATCTTGATCCCCCTCTAAAAATTGGAGATAGGGGTGGTGATGATAGGGGGGGTGAGACAAAATTGAGAGGGGTACTGGGAAAAAGGGAAGAAGAAAAAAGAAAAAAAAAAAGAGAAAAGGAGAAAAACAAAAAGGGAAAACCCTCTACTCCCCCAACCTAGCCCAATGGTACTGGGAGAAACCTATTTGGAGGTGTCATATAAAAGAAAGAGTTTTTTTGGGACTTTAAATGAGGCAGGGATCAAAGGGGTCACTGCCTCCATCCCTAATCAGATATTAATTATAGAGGAGGGAAGGGGGAGGGGGAGAGGTGGGACTTTATATGAAGCACACAGCAGTAAATTGAATAGTCAAGCGAGTAGAAAAAAAGTGGGATTTATTTTGCATTGTGCAATCATTTATAGCATACATTGGGCATACAGCCTCTCAACCATGAATGTTACGACGTTTACAAAGCAAATACATAAAACCACATAGCTTGATGTGCATTTAACATAATGAGTACAGAAATCGCATGATGCTAGTAACAGACAATTAAAAACATAATTGCGGTCAAAAAAAATAGGAAAGGGTCCATGGTAAGAAATGTTGGTAAGTAGTAGTGGCTCTACGCGTTTCGCGACCATATAGTCGCTCATCAGGAGCATAAACCATGGCATTAAAATCTAAAAAAGAAAAGAAATATATAGATCTAAATACCAGATAATTTGAGCTGGGCATTAAAGATGGTCAGGAGGATAAGGAATTTTTTTTAGGGGGGAGAAGGCAAGAGGGGTTCAATAGTTACAGAGAACTTACATCTGCACAACGTGCGAGCTTGGCGTGTCAACCGAAATCGCCATTGCGACTCTGGGCTCCCTCTCGAGGCACTGTAGAGGTCTGGAAAGGCAGCAGCAGCCACACAGGGGCACGTCCCAGGCAACTAATGTATGTGGATACCCTGCATAAGGGTGGAGAAAGTGGCCCCATATGGGGAACCTGAAAAATGAATAAATGTGAATGGTGTGAGGTGTAGTGATGTATAAAGGTTGAATGTAAAGAATGTGAAAAGTGTAGGGAAGGTGAGTGCAAGGAAGGTGAAGGGATGAATAAAAAATGAATTGAAAGTGTACGAAATAAAAAAGGGGCTAGGTGAAGGAGAGGGGAAATAGAGAAAATGAATATGAAAAACGAGGAAGAAGCTGAAAACAAAAATGAGAAAACAAACAGCAGCAAAAACACAAGGTGAGAAGGAAAGGGGGAGAGGTGGAAGGGAGAAAGTACCTGTGTTTTCAATGAAAGCCAGGGTCCATATGCATGTGAATGATCCAGGAGAAATGGGAAAAGTGATGTGATGTGAGTGAACAAGCCATGGGGGGTGCATATGTAGGTGTGCTGCCTCAGACAGACCAATCAGGCAACAAGGAGGCAGTGACAGACAGAGGGGAGGAGAACGCTTTCACCTGGACGGCTCAGCCGTCTGGCGATTAGCGCTGATTCAACTCCCCAGGATGTCTATCAGTGTGAAGTAAGCTGCCTAACATGGGGGAGGGAGAGATCTGCAAAAAGCTAGGCCGATAACACAGCCAAGGACGCACTGTCATAGATAGAAAGAATAGCGACCAAATTAGTCGCTGTTCGTTCATCTAACCATTAAAAAAAGGGAAATGAGGGATGAGGATAAAAAAAAAACTATATATTGAAAAAACAAAGAACAAAAACAAAAAAGGTAAAAGAATCACAGGGCCATTGAAGGCCAGCGTTTTTTTGGGGGGATATTGGGGATGTTACTGTAATGGACTACTGCTGTGTGCTTCCATCCCTATTTGTTTCATATAAAAGAAAGAGTTTTTTTGGGACTTTAAATGAGGCAGGGATCAAAGGGGTCACTGCCTCCATCCCTAATCAGATATTAATTATAGAGGAGGGAAGGGGGAGGGGGAGAGGTGGGACTCGAGAGGGAGCCCAGAGTCGCAATGGCGATTTCGGTTGACACGCCAAGCTCGCACGTTGTGCAGATGTAAGTTCTCTGTAACTATTGAACCCCTCTTGCCTTCTCCCCCCTAAAAAAAATTCCTTATCCTCCTGTAAAATGTACAATATAGTTGTGGTATAGAGAAAAACAAACAAACAAAAAAAAAACTAAAGAAGAAAAAAAAATTAAGAAAAGAAAACCAACAAGAAATCAAGCCAATTCATACTCAAAAATCAAGTATTATCCAACCAATTAGGAACTTGGATTGGTTCACACCCCAGAAACCTAAACAAATCTTGAAGTTGATCCTGGGTGTGAAGTGTAAAAGAGTTGTTTTCTTTCTTGATCCTCAAATGAAATGGGTGCCCCCAGGAGTATGTCGCCCCAGATGCATGAACGTTTTCTTGAAGTATAAGACAAAAATAAAAAAAATAGAGTAACAGCCTCTCACTGGTAATATTCATAGATCTGAATCTGAGAACATATGCTACAGTATATGCACAAAAAGGGTAAATAGAAATGACCAATAGTACCATAGGTAAAATCTCGGTGGTCCGTGTAAAGAACAGCAAACGTGTCTGTCCATTAATACGTAATCTGTTCAGAAAGATAATAGTATCCTGTCAGAAACACTCCAAAATGATGCAGAAACGACTATGAAGGGACATGCATTGCATACTAGCACATTATGAAATACTTACCGTAGAACAAAGCCCTCTTCCCCTAGTCTTCCTTCTGGGTTTGCGGGCTCTGGCTATATGGGTGCCCGTAACCACATGCATGTTGGAGCCCACGGCTGCAGCACGGAGCTCTGAAGGTCCAGCACAGTATGCCGGACCTTCAGAGCGCATGCACTGGTGACCTCACCGGCTGCATGCAGTATGAATATCTCCTAAACAGTGCAAGTTTAACAGATATTCACCGTACCTACAGATAAGCCTTATTATAGGCTTACCTGTAGGTACAACTTAAAAAAAAAAGAGTTTGCTACCACTTTAATATAGCCAGTATTGCAAAAAAAAAAAAAGTAAAAAAAAAGGAGAAGGGAAATGAGGGTAAGAGGGAGAAGAGGAAAGGAATGGGAGGGGAACAGAAGGACAAGCGGTGAGGATGAGGACAGGGAATGCATACTGTATGTGTCCATCTTCCTACCCTCTGCACCAAATTGATAAGCAGGCCAATACAAGTCTTGAATAAGATCATGGACAGCTGTAGTCAACCTGTACAATCAGAGAGAGAGCGGGATTGCTCTTTCCTCATACTAGTCAATTGGAATGCAAAAACAGCTTGAAACAGGTTGATTAAGCCCAATTATTGCCCCCTCTGTCTGATGTTTAAATCTAGCTTGCAAGACTTACACCCCTTATCCAAGTAGAAATTCACCATAGGGCTGAGGGATCTGTAATTGGTAAGCATACTTGCACCATTTAGCAAGACCTGCCTACCCTTGTCCATGCTACAGTGCCACTTTAAATAGTATATCCAATCTGCATCAGTAAGTTTATCAAGCCTAAAGGTCCAGTTGTTTTCCTAATGGCTTGATCTTTGCAAGTCAGAATGCATACAAATGCTTGTATTTAGCAAGTGTTAGGTCCACTTTAACAAGGGGCCATGACAGGGGGTCGAGTTTTTTAAGTTTTATCTAAGTTGCAAACATTTATTAAAGAAAAGAAAAAAAACAAAGCACAGCATGCCAAGAATGTCAAACTGAATAGAAACAATTTAAATCATAGCGCACAAACAAAGAACTTAACATTGTGCTTTTTAAAGGTTATCTGTCAACCAACAGCTTTGCAGTTTGTCATATTGCTTTGGTGACACACTGAGATGCTAAGACATTTTCGACATTCTGGACTAATTCCGACATGCCTGGTTATTTTTTGTATTTCGCTGTGTTCCTCTGTTATGTTATAGTAGTTATAAAGGTGCATTTGGCTAATTCCTGAAGGCTTGTGGGTTAGTGTACAATAACCAATGGCAGCTGCGTAATTCATCTTTCCTTAATTTGATAGTAAACCTTCAGTTTTTTTTATCAACTTCAGTAGCTGATTTAATCACTTACTGAGTACATAGTTGCCAACAGTCTCGATTTGTCCGGGACATTCCCGGAAATCAGACCAATGTCCCAGGCTGAGCGTGTCTCAGGCAAAATCCCCAAAAAATGGCCTGTCCCAGACATCGGGCAAACACAGATCCCTCCCCCTACCTCCTCTGGCTGCCAAAGGAGAAAAGCTGTTTAACGGCTTAGTAATAGGGATTCTGGTGCAAGGAAGTCAGGTGGAGCCTGCCTCTCAGTGTGATTGGGTGGGACTCGTGAGGGGGCATGGCCAGCCTCGATTGGGAGATCGCACAAGTGCGCCTTGAGTCTGGCCAGGTGCAGCATGTGTGTGAGGAAGGAGCAGTCTGCGGCAACACAGAGAGAGCGGACACGACCAGAGGTAAAATAGTGCTTACTCCAACTGTGCCTAATAGCAGGGCCTGGTGGGAAGGTAAGGAAAGCCTGGGCTGAGGAGAGAGTGCGGAGCCAGGGGATGGGAACATTCCAAATACCACTGTCCTCAACTACCATTGCCATTCTAAACAATGCCCCCTCTGCTTTCATCTTAAATTTTGTCAGACTGCAGCAAAGGGCAGCGCTAGCCTATTGGTTGTTCGCAAGGAGAGAACAGCAATGGAGGGCCAGGAGGAAACAGTAATTGGGCGCCAAGAGAGAACAGTAATGGGAGGCAGTAATGGGAGGCCGGGAGACAACAGTAATGGGTGGCCAGGAGAGAACAGTAATGGGTGGCCAGGAGACAACAGTAATGGGTTGCCAGGAGAGAACAGTAATGGGGGCCAGGAGAGAACAGTAATAGGGGGCCAGGAGAGAACAGTAATAGGGGTCCACGAGAGAACAGTAATAGGGGTCCACGAGAGAACAGTAAAGGGGGGCCAGGAGAGAACAGTAATAGGGGGCCAGGAGAGAACGTTAATAGGGGGCCACGAAAGAACAGTAATGGGGGGCCAGGAGAGAACAGTAATGGGGGGCCCAGGATAAAACAGTAATAGGGTGCCAGGAGAGAACAGTTTAGCACAGGGGACCAGGATCTTGTTTAAGTTGTCCTCTTTCCCAGCCACTCTCTCCTCTCCCCTGTCCGTCTTCCGAGCATAATAAAAACTTTCTACAGACCTCGATCAGCGTGTGTCCCTGCTTCCCCCTCCTTCTCTTGCGTGTGTAAACAGAGCCGATGAGAAGGAGGAGGCTGTGTTGATCAACCATGCTGAAACAGGCTGCCATCAGGAAGGGGAGAAACATCAGATGGCTAAGCAGACTTGTGACTCTCGGTGCAGTCTGGTCTGCATAATGTGTCCGTGTCTCGGGCAGATGAAAACCTGAACACATCATTCAAAAACCGGACTGTCCGGGAGAAAACCGGGCAGGTGGCAACCCTACTCCCAGAACATATTCACCTTTCCTTTGCTTCCACACTGCTCTAACGAGCAGGGCTGGCCCAAGACATTGTGCTGCCTGGGCCCAAGAATGAAATGCTGCCCACCCCCCCCCCCCAAAAAAAAAATCCTATGCCCATCCAGCAAAGAGACGTTTCCATAAAGCAAAGAGACAGCCCAATATATTCAGCAAGAGACATCCCATATATTCAGCAAAGAGACATGCCCCTTCTAGGGTGACCACGCATTTTGCAGGTCTGTCCCGGGCACATTCATTCCAGGACAATACAGTGTCCCGGAATGAAACTGACACAGCCACCCCCCGTGCCAATCTGATGCCCCCAAAAAAGGCCGCCACATCACCTCTTTACTCACTGACAGTACTTGTCCTGGCCGGGAATGCCTGGAGGAGCACAATCCCCGCCCCCTGCATGTGATTGGAGAAATCATAAATCCCACCTCTTGTGTCCAATCACTGTGCTGTGATTCGTTACAGAACAAGCTGATGTTTGGGAAGGGGGGGGGGGGTGTCCCTGAATGGTAGTTTAAAAATGTGGTCACTCTAGCTCCTTCCTGCAAAGAGTATTGTGTAGCACCACGAAAGCTCCCCCCTTTCTCTCCACTGCCACCGACCAGCTACGCTCTGATCCCAGCTCAGTGATGCAACATGCTGCAACAACAGCGCTGCATTGACCACATTTACAAACTGCCATTCAGGGATACCGCCCTTCCTTCCCAAAAAAAGATGAGGGGGGGGGGGGCGGGTGTAGTCTCGCTGACAGGGAATTTGGCAGCGGGTGATTTGTCGGCGAATGGCTGGTGTTAGCACTTAAATCATCCTGACATCATGCTTGATATGGTGTCAGGATGATCAAATCACATTATTTCTATTACTACATTGTAATATATAATGAAATAGTTTAACTCACCATAATGCGGAATCAGTGGGAACCCTGAGTTTGTCATTTGCCACCATTGCTTGCCACCAGATGCAGCTGTGCCACTTGCCACCCATAGCCTGCCACAACATGCAGCCTGTCACTTGTCACCAATGCCTGTCACCAGATGCAGCCTGTCACTTGTCACCAATGCCTGTCACCAGATGCAGCCTGTCACTTGTCACCAATGCCTGTCACCAGATGCAGCCTGTCACTTGTCACCAATGCCTGTCACCAGATGCAGCCTGTCACTTGTCACCAATGCCTGTCACCAGATGCAGCCTGTCACTTGTCACCAATGCCTGTCACCAGATGCAGCCTGTCACTTGTCACCGATGCCTGTCACCAGATGCAGCTTGTCACTTGTCACTGATGCCTGTCAACAGATGCAGCCTGTCACTTGTCACCATTGCCTGTCACCAGATTCAGCCTGTCACTTGTCACCGATGTCTGTCACCAGATGCAGCCTGTCACTTGTCACCATTGCCTGTCACCAGATGCAGCCTGTCACTTGTCACTGATGCCTGTCAACAGATGCAGCCTGTCACTTGTCACCATTGCCTGTCACCAGATGCAGCCTGTCACTTGTCACCATTGCCTGTCACCAGATGCAGCCTGTCACTTGTCACTGATGCCTGTCAACAGATGCAGCCTGTCACTTGTCACCATTGCCTGTCACCAGATGCAGCCTGTCACTTGTCACCAATGTCTGTCACCAGATGCAGCGTGTCACTTGTCACCAATGCCTGTCACCAGATGCATCCTGTCACTTGTCACCATTGACTGTCACCAGATGCAGCCTGTCACTTGTCACCAATGTCTGTCACCAGATGCAGCGTATCACTTGTCACCAATGCCTGTCACCAGATGCAGCCTGTCACTTGTCACCATTGACTGTCACCAGATGCAGCCTGTCACTTGTCACCATTGACTGTCACCAGATGCAGCCTGTCACTTGTCACCATTGCCTGTCACCAGATGCAGCCTGTCACTTGTCACTGATGCCTGTCAACAGATGCAGCCTGTCACTTGTTACCATTGTCTGTCACCAGATGCAGCCTGTCACTTGTCACCGATGCCTGTCACCAGATGCAGCCTGTCACTTGTCACCGATGCCTGTCACCAGATGCCGCCTGTCACTTGTCACCGATGCCTGTCACCAGATGCAGCCTGTCACTTGTCACCGATGCCTGTCACCAGATGCAGCCTGTCACTTGTCACCGATGCCTGTCACCAGATGCAGCCTGTCACTTGTCACCGATGCCTGTCACCAGATGCAGCCTGTCACTTGCCACTGATGCCTGTCACCAGATGCAGCCTGTCACTTGTCACCGATGCCTGTCACCAGATGCAGCCTGTCACTTGCCACTGATGCCTGTCACCAGATGCAGCCTGTCACTTGTCACCAATGCCTGTCACCAGATGCAGCCTGTCACTTGCCACTGATGCCTGTCACCAGATGCAGCCTGTCACTTGTCACCGATGCCTGTCACCAGATGCAGCCTGTCACTTGTCACCGATGCCTGTCACCAGATGCAGCCTGTCACTTGCCACTGATGCCTGTCACCAGATGCAGCCTGTCACTTGTCACCGATGCCTGTCACCAGATGCAGCCTGTCACTTGTCACCGATGCCTGTCACCAGATGCAGCCTGTCACTTGTTACCAATGCCTGTCACCAGATGTAGCCTGTCACTTGTCACTGATGCCTGTCACCAGATGCAGCCTGTCACTCAGCCTGGCTCTCTCTCCCTCCCCTTCAGATGGGCATGCTGGGGGGCTGCAGTTTCCCCCCTAGAATTGCAATGGGCCAGCCATTTGCACTACACATCCCATAATCCTCTTTTCTCCTTTTAGTTTTTTTCCCTGGCCAATGGGAGAAAAAGGGGGAAGAAACATAGCGGTGGCTGTCCTAGGAACAGCAGCATGAGGAGGAGAAGGAGGGGGGAGAAGAGCCCGCAGCTGCTCTCTCTCCACACACACAGACGCTCCGATCTCATGCTGTTACATACAGGGAGGAGGTGGGTGGAGCTAGCGGAGGAGGAGGAAGTGAAATACTCTCTGCAATGAATGATGGGCCTCTCTCTCCTTACGTCACTGGTTGCTAGACACAAAGCGCTCCGCAGCTAGCAACCAGTTTGGGCAGTGAAGCAGGGGCCGCTGGTGAGACCCTTGAAGTGCTCTTGCCACTGCGGCCAGTGACAGCGGCGCCGACGATGCAGTACAGTATGACACTGCACACTAGATGGAGGGAAACCCAGGTCCTCAGGCAGTGCGCCCCTGTTGCCGCCCCTCTTAAAGTGCCGCCTGGGACCATGGTCCCATCGGGTCCCATGGTAGGGCCGGCCCTGCTAACGAGGTCACACATATCACTGTCTATAGCACTGAGAGCACCACCGGTTTTCTCTCTTTAGTGTGCTTAAGGGTGTACAGTTCTGTTCATTTAATTCACTGGTTGCAAGCTAGCTGAGCAAATAACACCTGTCACTGCACCCCAAAGCCCCAGTTACTGCAGCTTTATGCCAGCTAGCAACTCTGTCACTGGATACTCCAGCATTACTCCCCCAATCCCTGTCCTCTTTGTGAGCAGTACAGAGACATGCACAGAGGAGGGGAGGATGAACATGGGATTTCTGGGCTCTCTCCCCACTTTCTCCTCCATCGGGTTACCTCGCCTTCTCCCCAGTACAGCCTGTAGAAGTCAGCCAGTCCTCAATCCTCCATCCTTTGGGGTGCAGTGCACACTGTGTGTGTTCTAGGGGAAGACGGAGGAGTTGCACACTTTTGAAAGGGATGCTTTCTATGTAGCAGAAATTTTTGAAAACGTAAAAATTCTAATTTATGTTACCCTATTAAGCTGCTTTTGCAGCTTGAGATGGTGTGGTTGGGGGAGGTCAGTATATACACGTCTTAACTCCCACTTTTATGGCCCCCCCAACCACAAGTGTAAATTAGGTCTTTATGCCGCGTACACACGGCCGTTTTTCTCGTCGAGAAAAACGACATTTTTCCCATTCAACGAGAAAAACGATCGTCTGTGGGCTTTCTGTCGTTTTTTTCGACGAGAAAAACGGCATTAAAAACGACGAGAAAAATTAGAACATGTTCTAATTTTTCTCGTCGTTTTTTTCGACATGTTTTCCGCGGCAGTGTTTCCCATAGGGAAACACTGCCGCGGAGCCCACAGACGGTCGTTTTTCTCGTCAAGAGAAAAAATTACGTGAAAAACGACCGTGTGTGGGGAACAAGCTGTTCCCCCGTTTTAAATGACATTATTCACGGCGTTTTTTTAACCGCCGTGAATAATGATCGTGTGTACGCGGCATTAGGATAAGAGTTTTACTTGAAATGCAACACCAATATTTATCAACCCTCCTGCCTAAACTTTTGAACCTCTATAGGCCTCAATGCACATAACCATCCGTACACCCAGGCAAAGGGCCGTCTTCACCAGTGTGGGATGGCCAGGTGTTCCATGCAGTCGCATGCAGGCAGCATGTTAAAATCAGTGACAGGTGTGTGTCTGCATGGACCTGCATAGATCTCCAAGTGAATCCCCAAGTGTACATCCATACAAGTGAAGACAATCCTACATTCATCCATGGATCAATACTGCCATATTATTATTGTGAACATCAGTGGCGGCTGGTGGTATTTTTTTTTGGGAGGGCAAAAAATCCACCCATTGCTACCCCCCCTCCAGTCAGTCGATCGCCAGCCCCGCACTTACCCCATCTAGGTCACGGTCAGCGCTTCCTCCATGCAGCGGCTTCACCCTGTGTCTCCTCCTCCTGGTGCTTCACAGCGGCTTTCTCTGTGTCTCCTCCCACCTCCTCCTCAGCGGCCAATAGGATCACTTCTCCTTTCGGCCAATCGGGTGATGGGTCTCAGGCAATAGCAAATATTAATTCACACAAATGGGGGGGTTTGGGGCGCTGTGCCTCGAGCCCACCCTTTTTAAAGCCTATTAGAGCCTCTGGCTCTAATCACGTGATTCTAAAAAAACAAAAAAAAAAAACAATTGGAATCCATGCGTGCGGTGCCCCGCATTTAGATTAGAGGGCCGGACGCATTTATTAGAGGGGCGGCGCCTCTGCACCCTGTATGGATGAGCCGACACTGGTGAACATGCAATCTCAATATCAGAGTGAAACTAAGGGGAAAACTAAAACTCTTCTTTATTCTTTTTGTTTTTATAAGTATAGGATAGGAACATTGAAATGAATGGTTCAAATGACAATTTTCTTTCTTATTTCTTCATATATACACATAAGATATATATATATATATATATATATATATATATATATCTATCTATATATCTATATATCTTATGTATGTGTATATATATATATATATATATATATATATATATATATATATATATATATTGTACAGGACGCCAAGGTTGGGTCCTGGACGGGTAGCACCAATATTTGGGTTGTGGTTCCTTTAAGGAGTTGTGATGGTGTTCAGGAGGTCACCCAGAATGGGTGAGGAATTCCCGGAAAAAGAAGTAGTCCAGAGAGGACTGGCTCGCAGTCCTCTTTGTCTTGATAGAGAGTTATTTGGGGCCCGGAATTTCGGAGGCTCTAAAGTGATATTCGGGTGAGATAGAGCCTCCACTCCTGACCACTGAGAGTCAGCACACAGGGGGTTAAAGGCTTATGGGCAGACTGGGCAGACTGGTTAGAGATGATAGAAAGAACAGTCAAATAAAGACTCACTAAAACCAAGGTGTGCAGAATACCATCTCTGAATGCACAACACATCGAACCTTGAAGCAAATGGGCTACAGCAGCAGAAGACCAAACCAGATGCCACTCCTGTCATTTAAGAACAGAAAACTGAGGCTACAGTTTGTTCAGGCTCACCAAAATTGGACAATAAAAGACTGGAAAAATGTTGCCTGGTCTGATGAGTCTTGATTTCAGCTGCGACATTCAGATGGTAGGGTCACAATTTGGCGTAAACCAAATGAAAGCATAAATCATTTAAAGAGACCCTCTACCGCAACTAATTTATTAAACTGATTGTGGACCACATCCCTTTATACATAGAGTCAGAACATGAATTCCGCAGATTGGGACGTTAAACCGGGGCACAAACGGTTTGATAGTAAAAAAGTATTCAAAATTCATTGCACATTGATATTGTATAACAACATGAACATGGAGATATACGCAAAACAAACACAAATATTGGGAACAGAAATGGAAACCAGCTGCAAGGAAAAGCTCAAAGCTTTGTCAGACAGACAGAACGACCAACGCATTTCGAAAAACAAAATGCAGATCTTCTTCAGGGACAGAGGGCTTGCGGGTTCCAGATCCATAGCTTATATCCCAAATGTATATAAGCTCCACCCATAAAGACGAAGAACATAACTCAAAAATAAAATAAAAAGAAAGCCATGTCCGTCAGAGCAGTGCACAAGCAACAGAAAACGTGAATGACATCAGCCAGAGGTCCGTATAATGTGGAATGGTCTTATTGTGTAACTTAGTGGTATAACTCTATATAGACCATAGCTATAGAGGAGAGGTAGAATAGTGCTTTCCCCTTGATACACGTTCGGTTGATGGAGAGTGTATATCAAAAATTAAATCATCCAGAACATCATGGGTTAAAGATGGTTGTATCCATGTATCTATCAGCCAAATATCTGGACGTACCTTATGGATCTTAAAGTTGGAGTCAAAATGATGTGGCTGGAGATGTGGCTGGTGGTGTCTGGCAAGGTAGAGCAGAGACTGCCACGGTTCCAGCAGGTGGTGGTGGTGTAATGGTGTAAGGCATACTTTCTTGGCACAATTTGGGCCCCTTTAGTACCAATTGAGCATCGTTTAACCTCTTGCCTACTGGGCACTTAAACCCCCTTCCTGCCCAGACCAATTTTCAGTGCTGTCACTCTTTGAATGACAATTGCGTTGTCATGCAACACTGTACCCAAATTACATTTTTATTATTTTTTTTCACACAAATAGAGCTTTCTTTTGCTGGCATTTAATCACTGCTGGGTGTTTTTATTTTTTGCTAAAAAACAAAACAATAAAAGACCTGAAAATGTTGAAAAATTTTTTTTTCATAGTTTGTTATAAAATTTTGATAACAGGCAATTTTTCTCCTTCATTGATGTGTGCTGATGAGCCTGCACTGGTGGACATTGATGGGCACTGATAGGCTGCAGTGATGGGCACTAATAGGCTGCACTGATAGGCACTGATAAGGCGGCAATAATGGGCTCTGATAGATGGCACTGATAAGCACTGAGGAGGCAGCACTGATGGCCACTGATAGGTGACACTGAGAGGTGGCACTGATGGTTGGCACTGATGGTTGGCACTGATAGGTGACACTGAAGGGCCCTGATAGGTGGCACTGATATGCGGCACTGCTAGGTGGCACTGATGGACACTGATGGGCACTGGTAGATGACCCTGATAGGCAGCACTGGTCAGTGGCACTAATGATGAGGCACTGATGGGCATTAATTGACAGCACTGGTAGGCATTGATAGGTGGCACTGGTGGGCAAAGAGTGGTGGCACTGTGAGCACTAGTAGGTGGCACAGTGGGCACTGGTAGGTGGCACTGGTGGGTACTGATAAGTATCACTGGCAGTTGGCACTGGTGGGCACAGATGAGGCAGCCGTGGCTCTCTGTGTGAGGGACTGATGTCCCTCTGGCAGAAGCCGGTGATCGGCTTTTTTTCCCCTCACAGCGTGAGTGGAAAAAAATACAGATTACCGATCTTCTGTTTACATCACGTGATCAGCTCTCATTGGCTGACAGCTTATCACGTGGTAAGGGGCCTTCCCAGAATAGTTGAAGCTGTTATAATTGCAAAGGGTGGGCCAACTCAATATTGAACCCTACGGACTAAGACTGAGATGCCATTAAAGTTTATGTGCGAGTAAAGGCAGGCGTCCCAATACTTTTGGTATGTATATATGTATATATATATATATATATATATATATATACAGTGGGTATGTAAAATATTCAGACCCCCTTAAATTTTTCACTCTTTGTTATATTGCAGCCATTTGCTAAAATCATTTAAGTTAATTTTTTCCCTCATTAATGTACACACAGCACCCCATATTGACAGAAAAACACAGAATTGTTGACATTTTTGCAGATTTATTAAAAAAGAAAAACTGAAATATCACATGGTCCTAAGTATTCAGACCCTTTGCTCAGTATTTAGTATTTGCACCTGTAGCGGGTACTTACTTTCCCGGGGTAATTTTTGAATTTTTCAGTGTTCCCGGCGGCCCACTGGGTGGCGCTGTCACCATGGGCTGATGGATGGATACCGCTGTGTGCTGAGCCTCCTTTTTGTCCTCTCTCGGCAGCGGTATGGTGGGGCGGGGAACCCGCCGTGCTTGCTGGGAGGGGGTATAAAGGGGCCGGCCATCTTGGTCACGGGGTCAGAGTCCCAGGCACCTTCAGCCTGCGGACGGTGGTTCATGTCCGTCCTCTAGGCGGCCTAGGCCTAGAGGACCACCGGAGATCGTGTTCCACCTCAGGCACCTTTAGTCCTGGGGTGAGGTACTTGGATGGAGGTCCGGAGCTCAGTGCCCAACACTGAGTTCCGCGAGGGAAGGATCCTAAGGCACTCCAGGGATGGATGCCTGAATCCAAGGTGGGCGTAATGGACCGGGAAGAGCTCCTCATCTGAAGACCCGGTGCAGCATACTGCCGGTGACAGGTGATTCTCTTGTCGGAGACCATCCGGAAGGAGAATTTCCCTTGTGCGGAGACCATAGCCCACTCTCAGGGAGGAGAGTGGAGGATCGAATTTGTGTCTGGGCCTATTCGCACCCACACCTCCTTTTCCGTTCTCTAGCCAAGGGAGTCCATGTTATGTTCTACAATAAAAGTGTGTTGGACGTTCATGGTGTGGGGCTCAATTTCTGGCAGACGAGGTTCACGGAGACTCTTGGAGGGAGGATCCAGATGCACAGCACAGACCCGAAGGTAAAAACAACAGAGACATTGCTGATACCACATCACACCTGTGGTAGAAGCCTGGCGTAGCTCACTCTCTCCCTCCCCTATCATACCCCTAGACCAGAGACAGTGCGAGTTGAACTTTAATAGAGGGGACTGGGACGAGGGTGTCCGCTACACACCCTTTTGATCTAATACAGCCATGAGTCTTTTTGGGAAAGATGCAACAAGTTTTTCACACCTGGATTTGGGGATCCTCTGCCATTCCTCCTTGCAGATCCTCTCCAGTTCTGTCAGGTTGGATGGTAAACGTTGGTGGACAGCCATTTTTAGGTCTCTCCAGAGATTCTCAATTGGGTTTAAGTCAGGGCTCTGGCTGGGCTATTCAAGAACAGTCACGGAGTTGTTCTGACGCCACTCCTTTGTTATGTTTGCTGTGTGCTTAGGGTCATTGTCTTGTTGGAAGGTAAACCTTCGGCCCAGTCTGAGGTCCTGAGCACTCTGGAGAAGGTTTTCGTCCAGGATATCCCTGTATCTGGCCGCATTCATCTTTCCCCCCGATTGCAACCAGTCGTCCTATATCTGCAGCTGAAAAACACCCCCACAGCATGATGCTGCCACCACCATGCTTCACTGTTGGTACTGTATTGGACAGGTGATGAGCAGTGCCTGGTTTTCTCCACACATACCGCTTAGAATTAAGGCCAAAAAGTTCTATCTTGGTCTCATCAGACCAGAGAATCTTATTTCTCACCATCTTGGAGTCCTTCAGGTGTTTTTTTTTAGCAAACTCCATGCTTTCATGTGTCTTGCACTGAGGAGAGGCTTCCGTCGGGCCACTCTGCCATAAAGCCCTGACTGGTGGAGGGCTGCAGTAATGGTTGACTTTCTACAACTTTCTCCCATCTCCCGACTGCATCTCTGGAGCTCAGGAGGGAATAAACCCAAAAAGGGCACAAGTACCCCCCGGTACAACGGGACTTTTAAGGGCAAACAGAAAAAAAGAAATTGTTTTGTAAAAAAATATATATCATTTATTTAAAGGAAACCATTTTTTTAGAAAAGGGTAAAAGATATGCACATATCAAAAAAGTGTATGGACACAATGATAATTGTACATGTCAAACATAGATTTACAATGGAACATTCAGACATGAAGTACACATATTCCAATAGAAAAAACAAACAAACAACTCCTTTAGCCTGACATGTTTCAGGAATATCAATCCTTTCTTCGGAGGCTCTTGATAGGAGAGAGTATAATTATGTTTCACGGATGAAACCGGTATCTATGCATGTAGGAATGTTCCATATTAAATTTGAAATCAAGGACATGAAAAAGTCCTGCAGATAAAAGAAAAAAGGGGAAAAAACACAAAAACAAAAACAAAGCCGCCGTTGCAACCCTTGTGGGAAAAAAGAAACCCACATCAAAGCCCGGATCGGCTCACGCAGGGGTCCCAAGTCGGCACTCTCAGAGAACCAAAACCATGCGGGGGGTCTGGAGACGAAATTCACAGTGCCTGCTGGTCAGCGGTGCCAGAAATAGGAAAAACTTGCCCACGGTAAAGTACTGGTGTTTTGGGGTTAGCTGCAGAGCTGCATATACTGCATCTCTGGAGCTCAGCCACAGTGATCTTTGGGTTCTTCTTTACCTCTCTCACCAAGGCTCTTCTCCCCTGATAGCTCAGTTTGGCCGGACGACCAGCTCTAGGAAGGGTTCTGGTCGTCCCAAACGTCTTCCATTTAAGGATTATGGAGGCCACTGTGCTCTTAGGAACCTTAAGTGCAGCAGAAATTTTTTGTAACCTTCGCCAGATCTGTGCCTTGCCACAATTCTGTCACTGAGCTTTTCGGGCAGTTCCTTTGACCTCATGATTCTCATTTGCTCTGACATGCACTGTGAGCTGTAAGGTCTTATATAGACAGGTGTGTGGCTTTCCTAATCAAGTCCAATCAGTATAATCAAACACAGCTGGACTCAAATGAAGGTGTAGAACCATCTCAAGGATGATCAGAAGAAATGGACAACACCCGAGTTAAATACATGAGTGTCACAGCAAAGGGTCTGAATACTTAGGACCATGTGATATTTCAGTTTTTCTTTTTTAATAAATCTGAAAAAATGTCAACAATTCTGTGTTTTTATGCCAATATGGGGTGCTGTGTGTACATTAATGAGGAAAAAAAATGAACTTAAATGATTTTAGCAAATGGCTGCAATATAACAAAGAGTGAAAAATTTAAGGGGGTCTGAATACTTTACGTACCCAATGTATGTATATATATATATATATATATATATATATATATATATATGTTAGAAGGCCAGGATGCTGGCCTGAATTTATGGGAGGAGCCCAGGGGGCTATTTAACCAGCCCACTTACCTGCAGTCTTCGTTGGTTTCCTGTGAGTGATAATGGATCTCACTGGGCCGACTCTTACCAGCTCACCTCATGTTTGTGAGTCCTGGCGTTTCGATCGCAGGGCATTTCGGCGTCTTCGTTCGTGGTCTTCGTCGGCGGTTCCCGCTCACTATCGCAGGTACTTTTCGAATCTTTTGCGTCGGGTACAATCTTAGTAATGCTTCCTGTCCTGCATTCCTTTCTTTAAAAGTCTGCTTCTGAGTTATTGTCTGTCCCATACATACGATTCATTTATAAATCCAAACCTCCGAGTCGCTTTCGGTCATTGTCCGATATCACTCGCCGTAGGTTTCACTGGACGTAAAGATTCACTGTCCATAAGGTTGCCGTCTCTTCCAGTTGGGAAAAAAAAAAAGAAAGAAGGGAGACTCTAATTAGTCCCACCTGCTGCCTCTCTGCACTGGTTAGCCTGGGGGGAGGGGTGATTGATTGGTGTTCAGTTTTAGAGTAAAGGGCGGCATACACTATACAACCAATTCGTATTACATTAATTCTATACTCCTCGCTATCGATTCGTATCGGATTCCTTTCGTATATTTACGAACTGATTCGGGTCACATACGTTGCATACTTTCCATCGTTGCCATTTGTTGTTTGCCTTCATGCCGTGTGTTTTAGTTCCCGCAGCGGAACTTGCGTATCGTTTGTACACGTTTTTTCCTCTCACTCGTTTACCAAACCAAAGTAATTTTTTGTGCGTCATGCATGGCGCAACACCACACTTTTTGGATGTCTTGGACACCCACCATGCTTTTCGTACATCAAGTTTTCAAACTGTCACAGGTAGGATTCGTGCAATTTCTTTGCTTAACGCACTGTTTGCCAGGTAAACCATGTCATCAAAACCCCGCTGTGGAACTTGCGAGTCATTAGTCAAGTCTCCATATGCAGCCTTATTTCAGCCTCGTGCAAGACCAGTCTTGTCGTGCAATTCGTGAACACAAACGCAGAGCTGTTTATCAGTTTAGTTTTGTGCTTTTTTTTTTTTTTTTCCCTCTTTCTTGTTGTTTCACGCCAAGTAGTAGGCTTATGTCACTTAGAATGCACTGTCTATCATTACAGTTATTTTACTTTGCATTACCCTCCGGTCGAATCTAGTCGCATCAGCGACTCACTGGTTCGTCCCCGCTAGTTTGCCATCTCATTCCACTGATAGTAATTTCACTTGTCTCATCTCGCACACCCTTCTCTCTCCTCATAAAACCCTGCACATAGCTACTGATTTGTCTTGCATCGATAGTGATTTCCTCTGCATCATTCTGATATGAATCCAAGTCGCATCCACAATGCACCGATTCGTCCCGGCGGGCCCTAGTTGCTGGCCTCATTTTAGTACATGCTCCAGAGTTCGCTCCTTGTCAGCCGCACATGCGGCGCACCGTCTCATGCCTAGATCATGGGAGAATTCTGTCATTCACGTCACCATCACGCATCTGAGTTGAATCCACGCGCATTCTTATGTGCAGGTTCGTCCCATACATGTCCCAGTTGCTGGCCTCATTTCAGTACATGCTCCAGAGTTTGCTTGCTGATAGTCACACAGCGCAGCACGATTCATGCCTCTGTCATGGAAAATTTCTGTCCCTCATGTCACAGCCACGCATCTGATTTGAATCCACGTGCATTTTCGTGTGCAGGTTCGCCAAGCGTGCCCCAATTGCTGGCCTCATCTCAGAACATGCCCCAGAGCCTAGTCGTTGTCAGTCGCATCTGCGGCGCACCGATTCATGCCTCTGTCATGGGACATTTTTGTCACTCATTGCACTGTAACACATCTGATTTTAATCCACGTGCATCCTTGGGTGCAGCTTCGTCTCAAGCGTGCCCCAGTCGTTCTTGGCCCCATTTCAGTACATGCTCCAGAGTTCGCTTGCTGTTAAACGCACAGCGCCGCACCGATTCAAGTCTCTGTCATGGGAAGTTTCTGTCACTCATTTCACTATCGCGCATCTGATTTGAATCCACGTGCATTTTCGTGTGCAGACTTGTCTTAAGCGTGCCCCAGTTGTTGTTCGCCTCATTTCAGTACATGCTCCAGAGCCCGGTCGTTGTCAGTCGCACCTGCGGCGCACCGATTCATGCCTCTGTCATGGGACATTTTTGTCACTCGTTCCACTGTAACACATCTGATTCGAATCTACGCCCATCCTTAGGTGCAGCTTCGTCTCAAGCGTGCCCCAGTCGCTGTTGGCCCCATTTCAGTACATGCTGCAGAGTTCGCTTGCTGTTCCTCGCACAGCGCAGCATCGATTCGTGTCTGTCATGGGAAATTTCTGTCACTCGTTTCACTGTCACGCATCTGATTCGAACCCACTTGCATTCTCGTGTGCAGGCTCGTCTTAAGCGTACCCCAGTTGTTGTTGTTGGCCTCAATTCAGTACATGCTTCAGAGCCCGGTCGTTGTCAGTCGCACCTGCGGCGCACTGATTCATGCCTCTGTCATGGGACATTTTTGTCACTCGTTCCACTGTAACACATCTGATTCTAATCCACGCCCATCCTTAGGTGCAGCTTCGTCTCAAGCGTGCCCCAGTCGCTGTTGGCCCCATTTCAGTACATGCTCCAGAGATCGCTTGCTGTTCCTCGCACAGCGCAGCACCAATTCGTGTCTGTCATGGGAAATTTCTGTCACTTGTTTCACTGTCACGCATCTGATTCGAACCCACTTGCATTCTCGTGTGCAGGCTCGTCTTAATCGTGCCCCAGTTGTAGTTGGCCTCAATTCAGTACATGCTTCAGAGCCCGGTCGTTGTTAGTCGCACCTGCGGCGCACCGATTCATGCCTCTGTCATGGGACATTTTTGTCACTAATTTCTCCGACACGCTCCACCATCCGATCCGCTCACTTATATAAAAAGGCAGTGCAGCACTGAACAAGTCCATAGATCAAAAGACAATCCCAGTGATCTTCTAGAGTGATTTATAGAATCGGAAACATGCAGATGATGTGAACACAGTGAGAGACCTCCACCAGTAATAAGAATGGCCGCTCACCTCCCAAAGTGGACCCTTTGGTTATAGAGAGTCAGATACCTTCCCATATGGGTATATACGTCTCAGGCATGTATTGCAGCTCCGGGATAGTTGGATGACAACAGCAGATGGACCGGATCACAAATGACTCCAATGAGGTGTGTATATAAATATATATATAAAAGACAGGCAGACCATAGTGAGTGTTCTCCGCATATAAAAGGATATTTAATAAAAAGAAATGCACTTACATGTAAAAGGCACTAAACCAGTGCCGAGTGTAACAGCATGTATGAAACAACAGATGCAGTCTGTCGTGTTCAAATCAGCTAGTCAAACCCCTCACCACCTGTCATTTCTCCTCCAGGTCAGTCAAGTAGGTCCACCCTGCACCAGGTTGGACGTAATTTTCCCTAAATAAAAAAAATAAATAAAAAAAAACCTATTAAAAAAAAAAAAAAAAAAAAAACTATAAAAAAAAAAGTATGTGTACCAAGCACTTACCAACAGCCGATCTGAATCTAGTCGCAACGTCGGCCCTATGATTCGGATCCTCAGCAATCACAAACCCCTTCAACCACTAACACCATCAGCCGATCTGAGTCTAGTCATATCATCAGTGCAACGACGTGGATCCGGAACATGAGCTCCCTCATCACCTTGCATCTACAGCCATTCCAAATCTAGTCGCATCATCGGCGCAACGATTCGGATCCTCGGCAATACAAACTTCACCGACCGATCCGAGTCCAGTCGCAGCACCGGCTCAACGTTTAAGATCCTTTACAAACCAAACCCCACCGGTGCTCACACCTCAGCCCGATTCATACTATTCGCATCAGTGATACCAATAAAGTGGTACTTACAATTCAGATCCCTGGCCTTACGTCCGTTATCAAGCATAAACCTTTACATCTCACTCCATCTGCATATACAATGTTGCGCACGGTCGTTCCTACATACTCAAAATTTCCGCTAACTTTGTTTTCATTTTTCCAATAAAGCGGCTTAATTGCAGTCGCTGCAAGCATTCCGACTCGAATCGGTCACTCATCTCCAGTAGCAACTTGGCTGCTCACCTATTCTCTGTCGTGCTAAACACTCAAACTAGCTTTCACTACGTTTGTCGTCCCTAAAGCCGACCCGCGTCAGGTCAGTTCTCCAAGACTTCACCCGTACACGGGGGTGTACTAAGGAGAAGCTTCAGTCTCTCCCGGGAATGCTCAATTTGCAGCAAGGATCATTCCCGAGGGTCGATCTTTTTGTATCACGCCTCCTAGTCTTCCTCTCCCAGACACAGGACCCCGATCAGATCCTTAACTTCAGATCCTTAACTTAGACACCGCGGCAGTAGCGGACCTGTCCTTATGGGAGGAGTTCCTTACTACGTGAAACAGTATCAAAGTATACCATCAATATCGCCCCCATCACGCTGGTAGTGACAGATACCGCAGCCTCCACAGGCTTCGCTGCAATTTTTGGCCACTATTGGTTTGCAGGACCATGGCTTCCAGAGACACTCCTAATCCCAGGGTTTACCTGGACTTCCTCCCTGTTCGAACAATACCAGATCGTGGCAGCCGCTCAGCTCTGGGGGTCATATCTGGACAGGACAAACCGTGGCCTTCACCACGACAACCAGGCCACAGCTGATATTATTAGTAAAGGCAAGTCCAAGTCATGTCCTTCCTACGCAGGCCCGTACAACTATGCCCTCAGCACCAGTTAATGTCCACTACCCTCGCTAGTTCCCCATTTGGCCTTCTCCCCAGCCTGGTCATTCAAGCAGCCTTCGACTCGGCCTACCACGGGTTCTTGCGGCCTAGCGAGTTCACCCGCAGCTACCCCGCCGGCCAAGTTCTACGTAGACCTCACTTGGCTCGCTACCAAGATCGTTTCATCCTCCACCTGGCACTATCCAAAACCCAGCGATCAGGCACCGGGTTACACATTTAACTCTAAAAACAAACAATCTCTGGTGTGCAGTAACCTTACTCGATCGCCTTCTGTCACTCCTACCTGAACAGTCAAACTCTTGTCCCCTACTACCTTTCCCGATCAAACCCTTGAGTGCCTGCCAGTTCATCAAACACATGAGAATTCATCGGGGCACAACCAACCATAGGAAGTTGATCCAGGGTTCACCCGGTCGCCTCTCGGGGGATCAGGAAGGAATTTTCTCCCCTGCTGTAGCAATTGGCCTAGGCTCGGCTGGGGTTTTCGCCTTCCTCTGGATCAACGGTGGGGCGGTTAGGTCAATTTGGGTCCTGTCACCTTCACACTCACTCACTCACTCTTCCACGCTGCCACACCTCAACCCCAGTCAGTGCTCCAGTCGCTCTTATCGTATTGGAGCGGCCTTGGCCACATCCCGGTGTGGGGTCCCAGATCACGACTATTAAGAGACTTGACAGGTGGAAGTCTGCCTGCTTTGTCCAGCACATCCTCCAATCCTCAGGTGGAAATGGCACAAGCATTCACCAAACTTGCTCAATGAACAAATGAACAAAGCTAAAACCAATAAAACTACATCCCTACCTGAATGTTTTTGCCCCCTTATTTTGGCATACCGTCCATCAGATCAGGGCACACTTCAGGTCCATTTCATGTTGTAAGTCTTATGTTAAGTCTATCTATCTTATTCATATCTGTATCGGATATAGGGCTTCAACCATAAGTTAGAAGGCCAGTATGCTGGCCTGAATTTATGGGAGGAGCCCGGGGGGCTATTTAACCAGCCCACTCACCTGCAGTCTTCGTTGGTTTCCTGTGAGTGATACCCACCCTCCCATTCCCTTTTTTAGGGCATTTCTCAAAATTCATTTCTCTCCACAAAATATTCATTCTAATCTTGGGTATGCCCCCTTATTTTGGCATACCGTCCATCAGATCAGGGCACACTTCAGGTCCATTTCATGTTGTAAGTCTTATGTTAAGTCTATCTATCTTATTCATATCTGTATCGGATATAGGGCTTCAACCATAAATATATATATATATATATATACACAGACACATATAATATACATAGAGTAAGCTAAAACAGACTTCTAAATTCTCTCTCACGTTAGAGGAATACAACTATTTGCAAAGTTTCTCTCGTTAATTTTCTATTCTGCTGTAACAAAAAGACACTGGCAGTAAAACACCAAAATAAAGGGTGCGCTTCATAGAAGTGAGATATGGCTGTGCTCTCTGGTATCCGCTAACAATACAAGAATCATGGAAAGCATTAAAATGGATTAATTCCTGAAGGATTTATAAAGTGGAACTACCTCGTAGTACAGCATTTCATTGTATTTCTGCAGACAGTGTTCGTCCTGTTAGCCAGGATTATAATTCTAACAATGAATCCTGTTATTTAGGCAATTACATTCTATCGATTACGAGTATGATTTATTAATATGACTTAATGCATTGATGATTTTTATATCAGGCTCCGAACTGAAACATCAAGCCTCAGCTTAGCCATTCGTTATGGGTTTGACAGGCTACTGGTTCCCTAAGTCTGGAAGTTGAATAAATATATTTTTATTGAGTTCCACAAATAACTTTATGGCATAATGTTTTGTACAGAACATTGCCACTGTTTCATTGTTGTGTTGCTATAGTCAGAATAGTCTGTAGCATAAAATATTGTAAGTTTTGTTTATGGGCAGCTAAACAGATATAAAGAGGTGGTATTTTTTTTTAGGAAGTTTAGTTTATCCCATGGGGGTCCTTGTAAGCCTTAAAACCAGGCAGGGCATCTGAACAGGGTGAATGTGGCAGATAGTATTATATTCAAGTAAATGTGGTCCTTGATGAGGGGTAATGGATGTTTTCAGATGCTGGGTGCCTGAATTCCAGCGGGGGGGTTTGAAGCACCGGATTAGAGCCATAGGCTCTAGAAGGCTTCAAAAAAGGTGGACTCGTGGCGCAAAGCATTGTGCTCGGAGTCTCAGGTGCGCGGGTCTGTTACCCATCACCTGATTGGCTGAAAGGACAGGCGCTACGTTTGGACGCCTATCAGGAGGAGGGGAGGAGACGCACGGAGGACACAGGAGCCGCTGCCACTTTGACCCCCGCC
This sequence comes from Rana muscosa, assembly GCA_029206835.1. Lineage (NCBI taxonomy): Eukaryota > Metazoa > Chordata > Amphibia > Anura > Ranidae > Rana > Rana muscosa. The sequence continues at coordinate 1,025,344,686 of CM055117.1, read as the reverse complement.
CACCATATGCCGCAGCGAGACAGGGTAAGTGCTGGGCATATGGCGGGCGGGGGTCAAAGTGGCAGCATTTGATGGGGCACAGTGGCGGCATTTGGGGCACAGTAGCACTATTTGATGGGCACCGTGGCAGCATTTGATGGGCACAGTGGCTGCATTTGATGGCACAGTGGCTGTGTTTGATGGGCACAGTGGCTGCGCTTCATGGGCACAGTGGCTGCAATTGATGGGCACAGGGGCTGCATTTGATGGCACAGTGGCTGCAATTGATGGGCACAGTGGCTGCGTTTTGCACAGTGGCTGCAATTGATGGGCACAGGGGCTGCATTTGATGGCACAGTGGCTGCAATTGATGGGCACAGTGGCTGCGTTTTGCACAGTGGCTGCAATTGATGGGCACAGTGGCTGCATTTAATGGCACAGTGGCTGCAATTGATGGGCACAGTGGCTGTGTTTGGCACAGTGGCACGTTTGATGGGCACAGTGGCTGCGTTTGATGGGCACAGATGTTTGTTTTTTTTCAGTTTGTTTGCGCCCCCCCAAAAATTTTAAGTACCAACCGCCACTGTAACTGAATACTAACATTTATAGGTAAAATTGATCCAGGGACTATCCGATTGCCTCTCAGTGGATCAGGAATGCCATTTTTCCCCTGCTGGAGCAAATTGGATCATACTTTGCCTCGGTTTTTTCCTTCCTCTGGATTAACCGTGGGTATAGGATTGTGTATATAGGATCAAAAAAAAAATTTCCCCCTTTTATTGGTTGAACTAGATGCACTTGTGTCTTTTTTCAACCTGACTAACTATGTAACTGTGTAACGTGACTCTGTTATGAAAATTAAACAGCATCTAAACCCAAAAACAAAAATTGTATTCATCATACATTACCAGTCCTTTGATGTGGTGACTGCATTCGATTCTTTTTTTCTTTTTTTCATTATATTTTGACCTGGTTATTTTGCTAGCAACACACCTGAAACCCACCTCAGTTTCAAGATACAAGATAGGACTGATGAAACCCCGTCCCTTACCTTGTTTTTATAACATAGAGAGGTGTAGTTTTGTAGTTCTCAGAGATCAACATAATTGATGACAATTAGCACAGGCAGAGAGCACAGGAAGTTCACATTGTTATTTATTTTATTTTTTTTGAACTTATCAGTTACAACAAAGTCCTTTCGTTGGTTTATTTAACAGGCCAAAAGGGACCAAATAAGAACATTTATTGTTAGGGTATGCATAAATGTCGATAGCCTGAACTGCTGTCCCTTTAAAAGAAGAGAGCTAATGCTCTTCTCTCATGTCACCAAATGCCACTTCATTAATGAAAAAATTCCCATGAAAAATCTCTTCTGAACAGTTTTCGATCTCCTGGTCCCTATCTGTGCTGGGTGATTCCCCTGCCAACCCCTACATCTCTTTTCCATGGATTTTGGTCCGAAGGGGCGTTGGCCGTGAACTTGGTATGCATACACCCGGCAGAACTTTTTCAGCCAACATTCACCAAATTACATGGTTTTTCAGCTCTTTACCGCCACTCTTTGGGCAACTTCTGCTATTGTTGTCTGATCTTTGGCATTGGTTCTGAGCATGCGTGTTTGTACTTTGGACTTTAGTCCGATGGACTTGTGTACACACGATCGGATTATCCTCCATTGTACATTTGTTGCCGGAAAGTTTGAGAGCATTCACAGCGAACATTTGTCCGATGAAAAAGCGAAAACAATTGTCCTATGGAGCATACACATGGTCGGATTGTCCCATAAAAGACGTCCGTCGGACTGTTGTTGTCAAAAAGTCTGATCGTGTGTATGGGCCTTTATAGTGACGTGGAGGTCAGTGGAAGAAACCAATTCAGCACAGCAGGAGAACGAAAGATCCATACTTCCTGATGTGTTTGTTTCAGAATGAGACTTTAAATAGGGATTTGTCATTAAGGGAGACATCTTCTGCAATGAGGAGGCAGGAAAATTTAGTAATTAAGAATATGTTACCTCAACATTTCATATTCCTGATATGTATCTGTTGTACCATGTACTTGTGTGAAAAAGTATCCTTTTTTTGTATTGTCTCATTTGAGAGAAATACCTGGTGTTCCCACTGGTTTTCCTGCTCTCCTATTTCAAACTGGCCACGGTATACATGAGGCACATCCATTGCAGCGTGGTCAGTTTTTAGTGCTGGGAGTGCAGCCTGCCTGTCCACCAATGGCCAAGATTTGTGCTGACATCCCCCTGTACAGCCATTCATTAGGAAGATCAGTGTCATGATGTTTCTCCACCCCCTCCTCTCTATATGTATACATACACACACACACACACACATCAAAAAGGTATGTATACACTATATTGCCAAAAGTATTGAGACGCCTGCCTTTACACGCACTTGAAGTTCAATGACATCCCAGTCTTGGTCCGTAGGGTTCAATATTGTGTTGGTCCATCCTTAGTAGCTATAACAGCTTCAACTCTTCTGGGAAAGCTGTCCACAAGGTTTAGGAGTGTCTATGGGAATGTTTGACCATTCTTCCAGAAGTGCATTTGTGAGGTTAGACACTGATGTGGTTGAGAAGGCCTGGCTCACAGTCTCCCCTCTAATTCAAGTTCACCTCAGACTTGCTCATCCATGTCACAAATGCATCATTGGACCTCTTGGATTGGATGCCCTGTATGGTTACGCGCATAGCTTGGGAAGTTCTGGGGAATACCTTATGCCGGCATTCTATGACATGAGGTTAGACACAGATGAGCCTGCTTAAGACTGCCAAGGAATAATACAGGGAGGCTGTCTTCAACACCCCCTTTACACACAGTGGATGTACCTACATAGCAGTCCAGGATTTCAATGAAGTCACATGGCTATTGGGAGCTGGAGCTGAGACAGTCTAATGCCACGTACACACGATCGGAAATTCCGACAAGAAAACCGTGGATTTTTTTCCGACGGAATGTTGGCTCAAACTTGTGTTGCATACACATGGTCACAAAAATCTTGTCGGAAATTCCGAACGGTGACGTACAAGACGTAAGACGTAAGACGAGCCGAGATCAATGAAGTTCAATAGGCAGTTTGCATACAGACGATTGGAATTTCCGACAAGAACTTTTCTTGATGGAAAATTTGGGAACCAGCTCTTAAATTTTTGTGGTTGGAAATTCCGACAGCAAATGTCTGATGGAGCCTCCACACGGTCGGAACTTCCGACAAAAAGCTCACTTCGGACATTTGATGACTACCAGCCTCCTATGGTGACAGCAGAGCGGAAGCAGTTTGACAAGCTAGGTGTATCTGTCAAGGCAGGGTAAGATGGTTCGCTCCCAATATATGTGTACATTTTGCCCTACTAAGATTGGCATGTGTGTTTTGAACTTTGCAGCCTTGCAACAGGGGTGAACCTGGTACCTTGGAATAGCTCTTCTTGTATGCTCACTTCAAATCGCGGTTTTCCTTTTCCCCTCTTCTCCCTCTCTTAGATGCTGTACTATGAGTAACTTTAGGACTTGTTTACATTATACATTAATGGATGGCCTCTATTTTTCCAGTGTTCATCTCTACTAATGCATATACTGTACCTTGCTTCACAACCAATTCACATTCCTTGGAAACCCTCACGCATCTTGTGCTATATCAATAACAGCCATAAGAGGGACCGTTAGGTGTACTATAGGAAGCCCTGGGGCTTATGTGAGCCGCAGATACCAGTGATCTGAGTATAGGAATTTGTGTTTATACCCCTTGTGGGTGTTTTCACTAATATATGCGACACACATAGATAATCAGTCTGGATGGGTTATATTGTGACGTTCTTTGTTTTTAGAGGTATGATGAAGGAATGTTTTTTTGATATATATTGTGTGCTTTAATTAAGTAATATACTCCTTTTATTTTAATTTTTATACAGTCAATACATGTTTTACACTATCCAATAGTCAAATGTCTGCCTAATTAACCACTTGGTTACCTATGGTGTGAGATTTACCCCCCACTTAGGTTTAACCACTCCCCTTCTTTCTGCTTTCAATATTGAGTTGGCCCACCCTTTGCAGCTATAACAGCTTCAACTCTTCTGGAAAGACTGTCCACAAGGTTTAGGAGTGTGTCTATGGGAATGTTTGGAAGCACATTTGTGAAGTCAGGCACTAATGTTGGATGAGAAGGCCTGGCTCGCAGTCTCCGCTCTAATTCATCCCAAGGGTGCTCTATCGGGTTTAGGTCAGAACTATGTAACTTTGGGGATGGCCCCTTCCTATTCCAATATAACTGCACACCAGTGCACAAAGCAAGGTCCTTAAAGACATGGATGAGCGAGTCTGGAGTGGAGGAACTTGACTGGCTGGCACAGAATCCTGACCTCAACCTGATAGAACACCTTTGGGATGAATTAGAGCGGAGACTACGAGCCAGGCCTTCTCATCCAACATCAGTGCCTGACCTCACAAACGCGCTTCTGGAAGAATGGTCAAACATTCCCATAGACACACAGCCTTCCCAGAAGAGTTGAAGCTGTTAAAGTTGGAAAGGGTGGGCCAACTCAATATTGACCCCTACGGACTAAGACTAGGGTGCCATTAAAGTTCATGTGCGTGTAAAGGCAGGCGTCCCAATACTTTTAGTAATATTGTGTACTTCTAGATTAAATTTAATCCTAAATATAATGAAAACCAGACCACTGAATGCTAGCATAGAAATACGACCCCGTCCAGTGGCTGGAAGTAGGTATTGAGTTGTATTTGAAAAAGTTTGTAACAGAATTGCAATATGATCACTTTGCTGAAGTATACACAACTTCAGAAATATATAGTATAAATCATCAGTTACCTTATAACAATGCCTCACAAATGTACATTTGAGTTGTACTGATCCTGATTGGCTCAATAATGTTGACTTTGATCTACCCTTCATCCAAGTTTTAATAATAACACTGTGCAGTCTTGTTAGTTCTCACTGACCTCATTTTTCAGATTTTAATGAATGTAAATATATTAAAATGTATTTACGATAGGCATATATTCCTACTGTGAGAAGTGTCTGGAACCCCAGGAGATCAATTGGGTCACAGCTGTTTTCTTTTGCCCTGGCGATACAATTCACAATTTTTTTCCCCATTTTTACTTAATTAGCTTTATTAAAATGAAGTCACAAGTGTTTTTCTGAGTCTCTGATAGCTACAAGAAACAAGCTCTTCATGTCAAGAATATTTAGGAATGCTAATGCAGTATTTGTACTGTAAATTCTTGAACATAGCGCTGAATCTCCACAGCTACTAGAACAGGCTAAGCGGTAAACACATTGTAAAGTGTACCTGTCCTAAAACAGAGTTTTGTGTGCGGTACCACCTTGCCAAAATACTTACTTAATTTATAGGCCGGATTTGGATGAAAACAAATACCAAGCAGCGTTGGTGCGTCCATAAGGGCGCATGGGCGCCACCCCCCCTCTCCTGCCGCCCCCTTTATCACCAATAGATAGATTCATGCATTGCATGAATCTATCCATGGCTGCCGCTGACACCCCCTATTCAGGTGCCCGGCCCCTTTTCGGGTGTCGGACGCCTGAATTACAGCAGCGTGGGGGTGTTTTTGAGTAGGCGTCAAAAAAGGTAAACAGCGAGCGCCAAGCTTGGCGCTCGCAGTTCACCCAGCTGTGTTAGAAAAGCAAATGAATATTCGCTTTCCTAACACTGAACCGGATCTCCACCAATCAGGTGTTCGGGTGGGTCTGTTACCCGTCACCTGATTGGCTGAAACGACAGGCGCTGTGATCTGACACCTATCAGGTGTCCAATCATAAGAGAGGACGGGAGTAGAGGAGGATGGGAGAAGACATCGAGAACATGGAGGAGCATGGAGGACACCGCTCGCCGCGCGCCGCTGTCACCAGCTGCCCCACGAGACAGGGTAAGTGCTGGGCAGATGGTGGGCGAGCGGGGGGAGGCACAGTGGCAACATTCGATGGGCACAATGGGAGCATTTGATGGGGCACAGTGGGAGCATTTGATGGGCAAATTGGGAGCATTTGATAGCACAGTGGGAGCATTTGATGGGTACAGTGGGGGCATTTGATAGCACAGTGGGAGCATTTGATGGGGCACATTGGGAGCATTTGATGGGGCACATTGGGAGCATTTCATGGCACAGTGGGAGCATTTGATAGCACAGTGGGAGCATTTGATGGGGCACAGTGGGAGCATTTGCTGGCACAGTGGGAGCATTTGATGGGCACAGTGGCGGCATTTGATGGCACAGTGGCGGCATTTGATGGCACAGTGGCTGCGTTTGATGGCACAGTGGCTGCGTTTGATGGCACAGTGGCTGCGTTTGATGGCACAGTGGCTGCGTTTGATGGTTTTTTTTTCCAGAATTTTTCAGTTTGTTTGCGTCCCCCAAAAAATTTGGAGCACCAGCCGCCACTGATACCAAGTTCAGACTCTCACAAACTTCAGACGTCTTGATCCAGGAAAACAAACTCCCCTGGCTGACTATTATTAATTTTAGCTTTTTGTAGAGAAAAAAAGTCCTTCCCAAAATTAAAAGGCAGTTGGATCAATTTAATTTACTAAAATATTACTCTACAATCCTTATCACTTATAGAAATGATCAAAATTCACAGTTTTCATTTCTCTGCAATTTCAGCAAAAATTAGGGGATTTCGACAAAATGTCACCATATCTGAAAAATGCATTGGAACCGATCGGGAAGTTGACATTAAAGTGTTTTTTATTGCTGATTTTTAAAGGTGCAATGGTATTAAGTTGCGTTTGAGGATTTAGGAAGCTCTCAGCTTAAAGACAGAATACACAAATAATCAAAAATGTACAATACACTTTGTCCAAAAAATAAATAAATAAAAACAAGCAAAGGAAAAAACACTTCTTACTAAAGAAAAAAAAAAGCAAAATAAAGATTTTTTTGTTTAAGCAAAATTGGCAATTTTGGAGGAAAATCAGTTCCACTTAAAGCATTCTGCTCTTTGCTAATCACTTACTGTAAATATTATCTATTAAAAAAATCATCAAACCCTTTTTAAAATAACTTATTGATTTTACCTTTACTATTTGTTGTGGTAGGGCATTTTACCACCGATCCTGGACATATTTATACATAGTAATTCAGTCACCTTTGTGTCATCTTTTTTTCATTGTAATGGAGCCCTAATTTTGTAACCTGTCATAAGTGCAACTTCCTATGCCTTTTATTAATTTAAATGCCCACTTTTATGTCCTCTCCAATTGGGGGTTGATCACGGTATGCACAAATGTTCAATGTCTGTCCATTCTAAAATGAAAGATCACTGTGTGATTTCAGTTGCTGCTTTAAAAACTAGGCTGTCTCCATGGATTGCAGGCTCGGGAACAGGGTATTCCAAAATGCTGAGCTACTGGCAACCAAAGAAAATTGCAAAGCAAGGTGGCCTGATGAATGAATGTTAGAATGAAAAAGTAGAGACACTATACAGGTAGGCCATCTCTCTTGTGTCTGTTTAAATTACTTGAGTAGACCTTTAACAAAGGAAAGTAGGATATTAAGTAAACATTCTGAAATAATGCATACTAATTCTACAACATTTGTCTTTGTTCTGCCGAAAAGTTCATCTATTTTTTTCTGTCAGCTGATTAAACCCAGAACTTTTGCTTTTTCTCCTCTCATTTATCAGATGCCTAAACTTGGGGATTTTCAAAGGCATGTCAAAAATAGAAGAAAGGCAATTTAAGGATTATGTTATCCTTAAATCAAATGTAAACTCTGCGGGGCGAGTTCAGACTCTGATAAGTCTCTGATAAAAAATAAGCAAGGTCAAAATTATCTGGGGAGATGATCTGTGAAAAGAAGAAAATAAATAAATAAAAAAACGGAAATCGAACTTGACTGCAACCAACGTACCATCCTACGCCACATGGTAGAATACATATACAGTATATATATATATATATATATATATACTGTTTTCACATTTATAAAATTTTAAAACATGTAAAGGGAATCCTCTTCACTCCAGGTTCCCATTCCTATAATTCCAAACAGTTCTGGGGATCTCTATGAGATTACGTTCTTCAGAGTGAAACATGTTAGAGGGATAACTTAGGCAAATGTGCTCATTAAAGTACCTTATGGTGCCACATATTGGGGTGCATCTGTTGTTTCCTTGTATATTTCAACATTTAGGTTAAAGGCATAAGTTTTTAAAGGAATCACCAGCACTGATAACAACCTTCCTGTCTATGGGGTTAAAAAGTAGGAGTGACGCTAGTCTGTTAAAACCCTGATGTGATTAAATACGTATGTGTGACACTTAAAATAGAAAATGAAAAACTTGTATAAACCACTGGTAGAAAACCCTATATAAAGTGCATGCGTGACTGTGCAAATAAACTATTATTATCCTCCTGTTGTGCAATATTTCCAAAATTAGGAATAAAATTAAAATTAAATCTAAAAATTTAAATTGAGAGTGCATTCATGCGTGCTATATAAACCATCCAATATGCATAGACAGATAATTGGTGCAATAACAAAAAATCATAGGTGCTGAATGTTCATTCGTGGTCTGTGTCAAAAAGGCATTCTCAGTGCTCCTTGAAGTGATCACACTGCACTCACCAGATTTAAACCCCCTCTTGGGGTATGATGCAGTCACAGTTTTGGCCACTGTGTAGCCCTCTGGCGTTAATTCGCCCCTCCTGTGCTGCCGGTGAAGTTTGCACTTTTAGCTCATATACAGGAGAGAAGAGGATCCTAGATAGTGTTTTATCGTTTTTTAAACCACTTTATTTGGACAAAACTAAGACAATGGGTACTCACATTTGAGCAGATTAAAACAGGCATGTAATGCTGACAGTGCAGTCCTTATGGCTGGAAGCGTTGTGACGTTCTGCTGCTGCTCTACCGGTTTCGTCTAACTGACGACATCTAAACCTTCCTGTCTGACTTGCACCCACAAAATTCCACAGAAACTGCCTCTTAAAACTCACTAATCACTTTCTATCTGCTAAAACAATGGTCATTTCTCTGTGCTCTTACTCTTTGACCTTTTGAGTGCCTTTGATACAGCTTTCCACCCACTCCTCCTCAAAAACTCTACTTCCTTGGCCTCCTAGACTCTGCCCTTTGTTGGTTCTCCTCCTACCTATCCCACTGCACCTTTAGTGTCACTTACAACTCTACTTTCTCTTCCTCTTTCGGTAGGGGTCCCGTACACTTTTATGCTCAGACCTCTTCTATAGTGTATGTACACGTCCTTCCTAGATCAGCTGATAGCCTTCCTTAGCTTCCAATACCATTTCTATGCCGATAAAATCCAAATCTATCCCTCTTCTCTTCTGCTCACCCTGTCAGTCTGCTCATGCTTCAGTAATTTACTATTTGAACCATCAGTAAGGATGTCACACCACTTCCTCAAACTGAGCTCATAATACTGTAAATCCTGAATCATAATAATAGTAGTAATAAAAATATATAAGGCTGTTAAAAGGTTCAAAAGGGCCATGTAGCTCAGATGAAGAACACAGGGATTTCAAACTAGCAGAAGGAAAGTGCAAAACTAACCTTAGAAACTATTATTTTAATGAAAGGGTAGTTGATATAAACCTCCAGCAGAGTGGTGACTCAGTCAACAGTAAGTGAACCTAAATATGCTTGGGATATTTATAAATCAAATGGGCCGGACTTGATGCATGGCATAACATAGCATTTTTTTTGAGTTCAGGTTCCGATGTTGGAGATGAAGGCCTGGCTAGCAATCTGTGTTTAAATACACTCGAAAGGCATTCAGTAGGGTTGGGGTAAGAGCTTTATCCAGGGAACTAAAGATCCTTCATGCAAAACTCATCAAACCATGTCTTTATGGAACTGGATTTGTGTATAGGGGCACAGTCATGCTAAACAGAAAAGAACACCAAGGTTGAAAGTGCACAAATGTCTTTGTATAATGTAGAAATTACAGTCCCCTTCACTGGAAACACCTGAACTCAGTCATTTGGAGTAGTACCCACATACTTTGGCTATAATATGTTTTGGCCATACTTTTGTTCATAATTCATTTCTGCTTAATAACATGAAATAATTTCAATTTCTGTCCTTATTCTAAAATTCATGCATGATATTTTTGTCTGTATTTTGGTACCATAAAATGTTTTTTTTTTTTTTATAATCTGCTGCTCTCTTGCTTTGGGCATCCATTATATCTGCTCCATGCCTTTTGATCAATTTGTTTTCTATTTACCATTAAGAAACATTTGTGTATCTGAATACATGCATTCTTTTTTACATAGATTTTCTTTGTGTAGGAGAAACTAACTTTGTGTTTTGTGCTCACTTTGTGAATACTGTAGGTTCTTAGAGTTGGTCTATATGCACCTTTCCCAGTTACAGAATTCAAACAACCTAATAACATTTTAATGCTATATTTTCATCAAATCTTCATATGTTTGTAAAAATCTATTGTCAAAGTTGTCTCTCTTATTGAACATGTTAGTCCTTCTAAGCTAGCCCTATTACACTGTCCAATACCTGGTTTATTCGCGCCACAGCAGAAGCTGGCCACTTACCTCTTTATAGCGGCTAAGAGGACCATAGCTCAAGCCTGTAAGACACAACGCGTGGCTTTCCAAGGGGTGAGGACACGTATGACTGCTATGTTGTTTCAGGAACGAATGTCCAGTATTGTGAATGACTCACAAGCCAAATTTTGAGAAATTTGGGAACCATGGATTTCTTATGAGTTCCCCACACTTCAAGCGTTCTGTCTGGGCCTTGTCTGATTCTCTTCTGTGGGGCTCCATAGTCTGAGTTCTCCCTTTCCCTTCCCCCCTCTCCTATCCATGACCCTCTCTCTCTGTCTTTTCGCTCTTCTCGCTTTCTTTCTGGTCTATCGCTGTCCTGGTTTCTGCCGTTGCCTCCTATGGAGGGGGAGTTGTTGGAGAAGAGCCTCCCCTTCGGCAACGATTTTGGAGATGGGGCATTTTACGCAGTATCTTTTTTTTATACCATCCCCTATTTTCACTATGTCATAGGATAATTGTGAACATTATTGATCATTGGTAATTTTCACACATTTCTAGCCCCTGCACGGGCGATCAATGAGCTTGTTTATGAATCTCTTGTTTATCTAAAAACCCAATAAACATATTAAAACAGAACATGTTAGTCCTTAAAATACAGCTCTTATGTTTACAGGTGAAAATGCAATTACAGCTTGTTTAAATCATATTTAAACCTAAAACAAAAAAAGTTAATATACTGAAGCTTACTAGTCCTTAGATGTGGTGGCTGCTTTGGTCTTCACCTTTCAGGCTAGGGGCATTTCTTAACAAGTACAGAAAATACCTGTTAATCTAGACAGAAATGCAGTATCCTTCTCCTGTAAGCTTGAAAGAAAGCACAAAGAACCTCATCTTTATTGTGTAAACTACTAGTCGCATCATTTCACCATGTAATGGAGATTAACAAAGGCAGGCACATTTGAAATCAAGGCGGTTTGACAACCATGGCTTCCTGCAGAGCTACAGTGGAAGAAAAGGCATAGACACGAAGGGCCATGAGGTGTGTTAATAACTGAATTACCATGATTAAAGGAAAACTGCATGAAAAAAAGAAAACTAATGTAGCCACTGCATCCAAAGGCTGGTAAGCTGTAATATATTACATTTTTATTTTAACATATGCTTTAATTCTACTCCCCACTGCAAATGCTGTCCCAAATGTAGTATTTTTATGTCTACTATAGAAAACTGTGTTGTTACCACAATGTGGTACATTGCTCCTGTGGTATCTTACTTTTTAAAAAGCTTTTACCCCCATTTGGTTTTCTTAATTCTTCCTGTAATAAACAAAAAAGACAAAAAAAAAAAAACACAGTTCTGCTGTCATGAAGATCCTGCCAGAAACAGGCGCCCAGGACTTCCTGGCCTCCGTTCGCGCGTGCGTCCAGCGGGTGGCGCCAGAGAGACTATTTAAACCTGTCAATTACAGACAGTCCCTGCTGTCTGCTCTACAGCGTTGTGTGCTTAACCCTGATCTGAGACCATACCTGTGCTAAAAGACCCGGCTTACCTTGACCAACCTGTTATCTGCCTGCACCTGACCCCGGCTTGTTGTGACTACCATTTGCCTGCACCCTGTACTTCTGCTGCCTGCCTGATATCTGACCCGGCCTGTTTACTACCCTGTTCCTGGTTCCGATCCAGTTTGCTTAACCGATCCAGTCTGCTGAGCTGTCCCAGATCCAGCCTGCTAAGCTGAACCTGCCTGCTAGCTGATCCTGTCTGCTGTGCTTCTTCCGATCCAGTCTGCGAGACCGATCCAGTCTGCTGAGCTGTCCCAGATCCAGCCTGCTAAGCCAAACCTGCCTGCTAGCTGATCCTGTCTGCTGTGCTTCTTCCGATCCAGTCTGCAAGACTGATCCAGTCTGCTGTGTTACTTCCGATCCAGCCTGCTAGCCGTTCCAGTTCCGGTATTCTGCAAGGAAGCTTCTGGGTGTTTGAATCACCACCTCACCACAGTTGATCCTGCCAGGCACCCGTGCCACTCCTTACTCCTGTGCCAACTGTCACCTTACCAGGGGGTCGGGAGTGGGGGCCGTAAGGGAGGCCGTCCCCTGCAATTCGGGCTCACTATCATCAGGTACGTGACAGTAGCAGACAGCCATGCCTGAGCCTGAGCAGGGAGCCTCCCCTATGGAAGATCTGTGTCAGCATCTGGCAGATCTAACCGAAGCAGTCAAGGACCTTCAACAAAGCTACACCCGGCTGGAAGAACGGTTACTGTTTTTTCCCAACCCTACCGGAACCCAAGGATCTTCCCATGCTTCCACCTCTTACGCTGGGACTGAACCAACCCAAACAATAGTAATGCTTCCTCCAGAACCTAGGGTCCCTGCACCAGAAAGATTTTCCGGAAATCGAAGTAGCTTTAGGGCTTTTCGCAACTCCTGCGAACTATACTTCACCCTCCAGCCACGAACCTTCGCTCTGGAAATCACTAAAGTGGGCTTTGTTGTTTCCCTGCTTACCGGGGACCCCCAAGCCTGGGCCCACTGTCTCCTGGAACGAAAGGACATAGTTCTGACCAACCTTGCCTCCTTCTTTGACGCTATGGCTCAGCTATACGAGGATCCCCAGCTTTCAGCAACTGCAGAAGCGGCTTTGCGTACCCTTCAGCAGGGACGCAGGGCAGCAGAGGACTACGTGGCCAAGTTTAGGCGGTGGAGCGCAGATACGGACTGGAACGATGCCGCTCTCCGTCACCAGTTCCGCATGGGACTCTCTGATTCTCTGAAAGATGAGCTGGCTAGAGTTGGGGTGCCACAGACTTTGAATGCGTTGATCGATTTAACCATACAGATCGATCGATGCCTAAGAGAACGGAGGGCTGAGAGAGCTACAGGGTTTTCTCACCCAACCTGGATGCTCCCAAGGGCTCCAAGTCACCTGCACCCAGTACCCGCTGCATCACCAGCTTCCGCACCCAACGCACCTGAGCCCATGCAGCTTGGGGTTCTTCGTCCTTCCCTTACCCCGGAGGAGCGACAACATCGTCGGATGAACAATCTGTGTCTCTATTGCAGAGGGCCCGGACATTACGTTAGGAACTGCCCTCTGAAGCTCCGTAAATGTCTCTCTATGATTCCTGAATGAACGGGTCCTATAGCCAAGACCGCATCTCATCTTGCCCTTTCAGTCTCATTGCAGCTTTCAGGAAAGACCCTGCCAACCCCCGCCATTATTGATTCTGGGGCCTGCAGTTGTTTCATGGACTCTTCATTCGCTGCTAAACATCGGATTCCTCTCCTTCCCAAGACCCATGGACTCTCTGTTCACCTGGCTGATGGGTCTGCTATTAAATCCGGCCCTGTAGTTCTAGAGACTGCTCCTATTCCTGCTGTCATTTCCAGCTCCCACCACGAACTGTTACGTATGGACATCATCTCTTCTCCATTATTCCCTGTGATCCTCGGTATGCCCTGGCTGCAAGCTCACAACCCTGCCATCAACTGGGCCACAGGGGAAGTCACCTTTTCGTCACCTTACTGCCAGCAATTCTGTGGCTCTCACGCCCCTCATGGGCCATCTAACCTGCACTGCCTGGATTCAGAAGCTGAATTACGTCAGTCTATTCCAGAAGTCTATCATGAGTACCTGCATGTATTCAGTAAACAACGAGCGGAGGTTCTACCACCCCATCGAGCCCACGACTGCCCCATTGAACTATTACCTGGGGCTGAAATCCCATTTGGAAGGATTTTTCCGTTGACAGAGGTTGAACAGGGGGCACTAAGGGAATACGTTGACGAGAACCTGAAGAAGGGGTTTATTCGCCCGTCCACGTCTCCAGCAGGCGCGGGCATCTTTTTCGTCGAGAAAAAGGACCATACCCTTCGTCCTTGCGTGGATTACCGCGAATTAAATAAAATTACGGTAAAGAACCGTTATCCCCTTCCTTTGATGCCAGAGTTATTCCAGAGACTGGGGGCTGCCAATGTCTTCACCAAGCTTGATCTCCGTGGAGCCTATAATTTGGTCCGCATCAGGGACGGAGATGAGTGGAAGACTGCTTTCCGTACTCGATTTGGGCACTTCGAGTATTTGGTGATGCCTTTCGGGTTGTGCAATGCCCCCGCCACGTTCCAATACTTCATTAATGATGCCCTTCGAGACTTTCTGGACTTATTTGCTATCGTCTATCTAGACGACATATTAATTTTCTCTTCCTCCCTCGAATCCCATCGCAGGCATGTCAAGAGTGTGTTAGCCCGGCTTCGACAACATGGCCTATATGCGAAAGCCGAAAAATGTGCGTTCGAGCAGGGAAGTATACCATTCTTGGGATTAATCATCTCCAGTGAGGGCATCGAAATGGACCCCCAGAAGATTGCTGCAATCCTAGACTGGCCAGTCCCTACAGACAAGAAGGGAATCCAACGTTTTGTCGGTTTTGCCAATTTTTACCGCAAGTTCATCAGAGGATTCTCGGCCATCATTGCACCAATCACTCAATTAACCCAACAGGGGAACCGCTTCCATTGGTCCTCCGAGGCCCAAAAGGCCTTTGAGGCCCTTAAGGGACTTTTTACCTCTGCCTCCGTCTTGAAGCATCCGGATTCCTCTTTGCCATTCGTCCTCGAGGTAGACGCATCCAAAATCGCTGTAGGGGCAATATTGTCCCAGAGACAAGGAACCAAGGCCCTGCTTCACCCAGTGGCCTTCTTCTCACGCAAGTTGTCAACAGCAGAGAGGAACTACGATGTGGGGGATCGGGAGTTGCTGGCGATTAAGTCTGCGCTAGAAGAATGGCGCTATCTGCTGGAGGGAGCTGCCCATCCAATTCTGATATTTACTGACCATAAGAACCTGGAATATCTGAGATCTGCAAAGAGACTGAAACCACGACAAGCCAGATGGGCGCTCTTTTTCTCCAGGTTTTCGTTCCATGTCACGTATCGTCCAGGCTCCAAGAACACTAAGCCTGACGCCTTGTCTCGGATGTTTCACAAACCCAAAGAAGTTTCTCTTCCGGATACCATCCTTGCCCCTGGGAATTTCCTCTTGCTTCAGGAAAACCTGCTCTCCAGACTTAAACAAGCCTCCGCAGGGCAGTTGTCCTCTCCTGAATTGGAACTGCAGGTTAAGGACGGGTTGCTCTGGCATAAGGACAAGATCTTTATCCCAGAGGATCTACGAGTATCTGTCCTGGAACTCTGCCACGACCATGCATTAGCCGGGCACTTTGGCATAGCGAAGACCACCGACTTGGTACAGCGTACCTTTTGGTGGCCTCAATTACGGGAAGATTGTAAAGAATTTGTGGAGTCCTGCACTACCTGCATCAGGAACAAGACTCATAGAACCAAGGCCTGGGGCTTATTAAGACCTTTACCTGTTCCAGACAGACCATGGAGGATGTTATCCATAGACTTCATTTTCGAGTTACCTCCAGCAGAAGATCATACCACTATCTTTGTGATAGTCGATCGTCTATCCAAAATGGCACACTTTATTCCTATGAAAGGCACTCCCTCTGCCCCTGAAACAGCACAGGCATTTATCAAGGAAATCGTCAGACTCCACGGGGTACCAGCCAACATTGTTTCAGATCGAGGGGTACAGTTCACCTCCCGCTTCTGGAGGTCCCTCTGTAAGGCCTTGGATATAGAACTGTCATTCTCTTCCGCCTATTACCCCCAGACCAATGGACAGACTGAGAGGACTAACCAAACTCTGGAACAGTACCTGCGCTGCTTCTCCTCTTTTACACAAGATGACTGGATTTCCCTGCTTCCTTTGGCCGAATTCGCCTACAACAACTCCATCCACTCCGCCACCAAGCAGACCCCGTTCTTTGCCAACTTTGGTTTTCACCCTTCATTCCTACCCAATTCTCTTCCCGAATGTGCGGTGCCAGCAGTACAGGAGAAAATAAATTTCTTTTCCACCAATAACCAACTTTTGCAGGAAACTATGACCAGGACCCAGGAACACAATAAATTAACTTTTGACAAGAAGAGACGGGGTGAGTTGGTACTGGCACCCGGTGACCTGGTGTGGCTGTCTACAGTGAACTTGAGGATGGCATGCCCTTCAAAGAAATTGGGTCCCAAGTTCCTAGGACCTTTTCCGGTTAAAAGGAAAATCAATGAAGTGGCTTTTGAACTGGAACTCCCGGATTCACTGAAGAGCCACCCAGTATTCCATGTGTCACTGTTGAAACCATCTATTTCCAATCCCTTTCCTGGCCGAAGCTCTGTTACCCCTGACCCTGTTATTATAGACGGGGAAGAGGAGTTTGAAGTAGAGGCTATCCTGGATTACAGGAGGAGAAGGAACCAGAACCAGTTTTTGATAAAGTGGAAGGGGTATGGACCCGAAGAGAATTCTTGGGAGCCTGAGGGGAACATCCATGCTAAGAGTCTGGTACAGTCCTTTAAAAGGTCTCACCCTGAAAAGTTCGCCCGGATGGGCATCCAGAGGCTGCCCCTTGGGGGGGGGGCAATGTCATGAAGATCCTGCCAGAAACAGGCGCCCCGGACTTCCTGGCCTCCGTTCGCGCGTGCGTCCAGCGGGTGGCGCCAGAGAGACTATTTAAACCTGTCAATTACAGACAGTACCTGCTGTCTGCTCTA
Organism: Rana muscosa; assembly: GCA_029206835.1. Classification (NCBI taxonomy): domain Eukaryota; kingdom Metazoa; phylum Chordata; class Amphibia; order Anura; family Ranidae; genus Rana; species Rana muscosa. Next base: position 1,025,327,575 of record CM055117.1, on the reverse strand, counting down.
CAGCGTTGTGTGCTTAACCCTGATCTGAGACCATACCTGTGCTAAAAGACCCGGCTTACCTTGACCAACCTGTTATCTGCCTGCACCCGACCCCGGCTTGTTGTGACTACCATTTGCCTGCACCCTGTACTTCTGCTGCCCGCCTGATATCTGACCCGGCCTGTTTACTACCCTGTTCCTGGTTCCGATCCAGTTTGCTTAACCGATCCAGTCTGCTGAGCTGTCCCAGATCCAGCCTGCTAAGCTGAACCTGCCTGCTAGCTGATCCTGTCTGCTGTGCTTCTTCCGATCCAGTCTGCGAGACCGATCCAGTTCCGGTATTCTGCAAGGAAGCTTCTGGGTGTTTGAATCACCACCTCACCACAGTTGATCCTGCCAGGCACCCGTGCCACTCCTTACTCCTGTGCCAACTGTCACCTTACCAGGGGGCCGGGAGTGGGGGCCGTAAGGGAGGCCGTCCCCTGCAATTCGGGCTCACTACCATCAGGTACGTGACATCTGCATAACCTCAGTACATTTCAGATTGCTTCATGGTCATTAAATGGAATGGAAAGACACACATATTGAGAGCGAATGCCGCTGCTCACCCCGAATAATGAGACATGGGAAAGGCCCCCCAGTGGGGTTTTTAGGCAGCGGAATTTAAGCAATTTTCTGAAGTATGGGTTAAAAAGATTTATTGAATATGTACATCAAGTTGAAGCTCTGATAATAAAATTGTATAAATACACACACAGAATATACAAACACAGCATTGCTATAAAGTTATACATGTCAAATGCATCTGTATATGTTAACTGACACGTTTCGATCACAAGGGATCTTCTTCAGAGGATATGTGATTTGCTGTAAAGAATTATAAAGTGAGTTTCAATTTATTACCTGGGTGTAGGCCCAACGATAAGAGATACAGAGTATGTAGTTACCAGTTAAATGTGTGTTGGAGACATTGCTTCTAATCAGAGTTCCACAAAAGATGCTTCAAAGTTATCTGACAGCCTCCCAGCCATTCGATATCCCGGAACATGGCACCACCGGAGAGAGGAAGCCCCCAAGGGACAGGCCAGGACCTGCAGTGAATACCAAGGACATCAATGTGGGATGCATTGGTATTGCATCCATACAATTTGTATTTTCTAACATATTAATATGTGGACAGGCCAGAGGTCCGTAAAGGTATGCCCTTCCTATTCTAAAGGCTGTATATTAGTTAATTACATAGGTATGATGCACTCTGCGGTGAATGGAAAGGTGTGTGTGTTGAGTGATGAGATGATGTGCGGTGGGGTGGTAATTGTGAGGAGTGTGTGGGGTGCTTGTGAGGGTATGAAGAAAAAGTCAAAAACAAGCAAAACGAATGAAGAAACAAAAACTGAAAAAAGAAAAAAAGAGAGGGGGGAAGTGTGAGCTGAATGTGAGTGGGACAGTGGTGAAATAGTGTGTAGTGTTGTAGGGGTGGTGGTGATGTGATGATTGTTGACTATAAAAAGGATAAAGGGGTGTGAAAAAATGTAATTGTGATGAATGTGAAGTGATACGACCGTATCCAAATCACAGCAGAACATCAAAGAGCTAATTCCTGTGGTGTTGGGAGGTCCCCGGTCCAATGCATGTGCCAGGGAAACCAACCAACACCCGCGGAAAAAGTAGGCTCAATGTATTTATGAGTAAGTGGAATATTGTATATTATGCCTACAAGGTAGTACGCAAGAGGATAGGCTTTTCAGTTACTTCCCTTAGGCTTTAATAAGTTGTTATTTTTACAGTTGAGCTGTAGGCCAATATAGAAAAGCAATTTAATTCAGTCCTCTAATTATTAATTTATTATTAAATGCTTTTTTTTTTTTTTATTCAAGCAGTGCAAGTACCTACATTTGACCTGGTGTCATCCTATTGCAGTCCCTATAGCAAAGTTGGTGTGTGAGACGAACAAGCCGAGCTGAAGAGTGTAGGAAGTTGCAGCACATAGAGCCAATCAGTTCAAGTGCTAACAAGAAGCATGCTGATAGGAACAGAAAGCAGAGTGACAGAGATAAATTCATCACAGTGCTGCTTCTCCTCTATTGTCAAGTAACAGTCTGGGGCAAGTCTAGAACAACCTGGACTAAGAGGAAGTCGGTAAAAGTAATAGCCTTCAAGACTGATAGTGTAGCACCCTCTAGGTTGCTAGAGTATGTATGCAGATTGTTGGCAGAGTAGGTCAATTTAGGCAGGCTTGGCTGGCAGCCAGACCTGTTTGTTTTGATCTAGGCTGGGAGTGGCTCAGGGTAGTGCTGGGTGACTCACAGGTGGCTTTACTAGGACCTCCTACTTCTTTCTAGAATGTTTGAATGTTTTCTAGAAAAAGAGGCTGAAAGGGAGGTGGAGCCACCTGGGGTGTTGTAAGGAGCCCTGACCAACCCCCAACTTGGATTGACAGGGGGAAGGCCTACTTAAATACTCAGGGTCAGTCAAACTGGGGAGGAGTTGTTCTGGAGTAAGTTGGAGATGGAGTGCTAGGCTGTCGGTGGCCTTGGAGGGAGCTCCCCAGTCTGGGGGGGTGACCTTGGGCCTGGGCTTAGGTGCGGATTGGACCCTCCTACAACATACAGAGTTGTCCTGGCCAAGAGGAGCAAGGAGAGGACAGTGGGAGAAAGCACTACCAGGTAAGTTTCCAAGGAGGAACAACAAGTTCGCAGCCAGGTGGGCTGGTGAGTGAAGCACAGTTGAGAGGACTGGGGGGACACTTGTGCTAAAATCCTCCAACTCAGGAACTGTTTACCATGTGCTGTCACCCATGGCAACCAAGGCGGGAAATCGCACCCATGGATTACAAATATGTCCAGCAACCTACTAACGCTGGACATCTCAAATTGGATTACAAATATGTCCAGCGATCTGCTAACACCGGACATCCTGAACTTTTGCTTCAAATTCCTGCTTCAAACAGTAAAATGTGCCTGGAAGTGTCTACTGTTGCCCGGGGAGACCGGTATATCTGGGGTTGCCTTCGGGCGGGACTGTGCTAAGAGTCTGTGCTAAGAGTCTCCCTTTCAGTGAGGCATGGGCTACGAATTTTATTGTTGCTATCGGCAACTACCAGAAAAGTCAGCAGTCATCTGCGCACAGACGGCTACATGCCCTGGCAAGTTTTGCTATTTCCAGTGTGCCTGCAAACTTCAGTCCATCCAACAAGGGGTTACAGTAGAACACCATGGGAGGGGCCTGCCTATCAGTTTCACAGACGCCAGTCTGTCTGGAAGCGAGGCCGAGTGCCAGGCCCTAGAGGAGACCCAGCATTCCCTGTTAGCAGACACCACGAGGCAGAGGAGCAAGATGGCGGAGAGTGCTCGAATGGTACGGTGGGAAGAGGAGTCTGCTGTGGCCTGCTGGCCTGGTCGGAGACCTGGTAACTGTGAGTACTACCCAGCAGGAACCAGCTAAAGTCCCTGAAATGCCAGCCGTCTGTGTCCATTTCCATCCCTATCTGGAAGAAGCCGGTGCTGGAGGACATTGTGCCTATAGGTAAGCCAGAAGGGGGATGCGAGGGCGGGGCCATTGATTGGGGCTCCCCCAGACTGCAAGCTGAGTTCGGGTCCCTGGAGGAGTTAGCGGAGTGGTCACCCCACAGCAGCAGCTCAGAGTAGGAATGGGAGACAGGAGGTTCCCAGGTCCTGAAGGGTCAGTCTGTGGGAGGAGATGTGCCAGGTCCACCTATGGGAGCTGAAAAAGCTGTAGGAACCCCAACCAGCAGTCAACAACTCTTCTATAACAGACTGTCCATCACTTAGACGAGAGCAGCTGGATACAGGCAATGGGTTAAGAGGTCCCTTGAAGCTTGTGTCCTGCCCAGCAAAGGGAAGCCCAGATAACTGCCCAGGTTTTCTAGATTCTAGTAGGAAGTTCAGCGCAGTGTTGCTCTGGAGTGGGGTCTGGATTACCCTTATGTCCCTCCAGACACTATGGTCATTGTGGAGAACTCTATGGAAGAGTGAGAGGATGACCTAGTGTGGGAGTATCTACACATCCCCAAGCTTTTGCAGGTGCCAGAAGGTGAGGAGACCTGGGCCAGCTTTGAGGACATGCGGAAGGAATGGAGGCTGGGGAGAGCTATATACAGAGACAGAGTGATGGTTGGGAAGAAGGGACGGCCTACGAAGAGTAACTCTGTTTCCATCAGGGAGGAAGGAGGAGACTGCCCAACCCGCACTTCTATGCATGAAGAGGACTGATGAGATATACAGCCATAGAAGTAGAATGCCCAAGAGATGCAGAATCAGACCGGCCTGCCACCCTGGATTGTGCTTGAAAGATGGACTTTCCTATCAATGAACGTTGGGTGAGGTCTGATTCTCTATCCTACTCTTACAGGAGCCTCATAGAGCCTGGTGGGAGGGGCCCCTCCCCAATCTCTAAAAGAAAACTATTCACTTTTCATTCTTTTGCTTTTCTGTCAGCAGGATTGTAATCCCTTGTTGACAGAACCTGATACAGCAAAAGTGATACAGGTGTGTTTGATATTTCTTTTTGCAAATGTCTTTCTGACAGTGGGATACTAACCCCCTACTGGCATAAAGTGGTATAGGCGTGTAGATAGTTATAAGGACAGGATGTTGTTGAGTTTCTTGTTTTTACAGGATCCCTTTGGATGGGATAGCTGTCCATCCATCTCTGGCTGGAGTCAAGCCCTGGCGGGCAGAGTATCTCTCCTGAGGGAGAAATGCTCTGGCTCAAAATTTTATGTTATACTGTTGTTAGCTACAACAGGAGAAGGAGTATGGAGTGATACTCAGTAGAGAGGAAGCGATGTGCAGAAGGAGAAATGGAGTGATGTATATACCGGATGTATATATAGTCCCAAATTGCAATGTTCTGATCACTTGGGCATCCCATAAGTCCCAATCCCTATCCAAGTTTAATACCCCCAATAAAATAAACAAAAACAAAATGCAAGGACTGCTTTATTGTCTCTGAGGAGTTTAAAAAGTCTGTGCCTGGCTGGGCAGGGTGACAGGTGGACTACTATACTCAGCAGCCGTCACGAGTGCGCTGCTATAATAGAAAAAAATACTGCTGGAGAAATCTCTGGATTGAATGTAAAATATGGTTTTGTTCATTTATAATTTAAAAGAGAACTATGGGAAAGTTTTTATTTTAGAACTATACTTACCTAGGTGGATGCAGCATCGGTCCGATGTGGATCTGTCCCCCGCCGGCTCTATGGCTGAGAACCGAGTGATCAAAGACCGCCGATCACTTGGCTCTCAGAACTCCCTGAGCAGACAGCTGGTGACTGAAATTCCGACAGAAAAAGTCAGATGGAGCCTACACACGGTCGGAATTTCCGACCTAAAGCTCACATCGAACTTTTATTGTCAGAATTTCCAATCGTGTGTACGCGGCTTAAGAGTATTCCCTTGTCTGGGTTATCAACAAAGGCCTTTCCACCACAGATTTTCTCTCTTCTTTTTTGGTAGATATATTTAATGGTAATAGGGATTTAATGAAACACACTCCTAATGAAGTCTTGAATAGTGATTTGCACTGAAAGCTATATTAATAGTCTTGGCGAGTTGTATAAAGAGTTATAGAATTTTGGAAATTATTTTCATAGAAAAATCTCCTGGTCAAATGATCTCCCCGGAGGGGAATGATCAGTCATTCTGAACTCACAGCCTACCTTTAAGAGATATTACCAAACACCCGGCCTTTAGGCATGTGACCAGCACAGAAGATAGCTTGGAGCATCCAGTAAAGGTAAGTATTTTAGCCCTTCTGTTACTCATTATTTATTGATCCTAACAGGACTTTTTCTATAGCTTTCTATAAATACCAGCTACAGGCAGTTGGTATAAAGTTACCGAAACCTTATTCAGTATCCCCAATGTCATTTCAAAAAGAATCTTAAAAAAAAAACAGATTTTGTGTTAATTTTTCTACTTTTTTCAATTCCTTTTGAGAGAATCTTCTAGAAGTTCTTTACTGCAACCATCAGTGAGAGGGACTGCCAAGTAGGGATGAGCTTCGTGTTCGAGTCGAACATACGTTCGACTCGAACATTGGCTGTTCGATCGTTCGACGAAGATCGAACGATTTGGGCCGTTCGCGCCAAATTCGAGTGACGCGAACGGCCCACAATGCACTACGCCATCGCAGTGTCATCCAGGCGCTGTGATTGGCCAAGCATGCACTGTGACCCCGCATGCTTGGCCAATCACAGCGCCGGCAGCGAGGAGAGCAATGATTGGCCACAGGCAGGATGCCTGTGGCCAATTATTGCTGAGGGTGTTTAGTACACGCCCCACACTATAAAAGGCCGCCAGCACGGCGGCCTAGTGTAGTGTGTTCCGGAGCAGGGATAGAGTAGCATAGGCAGGGACAGTGACTGTTATTTCTTTCTTGCTTAACCTGGATTCCTTTAGTTTAGGGAAAGAGAAGGATAGGTAGGGAGAGTGTCAGTGTGTTTTGTGCTTCTGCTATAGTGTGCTTAAAAAAAAACATTTATTCTAGGGACAGAAAACTCTAGGTAGGGACAGTGTCAGTTTCTTTCACTCTGCAAGTCCTTGTTTCCAGGGACCTGGAAGGACAGTGAGTGAATTGTCCTTTTGCTATATTGTGATTAAAAAAAACATTTATTCTAGGGACAGAAAACTCTAGGTAGGGACAGTGTCAGTTTCTTTCACTCTGCAAGTCCTTGTTTCCAGGGACCTGGAAGGACAGTGAGTGAATTGTCCTTTTGCTATATTGTGATTAAAAAAAACATTTATTCTAGGGACAGAAAACTCTAGGTAGGGACAGTGTCAGTTTCTTTCACTCTGCAAGTCCTTGTTTCCAGGGACCTGGAAGGACAGTGAGTGAATTGTCCTTTTGCTATATTGTGATTAAAAAAAACATTTATTCTAGGGACAGAAAACTCTAGGTAGGGACAGTGTCAGTTTCTTTCACTCTGCAAGTCCTTGTTTCCAGGGACCTGGAAGGACAGTGAGTGAATTGTCCTTTTGCTATATTGTGATTAAAAAAAACATTTTTTTCTAGGGACAGAAAACTGTAGGTAGGGAGAGTATTTTTTTTCTTTCACTCTGCAAGTCCTTGTTTCCAGGGACCTGTAAGGACAGTGAGTTAATTGTCCTTGTGCTATATTGTGCTGAAAAAAACATTTATTCCAGGGACAGAAAACTCTAGGTAGGGACAGTGTCAGTTTCTTTCACTCTGCAAGTCCTTGTTTCCAGGGACCTGGAAGGACAGTGAGTGAATTGTCCTTTTGCTATATTGTGATTAAAAAAAACATTTTTTTCTAGGGACAGAAAACTGTAGGTAGGGAGAGTGTTTTTTTTCTTTCACTCTGCAAGTCCTTGTTTCCAGGGACCTGTAAGGACAGTGAGTTAATTTTCCTTGTGCTATATTGTGATTAAAAAAAACATTTATTCTAGGGACAGAAAACTCTAGGTAGGGACAGTGTCAGTTTCTTTCACTCTGCAAGTCCTTGTTTCCAGGGACCTGGAAGGACAGTGAGTGAATTGTCCTTTTGCTATATTGTGATTAAAAAAAACATTTATTCTAGGGACAGAAAACTCTAGGTAGGGACAGTGTCAGTTTCTTTCACTCTGCAAGTCCTTGTTTCCAGGGACCTGGAAGGACAGTGAGTGAATTGTCCTTTTGCTATATTGTGATTAAAAAAAACATTTATTCTAGGGACAGAAAACTCTAGGTAGGGACAGTGTCAGTTTCTTTCACTCTGCAAGTCCTTGTTTCCAGGGACCTGGAAGGACAGTGAGTGAATTGTCCTTTTGCTATATTGTGATTAAAAAAAACATTTATTCTAGGGACAGAAAACTCTAGGTAGGGACAGTGTCAGTTTCTTTCACTCTGCAAGTCCTTGTTTCCAGGGACCTGGAAGGACAGTGAGTGAATTGTCCTTTTGCTATATTGTGATTAAAAAAAACATTTATTCTAGGGACAGAAAACTCTAGGTAGGGACAGTGTCAGTTTCTTTCACTCTGCAAGTCCTTGTTTCCAGGGACCTGGAAGGACAGTGAGTGAATTGTCCTTTTGCTATATTGTGATTAAAAAAAACATTTATTCTAGGGACAGAAAACTCTAGGTAGGGACAGTGTCAGTTTCTTTCACTCTGCAAGTCCTTGTTTCCAGGGACCTGGAAGGACAGTGAGTGAATTGTCCTTTTGCTATATTGTGATTAAAAAAAACATTTATTCTAGGGACAGAAAACTCTAGGTAGGGACAGTGTCAGTTTTTTTCACTCTGCAAGTCCTTGTTTCCAGGGACCTGGAAGGACAGTGAGTGAATTGTCCTTTTGCTATATTGTGATTAAAAAAAACATTTATTCTAGGGACAGAAAACTCTAGGTAGGGACAGTGTCAGTTTCTTTCACTCTGCAAGTCCTTGTTTCCAGGGACCTGGAAGGACAGTGAGTGAATTGTCCTTTTGCTATATTGTGATTAAAAAAAACATTTATTCTAGGGACAGAAAACTCTAGGTAGGGACAGTGTCAGTTTCTTTCACTCTGCAAGTCCTTGTTTCCAGGGACCTGGAAGGACAGTGAGTGAATTGTCCTTTTGCTATATTGTGATTAAAAAAAACATTTATTCTAGGGACAGAAAACTCTAGGTAGGGACAGTGTCAGTTTCTTTCACTCTGCAAGTCCTTGTTTCCAGGGACCTGGAAGGACAGTGAGTGAATTGTCCTTTTGCTATATTGTGATTAAAAAAAACATTTATTCTAGGGACAGAAAACTCTAGGTAGGGACAGTGTCAGTTTCTTTCACTCTGCAAGTCCTTGTTTCCAGGGACCTGGAAGGACAGTGAGTGAATTGTCCTTTTGCTATATTGTGATTAAAAAAAACATTTATTCTAGGGACAGAAAACTCTAGGTAGGGACAGTGTCAGTTTCTTTCACTCTGCAAGTCCTTGTTTCCAGGGACCTGGAAGGACAGTGAGTGAATTGTCCTTTTGCTATATTGTGATTAAAAAAAACATTTATTCTAGGGACAGAAAACTCTAGGTAGGGACAGTGTCAGTTTCTTTCACTCTGCAAGTCCTTGTTTCCAGGGACCTGGAAGGACAGTGAGTGAATTGTCCTTTTGCTATATTGTGATTAAAAAAAACATTTATTCTAGGGACAGAAAACTCTAGGTAGGGACAGTGTCAGTTTCTTTCACTCTGCAAGTCCTTGTTTCCAGGGACCTGGAAGGACAGTGAGTGAATTGTCCTTTTGCTATATTGTGATTAAAAAAAACATTTATTCTAGGGACAGAAAACTCTAGGTAGGGACAGTGTCAGTTTCTTTCACTCTGCAAGTCCTTGTTTCCAGGGACCTGGAAGGACAGTGAGTGAATTGTCCTTTTGCTATATTGTGATTAAAAAAAACATTTATTCTAGGGACAGAAAACTCTAGGTAGGGACAGTGTCAGTTTCTTTCACTCTGCAAGTCCTTGTTTCCAGGGACCTGGAAGGACAGTGAGTGAATTGTCCTTTTGCTATATTGTGATTAAAAAAAACATTTATTCTAGGGACAGAAAACTCTAGGTAGGGACAGTGTCAGTTTCTTTCACTCTGCAAGTCCTTGTTTCCAGGGACCTGGAAGGACAGTGAGTGAATTGTCCTTTTGCTATATTGTGATTAAAAAAAACATTTATTCTAGGGACAGAAAACTCTAGGTAGGGACAGTGTCAGTTTCTTTCACTCTGCAAGTCCTTGTTTCCAGGGACCTGGAAGGACAGTGAGTGAATTGTCCTTTTGCTATATTGTGATTAAAAAAAACATTTATTCTAGGGACAGAAAACTCTAGGTAGGGACAGTGTCAGTTTCTTTCACTCTGCAAGTCCTTGTTTCCAGGGACCTGGAAGGACAGTGAGTGAATTGTCCTTTTGCTATATTGTGATTAAAAAAAACATTTATTCTAGGGACAGAAAACTCTAGGTAGGGACAGTGTCAGTTTCTTTCACTCTGCAAGTCCTTGTTTCCAGGGACCTGGAAGGACAGTGAGTGAATTGTCCTTTTGCTATATTGTGATTAAAAAAAACATTTATTCTAGGGACAGAAAACTCTAGGTAGGGACAGTGTCAGTTTCTTTCACTCTGCAAGTCCTTGTTTCCAGGGACCTGTAAGGACAGTGAGTTAATTTTCCTTGTGCTATATTGTGATTAAAAAAAACATTTTTTCTAGGGACAGAAAACTGTAGGTAGGGAGAGTGTTTTTTTTCTTTCACTCTGCAAGTCCTTGTTTCCAGGGACAGAGAAGGACACCTGAAGGTAGCCCTTATTGCTTTTTTCCCATCTCCCTGCAGGCCATCTATTAGAATGTCTGGAAGGCAAACAAGGAGAGGCAGACAGTCAGGAGGCAATAAAAGAGGGCAAGCAGGCTCTGTGTCTGGGGGCAACAGTGCTGGTCGTGGACGCGGTGCATTGTCATCAGCACATGGCCATGGGACACGCTTGTCCTTCTTTTCGGCAGCTGGACATGTTGAGCCACATCATGCCGAAGACTTGGTAGAGTGGATGACCAAGCCCTCCTCCTCCTCCTCATCCTCTCTCACCCAGGCTCAGGGTACTGGAAAAGCAGCTGCCAAAGCGTCGTCTTCCCTGGTATCAATGTCAGACAAATCATCAGTCACTCCTTCCCTAGACCCACCATGTCCTCCTCCTGAGGAGTCCCCCGAACTGTTTCAGCACAGTGTTGGGTACATGCTCCAGGAGGATGCCCAGCGTTTCGAAGGGTCTGATGATGAAACCCAGCTAGAGGAAGGCAGTAGCGTGAGAGCAGACAGAGGGGATGCTCAAGAAGGACACCAATCTGGCAGTCATGTTCCAGCAGCTGCAGCATACTGCCAGATTGGCTCCAGTGATGAGGAGGGAGGGGATGATGAGGTCAATGACTCCACGTGGGTGCCTAATAGGAGAGAGGAGGAGGAGGAGGATGAGGAGGAGGCACATCTCCAACGAGGCAGGATGCCCTTTGGTGGCCAGCGTAAGGGCAGTACACCGACGGAATCACACCGCAGAGCTCCGCCTGTGCAGGGCGCTGCCTCTGCCCGTCATTCAAAAAGTTCTTTGGTGTGGGCCTTTTTTGAGGCTAGTGCATCAGATCGCACAGCTGCTGTTTGCAACATATGTCTCAAGCGTATATCGCGTGGCCAAAACATCAGCCGCTTGGGTACCACATGCCTGACCAGACATATGTTGACCTGCCATGCAGCTCGTTGGCAAGCCTACCTCAAAGACCCACACCAAAGAACAAAGCGGACCTCTCCTTGCACCGCATCAGCTGGGATCTCCAACCCCACTATAACTTCAGTCCTCTCTGAAACATGCACTGAGAGGAATGAAGGTGTAGAATTAGGTGTGTCACAGCCAAGTACTTGCGCCCACTCTGCTAGCAGTACACCGACGTCCGATTCTAGCAGGCAAATTTCCCTGCCCCAGCTGCTGGACCGTCGAAAGAAGTTCACTCCCAGCCATCCACATGCCCAGCGGTTGAATGCTAGCTTGGCTAAATTGCTAGCGCTTCAACTGCTGCCTTTTCAGTTGGTAGACTCGGCCCCCTTCCGTGAGTTTGTGCAATGTGCGGTTCCTCAGTGGCAGGTTCCCAAACGCCACTTTTTCTCACGGAAGGCTATTCCGGCTCTCTACCGGCATGTGGAAGGCAATGTCTTGGCCTCGCTGGACAGGGCGGTCAGCGGTAAGGTGCATATTACCGCTGACTCATGGTCCAGCAGGCATGGACAGGGACGTTACCTTTCTTTCACGGCCCATTGGGTCACTCTTTTGGCAGCTGGGAAGGATTCAGGACAAGGTGCAGTAGTGTTGGAGGTTGTCCCACCGCCACGCCTCCAAAATGCTACTACTGGTTGTGACACACCTCTCTCCTCCACCCCCTCCTCTTCTTCTTCCTCCATGGCCTCTTCCTGTGGTTTGTCCTATGAACCAGCGGTGCTCCGTAGCCGTTCACGGGGCTACGCAAGTACGCAGGCAAAAAGATGCCATGCCGTGCTTGCGCTGGTGTGTTTGGGGGACAGAAGCCACACTGGGGCAGAGGTCCTGTCTGCTCTGCAGGGCCAGGCCGAGAGGTGGTTGACGCCACGCCAGCTTAAGCCAGGAATGGTGGTTTGCGACAATGGCACCAACCTCCTCTCCGCCCTCCGACAGGGACAACTGACCCATGTGCCCTGTGTGGCTCACGTCCTTAACCTGGTGGTGCAGCGGTTCTTGGGCAGGTACCCGGGCTTACAGGATGTCCTGAGGCAGGCCAGGAAAGTCTGTGTGCATTTCCGCAGATCTTATAATGCCAGTGCTCGCCTGGCTGAGCTGCAAAAGGAGTTGAACCTGCCCAAGAACCGCCTTATATGTGACATGCCCACCAGGTGGAACTCAACGTTGGCCATGCTGCAGCGGCTGCACACGCAGCAGAGGGCCATCAATGAGTACCTGTGCGACTACGGCACCAGGACAGGGTCAGGGGAGCTTGGTTTTTTTTCTCCACGCCAGTGGGGCATGATCAGGGATGCATGCACTGTCCTGGCACCATTTGAGGAGGCCACGAGGATGGTGAGCAGTGACAGTGCATGCATCAGTGACACTGTACCTCTTGTCCACCTGTTGGAGCACACGCTGCGTGGAATAATGGACAGGGCACTTGAGGCAGAACAGAGGCAGGAAGAGGAGGACTTCCTTGCCTCTCAAGGCCCCCTTTACCCAGACAGTGTTCCTTCTGTCCCACCCATCGCACAGGAAGAGGAGGAGGAGGAGGAGGAGGAGGAGGATTGTGTCAGCATGGAGGTGGAGGCTGGCACTCAGCATCATCAGCAGCAGTCTTTTAGGGATGATTTACAGTCCCAAGAAACCAGTGGACTTGTACGTGGCTGGGAGGAGGTGGCTGCGGATCATGTCGTCCTTAGTGACCCAGAGGACTCCGGAGCGAATGCCTCAGCAAACCTACGCTGCATGGCCTCCCTGATCCTGCAAAGTCTGCGGAAGGATCCTCGTATTCTTCGGATCAAGGAGAGGGACCATTACTGGCTGGCCACTCTCCTTGATCCACGGTACAAGGGTAAGGTTGCGGACCTTATGTTACCGTCGCAGAGGGAGCAGAGGATGAGACAACTCCGGGAGGCCTTGCAGAAAGGTCTGTGCAACGCGTTCCCAGAGACTGGGAGGTTGCAAACTCCTGGTCCTGGACAACGAGTTGCTGAGGCTTCGGCCAGTCAAAGAAGGAGCGGTGGGGAAGGTGGCCGTCTGACCGATGCGTTCAGACAATTCTTTAGTCCGCAGCCCCAAAGTATGATTGGTTCCAGCAACCATCGCCAGCGTCTGATAAACATGGTGCAGGAATATCTAGGGGCAAGGTCAGACTTGGACACCTTCCCCACCGAAAATCCTCTGGCTTACTGGGTCTTGAGGATGGATCACTGGCCAGAGCTTGCACAGTATGCAATTGAGCTACTGGCCTGTCCTGCATCCAGCGTTCTTTCGGAACGCACATTCAGTGCTGCTGGAGGATTTGTCACGGATCACAGGGTGCGCCTGTCCACCGACTCGGTTGATCGACTGACTTTCATCAAGATGAACCAGTCTTGGATCACCACCAGCTACCACACACCTGATGCTGATATAACAGACTAATTGATTTTAAAATGTCACATCCCTTCAAGACTGATGCTGATGCTGAGTGCCTGTGCTGTTATGTTGACTGGCTATCCTCCTCCTCCGAGTCCTCAATGATACGATTGATGATGATAGCTTGGAAGATCATTTTTGTTTATGGGTGCCGCCACCAGTGCCTAACGCCCAATTTTTCAGCCCCTGTTTAACAGGGGCGTGTAATTACAATTTTTGAAGCAATACTTTGCAACAGGGCTCATTGCTGTGCTCCAAGTACAGTATCTGTGAGGAGTTGCAGTGTTGTGCCACCAGTGCCTAAGGCCCAATTTTTCAGCCCCTGTTTAACAGGGGCGTGTCATTACAATTTTTGAAGCAATACTTTGCAACAGGGCTCATTGCTGTGCTCCAAGTACAGTATCTGTGAGGGGTTGCAGTGTTGTGCCACCAGTGCCTAAGGCCCAATTTTTCAGCCCCTGTTCAACAGGGGCATGTAATTACAATTCTTGATCTAATAATTCACAGCAGGGCCCATTGCTGCACCCACCAAGAGTAACTGTCAGGGCTTACAGTGTTGTGGCACCAGCACCACCATCAAAGGCCCAATTTTTACTACCACTGTTCAACAATTATATGTAATTAAAATTCCTGATATAATAGTTGACAGCAGGGCGTTCCAGCACCAACCAAGAGTAACTGTGAGTGCTTACAGTGTTGTGCCAACACCAACAACTAAGGGGCCTATTTCTGCAGAGTATATACGGCAGGTCCCTACTTTCAAACATCCAACTTACAAACGACTCCTACTTGCAAACGCAAGAAGACAACAGGAAGTGAGAGGAAATCTACCACTAGGAAGGAAAATTCTCTCCTGTAAGAATAAATATGGGAGAAAGGTGTCTCCTCTGTACTGATGCTTTATCAGCAATCCTTGTTTCAAGAAAAACACCACATTTCAAAAACAGTTGTCATTGGGACGGAAAGTGAGGTGAAATGTTCTGAACAGGGGCACAGACAGCAAAACAAATGTTACAGGGGTGATAACCCTTACCTATGTTTTCCAAAAAGTTTAAAAATAGATTTTTGGGCTGGAGCTACACTTCAACAATGTACCTGTTCAAAATTACAAACAGATTCTACATAAGAACAAACCTACAGTCCCTGTCTTGTATGCACCGCCTGTATACGGCTGTTCAGAGTATATAGGGCCTTTTTTATTTTATGTGCGGGGTTCCCCTTAATATCCATACAAGACCCAAAGGGGCTGGTAATGGGCTGGGGTAGGGGGGGGGGGGGTCATGGGGTAGCTATGCCATTTTTCTTAAAGAATTTCATCCATATTACCGGGACCAGACATTACATTAAAGCCGCAAGCAGTTTTAAATGGCTTTTTTTTCCTTTAGAAGTGTCATTTTGTGCAGGGACAGTTCTAAACACGGGAAACACGTGGCACTTCACAGGCATACTTTAGACACCCCCCAGGTACGATATTTAAAGGAATATTTGACTTTTTTTTTTTCACTTTATGCATCATTAAAATGACTGCTCCCGAAAAACGACCGTTTTTAAAACTTCTTTTTGCATTGATACATGTCCCCTGGTGCAGAACCCGGGTTCCCAAACCCTTTTTAGGACAATAACATGCATAATAGTTGTTATAATTAGCACTTTAGAATTCGAACGTTCGCATCCATTGTATTTAATAGGGTTCTAATGTTCGTTCGAACTTCCGGTCCGTTCGCGGGTTCTGGTGCGAACCGAACCCGGGGGTGTTCGGCTCATCACTACTGCCAAGGAGCCCTATGTTTTTCCTGGCCAACATAGGTACAAATCATTGTCAAACAGCCAGCCAGCTGTCATTAACTTGACTCTTGAGACTTCTCTAATATGGGTGGACATCTGGAGGACTGATTAAGGGGTGATAGGGGAGCAGAGACCTCCCTTATCATCACTGTAGCATAGCACAGGCAGGACAGGGCAGGACAAGGAGAATATTAACAGTTTGCATATTATAGCAGCATTGACAGAGCTAGAAGAGTAGCTGTTCAGCAATGTCACTGTTTCTATAATATGTAAGCTGTAAATGTTCCCCTTACTTCATCCTGCTCTATGCTACAGTGGTAATAGGAGAGTTTTCTTCTCCATTATCACTGCTGTACTTAGCCCACATGGCTGCTGAACATACGGTTGATTATATATATGTGGTTGTACTCTTGATGCTAATAAATACTATGTTTATTAGATCTGACTGGGAGCATCACCTGGATCACATCCCGATCAACATGTCAACAGAGAAGGTTATACAGCATTACTGCTGCTAGGTGACCAGCTGGGGGCTCGGCTCTCTATAATCAATAGTGCCAGCCTTCCCCTGCATGCACCCATAATGTCACCAGCACATGGTCCTAATGGACTGCCACCACTGCCAAGGAGACAGATGCCAGACCTGCGCTGTCAATAGCAGGGACAGGACAGCTGGGGAACCCCACAGTGGCAGAACACCAGGGCCCGGTGGCAAGATAACCTTTGCAACCCTGATAGTTCTCCCACTGCTTTGGACCCTTATATTTTCTTGGTGTGCTGGTGATATAAATCTCTTGGTTTCTGCCACCCCGGGGGGCCCCAGTATAGTAGGAAGGGAGCTCACTGCAGAACATGTGAAAGGGCCCGTTGTGGGATCATAGTAAAGGGCCCCAGGAGATTATATATATATATATATATAAAAATAAATATATATATTGTGACAGCAGGAAGGTAAAGTCACCTGGTTGCATCCAGGGGGGTAGATATATTTCGCCCAGATTCAGGCTTTACGCCGACTTATACAACTAGGTGGAGAGTTGTATAAGGCTAGTGGGCTCATGGATGACTCATACCTCTAGGGAGAGGGCTGGGCGTCGTGCAGACAGGGAGTTGATGAGACCAGCTGAAGCTTGTCAGCTCATTTAGGCCTCTATAAGAACTCCCAGCTTCATTAGATGTTAGCTCATGCCTGGAACCAGACCTGTGTGGACTGTCTAGGGAGAGTGAACCCCTGTGCGGTGAGACAAAGCCTGTGTGGCTATTTGCTTGGACATTTAAAACCAGGGACTTAGGGACTAGGACAGCACTAGGCTGATCCCAGTTGTTAGTTAGGAAACCTGTATGTTTAGTCAGAGGTCAACTTGACCAGGATTTATTTTGGTTATGTTTCTTTTGCTTTGCTGTGTTTTGTCACTGTAAATAGAAAATAAACCGCACCTTTTTGATTTTGAAAACCACAACCTCCGTTTGCTGGGCCTGTTTTGTGTGGGGAGCCCATCCCGGGGGTCACACACACCCGCTGCCGAGCTAACCCCCTCACAGTTGGTGGAGAATGCGGGCAGTTTTTTTTTAAGCCAGCATGGAGGAGATACTGAAACAGCTGGCTCTAGCAAATGCCAATCAACAGCAGACAAATGCAGGTTTGCAAAGGAGCCTTGCAGCCCAGCAGCAAGCTCATCAACAGAGCCTTGCAGCCCAGCAGCAAGCTCACCAACAGAGTCTGGAAGCTCAGCAACAAGCCCAGCAGCAATCTGAGGCCCGCTTCATAGACCTGTTACAGAAGCAAGAGCAGAGACTACAACAAATGGAAGCAGTAATGCAGCAACGTCCGCAGACCAGTGAGGAAAGCCGTCCCACTAATACCGCGTCCTTTGGGGTGAGTCGTTTATTGACAAAAATGACTGGAGAGGATGATCCAGAGGTATTTTTGACCACATTTGAAAGGACCGCTGAAAGAGAAAAGTGGCCTGAGGAGCAGTGGGCTGGACTGGTGGCTCCTCTGTTAACTGGTGAATCGCAGAAAGCTTACTATGACCTAGAGCCTAACCAAGCAAAAGACTATGTGATGCTAAAAGCTGAAATTTTGGCAAGGCTGGGTGTCACCCAGGCTGTCCGGGCTCAGCGTGTGCATAACTGGACTTTCCAGCTTGGAAAACCCCCCAGGTCTCAAATGTATGATCTCATTCACCTGAGCAGAAAGTGGCTACAGCCAGAGACTTTGTCCGCACCAAAGATTGTGGAACGTGTTGTAATGGATCGGTTTTTGAGAGCCCTTCCTACTGCCATCCAAAAGTGGGTAAGCCATGGAGACCCAGAGATGGCCGATGGTCTTGTGGATCGTGTGGAGAAATACTTGGCTACAGAGAACCTGACGGCCTCTTCCAGAGACACTCGGACTTTCCACCCTAAGACCAGACCATCCCCAGGGGCGGATAAGAGGATTCCAAGGGGTGAGGGTGGAGAGAGTGAGAGGGTGGGAGCTCTACCCCAAGTTTGGCGAGAACAGCCTGGGAAATCAGCGGCTCAAGAGGCGGCAAGAAGGATCGTTTGCTACCGCTGCCGGCAAGCGGGACATATTGCAGCCAATTGCCCGGTTGTGGAGGAACCCATGCAGTGTGACTTTCTGACGGGCAGACGTCAGTCGCTGTGTGCGACAGTCGCATGCACTGCCGTTCGAGGAACTGAGAAACATTTATGCAAAATGTGTGTTAATGGTAGAAATGTTGTGGTATTGCTGGATTCAGGTAGCCTTGTGACCCTGATAAAGGCTGAGTTAGTTAAAACAGAGGTCTCTGGGAATAGCAAGGTAGCTGTTATTTGTGTGCATGGGGACACCCGAGAGTATCCAGTGACTACAGTGTGTTTCGAGACCCCCAAAGGTACCCTCTCTCATCCAGTGGGCTTAGTATCTCAGTTACCGCATGACGCCATTGTGGGAAGGGATTTTCCGAAGTTCTGGGAACTGTGGGATGATCCTGAGCCCCTCACTGGTGCCCCTATGTACCAGGAATGTGATAGCCAGAACTCCCCTGAGAGTGGTGAGGACTCTCCGGAATTTCCCTTATCAGTATTGGCAGGGGAGACTCAAGAAACTGGAGAGGAGCCCACCTCCTCAGACGAAAACCTACCGTCTGTGGAGTTTTCTGATCTTGAGGTTCACAGGGAAAACTTTGCCACAGAACAGTTGAAAGACCCCGCCCTAATAAAGGCACGGGAAAACGTAGTGAAAATAGATGGCGAGTTAGTGAACCCAGATAATACCTGCACTTACCCATACTTCAGCGTAGAGAAGGACCTACTGTATCGGGTGGCAAAAAGGGCAGAAGAAACCGTTGAGCAGCTTGTGGTGCCCAAACCTTACAGGAAGTTGGTGTTGGAGTTGGCCCATGGGCACATTCTTGGAGGTCATCTGGGGACAGAGAAAACCCGAGAGAGGGTATTACAGAGATTCTATTGGCCGGGGGTGATGAAGGACGTAGAAAATTATTGTTCCTCCTGCCCTGTGTGTCAGAGGTTGGCCCCGATGCCACATTTCCGTAGCCCGCTGGTCCCTCTACCCATCATTGAGGTCCCGTTTGAGAGGATCGCCATGGATTTGGTAGGTCCTATAATCAAGTCCGCTAGGGGGCACCAGTACATATTAGTTATAATGGACTATGCCACCCGTTATCCAGAAGCGATCCCTCTCCGAAATACCTCGGCCAAAACCATAGCCAAAGAGCTATCTCTTGTTTTTAGCCGGGTGGGTATTTGTAAAGAACTGCTTACGGACCAAGGTACACCCTTTATGTCCCGGGTTATGAAAGAGCTGTGTAAATTGTTCAAAGTGACGCAATTGCGTACGTCTGTGTATCACCCCCAAACCGATGGGCTGGTTGAAAGATTCAACAAAACCCTAAAACAAATGTTGAAGAAAGTGGTGGATAGAGATGGAAAGGATTGGGACTGTTTACTTCCTTATTTGATGTTTGCTATTAGGGAGGTGCCCCAATCCTCTACGGGATTCTCCCCCTTTGAGTTACTGTATGGGAGACACCCAAGAGGGCTGTTGGATATTGCCAAGGAAACTTGGGAAAGTGAGAGTTCTCCCCACAGGAGTGTGATTGAGCATGTCGCCCTGATGCAAGATCGAATTGCACAGGTAATGCCCATCGTGAAGGAACATTTGGCCCAAGCGCAGTTGGCACAGCAGAGAGTGTACAACCGTGGAGCCAAGACCCGTACCTTTTCCCCGGGGGATAGGATATTGGTACTTGTCCCTACGGTTGAAAGTAAATTCCTTGCCAAATGGCAAGGCCCCTACGAGATAATGGAAAAAGTGAGCGAAGTGAATTACAAGGTCAGACAACCAGGAAGGCGAAAGCCCGAACAGATCTATCACGTTAATCTGTTGAAAGCCTGGAGGGATAGAGAGTCCCTAGTCGCAGACACTTGGTCACCAGCTCAAACTGGTTGCGTGATTCCTGAGGTTGGAATAGCAGCCACCTTGTCACAACCCCAACAACAAGAGGTTAAGGAGTTTGTGCTTCGCAACAAGGAGGTATTCTCTGAGCTGCCGGGACAAACATCTGGGGTAGAGCATGACATCATTACCCCGCCCGGTGAAAGGGTGAAGTTAAAACCCTATCGGATCCCAGAGGCTCGACGGGAGGCAATACGGGAGGAAGTACAGAAAATGCTGAACTTAGGGGTGATAGAGGAGTCCCAAAGTGATTGGTCTAGTCCCATCGTGTTGGTGCCTAAACCGGATGGGAGCTGGCGATTTTGTAACGATTTTCGTCAGTTGAACAAAGTTACAAAATTTGACACCTACCCCATGCCACGTATAGATGAGTTGATCGACCGGCTGGGAACAGCCCGATACATGACGACTCTTGACCTCACAAAAGGGTATTGGCAAATCCCCCTGGCCAAGTCGGCCAAAGAGAAAACCGCATTTGTAACCCCAGACGGGGCGTTCCAATATAAAAGAATGCCGTTCGGGTTACAGAATGCGCCGGCCACATTCCAGCGGAAAATGGACCAGATGCTGAGGCCCCATCGGAAGTATGCTGCGGCTTACCTGGATGACGTAATTGTCCATAGCACAGATTGGGCCTCACATCTGCCAAAAGTGCAAGCAGTCCTGGACTCTGTTCGGGAAGCGGGGTTTACGGCTAACCCCAAGAAGTGTACCATTGGGCAGGAGGAGGCCAAATATCTTGGGTACACCATTGGGAGGGGAGTAATAAA
The DNA here is from genome assembly GCA_029206835.1 of Rana muscosa. Classification (NCBI taxonomy): domain Eukaryota; kingdom Metazoa; phylum Chordata; class Amphibia; order Anura; family Ranidae; genus Rana; species Rana muscosa. The sequence goes on along the minus strand of CM055117.1, from coordinate 1,025,306,952 downwards.
ACCCCAACTCAACAAAGTCGAGGCCATCCAGAGTTGGCCACGTACCAACAGCAAGAAGCAGGTACGAGCCTTTCTGGGAATCGCTGGGTATTATCGGCGATTCATTCCCCACTTTGCTTCTAAGGCTGTGCCCCTAACCAACCTGACGAAGGGGAAAGGGTCGGTCATGATTAAATGGACCCCCGAGGCTGAGGCAGCATTCCAATTCTTGAAACAAGCCTTATGTAGCCAGCCAGTGTTGTACTCACCCGACTTCTCTAAAGACTTTGTCGTACAAAGTGATGCGTCAGATGTGGGGTTAGGAGCAGTATTGTCCCAGGTCTGGAACGGGGAAGAGCACCCAGTCATTTACCTCAGCAGGAAGTTGAAGTCCCATGAGGTAAATTACGCCACCGTTGAAAAGGAGTGTTTAGCGGTGAAGTGGGCTCTAGATTCCCTTCGGTACTACCTGCTAGGTAGGCACTTTGACATGGTTACGGATCACGCTCCGTTAAAGTGGATGGCTCAAAACAAGGAAACAAATAGAAGAGTGAATAGGTGGTTCCTGGCCCTCCAGGAATTCAACTTCACAGTAAAGCATCGCCCTGGCGTTCAAATGGGGAATGTGGATGCTTTGTCTCGAGTACATGAATGCCTGATTGCTGGTGTTCCAACCCCGAGGTTAAAACAAGAGGGGGGGTATGTGACAGCAGGAAGGTAAAGTCACCTGGTTGCATCCAGGGGGGTAGATATATTTCGCCCAGATTCAGGCTTTACGCCGACTTATACAACTAGGTGGAGCTCATGGATGACTCATACCTCTAGGGAGAGGGCTGGGCGTCGTGCAGACAGGGAGTTGATGAGACCAGCTGAAGCTTGTCAGCTCATTTAGGCCTCTATAAGAACTCCCAGCTTCATTAGATGTTAGCTCATGCCTGGAACCAGACCTGTGTGGACTGTCTAGGGAGAGTGAACCCCTGTGCGGTGAGACAAAGCCTGTGTGGCTATTTGCTTGGACATTTAAAACCAGGGACTTAGGGACTAGGACAGCACTAGGCTGATCCCAGTTGTTAGTTAGGAAACCTGTATGTTTAGTCAGAGGTCAACTTGACCAGGATTTATTTTGGTTATGTTTCTTTTGCTTTGCTGTGTTTTGTCACTGTAAATAGAAAATAAACCGCACCTTTTTGATTTTGAAAACCACAACCTCCGTTTGCTGGGCCTGTTTTGTGTGGGGAGCCCATCCCGGGGGTCACACACACCCGCTGCCGAGCTAACCCCCTCACAATATATATATATATATATAATTGCATTTTATAGTTGGCCCCCCTACTTTTGTCCCTGTCCCCCCATGTGCCCCTCCTAAATATGAAAGCTGGAGACACCACTGCTGTACTAGCACTCTCACGGCTCAGAGCAGTGATGGGGAAGTAGACATCGTACCTTTTATTTATGTAGAATTTAGTAAAAACAAGGCATATACTGGTTTTCCCATTACAGGCCAATAATTACAGGAGTAATCAGCCAAATATCTGAAAAAACAGTCAACAAACTGCAAACCTAGGTAATGCTGATGGGTTATGGCAAAAAAGAGTAAAGAACTTTAGATTAAGTTCTAAGTGTTTTGGATTAGCTGACCCATCCATTCGGGTTTTCAAATTTATTATAACAGTTGTTGGCACAAGAATGCAACCTGTGGACTGTACCACTGTCCTGCAGTTAAGTGTTGCCATACTAGCACAAACCCCAGACCAGGCTGACAGTTTTGTCCCAGGTTCCATTCTCTATGACGTACAGGCAGCCAGGCACACAGGAGTTCCACAGACTCACAACTCAAGAAATAGAAACAGTGCATGTTATTATGTCGTTTTAAGAAAAAATCAATGGCTGGTGTTGCGCTCCCAAAAACAAAATATAGATGAATTAAAATATATGGTCTGTTAAGACTGTAGCAAATAAATAAATAAAGCAAACACTTAATAAAAATAACAATCGATCCAATGGAGTGCAAATTTGCATAAATATACAATAACATCAATAAAGTGCATAGGTGCTGTAACAAGTGACTGTAGTGCATGAAATGAAACTTTCATTCGATGAGTGGATATAGACAATACATATTAGATTCAAAGTTCATATAGATTTAACAAAGGTGCAGATGGTGCTGATGAATCTCAGGAAGAGGAGCTCTTCTGGATCCAGAGTGCAAAGTGCAGCGTAAAGGTGCTCTGTAGTATTAGCAGGTGGCACTGTGACTTCAGTGGTGGTGTATCTTCGGTGTGAGTAACACCCGTGGGTGTACTACCTTCTTACCTTACTGCTGTAAGGTAAGCGGCTTTAAAGATACAGGAGAGGGAGAGGTTGGTCACTCAGGATGGGGGGTTGTTTCGTGCGCGTTCCTTCCTTCCAGGGGGTCCCGGTGTATGTAGAGCTTCAATGGATGTTTCCCTTTCTTTAAGTGAAGGCCAGTATTGGGGGGCTACTCAATAAACCGGACATGTGTGGGAAGATCGGAGAGAATACAAAGCCTCTATGGTGTAGTAAGTGTAGCGGCCTCCTCACTCCCCTCTTTTCTCAGCTTGTCTGTCTCTTGTCTAGGGGTACCTTAGAGGGGAGAGAGCGGGGACACCACGCCTAGCCTTCACCGCATGTGTTAGTGCGGCTTGAGCAAAGTTCTTTCTTTACCTTCGGGTCAGTGTTATGCACCTGGAGTCTCCACCGAGAGTTACCTTGAACGATGTCTATTAGAAAATGAGCCCCACACCATTAAAGTCCAACACTCCTTTATTCTTCTCAAGTGAACACAATCAGTTGAACTCCCTTGGAGGACAGAACAGAAAAGGGGGTGTGGATGCGAGTAGGCCCAGACACAATGAACTCTCCACTTTCCTTCCTGAAAGTGGGTTGCGGTCTCCGAGCAAGGGGGAATTTCCTTCCAGGCGGTCTCCGATGGGAGGCTCACCTGTCACTGGCAATCTGCTGCACCCGGTCTTCAAGTGAGGAGCTCCCCCCGGTCCATTACGCCTTCCGGATTCGGGTTCCCAATCCCTGGGTTCCCTAGGATCTCCTTCCCTCGCGGAACTCAGTGTGGGGCACTGAGCTCCAGACCTCCATCCGAGTACCTCACCCCAGGCTAAAGGTGCCTGGGATGGAACATGACCTCCGAACGTCCTCTAGGCCTAGACCCGCCTAGAGAACCGACACGAACCACTGCCCTCAGGTTGAAGGTGCCTGGGACTCGACCCCGTGACAAAGATGGCCGGCCCCTTTATACCCTCTCCCAGCAAGCACGGCGGGTTCCCCGCCCCACCATACCGCTGCCGAGGGAGGACAAAAAGGAGGCACGGCACACAGCGATGATTCAACCCCAGCCCAGGGCGACAGCGCCACCCGCTGGGCCACAGGGAATTACACATCACTGGTGTCTTTGCCAGTTTAAATTACACCCGGGAAAGTACATACCCGCTACACTCTCCCCCTGGTGATTTGACACTGGTCCCCAGTGTCTGGAGTAAACCATGCCTTCAACGGCCGACATAGTCCAGTCCAGAAACCAACTACAATTGTACGGAAAAAATAAACTTTTTTGAAAAACTTGATCAACTGGAGCAATTGTGTCTGAGCCCTATATAAAAAGAAAGGAAAGAAACGAAACAACAACATTTAACCATAACTTTTGAATCACATATTCACATTATACTCTTCCCACCCATCCTGACTAAGATCCACCCCATTCTCAGTGGTCTTGACGGGATGCTCTCCTGCAGAGGGAAAAAAAGAAAGAAATCAACACATGAACCCTGACACATGTATTCGTGTGAGAGAAAAGAAACTTCTCCGGGTAGAAATCCCTTTTCTCCAAAGAGTGAGTGTGTGAAAAGTGTTTAACGTTGCGCAACACTGCCCCCTGGTGACAGCATCGCAGTAACTGCACTCGTGGAACTTTTCTCTTCTGTGTGGGCCCTATCTACCCCAGAGTCTATGATCTCTTGCTGGAAAATGAAGAACAAAACAGAACAGTCCTTCATTCCTCTGGGTACAAATACAACGGGCCCCAGAAAGTTCAGCAGCATAAAGAACAAGAATGGAGTCTTTTCTCTCCTACAGGTAGAAGCGGGGATGCGGCAGAACAAGTGGCTTCAAGTGCTGGTCCATGGTCTTCAGATGATATTCAACATCTTCCCCTTCCTTGCGCCGGATCAGCACCTTGTCTGCATGGATGTGCCGTCCCAACATCCACTCTGCCTTGCAATCTTTAAAACGCTGAGAGGCCTTGGGAGAGCATGCCAGGTACCTGCGGGCGTGTGGAACCTGAAGGTGGGACCACACAAAGTCATTGTACCAGCGCTCCCGGCACACTTCCACCTCATAGAGTAACTCCTTGGACAAGTATGGATATTCCCATCCGTACTCTGCAGCAACCTTCTGGCCAAATAGGCCTTGTAGTCTCGCCAGAGGAGGCATAGTAGCTTTGTCCCCTTCGCCAGGTAAAACTATTGAGTCCGGGTGGCGAGGGACCTTGATCACATCTGGTCTGGGCATAGGTGCCCGCAACAACAGTCTCTTTTCTCGGAATTAGGTGCAGGAGGCACCGGGAAGGCAAGAGTAGGCTGGGGACTGGACCCCTCCTCAGGCGCTGGTGCCTCCACCCGGGGTGTACTATCCCCTGTAGACATGGGTGGGTCCCTGGTTCTGCGGGATGAGGCGAGAGGTACTTTGTCCCAGCCCTTTTGAGCAAACAGTTCGTCTATGGCGACATTGTCTCCCAGATCGGAGAGCGACTCCAGGTCGGAGGTATCACACTCCTCTGCGGGCAGGTAGCCTGTAGTGGAGACTGAATTTCCACCTCCACCCACACACCAAGTCTCTCCGCCCGGCTTACCTTGGCCTTTACTTGAGAAGGAATGTCCGGAACTTTTCTCAACGGTACCATCCAGGCCGGGCATAGGCGGGTGGGATGGTCCACCACAACCGCTGGTCGGGGCTACCATGCCGGTCTTTCTCTTCGGTGGTGAGACAGTGGTGACCGAGTCAGCATCCTCGGATTTCTCCCGTTGTGTAATCGCGACCTCCTCCGCGGTCGCTGCAGTGCGCACAGGGATAGCTGTCAAAGCAGTGATTCCTCCTCTCTGAGCGGTGTTGCCTGCAGCACGGCCAGGGTAGATGGTCCTTGGCTTCTCAAATGATTGAATCCACCTCGAATAAGAACTCCCCACAGGCCATGCATCACCCGAATGGCTTCAGATGACACACCAGTCCCAAGCATCCGGGACAAATCACACCCAGGGCCTCAACGTCCATGCATGAATACAGGGCGAATCGTCCCCTTGGCTTTAGCCAAATCCCTGTATCGGTCACCGGAGCAGCAGCAGTCAAAGACGTGGTGGAAGGGTGAACCCACGCTGTATGTCCGAACATGGTGACTTGCTGCTGGTCCATTGCGCACTGCAAGTTTTTGCGCCAATGTCCCATGTGTAGTCCTTCACACGTATTAGACTCCTCCCCTCTGCACTCTAGTTCGCAGGCTTTTCTTCTCTTCTTTCCTGAGTCACGCCCACAAACTAAGCAGGGAGGGTGTGCCTGATGGCGCAGTGCAAATAGAAGCCCCCACGTGTAGTCCCTCACACGGCTGAGCTCCCCCCTCTTCTCGCTCTTCTGCGCGGGCCTTATCCTTCACTGAGTCATGTCCACGACTTCGAGCAGGGATGCACTTTGGCCAATAATATGGCCGACCTACTCGGAACTCCTCCGGGCAGACACGTTCAAACTCCGTAGTAGCACGAACACCATACGGGACCCGAGCCCCCACGTGTAGCGGCCTCCTCACTCCCCTCTTTTCTCAGCTCGTCTGTCTGTTGTCTAGGGGTACCTTAGAGGGGAGAGAGCGGGGATATCACGCCTAGCCTTCACCGCAGGTGTTAGTGCGGCTTGAGCAAAGTTCTTTCTTTACCTTCGGGTCAGTGTTATGCACCTGGAGTCTCCACCGAGAGTTACCTTGAACGATGTCTGCCAGAAAATGAGCCCCACACCATTAAAGTCCAACACTCCTTTATTCTTCTCAAGTGAACACAATCAGTTGAACTCCCTTGGAGGACAGAACAGAAAAGGGGGTGTGGATGCGAGTAGGCCCAGACACAATGAACTCTCCACTTTCCTTCCTGAAAGTGGGTTGCGGTCTCCGAGCGAGGGGGAATTTCCTTCCAGGCGGTCTCCGATGGGAGGCTCACCTGTCACTGGCAATCTGCTGCACCCGGTCTTCAAGTGAGGAGCTCCCCCCGGTCCATTACGCCTTCCGGATTCGGGTTCCCAATCCCTGGGTTCCCTAGGATCTCCTTCCCTCGCGGAACTCAGTGTGGGGCACTGAGCTCCAGACCTCCATCCGAGTACCTCACCCCAGGCTAAAGGTGCCTGGGATGGAACACGACCTCCGAACGTCCTCTAGGCCTAGACCCGCCTAGAGAACCGACACGAACCACCGCCCTCAGGCTGAAGGTGCCTGGGACTCGACCCCGTGACAAAGATGGCCGGCCCCTTTATACCCTCTCCCAGCAAGCACGGCTGGTTCCCCGCCCCACCATACCGCTGCCGAGGGAGGACAAAATGGAGGCACGGCACACAGCGATGATTCAACCCTAGCCCAGGGTGACAGCGCCACCCGCTGGGCCGCAGGGAATTACACATCACTGGTGTCTCTGCCAGTTTAAATTACACCCGGGAAAGTACATACCCGCTACATATGTTTTTTAAAATAGATATTTTATTTAACAGCTTAAAAGTACTCACAATTGAAATTGGTTGGTGCACAATGTAGCGAGCTCGAGACCTTAGAACGTCACTTCCGGTGTCCGTATGCCTGTGTCCTACGCGTTACGTCACTCTCACGTGACTTCAAGGCCCCCCAATACAGGCCTTCACTTAAAGAAAAGGGAAACATCCATTAAAGCTTTACATTCCCCCGGGACCCCCTGGAAGGAAGGAACGCACAGGAAGCAACCCCCCATCCTGAGTGACCAACCTCTCCCTCTCCTGTATCTTTAAAGCTGCTTACCTTACAGCAGTAAGGTAAGAAGGTAGTACACCCACGGGTGTTACTTACACCGAAGATACACCACCACTGAAGTCACAGTGCCACCTGCTAATACTACAGAGCACCTTTACGCTGCACTTTGCACTCTGGATCCAGAAGAGCTCCTCTTCCTGAGATTCATCAGCACCATCTGCACCTTTGTTAAATCTATATGGACTTTGAATCGAATATGTATTGTCTATATCCACTCATCGATTGAAAGTTTAATTTCATGCACTACAGTCACTTGTTACAGCACCTATGCACTTTATTGATTTTATTGTATATTTATGCAAATTGGATCGATTGTTATTTTTATTAAGTGTTTGCTTTATTTATTTATTTGCTACAGTCTTAACAGACCATATATTTTAATTCATCTATATTTTGTTTTTGGGAGCGCAACACCAACCATTGATTTTTTCTTATACCTGCTTATGGGTAGTGTTTGACCCTCACGGTGTTTGCGGCACCCACATAGCCTTACAGTTGCCCACCCATATTAGTGCAGGAATACCCACTATACTTATTATGTAGTTTAATGCTGATTAAACTTGGGTAGGGTGAGCTTTGGGATACTAAAAAATCAGTACATAATATAATAGAGGACACTCTCTGGTTATGACTGACTCTTCAGGGTGAAACCCCTCTTGAGACTAGTGATAGGTAAACTACTCCTCAGTGGACTCCAATGCAAGAACCTGAGCCAGCAAATCTGAAACGGTCTCTCCAGTGGTTAACAAGGACAGTCTCTATGATTTTTCTCAGGCCTATACTTACTGTGCCCAGTGTACTTGAATGCTTTCATGCAGTACAAGCCAGCTTCTGTGCTGTAAGCCTCCAGGCCAGATCCTCTGTGGATCTCTTTAAAACTCCCAGCAACTTTAGACCCAAGTCTCTCTACTGAGCTGTGACCCTGATAGACTTCTGCAAACTTCAGCTACATGACCCAGAGGGACACAGCCCTCAGGCTGGGTCTTCTCCAGCTAGGACAAAGACCCTGCTGTTCTAGGCTCCAGTCTATGTATAACCACCTCAGCCCCCTACTGGTCACTCTTCCTTCCAGGGATTGCCTGAGGCTGTATGAATATGTGAATTTAGGGCCTGCCTCTTCCAACCCACTAAATTATAGAACCCACTAGAAACCAAGGAGAAGCACTTGAGCCTGCAACCTGCAGAACCCAGAACAGCCAAAAGCAATTAAACTTTGCTCCACTGGCTACAGGGGAGCCCAAAAAAACAAACAAAAAAAAACAACAAAATGTACCTTAATCCTGCTAGCAACCTAACTAGGAGGGTACAAGCATGTGCATTTACAGCCCATCAAAAACTTCCAAAACTTCCAGTCTAATGGACAACAGAAACGTACTCTTGACACCCAGGTAGCTGAGGAAGGGCTGGATGATGCTGGATGTTATGCAGCCTAGAAGTTATACAGCAGCCATGGGCTAAATTGGAGATTTCACAGCTGACTGTTTGGAGAGGACAAGAACAACATACAATCACAATGCTGCACTTGACTTTAGATGGAATTCCACATGTAGCGATACCCTCAGCTTAAGAGAGCCGCAAGTTTTGATTTGGGCCCTGAGTGCGGCTTCCCCAACCCCCCGGCTATCTGCTCTCTCACTCTGGCACAGTTAACCCACAGCAAATTCACATAAACAATCACTTATGCTTTAAATGTGGGTGTGTGGATTGATAACTCAGACTCATAGACAATGTTGTAAATAATAACTGACTTTACTGCTAGTGGTAAGATAAAAGGGAATAGCATGCATGTAACATTTGGTTCACAACACATAAGCAGGTCCCTGCAGTTGTAAATCACAATACTGTGTGTGTGTGTACCCGCCTTGGAAAGGGGACGGAACGCCACGTGGGGCAACCGTTACCTAAACACCCTGTGGTGTGATAACTAACTTATAACTATCTAACGGATCAGGCCTGATCCCTAACCATGAAACTCAGTCTTAGAAGAAACACGAATCTTCACCGGCACAGGATCTGTAAAGGTGGTGCACTTGAAGTATTCAAAACCATGTATTTGTAATCCAATAGGGGGGGGGTAATTCTCCCACACCGGAGGTGTTAGGCCTCGGAAGTCTAGTAGGCACAAAGTATAAAAGTAACAGTTTAAAGATGAGCTTTCGCTCGCTCACCACTCCGGAACACTTCCCTCAGTCCGGAACTTCCACCGGCTGTGTCGGTCCTCGTCCACAGCAGCTTCTACGATCGGATCCCCGATCCAGATAACTTTAAAAGAGATGAGTCTGGATGCCACCCAGGCTTGCAAAGGGGGGGTGGAAGGCTCTTTGGTTCGCTCCACAGGCCCCAGGCTTCAGGCCTGGAACAGCACAGATCCGCACAGGTGTATCTCTCTCTGTCGCCCCGTGTCCAAAAGAGAAAGAGCTAGGCCTCGCCCCCTCCTTATATTCCTTCCCCCCGACTCCCCTCTCTCTGGAATTTCCTGTCTCTGATTAAAGGGGAACACCCCGCTACACACTCCCCCCACTAAAACTCTTTGGTCCCCAAAGATAAACATTTTAACAACATTTCTGAACCATTTTAGAGAGTGCGGAGTATGATGTTGGTACAGGGAATTGCCACCAAAACTCAGAGGTGGGATTCCCTGTCCCACAGGTCACACTGGCATGAGTGGCCTGCCTAACCGTGCCAGAGAGTGAGCTGGGGTTGCCCTCCACCAAATGAACAGTGGAAGGATTGGAGCACTCGGTACTTCTTCTAGCGGTGGTAACAGAGTCCTCTGAGCTCTTTCCCAATTGAGGGTAGGTTAACTTCATGGGAGGCCTCACGACTCTGCGAGCTATTTGCTCCCTTGGGACTTCAGGCTCTGGTGCCACAGGCTCTGTTTCAGGAACACTTTTTGACATCGTCACTGGTTCTGGGGCCTCTGTCTCTTCTTCATCTGAGTACAGGCCCAGAATATCTTCCCAGCATTCAGGCACGCCACTGGATGGAATGAACTCTGTAGCTTCTGGGTTCAGGGTCCCATCCTGCATATCCTCAGTGGGTGGAAGGTCTATGGTGGGATTTTCCGGGGTTGGGGAAGGCCATAGCCACTCCAGTTCTCCTCTCCCATCTTCACTTGATTGAGAAGCCTGTCCACCTCTAGATCGAGAGGTCTGAGACCGAGTGTTGGGTCTGGGAGTATCCAAGATGGAAACAGATTCCGGTAGGTTCCTCACTGGAGGTATCCTGACTGCTTCTTTAAGCGGGAGTAAGTGGTTTCTGTGCCAGGTCTTCAAGGGTCCCACTCTCCCCTCTGGCTTTAACTTGTACACCGGTAGTCCAGGGAGTTTCCTACAAATAACGTAAGGCTCAGACCTCCACCTATCAGCAAGTTTGTGCTTCCCTGGGATCCCTAGGTTGCGTAGCAGAACACGGTCTCCAGGCTGCAGGTCTTGCACTCGAACCTTCAAATCATAGTTCCTTTTATTTCGGGCCCCTCTTTGGTCTGAGGCCGCTTGGGCTTGTTCATAGGCCGCTTTCAAATTATACCTAAGTCTGTCTACATATCCTTTGTGGGAGGTAGCAGAGGTATAGTCTAGAGAAATGCCAAAGGCCAGATCCACTGGCAATCTTGCTTCTCTCCCAAACATGAGGCGGTAGGGAGAGTAACCCGTCACATCACTGGTGGTGCAATTGTAGGCATGCACCAAAGTGGATATGTGTTGACTCCAATGCTGCTTCTTCTCTGTCTCCAGAGTCCCAAGCATGTTTAGCAAAGTCCGGTTAAATCTCTCAGGCTGGGCATCTCCTTGTGGATGATAGGGGGTAGTCCTGGTCTTTTCCACTCCCAGGGAGTCCAGTAAGTTCCGGATCAGGCGACTCTCAAAGTCCCTTCCTTGGTCGGAGTGGATTCTCTGTGGTAATCCATAGTGGACGAAGTATTTTTCTACAAGCACCTTAGCTACAGTGGAAGCCTTCTGGTCTCTGGTGGGGAACGCCTGTGCATAACGGGTGAAATGATCGGTTACCACCAGAACATTTCCCAATCCACTCAAATCGGGTTCGAGGCAGAGAAAATCAATGCATACCAGATCCATTGGGCCTTGACTCTGTAGGTGGCCCATTGGGGCAGCTTGATGGGGTAGAGTCTTCCTCTGGATGCATCGTGCACAGGAGTGGCAATATTCCTCCACTTCAGCCCTCATACAGGGCCAATAGAACCGGCTTCTGACAAGTTGGAAGGTTCTTTCAGCTCCCAGGTGACCATGCTGGTCATGTAAGGCAACCAGCACAGTCTCTCGGTGCTTCTCTGGGAGAAACAACTGCCATTTATCCTCGGAGTCATCAGAGGGTCCCTTCGGTAGACCACTCCCTGATGGACCTGTAGCTTGTCTAACTCTCTCCTTAGCAGACGAGCCTCCTTGGAGGGGTGATGTCGAAGTTTCTCTGGACTCTCGTTTTCCAATGCTTCAAAGACCAATCTCCCCATGGGGTCTTCCAATTGGTCGCACCTCAGTTCCTTCTTAGACAGCTTCGGTAAGCATTCCTCTTCAAGTTGAGTCACCCTGCAGTAGTGTTTTGGGACTCCCACTGTGGTAACTCCTATCTCCTCGGCTCTGGAGCCCCCTCTGGCTTGAAATTCAGCCCCTTGACAAAGGGCTCGCACTCCGTCCGGCGCTACCTGAGTCCAGTTCTCCCAGTCATCAGCCATGGTATGAGATCTTCGGGACAGGGCATCTGCATCCCTATTTCCAGTCCCTGGTCTGTATTTAAGACTGAAGTTGAACCCAGATAATGCAGCCAGCCACCTGTGTCCTGTGGCATCCAACTTGGCAGTGGTGAATAGGTAAGTCAGAGGGTTGTTATCTGTTTTTACTGTAAACTCTGCCCCATAGAGGTAGTCTCTTAGTTTGTCCACCACTGCCCATTTGAGGGCCAAGAACTCCAACTTATGAGTGGGGTAGTTCTTCTCCGAGGGGGTCAGACTCCGACTCACATAGGCCACTGGTCGCAGTTGCTCTTCATACTCTTGGTAGAGCACTCCACCTAGGCCTTCATGACTAGCATCAACATGTAACTCGTATGGTCTGGTGGGATCAGCATAGGCCAATACTGGGGCTGTGGTGAGGCTCCTCTTCAGGGTTCTGAATGCCTCTTCACACCTGGGGGTCCACTGATCTTGAACCGACTCCCCGGGTCTTCTGGGTCCCAAGCCATCCTCTTCCCCTTCAGTCTTGAGCAGTTCATTTAGGGGCTTGGCAATACGGGCAAACCCATCCACAAACCTCCTATAGTAGGAGCAGAAGCCCAGGAAAGATCTAAGTTCGGTGACTGTTGTGGGTCTTGGCCAGGAGGTAACTGCCTCCAACTTCTCAGGATCAGTAGCCACCCCCTTTTCAGACACTATGTGTCCCAGGTAGTTCACCGAAGACTGGTAGAACCGACACTTCTCGGGGGAAAGCTTTAGTCCCTCTTCACTAAGCCTTCTCAACACTTTCTCCAATCGGGCCTCATGTTCCTCCAAAGTTCTCCCGAAGACAATGACATCGTCCAGGTACACGAGGACTTCTATGAGGTTCATATCTCCGACAGTCTTCTCCATGAGACGTTGAAAAGTAGCTGGGGCCCCAGATAGGCCCTGAGGCATTCTATTAAACTCAAAGAACCCTACAGGAGTTATGAAAGCGGTCTTTTCTTTATCCTCTGGGTGCATGGGAATTTGATAGTACCCGCTCTTGAGGTCCATCACGCTGAACCACTTAGCTCCAGACAAACTCTGTAAGGCGTCCTCTATCCTTGGCGTGGTGTACTGATCAGGGGTGGTCCTCCTGTTGAGAGTTCTGTAGTCAATGCAGAGCCTCAGCGACCCATTCTTCTTCCTGACCACCACTATTGGAGAGGCATAAGGGCTTCTGGACTCTCGAATCACCCCAGTCTTTTTCAGTTCTGCAAGCTGTTCCCTCAGATCCTCCAGATCTGCCAGCGGAACCCGCCTGACTCTCTCCCTGAACGGTTTGTCTTCTTGCAGGCGGATGCGGTGGGTAGCACTCCTCGCACACCCCACATCGAACTCATTTTTGGAGAAAATCTTCTCCCATCTAGTCAGCTGGGCCTTGGCTCTCTCTTTCCAGGCTCCAGGTAAATTCGGGTTCTCCATGGAAAGTTTTTCCCAAACATCTCCTTCTTCACCCGTCCCCTTTACTTCTGACCAGCTGACTGGGACAGCAGGACTCACCTGTCCCAACAGCATCCGAGCAGGGATCTCTATGGCCCTTTCTGTAGAGTTCCTCACACTCACCGGGACTCTTCCCCTGGCTTTCTTCAGGGCCTTGATTGGAATCACTTCCGGTATCACTTCCAGGCCTGAGTGATCTTCCCTTGGGTCGGATTCCAGCATGACAAAGGGACCAGGCTGCTTCCAGGTGAGCTTCACAGTGGCCCTGAGACAAGCCACCTGTCCGGGCTGCAGCACCACTCCTTCTCTCCCCAGTCTCCACACCTTCCCTATCCCCTCTCCTGGGGTCTTCTGCTCCAACACTAACCGTTGGTAGGCTGTCTTCAGCATGGGATGGATGTTTGGATCCTGATGGCTCCTCATCTTCACCAGGGGGGTCAGAAGTCTTCTCACTAGATCCGTATTGGTGCCTATGATGAGGGACATCTTGCTGGCCCCGGGTGGTCTAGGACACACAACTGCCAGGGTGTCGAACACTTCTGTCTTCCCAGCCACAGAGGGGTCGAATGTCAGCTTTATGGGCAGATAACCATCATAGGGGAACCTCTGCGTTCCCAGGCCCCATATCTCCAGTTCTTCTATCTTCTGTATAGGCAAATGGCTTAAGTGCCTATCGTAGAAGTCTCTGTACAACAAAGTCACTTGAGCTCCAGTGTCCAGGAGGGCCTTCGTATATACTTCTTCCACCTGGATAGATACAGTGGGGGACGGGCCGACCAATTCTTCTGGGTACGGCCGGGTTGAGGTCACTTTCTTCTGAGGACTTGTCTTCATCCAGTTTGTTTTTGACTTTATTCTCTCTTGAGCCCGGTATGCATTGACCTTCCCCACCCTAATGGGAGTACAAACCCGCTGAGGGATGTTATTGTCTCTTGGTTGTAGACATTCCTTCTTGGGAGTGCTAAATTTCTTCTGAGGGGTCTTGTCCCCTCTCTTTTGCTTCCTTCCATTCAGTTTGGAGCTCACTGAAAGAGATGGGCACCCGGTTGACTCCCTCACCGGGGCCCTCTGGAGTTTCCCGCCGGCTGGCGATTATCCATTTTCTTCTTCTTGGGACTGGAACACCTACTGGCAAAGTGACCACTGCCCCCGCAGTTGTAACATAGCATCTCTTCTCGGTCCTGTATGGAAGCTGGTTCTGAGGTATTCGGGAACAACTCCTTTCTTGGACTTGGTTTCTCTGCTCTTCTTTGATCTTTCTCCATCAAAGAGGTCAGCATCTCCAACACTTGGGACATTTGTGATTTCAAAGTGTCGACTTCTGCATCTCTTTCCGGGCTCTTGACTGAACTGACCAACACTGGTACAGGGGTGACACTCACTCTGGCCACCTGCTGATCTCTCTGCAGCGCCTCTTCGTCCCTAATAATTTTTATTAGATCAGAGTAGGTTAGTGACATTCCTCCTCCTGAGGTTTTCAGGTGCAGCCAGACTGGGTCTGAGCGCCGCGCTCCCCTCATGATCTGCTTCATTCGTGCTTCATCTGCATCTTTGGGCAGCATTCCCTTCTTCAGGACGATCTTGCATAACAGCCTGTTCAACCTTCTAACATACTCTGACAGTTTCTCCTCCGGCTGCTGGAAAGTATGTTCAAATTGGTAGACCATCTCTGTCACCTTCTCCAGCTGTCCAAACTCTTCCTGCAGCATGGCCAGACAATCTTGAGCTGTACAGTTTGCATTTCCAAAACGGAAGCTCTTCACCGCTTCTGCCGCGGCACCTTTCAAACTTTCTAAAACTCGTTGTCTTCTCTGTGCTTCAGGCACCTCCCATGCCTCTACTGCTTGTAATGCCTGTTCCACCCAAGTGTCAAAATCTTCCTCCCCCGCAGGGACGGGGAGCTCCCCCGAGAATGTTTTTAGTCTCCGGTAGCTAGTCTCTACGTGCACTGTGCTTGTCTTCTGACAGTTTGTTAGTAGATCCCCTAACGCCTTTATCAGTTCGGGTGATATGGCCGTGGCAGGTGCAGGCGTCACCGGAGGTGTCGCTCCGTCTTTCCTCTCTGGCGGGGTACGGGCCGCAACTGGCGGTGATCCCGTTGGTGATAGCTCTTTCTTAGTAGCGTACGCCAAACTATAAGATCTGTTATCCGGCATCCGCGCATATTTGCATTTACAAGCCTCTGGCTTCCCATCTGAATATTCCACTAGCGTATACTGGTGTGAGGTGTCTGGGTCTGACTTCATTAACCCTTCCACCGTTTCGGTCGACCATTCCTGACCCGGAATGTTAATGACCACTGACTGGCTTGGATCTGTCTTGGCTACTTCACACCACGTTCTGATGTCTTTCGGGTCCATGCCGGTAAGTCTTGGCGGGCTCTCACCGCTGTCTCAGTAATCCCGGACGAGCCCCCACGTGTAGCGATACCCTCAGCTTAAGAGAGCCGCAAGTTTTGATTTGGGCCCTGAGTGCGGCTTCCCCAACCCCCCGGCTATCTGCTCTCTCACTCTGGCACAGTTAACCCACAGCAAATTCACATAAACAATCACTTATGCTTTAAATGTGGGTGTGTGGATTGATAACTCAGACTCATAGACAATGTTGTAAATAATAACTGACTTTACTGCTAGTGGTAAGATAAAAGGGAATAGCATGCATGTAACATTTGGTTCACAACACATAAGCAGGTCCCTGCAGTTGTAAATCACAATACTGTGTGTGTGTGTACCCGCCTTGGAAAGGGGACGGAACGCCACGTGGGGCAACCGTTACCTAAACACCCTGTGGTGTGATAACTAACTTATAACTATCTAACGGATCAGGCCTGATCCCTAACCATGAAACTCAGTCTTAGAAGAAACACGAATCTTCACCGGCACAGGATCTGTAAAGGTGGTGCACTTGAAGTATTCAAAACCATGTATTTGTAATCCAATAGGGGGGGGGGGTAATTCTCCCACACCGGAGGTGTTAGGCCTCGGAAGTCTAGTAGGCACAAAGTATAAAAGTAACAGTTTAAAGATGAGCTTTCGCTCGCTCACCACTCCGGAACACTTCCCTCAGTCCGGAACTTCCACCGGCTGTGTCGGTCCTCGTCCACAGCAGCTTCTACGATCGGATCCCCGATCCAGATAACTTTAAAAGAGATGAGTCTGGATGCCACCCAGGCTTGCAAAGGGGGGGTGGAAGGCTCTTTGGTTCGCTCCACAGGCCCCAGGCTTCAGGCCTGGAACAGCACAGATCCGCACAGGTGTATCTCTCTCTGTCGCCCCGTGTCCAAAAGAGAAAGAGCTAGGCCTCGCCCCCTCCTTATATTCCTTCCCCCCGACTCCCCTCTCTCTGGAATTTCCTGTCTCTGATTAAAGGGGAACACCCCGCTACACACAGTACACAAGAAAAATGGATAAGCTGGAGTTATAAGTCTACTTTAGTACTTTGGAAGGTATTACATAAGTACTGTATATATGTAGCACACTTGCATCTTCCCCTACCTTCTCCTTTGGCTCACTGGCAGGAAAGACACACCATGCTACCTGCCCGTACCCTCTTGTGTGAAGAGGTTGAGCGGTGTCACAAACTAGGGTCCTGCAGCAAGGTTCTCCCTTTAGTTGGTTCTCGTTTCTTACCGATATGTAAGGACAAGTCTTTATATCCCCAAGTAACTCCAAGGTCCACACCAGTAGTAAACTCCAACGTAGAGTTTATTTCTTTATATGCAAAGTCAATGAATAAAAAGGGTGGATAGAAGACAGGACAGTAAGAGTTTGGATATAAGTCCAGGCACAAGACAATTTACGAATTCACTACTTGTTCTTCAAGTAGGCTTAGCTCACCCGGATAGTTCCCTATGAAAGCGGATCCTAGCAGCTGAAGTGATGCTCGGACGTTTCTTTTGTTTTCCCTTTTTAGATGCGACTAGGAGATTCTCTGCCACAGAACCGTTAATCCCAATCCTCTGGTGTTGGATGGATCTAATCCCTCCAGGGAGTTACCAGGCCCTTCTTTCTCCGTGAACTTTTCACCGGTCCTTCAGAAGGGTCCTCCCCCGGCCTCCTCATCTCAGAACGGGTCCCCATGCCAGAGGCACCCTGGGATTTCTCCTTCCAGGACACGGGCCCCAGCTAAAGGTGCTGGGCCCAAGGTTGTTGCTGCAGCCCCGGGGCTAAAGGTGCCTGGGACCGATGCATACGTGGGCCCCTGGCCAGGAGGGCCAGGTACCACGTACCAGGACTCCAACTCTGGAACGGAGTCCCCCGAACTCCCGAATAGGGATGAGCCAAACACCCCCCGGTTCGGTTCGCACAAGAACCTGCGAACGAACCGAAAGTTCGCGCAAACTTTAGAACCCTATTAAATACAATGGACGCGAACGTTCGAAATCTAAAGTGCTAATTATAACGGCTAATATGCATGTTATTGTCCTGAAAAGGGTTTGGGGACCCGGGTCCTTCCCCAGGGGCCATGTATCAATGCAAAAAGAGGTTTTAAAAACGGACGTTTTTTCAGGAGCAGTGATTTTAATGATGCATAAAGTGAAAAAAAAAAGTGAAATATTCCTTTAAATATCTTACCTGGGGGTGTCTAAAGTATGCCTGTGAAGTGCCAAGTGTTTCCCGTGTTTAGAACTGTCCCTGCACAAAATGACATTTCTAAAGGAAAAAAAGTAATTTAAAACTGCTTGCGGCTTTAATGTATTGTCTGGTCTCGGCAATATGGATGAAAATCATTGAGAAAAATGGCATGGGTACCAACTACCAGCCCCTTTGGGTCTTGTACGGACATTAAGGGGAACCCTGCACCCAAATATAAAAAAGGCCCTATATACTCTGAACAGCAGTATACAGGCGGTGCAAACAAGACAGGGACTATAGGTTTGTTCTTAAGTAGAATTTGGAACAGGTACATTTTTTAAATGTAGCTCCAGCCAAAAAAAATCTATTTTTAAGCTTTTTGGAAAACATAGGGAATGGTTATCACCCCTGTAACATTTGTTTTGCTGTCTGTGCAGTGTGCACCTGTTCAAAACATTTCACCTCACTTTCCGTACCAATGACAAATGTTTTTTGAAAATTTGTTTTTTTTATTGAAACAAGGATTGTTGATAAAGCATCAGTGGAGAGGAGACACCCTTTTCCCATATTAACTCTTACAGGAGAGAATTTCCCTTCCTAGGGGTAGATTTCCTCTCACTTCCTGTTGTCTCCTTCCGTTTGCAAGTAGGAGTCGTTTGTAAGTTGGATGTCTGAAAGTAGCGGCCTGCCGTATGTACTCTGCAGAAATTTGCCCCTTAGGTGTTGGTGTTGCCACAACACTGTAAGCCCTCACAGTTACTCTTGGTGGGCACTGAAACGCCCTGCTGTGAACTATTATATCAGGAATTATAATTACATGCCATTGTTTAACAGTGGTAGGAAAAATTGGGCCTTTGGTGGTGGTGCTGGTGCCACAACACTGTAAGCCCTCACAGTTACTCTTGGTGGGCGCATGAATGGGCCCTGCTGTGAATTATTAGATCAATAATTGTAATTGCATGCCCCTGTTGAACAGGGGCTGAAAAATTGGGCCTTTGGTGGGGGCGGTGGTGCTGGTGCCACAAGACTGTAAGTCCTCACAGTTACTCTTGGTGGGCACAGGAATGGGCCCAGCTGTGAAATATTAGATCAAGAATTGTAATTACATGCCCCTGTTGAACAGGGGCAGAAAAATTGGGCCTTTAGTGGTGGCGGTGGTGCTGGTGCCACAAGACTGTAAATCCTCACAGTTACTCTTGGTGGGCACAGGAATGGGCCCAGCTGTGAAATATTAGATCAAGAATCGTAAATTCATTACCCCTGTTGAACAGGGGCAGAACAATTGGGCCTTTGGTGGTGGCGGTTAATAAAACGAAGGATTCGCCCTGGAACTTTAAATTAAGTGTGTAACGTTTCCGCCAGTAAACATAAACAGTAGTAAATACAGTATATGGTTTATTCAAGTAAAATTGTTTACATGCATGGATAACACCAACAGTTGCCAAATAAAAGATACATAAACAAGGAATATTGGTACATAAATGTAGTAACAGTCAGAGTACACGGGCATCGTACTACCCGACTAGTTTTGCGAGATCCAGCTCGCTCTTCAGGGGTGGATGTGTGTAACAATGTACCTAAGATGAAAAAATATATATGTTTGACAATATGGCACAGTATTGGTTATAAACGCACAGGGTGGGAGGGGGTGTGTAGATCCCCATACTCACCACTGAGCTTGACCATGGCTATAGATGTGCGGCCCCAAGACCGCGGCAGCAGGTGCCTCACCAGGGAGCTGAGGGGGCGGAGTCAGATGGGACCCCACCAGGAGCCAAACGGAGAGCAGGCATGGCATAGGTGTAGTGATGTATCCATAAAGACCTCGTTAGTCCATAAAAAGTATAGGCTGTGAACATAAGTATGTTTGTCAGACATCTAAAGTAGAGTCAATATGTATTGGCATAAGAATATATATGCATGAACGAAAGGCCTGGGCCAAAGATGGTAGGGACATGGAGATAATTAGAAACTTGGTATGGCAGAGGGATACTAATAGTGGCGAGATAGGAAAAAGAGGAAAGAGAGGTGAACTGCAATTCTGTGAATGTGTGTGTAGTGATGTATCCATAGAAACATCATTAGTCCATAAAGAGTATAAACTATAAACATGAATATGTTTATCAGGCGTCTATAGTAGTAAAGTAAAGTCAATGAGTATTGACATATGGGTGTATATATATCTCAATTAAAAGGCCTGGGTCAAGGATGGTAGAGACCTGAAGATGATGGAAAAACATAGGATAGCAATGGGGTAATAGCAGGTGACAAGATGAGAAAGAGAGAGAGGAAAAAGAGGTGAACTTTGATTGTGTGGAGGAATCTGTGATAGCCAAAAACAGACACAAAAAAAATAAATATATATATAATAAAAAAAAAAAAAAAAAAAAAAGGAGTTCAAGAAATTAACTGTGTGTAAAAAAATGTAAAAAATGCAAGTGTGCCTAAATGTAATGAGTATCAAGGTGAATATAGTAGACTTGTGCACAACGGAAAAATTCGTTCCGTTTCGGTTCGTTTCTTTCCGGTCCTGTTGATTCGTAATCATTCGTAATTTTGCTAGACGGGATTTTTCGTGTTCGGACTCATTCGTATTTTTGCGAGCGACATTTTTCGTTGAATTTTTTGTTGCTTTATAATTCGTACTTTCGGTAGAGTACGTTGTTTTTCGTTGATTCTGGACACAACTCCTACTTTCGTAACTTTTTTGGGGTTCGTACTTTCGGTAGAGTACGTTGTTTTTCGTTGATTCTGGACACAACTCCTACTTTCGTAACTTTTTTTGGGTTCGTTGATTCGTAATTTTCCGTGTCTCTCTCACAATGACGCTGCCTATTATGCCTAATGTGCTTCGAATGGATTTGTACTTTTCTAAATACATTGCGGTTATTTGTAACGATTCGAAATCTCGTATTTTACTTTCGTTTTTAACATGCGGCTATAGGCTCCGCCCCTGTACACCATTTTGAGAGGGTTCAGCACGGTGAGGGAGAAGCAGAGAGCAGAGCAGAGTGAGTGTTATTGTGCTTCGAATGGATTCGTACATTCGTAACTTTTTCATAACGAATTATGCCGAAGACATTCGGGCATTCGCTATTTGCGGTATAATTTATTTCGGATTCGGTCTTATTCGTAATTGCTTTGTTCGGAAATTCGAATGCTTCCGAATGTCCGAAAGTTGCTAAATTCGGACGAATTTCAATTCGTTACGAAACGAATTGCACAAGCCTAGAATATAGTAAGTACCTGAGTATAGTGAATATCCCAAGTATAAAAGGTAATGAGACACAGCAAGCAATCTCCACAGCTGTGTGTGTCTTCAGTGAGGAGTGAAATGAAATCCAAGCCATGCCTGACCTCCAATTTAACCCCGGAAGAGCCCAGGAGGCTCCGCCCCCAACACCATGTGTGGATGGCTGACATGTGAGCGCAGGAGGCGCCCACTGTCATAGGGAGGCACGCAAATGCGGACGCACCCCCATGCCATCAGATAGTATAGTGCGTCCAGCTGCGCCAACATCTGCGGGAACGCAGACGCCATGCCTCTGGCGCCTAAACATGGCGCCGATGTGTAGGTGTCCCCATCCGCCCAAAAACAGATGGGGACAGCAGGAGACACAGAAAAGCCTCCCTTTATACACATCGCAGCTCCCAATGCGAGACAGAGATGCTAACGCCAACCAAGGAAATCGCACAAGGAGTCAGGGTATACAGCAATACTGGGATAAAAATTGTGTTGGAGGATAAGTAGCTAGTATATGAAAATATGATTGTTTATACATGTAAATACTGGCGGGGGTGACAACAGACCAGGTTTGGGCTAATGGGTGTCTTCCACCAGGGTTAAATATAGGGAAAAAGGGGAAGGTCTGGTGTCCCCAGTAACACACTTCCATCCCTGTAACATATAATAAAACGAAGGATTCGCCCTGGGACTTTAAATGAAGTGTGTAACGTTTCCGCCAGTAAACATAAACAGTAGTAAATACAGTATATGGTTTATTCAAGTAAAATTGTTTACATGCATGGATCAATAATTGTAATTGCATGCCCCTGTTGAACAGGGGCTGAAAAATTGGGCCCTTGGTGGGGGCGGTGGTGCTGGTGCCACAAGACTGTAAGTCCTCACAGTTACTCTTGGTGGGCACAGGAATGGGCCCAGCTGTGAAATATTAGATCAAGAATTGTAATTACATGCCCCTGTTGAACAGGGGCAGAAAAATTGGGCCTTTAGTGGTGGCGGTGGTGCTGGTGCCACAAGACTGTAAGTCCTCACAGTTACTCTTGGTGGGCACACGAATGGGCTCAGCTGTGAAATATTAGATCAAGAATTGTAATTACATGCCCCTGTTGAACAGGGGCAGAAAAATTGGGCCTTTGGTGGTGGTGGTGGTGGTGTTGCCACAACACTGTAAGTCCTCACAGTTACTCTTGGTGGGCGCAGGAATGGGCCCTGCTGTGAATTATTAGATCAAGAATTGTAATTACATGCCCCTGTTGAACAGGGGCTGAAAAATTGTGCCTTTGGTGGTGGCGGTGGTGCTGGTGCCACAACACTGTAAGTCCTCACAGTTACTCTTGGTTGGCGCAGGAATGGGCCCAGCTGTGAAATATTAGATCAAGAATTGTAATTGGGCCTTAGGCACTGGTGCCACAACACAGCAACCTCTCACAGATACTGTACTTGGAGCGCAGCAATGAGCCCTGCTGCAAAGCATTGCATAAAAAATTGTAAATACATGCCCCTGTTAAACAGGGGCTGAAAAATTGGGCCTTAGGCACTGGTGCTGGTGCCACAACACTGCAACCCCTCACAGATACTGTACTTGGAGTGCAGCAATGAGCCCTGTTGCAAAGTATTTCATCAAAAATTTTAATTACACGCCCCTGTTAAACAGGGGCTGAAAAATTGGGCCTTAGGCACTGGTGCTGGTGCCACAACACTGCAACCCCTCAAAGATACTGTACTTGGAGCGCAGCAATTAGCCCTGCTGCAAAGCATTGCATCAAAAATTGTAAATACACGCCCCTGTTAAACAGGGGCTGAAAAATTGGGCCTTAGCCACTGGTGGTGGTGCCCAGAACCAAAAATGTTCTTTCAAGCTATCAGCATGATTATTGAGGAGGAAGAGGATAGTCACTCAGCATAACAGGATAGTCACTCTGCATCAGCATAGGCAGTCTTGAAGGGATCTGACATTTCAAAGAAAATTATTCTGTTACATCAGCATCAGGTGCTTGGTAGCTGGTGGTGATCCAAAACTAATTTGTTTTTATGAAGATCAGTCGATCGACCGAGTCAGTTGACAGGCGCACCCTGTGATCGGTTACAAAGCCTCCAGCAGCACTGAATGTGCGTTCCGAAAGAACGCTGGATGCAGGACAAGCCAGTATCTCAATTGCATACTGTGCAAGCTCTGGCCAGTGATCCATCCTCAAGACTCAGTAACCCAGAGGATTTTCGGTGGGAAAGGTGTCCAAGTCTAATCTTGCCCCTAGGTATTCCTGCACCATGTAAACCAGACGCTTGCGATGGTTGCTGGAACCGATCATACCTTGGGGCTGCGGACTAAAAAATTGTCTGAACGCATCGGTCAGACGGCCACCTTCTCCACCGCTCCTTCTGCTACTGACCGAATGCCTGGAGGGCATCCTGCCTCGTTGGAGATGTGCATCCTCCTCCTCCTCCTCTCTCCTATCAGGCACCCACGTGGAGTCAGTGACCTCATCGTCCCCTCCCTCCTCATCACTGGAGCCAATCTGGCAGTATGCTGCAGCTGGGGGAACATGACTGCCAGATAGCTGACCTTGTTGGGCACCCCCTCTCTCTGAGCTCACGTTACTGCCTTCCTCCAGCTGGGTTCCATCATCGGAGCATTCAAAAGCTGGGCATCCTCCTGGAGCATGTACCCAACACTGTGGTCAAACAGTTCGGCGACTCCTCAGGAGGACATGGTGGGGCTAGGGAAGGAGTGACTGATGCCATTGAGCCGAGGGAAGAGGCCGCTTTGGCAGCTGCTTTGCCAGACAAAGTACCCTGAGCCTGGGTAAGAGAGGATGAGGAGGAGGAGGACGGCTTGGTCATCCACTCTACCAAGTCTTGGGCATGTTGCGGCTCAACATGGCCAGCTGCCGAAAAGAAGGACAAGCGTTTCCCACGGCCATGTGCTGATGAGGATGCACTGTGTCCATGACCAGCAGCACTGTTGCCTCTAGACACAGAGCCTGCTTGCCCTCTTTTATTGCCTCGTGACTGTCTGCCTCTCATTGTTTGCCTTCCAGACATACTAATGGCCTGCTGTGGTGTTAGTATGGGAAAAGCAGCAATTGTTTTCAGTTAGTTTCAGGTGAAAACTGTGCAGAGGACACAGTACACTGAAAATACTTGCAGCTCTCTGCTTTCGGTTTTATTATGAGAACAACACTATAATAGTCACTAACTGTATTCAGGTGAGCTTTAGGTGAATGCTATGCAAAGCACACAGTAGTACACTTAAGTGAAACACTGACTGCTATGCAGCTAGCACAATCACCGGCCCGCCTGTCACATTATAGAGACTAACTGTATTCAGGTGTCGCTTTAGGTGAATGCATTGCAAAGCACACAGTACACTAAGTGAAACACTGACTGTCTGCAGCTAGCACAATCACCTGCCTGCCTGTCACAGTATAGAGACTAACTGTATTCAGGTGTCGCTTTAGGTGAATGCATTGCAAAGCACACAGTACACTAAGTGAAACACTGACTGTCTGCAGCTAGCACAATCACCTGCCTGCCTGTCACAGTATAGAGACTAACAGGATCGGATCTAGCTAAACTCAATACAGTGTATAAATATATATACAACACCTAGGATGCATATATATCCTCTACACACTGTAACTACAGCTAACTGACTCGCCTGCCTGCTCTATCTAACTCAATATAAATGACACTGTCTGTCTCTGTAAACTCTCGTTTCACAACTCCAACACACTACACAAGGCCGCCGAGCCGGTGGCCTTATATAGTGTGGGGTGTGTACTAAACCCCCTGAGCCATAATTGGCCAAAGCCACCCTGGCTTTGGCCAATTATGGCTCTCCGTTTTTTTCTGTGCTGTGATTGGCCAAGCATATGGGTCATAGTGCATGTTTGGCCAATCATCAGCCAGCATTGCACTGCGATGCCGCAGTGAATTATGGGCCATGACGCGCCACTCGAATTTGGCGCGAACGGCCCATAATGTTCGATCTTTGTCGAACGATAGAACAGCCGATGTTCGAGTCGAACATGGGTTCGACTCGAACACGAAGCTCATCCCTACTCCCGAACCCCAAACCCAGAACCCCTTCGCAAGCAGCGTCTGCCCCTTTTATATCCTCTCCTGGCGTGCACAGCAGGTCAACCACACCCACCACACAACCGCCGAGAGAGGACATCCAAGGTACAGCACTATACCAGCAGTTCAACCCTGGCCCATTATGGCAGCCCCACCTACAGGCCACAGGGAACCACGTACCAGTATACTACCTGCGGTACAAAACAGAATGTCCTAACAATTAAGGTGGTCTGAGCCCAACTACAACTCAAAACTTCCCCTAAATTTAGGTATAGCGTGGTTAAATTTGGGGACCCCACTACATATACATGGGAGGATAAAGGGAGCAATAAACTCATCAATCTCACAGGGCAAAGTTCAGTATGCCAACACTTTTCCGGGTTGTGTCGCATTTGCAAATGCCAGATATGCTGCATACGTTGCTCCAATGTGTGGATGCAGTTTTGCTCCACACATGCTCCTTCATGACATGTTTTGCATTTTTTGTATTTATAGCGCACCCACCCCAGACTTTACCTGCTTTTCTTAACTTGGCTCCTCCGCAGGAAAGACTGAGACATGCCCGTACCCTCCTGGATGGGGAGGTTGAGCGGTGTTAGTTTTCTCGGGCCTGCCTGCGGCTGGTGTTTGAATCCTCCCGAGCTGATCTCACTTCTGGCTTGGCCAGAAACAAGTCCTTAATTCTCCCCAGTAAAGCCACTGTCCACACCAACTGAAAGTCCAACTTCTGTATTTATTTCACATGGATAATAAATAGTCCCTTTAAGAGCAGACAGGTTGAGACGAGACACAGGTCAGATAAGGTGGGAGAGAGGTCCAGGCACAAACTCAAATCTTGGTTCTCTTACTGTTCTTACTAACAGGTTTGGCGTGCGATTTTTATCGCAGACCTAATGAATATGAAAGTCACTGCCACTGACTTTTTGAAGATGGTCACTGCCACTGACCGGGTGAATAGGGCCTTGCCCTATTTGATCACTGCCACTGACCTGGTGTGCGTAGAGTCACTGCCACTATGACCTACATAACATGCACTGCCTTCTTGGAGAACTTGGCCCATGTCAAAGAGAAAAAACATCCCTCCGGAGAGTTACCAGAGCCCCTCACTGTCACCACGACTCTGCGTTGGGTCTTCAGAAAGGGTCACCTCCCTGGCTTCCTCAATCCAAGATACGGGTCCCCTCGCAAGGCGGTACCCTGGGAGCTCTCGATCCTTAGCGGACCCCAGCTGAAGGTTGCTGGGCCCCGGGCCTCCTATTTAGTACCTCACCCCAGACTGAAGGTGTCTGGGATGGAACAGCAACTCCGCCTCCGGGTCTAGGGCACCCGGAGGCAACACACACGCCCAGGCCTCGGGGCCTAGGGCACCCGGAGGCAACACACACACCCAGGCCTAAGGTGCCTGGGTGCGGAACGACGACGACCCCTCTGGAAGATGGCCGCCCCTTTTTATACCCTCTCCTGACAGGCACAGCAGGTTCCCCGCCCCGCCGCACTGCTGTCAAGAGGGGACAAGAAAAGGCACAACCTTGTACTGTGTTCAACCCAGGCCTATGGCAACAGCGCCACCTATAGGCCCCAGGGAACTGCACATCAGTACTATCTCACAGGAACAGAAATGGTCCATGAACCCTAACAATTTGTGTATCTGAGCCTGATTACCACTCAGATACTTCCCTTAAATATAGCACCCCGCTACATATTGTTGATGAGTTCCCAGTGAGTGTTCAGAATGCGCCCTAATATTTTGCCCATGTATACAGGACCTGAATAACTCTGTCTTTTGCTGCATTGCTAAAGTTTCACAGGTTGACAAGTTAGTATTCTTTCAGATATGAGAGCAACAAACATATCACTTAACTCAGGAGCAATTTTTCTGAGACGTTTAACTGAAACAATTTTTGAGCAGAGTGTAAATGGCTCCAGCGGCAACAAAATACATTTCACTAGCACAGCTGGTCTTCTTTCCCGCAGCACACATAATATGGATAATCTAAAAAACGTCTTTCTGAGCAGTCGTGACAAGAAGAATTGCTTGTGGCATTATCATGATTTCATCAGCAATAGCTTTCACAATAGTGTCAGATTAGATGTATAGTAATTACCTGGCAGACACCTCTCTTCTCCTTAGGACAGCTTCACACTGATGTTTAACTCAGAGGATAAATGTCTGCATTCAAGCTGCAAGTGTTGTGTGTTCCTTGGGGTTTTGGGTTGCTTTTTCCAGGCACGTTAACATTATAACTTGGTGTTTCCATCATGTCTCCTACCTCTGCTTTGAAGTTTAGCTCTGCTTTTTTTTTTTAAACACTTCTACAATCTATATAACTGTGATACGAGCTATTTTGTCATTTATTGTTTTTAAAAAATGGGCCACCCTTTAGGCTTGCAGCCAAAAGTGATTTTCTATAACTCAAACAGAATCCATATTTCTCTTAAATACACCATGGCAGCAAGCATTAACAGACTACAACTCCGACAGCAAGATGCTTGGTCAGAATGTTTTTCCTTTCTTTGGTCAGTGCAAACTTAAAGCTCAACTCAGGGCATTTTTTTAAATAAAATGGGCCCCTAGTCAACGTACGAAACAAAAAAGAAGTCCAGGCTGTAATACTCCCCATCAAGCCAGACCTGTCCCCCAAAGTGCTTCTGTTTCCCCACAAGATGTCCTCATACTTTTGGTTGACCAATGACATACCATGGAGTGCAAAGTGTCATGGGCCTGTCCATTGAGGGGGCATCACCATGATACCTTTCACTCCAAGGGGTTCAGTTTACTAAAGACAAATAGACTGTTCACTTTGCAAGGGAGTTTTCCCATAGCTTACTGAAAGAAGTGAAGCTCAGCTGATATCCATCATCCAATCATGTGCAAGCAAATTCTGTTTTTTTTTATTTTTCTTGCACATGATTGGGTATTCTTTACTAAGATCTAGGGTAAATTCCCTTGCAAAGTGAACAGCCTATGTGCCATTAGTAAATCAACCCCATAGTGTATTGATGCAAAGAGCAGTGTTCTGCAATAAAAAAAAAAGGTGAAAGATCAGATGTCAAGCTGCTTCTATACATTTCAAGCCACTGTCTTCAGTTGCTGCATGCTTCCTCAAGGTCAGTATTGAAGCCAGAGGATCAGCATAATTGCTAAGCAACTAACATGTTGAGCTATAGGCCGGAGATGGGGTCTTCGGCCTATATATATGGGCGGCCAGTAGGTTCCTAGTTGCATTGTTTAACCACTTGACCACTGGGCACTTAAACCCCCTTCCTAACCAGACCAATTTTCAGCTTTCGGCGCTTTCACATTTTGAATGACAATTACTCAGTCATGCAACACTGTACCCATATGACATTTTTGTCCTTTTTTCCCACAAATAGAGATTTCTTTTGGTGGTATTTAATCACCGCTGTTTTTTTTTATTTTTTGCGCTATAAAAGAAAAAAGACTGAAAATTCTGTAAAAAAATGAATTTTTCTTAGTTTCTGTTATAAAATGTAGCAAATTTTTCTTCATAAATTTTGGACAAAATTTATACTGCTACATATTTATGGTAAAAATAACCCAACTTGGTGTATATTATTTGGTCTTTGTGAAAGTTATAGAGTCCACAAGCTATGGTGCCTATCTCTGAAAATTGATCATACCTGAAGTACTGACGGCCTATCTAATTTCTTGAGACCCTAACATGCAAGGAAAGTACAAATACCCCCCAAATTACCCCTTTTTGGAAAGTAGACATTCAAGGTATTTAGAAAGAGGCATGGTGAGTTTTTTGAAGTTGTCATTTTTTCCCACAATTCTTTGCAAAATTAAGATTTTTATTCACAAAATTGTCATTTTAGCAGGTTATTTCTCACACACAGCATATGCATACCACAAATTACACCCCAAAACACATTCTGCTACTCCTCCCGAGTATGGCGATACCACATGTGTGAGACTTTTACACAGCGTGGCCACATAGAGAGGCCCAACATGCAGGGAGCACCTTCAGGCGTTCTGGAGCATAAATTACACATCTAATTTCCTGACCACCTCTTACAATTTTGAGGGCCTGGAGCACCAGAACAATGGAAACGCCCCAAAAATTACCCCATTTTGGAAAGAAAACACTCCAACGTATAATCTATGAGGCATAATGAGTCTTTTGAAAATGTAATTTTTTTCTACAAATTTTTGGAAAATGTGGAAAGAAAATGAAAACAGTTTTTTTTTTTAACACAAAGTTGTCCATTTGTACAATATTTCTAACACATAGCATGTTCATACCAAAAATGACACCCAAAAATAGATTCTCCTACTCCTCCTGAGTATGGCGATACCACATGTGGGAGACTTTTCCACAGCCTGGCCACATACAGAGGCTGAGTACAGCCAAATATGGCTGAGTATGGCTGAGCATGGCTGGGTACGGCTGAGCATGGCTGGGTATGGCTGAGTATGGCTGAGTACGGTTGGGTATGGCTGGGTATGGCTGAGTACGGCTGGGTACGGCTGGGTATGGCAGGGTATGGCTGAGTATGGCTGGGTATGGCTGAGTATGGCTGGGTATGGCTGAGTATGGCTGGGTATCGCCAAGTATGGCTGGATATGGCTGGGTACGGCTGACTATGGCTGGGGGTGGATAGGATGGCTGAGCATGGATGCATGGATAAGTATTGCTGAATATGGATGGCTGAGCATGGATGGGTGGATAAGTATGACAGAGGGATGGCTGAGCATGGATGGATGAGTATGGATGGATGAGTATGGATGGAGGGATGGATGGCAGGATGGATGAGTATGGATGGAGGGATGGCTGAGTATGGGTGGCGGGATGGCTGAGTGTGGATGGAGGGATGGCTGAGTATGGATGGTGGGATGGCTGAGTGTGGATGGCGGGATGGCTGAGTGTGGATGGCGGGATGGCTAAGTATGGATGGCGGGATGGATGAATGTGGATGGCGGGATGGCTGAGTGTGGATGGCGGGGTGGCTGAGTGTGGATGGCGGGGTGGCTGAGTGTGGATGGCGGGATGGCTGAGTGTGGATGGCGGGCTGGCTAAGTATGGAAGGCGGGATGGATGAATGTGGATAGCGGGATGGCTGAGTGTGGATGGCGGGATGGCTAAGTGTGAATGGCGGGATGGCTGAGTGTGGATGGCTAATACAGAGGGATGGATGGCTGGATTAGGCTGCAGTTGTCACTGAGCAGCGCTGTGTGCACTACACATCCAGCCCATAGCACTGCTGCATCCGATCTCTCCCCTCTCCGCTTAAACTGTACGGAGAGGGGAGAGAGGAACCGGACATGATGCTGGTTTGTTTACATGTGTTTGCTTCGTCATTTGACGAAGCGATCACGTGGTAAACGGCCGCTGTCATCGGCCATTTATCGTGATGCTCCGGGTCCTCTGGACCTGGCGGTCATGGATACTCCCGTGTGCGGGCCAAAGGGGGCGCGCGGGAGTGCGATTCTGGGAGGACGTCAATGTACGCCCTCCCAGAGTTATCGAGCTGCACTGTAGCCGTCATTCGGCTATAGTGCGGTCGGCAAGTGGTTAAAGTGTATCTGTGGTCAAAATTTTAAATCATATATATTATCATTATACTTAAATAGGTACTTATATAGCGCCGTCAATTTACTCAGTGCTTTACATATACATTGTACATTCACGTCAGTCCCTACCCTCAAGGACCTTACAATCTAAGGTCCCTAACTCACATTCATATACTAGGGACAATTTAGACAGAAGCCAATTAACCTTCCAGCATGTCTTTGGAGTGTGGGAGGAAACCCACGCAGGCACAGGGAGAACATGCAAACTCCAGGCAGCTAGTGTCGAGGTTGGGATTCAAACCAGCGACCCGTTTTACTGCTAGGCGAGAGTGCTACCCACTACACCACTGTGCCCCCCCGATATGCATTTTCACATGCATTTCAAAGATTTCTTGCCTACTCTCAATGATCTTAACATTTGTTAACTTACTTTGTGAAGATCACCACACATTTATTTTCTTTGAATTCTGTGGCATGTAGTCACTATGCCTTGATTAGTCACTGCTGTGTCATACATTTCACAGAGCCTGCCTTCTGAACCACAGAGGTGTGGAGAGAAGAAGTTTCTGGTAGCGGAGCCAGTACAGAAATCACTGCTTTAAAGGCAGCAAGGTACCATTGGATATGTAGTCCTTAGAAATTGGCAACAAACAGCAGAGGAGAAGCTGCACAGCATGCAGGGAATCCAGAAAGATGTGGAAAGAGATAGTCAGCAGACAGGCAGAACTCACAACATGAAAGAAGATTTTTTTTCAAGTAAGCTTATATTGGATTGTCCCTTATACAGTAATAATTATTTATACTGTTATTACAATACTGATATAATCTAATGAAAGTATATGCTGTAACCAAAGAACCCTTGTAACTGTAGTAGAGAAAGAACTGTTCATCATGCTTGGTTCACAGTTTGGCAGGACTGTGTAAATCCCAAGACTGGATAGACAGAATCCTTTGACGGGAAAAACACATATCGTTTTTTGTCTTGAGTTTAGTTTTTAAGGGTATGTAAGCCCTAACAATTAACTTTTCTTATTTGTTTTTTTCTAATATACCATTAAAAGTGTTTTTGTTATTTCTGCTCGATAAGTACAAAAAAATACCTATTGATCCTGTCACAAGTAATGAGCCCTTAAAGTGTTTGTAAACCTTTGAAGTTTTTTAAATGTAGCGCACACCCTCTCCCCACTCCCCTCTATTAAAGTTTTCCAACTCGCACTGTCTCTGGTCTAGGGGTATGATAGGGGAGGGAGAGGGGTGAGCTACGCCAGGCTTCCACCACAGTTGTGTATGTGGTCTCAGCAATGTCTCTCGTTACCTTCGGGTCTGTGCTGTGCATCGGATCCTCCCTCCAAGAGTCTCCTTTAAACCTCGTCCGCCAGAAATTGAGCCACACACCGTTAAAGTCCAACACTCCTTTATTTAGAACATAACATGGACTCCCTTGGCTATAGAACAGAAAAAGGAGGTGTGTGTATGAATAGGCCCAGACACAAGTTCGATCCTCCACTCTCCTCCCTGAGAGTGGGTTATGGTCTCCGCACGAGGGAAATTCTCCTTCCGGACGGTCTCCGACAAGAGACTCACCCGTCACCGGCAGTCTGCTGCACCGGGTCTTCAGATGAGGAGCTCTTCCCGGTCCATTAGGCCCACCTCGGATTCAGGCATCCATCCCCGGAGTGCCTTAGGATCCTTCCCTCGCGGAACTCAGTGTTGGGCACTGAGCTCCGGACCTCCATCCAAGTACCTCACCCCAGGACTAAAGGTGCCTGAGGTGGAACACGATCTCCGGTGGTCCTCTAGGCCTAGGCCGCCTAGAGGACGAACGCGAACCACCGTCCGCAAGCTAAAGGTGCCTGGGACGAAGACCCCGTGACCAAGATAGCCGGCCCCTTTATACCCTCTCCCAGCAAGCATGGCGGGTTCCCCGCCCCACCATACCGCTGCCGAGAGAGGCCAAAAAGGAGGCTCTGCACACAGCGATATCCGTCCGTCAGCCCATGGTGACAGCGCCACCCAGTGGACCGCCGGAATATACCACCCGTGTCACCGAAAGATTCAAAATTTTACCCCGGGAAAGTAAGTACCCGCTACACTCTCCCCCCTGTCATTTGACACTGGTCCCCAGTGTCTGGAGTGAATCATGCCCTCAAAGGCTGACACAACCCAATCCAGAAACCAACTAACAATTTGAAAAAAACAAAAATTTTTAGGAAACTATCCTAACAGAGAAATTGTGTCTGAGCCCCTGTAACAAAAGAGGAGTGAAAGACAACATTAAACATGAACTCACATTTCAACATTATACCTTTCCCTCCTATCTTAACTGAGAACCACCCCAGGTTCCATAATCTTGACGGGATGATCTCCTGCAGAGGGAAAAGAAAAGAAAACAAGACCAATACACAAAAACCCTGACACATGTATTCGTCTAAGAAGAAAAGAAACCTCTCCGAGAAGAAATTCCTTTCCTCCAAAGAGTGGGTGCATGAAAAGTGTTTAAAAAAACGTTGCACAAGACTGCCACCTGGTGACAGCCTCGGGGTACTGCACTCGTGGAGCTTCTTCTTCTTCTCTTTGGCCCTATCTAACCCCAGAGTCTGTGATTTCTTTGCAAGAAGAGGGAAAAGAAAAAAAACACAGGAATAGTTCCTCATTATTTTGGGCACACAACAACAACTGCCCCGAAAAGTTCAATCAGCATGATAAGAGCGGAGTCTCTGTCTCCTATAAGTAAAAGCAAGGATACGGCAAAATCAGTGGCTTCAAGTGTTGATCCATGGTCTCCAGATGATACTCCACATCTTCGCCTTCTTTGTGTCGGATCAGCACTTTATCTGCATGGATGTGTCTTCCTAACATCCAATCGGCCTTGCAATCTTTGAAACGCTGTGAAGCACTAGGAGAGCACGCCAGGTACCTGCGGGCGTGCGGAACTTTTAGGTGGGTCCACACGAAGTCATTGTACCAGCGCTCTCTGTACACCTCCACCTCATAGAACAAGTCCTTCGGTAAGTAGGGATACTCCCATCCGTACTCCTCTGCAACTTTTTGGCCAAATAGGCGTTGTAGTCTTGCCAAAGGAGGCATGGTAGCTCTGTCTCCCTCACCAGGCATAACTACCGAGTCTGGATGATGAGGCGCTTTGACCACCTCCAATCTGGGCATTGGTGCCCGCAGCAACAGTCTCTTTACCCCAGCATCAGATGCAGGTTGCGCCGGGGTTGTAGGGACAAACTGAGGACAAGATTCTTCTCCAGGCGCTGTCGCCTCCACCCGGGGCGTACTTTCCCCTGTTGACATGGGTGAATCCCGGGATCTGCGGAATGAAGCAAGCGGTACCTTGTCCCAGCCTTTCTCGGCAAACAAATCATCAATGATGGCATCATCTCCCAGGTCCGAGAGCGATTCCAGATCGGAGGTGTCACACTCCTCCGCGGGGATGTAGCTCTTTGTAGAAACGGAGCCTCCACACTCCGCGGACTTACTAGGCCATGCCTTCCCGACACCTCCTCCCACACACCAAGTCCCTTCGCCTGGCTTACCTCGGCCTTTCCTTGAAGCGGGACGTCCGGGACCCTCGTCAACGGATCCATCCTGGCCTGGCGTAAGCGGACGAGACGGTCCACCACCACCGCTGGTCGGGGCTACCACGCTGGTTCTTTTCTTCGGTGGCGGACGCTGCGAGACAGTGGTGACCGAGTCAGCATCCTCGGATTTCTCCCGTAGAGTTTTAACGACCTCTTCCCTGGTCGCTGCAGTGTGCGCAGGGGTGACTCTCACAGCAGGGATTTCTCCTCTCTGAGTGGTGGTACCTGAAGCCCGGCCTGGGTAGATGGTTCTCGGCCTCTCTACTGCCGAATCCACCTCAAACGTGAACTCCCCACAGGCCTCACAACGTCCGAACGGCTTCAGCAGGCACACCAGTCCCGAACACCCGGGACAAATCATACCCAGGGCCTCAACGTCCATACATGAG
Source organism: Rana muscosa (assembly GCA_029206835.1). Lineage (NCBI taxonomy): Eukaryota > Metazoa > Chordata > Amphibia > Anura > Ranidae > Rana > Rana muscosa. The sequence continues at coordinate 1,025,272,352 of CM055117.1, read as the reverse complement.
TATAGGGCGAATCGACCCCTTGGCTTCAGTCGAATCCCCGTATCCGTTATTGGAGCAGCAGCAGTCAGTGTCGTGGTGGAAGGATGTACCAGAATCCACGAGGTGTGTCCAAACATGGTGACCTGTTGCTGATCCATCGCACACTGCAAAGTTTTCGCGCCAATGTCCCACGTGTAGTCCCTTCACACGTATTGGACTCCTCCCCTTTGCTCCAGTTCGCGGGCTTTCTTTACTTTTTCCTGGTTGAGCCACGCCCACGAACTAAGCGGCGGGGGTTGTGTCTGTTGGCGCAGTGCAATTAGAAACCCCCACGTATACTACTTCACACGGCTGAGCTTCCCCCCGTTCACCGCTCTTCCTGCGCGGGCCTTTCCCTTCTTGGGGTCATGTCCACGGCTTCAAGCAGGGCTGCACTTTGGCCTATTCGTTTAACTCTTCCAGCAGACACGTTCCATACCGTAATGCACAACACAATCCCGGACGAGCCCCCACGTGTAGCGCACACCCTCTCCCCACTCCCCTCTAATAAAGTTTTCCAACTCGCACTGTCTCTGGTCTAGGGGTATGATAGGGGAGGGAGAGGGGTGAGCTACGCCAGGCTTCCACCACAGTTGTGTATGTGGTCTCAGCAATGTCTCTCGTTACCTTTGGGTCTGTGCTGTGCATCGGATCCTCCCTCCAAGAGTCTCCTTTAAACCTCGTCTGCCAGAAATTGAGCCACACACCGTTAAAGTCCAACACTCCTTTATTTAGAACATAACATGGACTCCCTTGGCTATAGAACAGAAAAAGGAGGTGTATGTACGAATAGGCCCAGACACAAGTTCGATCCTCCACTCTCCTCCCTGAGAGTGGATTATGGTCTCCGCACGAGGGAAATTCTCCTTTCGGACGGTCTCCGACAAGAGACTCACCCGTCACCGGCAGTCTGCTGCACCGGGTCTTCAGATGAGGAGCTCTTCCCGGTCCATTACGCCCACCTCGGATTCAGGCATCCATCCCCGGAGTGCCTTAGGATCCTTCCCTCGCGGAACTCAGTGTTGGGCACTGAGCTCCGGACCTCCATCCAAGTACCTCACCCCAGGACTAAAGGTGCCTGAGGTGGAACACGATCTCCGGTGGTCCTCTAGGCCTAGGCCGCCTAGAGGACGAACGCGAACCACCGTCCGCAAGCTAAAGGTGCCTGGGACGAAGACCCCGTGACCAAGATGGCCGGCCCCTTTATACCCTCTCCCAGCAAGCATGGCGGGTTCCCCGCCCCACCATACCGCTGCCGAGAGAGGCCAAAAAGGAGGCTCCGCACACAGCGATATCCGTCCGTCAGCCCATGGTGACAGCGCCACCCAGTGGACCGCCGGAATATACCACCGGTGTCACCGAAAGATTCAAAATTTTACCCCGGGAAAGTAAGTACCCGCTACATAAATAAAAAACAAACAAGCATGGCTATACTTACAGTGCCTTGAAAAAGTATTCAGACCCCTTGAAATGTTCCACATTTTGTCATGTTACAACCAAAAACGAAACAGTATTTTATTGGGATTTTATGTTATAGACCAACACAAAGTGGCACATAATTGTGGAGTGGAAGGAAAATGATAAATGGTTTTCAATTTTTTTACAAATAAATATCTGAAAAGTGTGGCGTGCATTTGTATTCAGCCCCCTTTACTCTGATACCCCTAACTAAAATATAGTGGAACCAATTGCCTTCAGAAGTCACCTAATTAGTAATTAGAGTCCACCTGTGTGTAATTTAATCTCAGTATAAATACAGCTGTTCTGTGAAGCCCTCAGAGGTTTGTTAGCAAACCTTAGTGAACAAACCGCATTATAAAAACCAAGGAACACATCAGAAAGGTCAGGGGTAAAGTTGTGGAGAGTTTTGAATCGGGATTAGGTTATAAAAAATATCCCAAGCTTTGATCATCTCACGGAGCACTGTTCAATCCATCATCCAAAAATAGAAAGAGTATAGCACAACTGCAAACTTACCAAGACATGGCCATCCACCTAAACTGACAGGCCGGGCAAGGAGAGCATTATTCACATAAGCAGCCAAGAGGCCCATGGTAACTCTGAAGGAGCAGCACAGATCCCCAGCTCAGGTGGGAGAATCTGTCCCCAGGACAACTATTAAGCCCCGTACACACGATCGGTTTGACTGATGAAAACCGTCCGATGGATGGTTTTCATCAGACCAACCGATCGTGTATGGTACCCATCGGTCTTTTTTCCATGGGTTGTAAAAAATAGAACTTGTTTTAAAATTTTCCGATGGATAAAAAACCGATGGGAATTTCCGATCGTCTATGGGCAAGTCCATCGGTTAAAAAACCCACGCATGCTCAGAATCAAGTCGACTCATGCTCAGAAGCAATAAACTTAATTTTTCTCGGCTCATCGGAGTGTTTTACGTCACCGCGTTTGGAACGGTCGGTTTTTTGACTGATGGTGTGTGGCCAAGACTGATGAAAAACAGTTTCATCGGATTTCCGATGGACAAATCCATCAGACGAAAATCCATAGGTTATCTGATCGTGTGTACGGGGCTTTAGTTGTGCACTCCACAAATTTGGCCTTTATGGAAGAGTGGCAAGAAGAAAGCCATTGTTGAAAGAAAGCCATAAGAAGTCCCGCTTGAAGTTTGCGAGAAGCCATGTGGGGGACTCAGCAAACATGTGGAAGATAGTGCTCTGGTCAGATGAGAACAAAATTTAACTTTTTGGTCAAAAAGCAAAATGCTATATGTGTGTTGGAAAAACTAACACTGCACATCAAGCTGAATACACCATCCCCACCGTGAAACATGGTGGTAGCAGCATCATTTTGTGGGGATGCTTTTCTTCAGCAGGAACAGGGAAGCTGGTCAGAGTTGATGGGAAGATGAATGGAACCAAATACAGGGAAATCTTAGAAGAAAACCTGTAATGCCCTGTACACACGATCGGATTTCCGAAGGAATAAAAACCGATGGATTGTTCCATCAGAATTCCGATGAAGCTGACTTTCATCAGTCTTGTCTACACACCATCAGTCAAAATTCCGACAGTCCAAAACGCTGTGACGTACAACACGTACGACGGCACTATAAAGGGGAAGTTCAAATGCAACGGCGCCACCCTTTGGGCTGCTTTTGCTGATTTCGTGTTACCGCGTGTTAGTAAAAGTTTGGTGAGAGCCGATTTGCGCTTTTCAGTCTCCGTGCTTTTCAGATCGTTTTCTGCGTTTCAGTTTGTGCTTGTGGGTTCGTATTTGTCTTTCAGTGCGTGCAGTCAGGTCGGTTCTGTTTTGCAGTGCCTTCTTGGCCGCTCGTTACTGTTTTTCAGGTCGTTCTTCACAGGCCTTGCTGTTCCTCATGCGTTCTGTTTAAACCGGTCGGCTGGTCAGAAGGAACTTAAAGCCATGTTGGAAGTATGTACTCATCGTAGAGCTCGTGCTGCGTATGCGCTTGGTGTTGCGGTTAATACTTTGACCCAAGCTCAGTCCATGAACAGGGTGAGGAGGATTTCATGGACCAAGAATTGGTTGCTTCAGCAGGACCAATTCTGTCATATGCCTCTGCGCCGGGAAATCCAGGAGAATAATCCTGATGACTACAGGAATTATCTCCGGATGACGGACCCCGTTTTTCACCGTCTGTTGGATTTGGTGTCCCCCTATATCACCAGGCAGGACACTGTGATGCGCCAGGCCATCACTGCCGAGCAGAGGCTCATCACCACCTTGAGATACCTGGCGACTGGGAGAAGCCTGCAGGACCTCAAGTTCACGACAGGCATCTCCCCCCAGGCTCTGAGGGTCATTATTCCAGAGACCTGTTCTGCCATCATACAAGTTATGCAGAAGGACTATATTAAGGTAATTTTTCTTCCTTAACATTACATTCTATGTGTATAATGCTTGCTAATGTATTGTATTTCTTCAGTGAAGGGTGGGATAAATATGTTACATACTTTACGGGTAGGGGGGCCATTGCTATGCCATACAATCTCTGATTTTATAACTTTTAAAAATAAAAAAAGTAAAATCTGTAAAAAACTTGATTTCTCATTATTGCTTGTGTTTCTTGAATCTGTCTCCCAGGTTCTCCTAGTACACTTGTAGTGCCAAGTGGCTTTGTCTTTAGTAAATAACCACAATTGTCACGGTAAACAAGAACATATTTTTCAAAATGGTATTGAGCATAGAAAGAAGAAGTCACGCATTTTTGAGTAGAAAAAGATTTTTACTCTGTGCACAACTTGTGAGTTCTAAATTTTTGGGGATCAATGGATGTGTTTTGGGGGTGAAAACCCTTCCTCTCCCCTACTTGAGTTGCGAGGAAGGGGTTGCACCCTCCAAACACGTCCATTGATTTCCTCTGATGGGAGATAGCACATGTTGACACACTGTGTGCATCTACCAAATTTGGCTTGTTAAAGTGGTTGTAAACCCACTTTTTAAAAAAACACCTACAGGTAAGCCTAGATTAAGGCTTACCTGTAGGTGCATGAAATATCTCCTTAACCTACACGGTTAAGGAGATATTTACATTTAAATGCGGCGACGGTGACGTCACGTGCATGCGCATGGGGTTAATCCCATTCACAAATTCGGCTAGGTCGCAGTATTCGATGACGTAGCCGAATTCGACGGGTCATGCGAGCATGCGCAGAGTCACATCTTCGCCGCTCCGGCCAATCACAGCGCCGGAGCGGCGCTGTGATTGGCTGGTGCGGCGATACCCGGAACTAACATTCCGGCTATCGCCGCAGTGACGTCTGCGGCTGGACAGAGGGACGCGGACTGCTTCGGGGGCCCCGATCTAAGGTAAGTGGTACATAATGAGCTAATATGCTAGTCATACTAGCTCATTATGCCTTTCTCTTGCAGGTGGGGGGAAAAAACAAACAAACGAAAAGTGGGTTTACAACCACTTTAACTCACACAAAAATGTAGAAACTTTTAGGCCAAAAAAGCTTGAAATGGTGGCAAGAAAAACATCTTTATAATCTCCCCAAAACATCAATCATGTTTTTAATTTGTTGGTCAAAACGATAGAGTTTGTGCATTATAACGTTGATTTCTCGACTCATAACCATGAGATCCTGGATTATGATTTGTGCGCTCCCACTGGAGAAAGGAGGAGATTGATCTTCCACAAGCAGCACATCACCTAAAAAACAAAACAAAACGCATGTCTGAAAAATATGCATGCATGCATGCATCTATTCCCTGAATCTGTGGTGTATGACACTGACCTGTTGTGGTGACAATCTCGCACACTTCCTCCACATCTCCTTTCTCCACCTCTTCTTCCTCCACCTCTCCTTCCTCCACATCCTGAGGTTTGGGTTCTCTCTGGTCCCCTTCTTTCTGAGGTTGGGGTTCCTTCTGTTCTTTCCGAGGTGTGGGGTCCCTGACCTCTTCAGAGTGGTGTGCTCCAAGTCTCCGCTCCCCTATGAGAATGAAATAAAACGTATACTTATCACACAGATATTTGAGGTCAGAAATATGAATATGAAACATTGCTTGGAAGTGGGGTACAATTGTCTTTTTTGGCTACAAGCTGAAGACATGTTTTAAAATGTATTTCTAAACTGTAATCCTGACCTTTTTTTACCACCCCCAAAGTATCCACTCTAGCACCTATGTGGGACACACTAAAAAGGTTGTTCTGGTGTCCCACACAGGTGCACCAGAGTACAGCTGTGGAACCAGCTGCTGAGTGTCCATTCCTTTTACACTGAATCAAGTTTGCATTTCACATTCTAGTTCAAAACATATCATCTAGACAACAATGTTTATAAACGTTGTTTTAATAGAAATAGGCATGACCAAATGTGGTTTACCTGTATCTGCGCAAAATATCAACTTTGGAGGAGGATTGATGTTTACTACGAACGATTATACTTTGGGCACTACCCTGAAAGAGGCCATTTTCAAATATCCAACCAGTCAATCAAAGCACATGGAGCAAAACATGCAAGTATAATAATCAAATTATTAATAACACAGGAGAAAAACATACTTTTTAGTAGCATTCTTTTGATCTTCCTGTACTGCTCCGGCTCCCTCAGCTTCAGGTCAGATCACCTTTTACGGAGCTGCTCCTTGGATCTCCGGACCCCAAATTTATCGTACAGACTCCTCGCCACTTTGCCCATTATTTTGGCCTTCCTGAGATTACGGGTGTTGTATGGCCCATGCTTCCCATCATAATCTCTCCTCCGCAAGATGTCCACCATCTCCACCATCTCAGCAAAGGACATATTACTGGCCTTGTATCTTGTCCTGGATCGGGACGTTTCCGACTCCTCGTCGGAAGTTAAAACAACCCGCACCTGCTGTGTCACCGCCATGTCGTCTCCCAACGGGCGTCGAACGAGAAGGGGCGGGGAATATCCGAGGAAGAACGTCAGGGGCGGAAACATCAGGGGCGGCCGACGTGGGTGGCGTTTCACGCATGTGCAGGGAGTATAATGATAACGACGTTGTGTGTGCGGAGTAAGGAGGACCGAAAGTTCCGAACGTCACTGACAAAGGTAAAAATTTAAGTTGGGGTATCAGTGATTCACGATTTTAAAGGGCTAGATTGGGATAATATTAGGACAGTTTAGGCTGACCTAGTGTTTTTGTCTTGTGTTTTATCTTGCAGAAAATATGCAGAGTTTCAAAGATCCTGTCATCTTCAGAGCTTTCATAGATAAATATAGAGAGCTCACCAATTTATGGGAGCTTAAAAACACATTATACCACAATCGTGAGGTTAGGAGGGCAACAATTGAAAAATTAGTGTAATATATGAAGACCTGGATCCCAGAGGCAGACTATAACATGATGAACAATAAAATCAATAATATGAGGAACAGCTACAAAAAACAATACAAAGAGGTCCACGAATCCCGGAGATCAGGAGCAGCAGCAGACCAAGTACATGTCCCCAAGCTGTGGTATTACAAACACCTGCGATTTCTGGACGACCAGATTGAAGCCAGGGAATCACTTTCCAGCCTTCCCTCTACCCTTCCCTCCAGCGTTCCCTCCACCCTTCCCTCCAGCGTTCCCTTCACCCTTCCCTCCACCCCTGCAGAGGGTGCCGAGGAGCTAGCTGACCTCGAAGAGTCGGATCTTCACATCTATAGTCAGGTATAGTATTTTTCAACATATTTTTTTGTCATAGAATAATTGTTGGGAACTAGATGTTATTATTGAAAAATAAAAAAATAAAAATATATAGTGGGCAGAATTGTTTGGGACAAGAATGAAAAATGCTGGGGTCAGAATGATAGTCTTTTCTATTTATTAACATTTCATTTGCAACAGTCATGAGCTGGAAATTGTGTGTGATTGATGAACCAAAAACTCAAACTATGTCCCTTTTTTATACACAGGATGAGGTCAGCCAGGAGGACAAGGCTCTGGAGTGTGGCACACAGGAGGAGGCAGGGGTGAGTGGCACCCAGGAGGAGGCAGGGGTGAGTGGCAGCCAGGAGGAGGCTGGGCCAAGTGGCAGCACCCAGTCACAGGTGCTTCCCCTCCAGGTGAGACGGAAAAGGCCCAGGAGGTTGGCTCGGGTGGAGGAGGAATCCCTGAAAATAATAAGGGAAACAGCTGAGATCATGAGGGCCCCCCTCAACCCAGTCGAGTCCTATGGGTGCTATGTGGCCGATAGACTCCTTAAAGTGGAGGACGGCCAACGTTCCCTCTGTGAGGAGCTTATATCTACGGCCCTTCACAGGGCGGGGAGGGGCCAGCTGACAGAGGCCACACACCTTTGCGATCTGGCCCATCCTTCTCCTCCTTCTTCTCCTCCTCCTGCCACATTCCCACCACCAGAGCCACAGCCTGCAAGGGGGAGTGGAGGGAGCCGTGGAAGGAACACTGCAGGGAAGCGTGGAGGGAACACTGCAGGGAAGCCTGGAGGGTAGGGATGAGCTTCGTGTTCGAGTCGAACATACGTTCGACTCGAACATCGGCTGTTCGATCGTTCGACGAAGATCGAACGATTTGGGCCGTTCGCGCCAAATTCGAGTGACGCGAACGGCCCACAATGCACTACGCCATCGCAGTGTCATCCAGGCGCTGTGATTGGCCAAGCATGCACTGTGACCCCGCATGCTTGGCCAATCACAGCGCCGGCAGCGAGGAGAGCAATGATTGGCCACAGGCAGGATGCCTGTGGCCAATTATTGCTGAGGGTGTTTAGTACACGCCCCACACTATAAAAGGCCGCCAGCACGGCGGCCTAGTGTAGTGTGTTCCGGAGCAGGGAAAGACAAGCATAGGCAGGGACAGTGACATTTATTTCTTTCTTGCTTAACCTGGATTCCTTTAGTTTAGGGAAAGAGAAGGATAGGTAGGGAGAGTGTCAGTGTGTTTTACTGTGCGAGTCCTTGTTTCTAGGGACAAAGAAGGAAAGTGAGGGGAATTCTCCTTGTGCTATAGTGTGCTTTAAAAAAACATTTTTTCTAGGGACAGAAAACTCTAGGTAGGGAGAGTGTCAGTTTCTTTCACTGTGCCAGTCCTTGTTTCTAGGGACAAAGAAGGAAAGTGAGGGGAATTCTCCTTGTGCTATAGTGTGCTTTAAAAAAAACATTTTTTCTAGGGACAGAAAACTGTAGGTAGGGAGAGTGTCAGTTTCTTTCACTGTGCCAGTCCTTGTTTCTAGGGACAAAGAAGGAAAGTGAGGGGAATTCTCCTTGTGCTATAGTGTGCTTTAAAAAAACATTTTTTCTAGGGACAGAAAACTGTAGGTAGGGAGAGTGTCAGTTTCTTTCACTGTGCCAGTCCTTGTTTCTAGGGACAAAGAAGGAAAGTGAGGGGAATTCTCCTTGTGCTATAGTGTGCTTTAAAAAAAACATTTTTTCTAGGGACAGAAAACTGTAGGTAGGGAGAGTGTCAGTTTCTTTCACTGTGCCAGTCCTTGTTTCTAGGGACAAAGAAGGAAAGTGAGGGGAATTCTCCTTGTGCTATAGTGTGCCAAAGCATTCCTCATCAACCATCTTTGAAATCCTTGTTTTTTGGACAGTCAGGGAAATTGTCGTTGTGCTATTCTGTGCAAAAGCAATAATCCTCAACCATATTTAGAAATCCTTAAGTAAAGGGACAGAGAAGGACACCTGAAGGTAGCCCTTATTGCTTTTTTCCCATCTCCCTGCAGGCCATCTATTAGAATGTCTGGAAGGCAAACAAGGAGAGGCAGACAGTCAGGAGGCAATAAAAGAGGGCAAGCAGGCTCTGTGTCTGGGGGCAACAGTGCTGGTCGTGGACGCGGTGCATTGTCATCAGCACATGGCCATGGGACACGCTTGTCCTTCTTTTCGGCAGCTGGACATGTTGAGCCACATCATGCCGAAGACTTGGTAGAGTGGATGACCAAGCCCTCCTCCTCCTCCTCATCCTCTCTCACCCAGGCTCAGGGTACTGGCAAAGCAGCTGCCAAAGCGTCCTCTTCCCTGGTATCAATGTCAGACTCATCATCAGTCACTCCTTCCCTAGACCCACCATGTCCTCCTCCTGAGGAGTCCCCCGAACTGTTTGAGCACAGTGTTGGGTACATGCTCCAGGAGGATGCCCAGCGTTTCGAAGGGTCTGATGATGAAACCCAGCTACAGGAAGGCAGTAGCGTGAGAGCAGACAGAGGGGATGCTCAAGAAGGACACCAATCTGGCAGTCATGTTCCAGCAGCTGCAGCATACTGCCAGATTGGCTCCAGTGATGAGGAGGGAGGGGATGATGAGGTCACTGACTCCACGTGGGTGCCTAATAGGAGAGAGGAGGAGGAGGAGGATGAGGAGGAGGCACATCTCCAACGAGGCAGGATGCCCTTTGGTGGCCAGCGTAAGGGCAGTACACCGACGGAATCACACCGCAGAGCTCCGCCTGTGCAGGGCGCAGCCTCTGCCCGTCATTCAAAAAGTTCCTTGGTGTGGGCCTTTTTTGAGGCTAGTGCATCAGATCGCACAGCTGCTGTTTGCAACATATGTCTCAAGCGTATATCGCGTGGCCAAAACATCAGCCGCTTGGGTACCACATGCCTGACCAGACATATGTTGACCTGCCATGCAGCTCGTTGGCAAGCCTACCTCAAAGACCCACACCAAAGAACAAAGCGGACCTCTCCTTGCACCGCATCAGCTGGGATCTCCAACCCCACTATAACTTCAGTCCTCTCTGAAACATGCACTGAGAGGAATGAAGGTGTAGAATTAGGTGTGTCACAGCCAAGTACTTGCGGCCACTCTGCTAGCAGTACACCGACGTCCGATTCTAGCAGGCAAATTTCCCTGCCCCAGCTGCTGGACCGTCGAAAGAAGTTCACTCCCAGCCATCCACATGCCCAGCGGTTGAATGCTAGCTTGGCTAAATTGCTAGCGCTTCAACTGCTGCCTTTTCAGTTGGTAGACTCGGCCCCCTTCCGTGAGTTTGTGCAATGTGCGGTTCCTCAGTGGCAGGTTCCCAAACGCCACTTTTTCTCACGGAAGGCTATTCCGGCTCTCTACCGGCATGTGGAAGGCAATGTCTTGGCCTCGCTGGACAGGGCGGTCAGCGGTAAGGTGCATATTACCGCTGACTCATGGTCCAGCAGGCATGGACAGGGACGTTACCTTTCTTTCACGGCCCATTGGGTCACTCTTTTGGCAGCTGGGAAGGATGCAGGACAAGGTGCAGTAGTGTTGGAGGTTGTTCCACCGCCACGCCTCCAAAATGCTACTACTGGTTGTGACACACCTCTCTCCTCCACCCCCTCCTCTTCTTCTTCCTCCATGGCCTCTTCCTGTGGTTTGTCCTATGAACCAGCGGTGCTCCGTAGCCGTTCACGGGGCTACGCAAGTACGCAGGCAAAAAGATGCCATGCCGTGCTTGCGCTGGTGTGTTTGGGGGACAGAAGCCACACTGGGGCAGAGGTCCTGTCTGCTCTGCAGGGCCAGGCCGAGAGGTGGTTGACGCCACGCCAGCTTAAGCCAGGAATGGTGGTTTGCGACAATGGCACCAACCTCCTCTCCGCCCTCCGACAGGGACAACTGACCCATGTGCCCTGTGTGGCTCACGTCCTTAACCTGGTGGTGCAGCGGTTCTTGGGCAGGTACCCGGGCTTACAGGATGTCCTGAGGCAGGCCAGGAAAGTCTGTGTGCATTTCCGCAGATCTTATAATGCCAGTGCTCGCCTGGCTGAGCTGCAAAAGGAGTTGAACCTGCCCAAGAACCGCCTTATATGTGACATGCCCACCAGGTGGAACTCAACGTTGGCCATGCTGCAGCGGCTGCACACGCAGCAGAGGGCCATCAATGAGTACCTGTGCGACTACGGCACCAGGACAGGGTCAGGGGAGCTTGGTTTTTTTTCTCCACGCCAGTGGGGCATGATCAGGGATGCATGCACTGTCCTGGCACCATTTGAGGAGGCCACGAGGATGGTGAGCAGTGACAGTGCATGCATCAGTGACACTGTACCTCTTGTCCACCTGTTGGAGCACACGCTGCGTGGAATAATGGACAGGGCACTTGAGGCAGAACAGAGGCAGGAAGAGGAGGACTTCCTTGCCTCTCAAGGCCCCCTTTACCCAGACAGTGTTCCTTCTGTCCCACCCATCGCACAGGAAGAGGAAGAGGAGGAGGAGGAGGAGGAGGATTGTGTCAGCATGGAGGTGGAGGCTGGCACTCAGCATCATCAGCAGCAGTCTTTTAGGGATGATTTACAGTCCCAAGAAACCAGTGGACTTGTACGTGGCTGGGAGGAGGTGGCTGCGGATCATGTCGTCCTTAGTGACCCAGAGGACTCCGGAGCGAATGCCTCAGCAAACCTACGCTGCATGGCCTCCCTGATCCTGCAAAGTCTGCGGAAGGATCCTCGTATTCTTCGGATCAAGGAGAGGGACCATTACTGGCTGGCCACTCTCCTTGATCCACGGTACAAGGGTAAGGTTGCGGACCTTATGTTACCTTCGCAGAGGGAGCAGAGGATGAGACAACTCCGGGAGGCCTTGCAGATAGGTCTGTTCAACGCGTTCCCAGAGACTGGGAGGTTACAAACTCCTGGTCCTGGACAACGAGTTGCTGAGGCTTCGGCCAGTCAAAGAAGGAGCGGTGGGGAAGGTGGCCATCTGACCGATGCGTTCAGACAATTCTTTAGTCCGCAGCCCCAAAGTATGATCGGTTCCAGCAACCATCGCCAGCGTCTGATAAACATGGTGCAGGAATATCTAGGGGCAAGGTCAGACTTGGACACCTTCCCCACCGAAAATCCTCTGGCTTACTGGGTCTTGAGGATGGATCACTGGCCAGAGCTTGCACAGTATGCAATTGAGCTACTGGCCTGTCCTGCATCCAGCGTTCTTTCGGAACGCACATTCAGTGCTGCTGGAGGATTTGTCACGGATCACAGGGTGCGCCTGTCCACCGACTCGGTTGATCGACTGACTTTCATCAAGATGAACCAGTCTTGGATCACCACCAGCTACCACACACCTGATGCTGATATAACAGACTAATTGATTTTAACATGTCACATCCCTTCAAGACTGATGCTGATGCTGAGTGCCTGTGCTGTTATGTTGACTGGCTATCCTCCTCCTCCGAGTCCTCAATGATACGATTGATGATGATAGCTTGGAAGATCATTTTTGTTTATGGGTGCCGCCACCAGTGGCTAAGGCCCAATTTTTCAGCCCCTGTTTTACAGGGGCGTGTAATTACAATTTTTTTAGCAATAATTTGCCATAGGGCTCATTGCTGTGCTCCAAGTACAGTATCTGTGAGGGGTTGGAGTGTTGTGGCACCAGTGCCTAAGGCCCAATTTTTCAGCCCCTGTTTAACAGGGGCGTGTCATTACAATTTTTGAAGCAATACTTTGCAACAGGGCTCATTGCTGTGCTCCAAGTAACGTATCTGTGAGGGGTTGTAGTGTTGTGCCACCAGTGCCTAAGGCCCAATTTTTCAGCCCCTGTTCAACAGGGGCATGCAATTACAATTCTTGATCTAATAATTCACAGCAGGGCCCATTGCTGCACCCACCAAGAGTAACTCTGAGGGCTTACAGTGTTGTGGCAACGCCACCACCACCACCACCACCACGAAAGGCCCAATTTTTCAGCCCCTGTTCAAAAGGGGCATGTAATTACAATTCTTGATCTAATAATTCACAGCAGGGCCCATTCCTGCACCCACCAAGAGTAACTCTGAGGGCTTACAGTGTTGTGGCAACACCACCACCACCACCACCACCACGAAAGGTCCAATTTTTCAGCCCCTGTTCAACAGGGGCATGCAATTACAATTCTTGATCTAATAATTCACAGCAGGGCCCATTGCAGCACCCACCAAGAGTAACTGTCAGGGCTTACAGTGTTGTGGCACCAGCACCACCATCAAAGGCCCAATTTTTACTACCACTGTTCAACAATTATATGTAATTAAAATTCCTGATATAATAGTTGACAGCAGGGCGTTCCAGCACCAACCAAGAGTAACTGTGAGTGCTTACAGTGTTGTGCCAACACCAACAACTAAGGGGCCTATTTCTGCAGAGTATATACGGCAGGTCCCTACTTTCAAACATCCAACTTACAAACGACTCCTACTTGCAAACGCAAGAAGACAACAGGAAGTGAGAGGAAATCTACCACTAGGAAGGAAAATTCTCTCCTGTAAGAATAAATATGGGAGAAAGGTGTCTCCTCTGTACTGATGCTTTATCAGCAATCCTTGTTTCAAGAAAAACACCACATTTCAAAAACAGTTGTCATTGGGACGGAAAGTGAGGTGAAATGTTCTGAACAGGGGCACAGACAGCAAAACAAATGTTACAGGGGTGATAACCCTTACCTATGTTTTCCAAAAAGTTTAAAAATAGATTTTTGGGCTGGAGCTACACTTCAACAATGTACCTGTTCAAAATTACAAACAGATTCTACATAAGAACAAACCTACAGTCCCTGTCTTGTATGCACCGCCTGTATACGGCTGTTCAGAGTATATAGGGCCTTTTTTATTTTATGTGCGGGGTTCCCCTTAATATCCATACAAGACCCAAAGGGGCTGGTAATGGGCTGGGGTAGGGGGGGGGTCATGGGGTAGCTATGCCATTTTTCTTAAAGATTTTCATCCATATTACCGGGACCAGACATTACATTAAAGCCGCAAGCAGTTTTAAATGGCTTTTTTTTCCTTTAGAAGTGTCATTTTGTGCAGGGACAGTTCTAAACAGGGGAAACACGTGGCACTTCACAGGCATACTTTAGACACCCCCCAGGTACGATATTTAAAGGAATATTTGACTTTTTTTTTGTTCACTTTATGCATCATTAAAATGACTGCTCCCGAAAAACGACCGTTTTTAAAACTTCTTTTTGCATTGATACATGTCCCCTGGTGCAGAACCCGGGTTCCCAAACCCTTTTTAGGACAATAACATGCATAATAGTTGTTATAATTAGCACTTTAGAATTCGAACGTTCGCATCCATTGTATTTAATAGGGTTCTAATGTTCGTACGAACTTTCGGTCCGTTCGCGGGTTCTGGTGCGAACCGAACCCGGGGGTGTTCGGCTCATCACTACTGGAGGGAAGGCTACAAGGAAGACCAGAAAGTGATTCCCTGGCTTCAAGCTGCTCTGCCAGAAGACGCAGTTTTTTGGAGTACCACAGCTTGGGGACATGTATAACATCTGCTGCGGCTCCTGATTTCTGCGATTCGGGGACCAGATTGTGATCCCAATTCAAGGGACTCCTCATGTTATTGATTTTATTTGCCTTCATGTCTGCCTTTGGGGTCCAAAGTTGGCATATATTCCACTAATTTCTCAATTGTTGCCCTTCATCTTTATTTGTTTTCCAGAATAAATGGATATTTGATTTAATTTAAATAGTTGCCTATGTGTTTTTCTTGTGAGTAGGAAGGTACATTTCATAAATACAATGTGTTAACAAGGGACACCAACACCAACCTCCTTGAGGGAAAAAAAAAAAACAAGATAATAATGTTGTTGTGATAACTTGACTATAAAAAAATATGGACATCACTATAAAATATTAAAAGGCCAGAAAAAAATTAGGAGATCTTGATTCAAAACAACAACAAAATTTTTTTTTAATCCTGCCTTTAAAATAAAATACGAAGATTCATGAGATCTCAAAGAAATAATTTTGTCCGAACTCTGTGTGAATATCCGCAACGATAATTTTTTGGGGGAAAACCGTTTATAGACAGAAGAAAAGAATGCGCTACATTTAACGATACAAAAATTTGCAGCATGACGAATGTTCCATGTCCATTACGAACGCTAGTTTTACCAGAAGGAGCGCTCCCGTCTTGTAATTTAGTCTGAGCATGCATGGATTTTTCGCTAATGGAGTTCTCCACAGACGATCGGAATTTGCTATCGTTTTTTTTTCTATCGGTAAAATTTAAAACCGGTTCTATTTTTTTATACCGATGGAAAAAAGACCGATGGGGCCCACACATGATCGGTTTGTCCGATGAAAAAAGTCCATCTGTCTTTTTTCATCAGAAAAACCGATCGTGTGTACGCGGCATTAGAGTCTGCAAAAGACTTGAGACTGGGGCAGAGGTTCACCTTCCAGCAGGACAATGACCCTAAACATACAGCCAGAGCTACAATGGAATGGTTTAGATCAAAGCATATTCATGTGTTAGAATGGATTAGTCAAAATCCAGACCTAAATCCAATTGAGAATCTGTGGCAAAACTTGAAAGGCGGTTCTACAAAAAATTGACTCGGAGCTGAATACAAATGCACACCACACTTTTCACAGATTTATTTGTAAAATATTTTGAAAACCATTTCCCTTTTTCGTTCCACTTCACAATTATGTGCCACTTTGTGTTGGTCTGTCACATAAAATCTCAATAAAATACATTTACGTTTTAAGTTGTAACATGACAAAATGTGGAAAATTTCAATGGGGTATGAATACTTTTTCAAGGAACTGTACCTGTGGCACTGTACCTGCTCTGTGTAATGGTTTTGCACAGAGCAGCCCCTATCCTCTTCTTCTGGGAGGCCCGACCGGTGCTCCAGGCCCCTCCTTTCCATCGGGTGTCCCCATGGAAAGCCGTTTTCCCTGTGGGCACCCATATGGGCTCGCTCCCGAGTTCCGCTGCTGCATCTATTGACACAGACAGCGTTACTCTGCCCCACCCCCGCTCCCGTGTCACAGAATTTGATTGACAGCAGCGGGAGCCAATAGCTCCTGCTGCCATCAATCTGTCCGATGAGGAAAGAGACAGCGGCTGGAGCCACTGTGCTCATGCACATCGCTGGATTGGGCTCAGGTAGGAAAAAAGGGGTCGGGGGACTTTACAACCACTTTAACTTTTTGTGGTCTCTGAAGTATCATTTCAAGCTATGTAATCAGCCCTGCCCAGGTCAGCTTTGTCAACCAAAGAATTCCTTCTAGGATCACCTGGTTATAATAATAGAAAAAAAAAACTTGGGGAAAAAAAAAAGAAAAAATAAGCAGGCACCACATCTTAGGACTGGTATTTTGCATTTATTCCATTTTTGTTCTTAAGTTTGGTTATCCTTTAAGCTGTCTCTTAGCATTTAGCAACATTAAGATGCATTTGCCTAGAGCTGGCCATGTCCTGATGTCAGGTACATTAGAATGAGAAATTGAATTGAACATGCTGAGTAGGTAACATTGGAATGGTCATTTTGCCTTGAAATCTTTAGCTTCTAGAATTTTTTAAACATTCTCTACACTTTCTAGTACTTGCCTGACTATTATTATCATACCTAAACAGAATTTTGATTTAAATTGTCTAAATATTTTAAAAACCAGAATGCATCATCTCATCTCTAAAATCTCAGTTTACAGTTCTCTTGTGGCTGTTTGCATCACTTCAGTAATTAATATGCTTGAAGTAGTTATCTCTAGGAAACATTTGTCAAGTTGCCACGAGAGGTCACTTAGCCCCCCATGAGGACCTTTTTTTCCAGGTAATTTGGTCGTAAGACTGTTAGGACATTTTAATGTAATTACTTTCCTGAACTACTTTTGGTATTCATTTTATATGCTGAACAAGATGAATGGTAAAAAAGAAAGCTCAACAAGCTGTAAAAGAGGAGAATAAAAAAAAAAAAAAAAGACTTATTGGAGCCACTGATCTCTGGGGATGAAATTAACAACTCCGTCTGATACACGAATGATCTAGTTCCAGAGGAAAATTACATCATCTAAAAATTATGCCTAGATAATTTGGTCGCATTGAAAAAGAAGAGATAAGAATCTTTCAAAAAGTTTTTTACACTTAACAGGAAGATGTAAGGTTCTTTCTAGACAGATGAAAAAATCAAAGGGCCTATGGCTGTTGATGTTTATTTAAAGGGTAACTTCACTTTCATGGGGAAAAAAATAGCAACTAAAAAAAAAATATGTACGGTATATATAGCGTATACAATTGCATATCATATTATAATTGAATGTTATTAAAAATTACCTTTCCTTTTTAATCTGCAGCTCTGTAATTTTCTATAAAATGCAATATGCCTACCTGGAGGTGTTCTGTACACAGAATTTGTACAGAACAACCCCCAGAAACATAATTTCCTGCTTGTTTGATTGGCTCACTGATTTTACCAGAAGTCTGCACTAAGATACAAGTCAGATTCCAGGCATCCCCTGTAACAAAAAGGTAATTTTTGGTGAGCTACTCCCAATAGAAAATCACATCTAAAGGGATGCAGGCCCAGCAGCTTTGCTCATTAGAGCCCTGCCGATGCACAGCTGATTGATAATTATGAAACCACTCCCATTAGATTCAATTCCCCACATGGATACAGACAAACACAGGGATTTCTGCAGAATAACAAAAGGTAGAACTATGCAGCAAAGTTTGTTAAAATCCTTGCAATGTTCATAGATCACCCAGGGGGGATTTTTTTTTTCTCAACAAAAGTGGAGTTACTCTTTGAAGCAGACTTAAACACATTTCAGATAGGCAAGGTTACACATGGTTGTCCACTGGATATTTTTTAAGTTGGATCAATATTTTTTTGTGAAACACAAAACTGAGAGATGATCAATCCTATTTAATTTAAATAGGGTGAGTACATGGATTGAAAACTGGCTACAGGGGTGAGTTCAGAGGGTAGTGATAAATGGGGAGAACTCGGAATGGTCTGGTGTGGAAAGCAGGGTTTCCCCAGGGTTCTGTCCTTGGACCAATCCTATTTAATTTATTCATAAGAGACCTGGAGGATGGGATAAATAGCTCAATCTCAGTATTTGCGGACAATACTAAGCTAAGCAGGGCGGTAACTTCTCGGCAGGATGTGGAAACTTTGCAAGAAGATTTGAACAAATTAATGGGATCGGCAACTACATGGCAAATGAGGTTTAATGTAGAAAAATGAAAAATAATGCATTTGTGTTGCAAAAATATAAATGCAATCTACTTACTAGGATGTGAACCTCTGGGGGAATATAGGATGGAAAAGGACTTAGGGGTCCTAGTGGATGATAGACTTGGCAGTGGCATGCAATGCCAAGCTTCTGCAAGCAAAGCAAACAGAATATTGGATTGCATTAAAAAGGGGATTAACTCCATAGATAAAATGATAATTCTCCCACTCTACAATACTCTGGTCCGGCCGCACCTGAAGTATGCTGTCCAGTTCTGGGCACCAGTCCTCAGGAAGGATGTCCTGGAACTGGAGAGAGTCCAGAGAAGGGTAACAAAGCAAATAAAGGGACTGGAGGATATTAGTTATGAGCAGGGATGAGCCGAACACCCCCATGTTCGGTTCGCACCAGAACCTGCGAACAGACAGAATGTTCGCGTGAACTTTAGAACCCTATTAAATACAATGGACTCGAACGTTCGAAATCTAAAGTGCTAATTATAAAGGCTTATATGCAAGTTATTGTCCTAAAAAGGGATTGGGGACCCGGGTCCTGCCCCAGGGGACATGTATCAATGCAAAAAGAAGTTTTAAAAATGGCCGTTTTTTCGGGAGCAGTGATTTTAATAATGCTTCAAATTAAAAAATAAAAGTGAAATATTCCTTTAAATTTCGTACCTGGGGGGTGTGTATAGTATGCATGTAAAGTGGCGCATGTTTCCTGTGCTTAGAACTGTCCCTGCATAAAATGTCATTTTTGAAGGAAAAAAAGTCATTTAAAACTCACTCGCGGCTATTAATGAATTGTCGGCTCCCGGCAATAGATAGAAAAGTCATTTTCAGGTCTGGTATAGATATTAAGGGGAACCCCGCTGCAAATTAAAAAAAAAAATGTGTGCGGTTCCCCCAAATATCCATACCAGGCCCTTCAGATCTGGCATGGATTTTAAGGGGAACTCCACCCCAAATAAAAAAATAATGGCGTGGAGTCCCCCCAAAAATCCATACCAGACCCTTATCCGAGCACGCAACCTGGCAGGCCGCAGGAAAAGAGGGGGGGGATGAGAGAGCGGCCCCCCTCCTGAACCGTACCAGGCCACATGCCCTCAACATGGGGAGGATGTCCCCATGTTGATGGGGACAAGGGCCTCATCCCCACAACCCTTGCCCGGTGGTTGTGGGGGTCTGCGGGTGTGGGGCTTATCGGAATCTGGAAGACCCCTTTAACAAAGGGGACCCCCAGATCCCGCCCCCCCCTATGTGAATTGGTAAGGGGTACATTGTACCCCTACCATTTCATGAAGAAAGTGTCAAAAAATTAAAAAAAAAACACACAAACACCTTGGAAAAGTCCTTTATTAAAAAATAAAAAATAGAGGGGCATGCTGGGAGCTCACTGTGACAGACCTGTCCTGCTGAGGCTCCCCTTTTCTCGGGACTTCACGGCCAGCATACACACCCGAATGGAAGGGTAATTATTTCAAAAGCTTACCCTGGTCTTCCTCAGTGCCCTGGGAACGTTTAAAGATGGTTAAAGGAGCTGTCCGGGGAAAAAATAAGGTGAAAGCCCTCAGAGATAATTCATCTAGAGGCCTCAGTAAAATGGAACAGGCTAAATCACCTCACACAATCTCACCTCATGCTGCCAGGCAGCAGCAGCAGTTACCTCATGAACTATATGATACAGACTGTGAGGTCAGCGCCATCTGCCAGCCACAACAGACAGGCTCTTTACACCCAAATGTTTTAATTCAAATAGAAAAAATGCTACAGAAGGCATTAAAGCAGACCTCCGACCATATTACTGAGAAATTAACAAAAGAAATCCGTGACTTAGGTCAGCGCACGGCTGAATTAGAAAACAGAGTGGATGACATAGAAACTAATGTAATGACTCATGAAACTGAATTGGACACACTTAAAGATGAAAATTTCTCGCTGCAAACTCGTTTAGAAGATTTTGAAAATCGCGCACGTCGTTCAAACCTCCGCATTAGAGGTATACCAGAGTCTATTATTGATCTACAATCGACAATTACTGCCCTATTTCAAGAGTTATCACCGTCAATTCCAATTGAGAGACTGGAAATAGACAGAATACATCGAGCATTAGCACCACGCAAATCTGAAGGTCCCCCCCGCGACATAATTGCGAAATTCCATTTCTTTCGCACCAAAGAGCAGCTCATGGTCGCTGCAAGGAACAAAGAATCCCTCATCTTCCAAGGCCACCCATATCAGATCTTTGCTGACCTTTCCCCAATAACAGTCGCTAAACGGCGCTCGATGAAACCCTTATTACAAAACCTACAACAACATCAGATCCCATACCAATGGGGGTTCCCTTTTTCACTTCGCTTCACATATCAAGGCACCAAGTACTCATGCAAAACCCCTGATGAACTACAGAACACCCTACAAAAACTTCATCTCTGCGAAAGTCCTTCAGCTGGCCCTCGCCGACAAACAGCATCCAGTTCTCCACAAAATGTATCCAAAATCAAAAATGACAGAACCAGACAAAGCCCATCGAAGAGGGGTCGATTCAGCAGCTCTCCAAACCAAGTTACTCCAGACTCAATGGACTAAATGCATTTTGCATATCAAATTGAAATTCACTCAATATTTTTGATCTTTCATCCACTTTTTGGATGCTAAACACTTAATGTCATTTAACCATCCTGAATTTACTTCCCTTAAGCAGGTTATGGTCTAATTTTATATATTTTTTATTTTAATTTTTTATTATTATTATTTTTTATTATTATTATTATTATTATTTTTTTTTTTAATACTTTATTTTTATTTATTTATTTATTTATTTTTTTCCAATTTTTATCCCCTTTTTGGTCTAGGATAATTGACGTTTTAAATTATCCCCCAAAAAATTATATTCTCATAACACCCTTCCCTCCTCATCCTATCCTTCCTCACCTCACCCCCCTCTATCCCCTCTATCCCTTCTACTTCCCACATTTTACCCCCTCCTACCCGCCCCTTTCCCCTAATCCTTTCCTACCCACAACAAGGGTTCTATATTATTTTTGTACAAAATTGTTTACTGAATAGAAGTAAATATTACTAATATATTAGTAATAATTGATATTTTATTTATTTTTCATCCTAATTAATAAGGACATTACTGCCTCTCCTACAACTGGCAACCCAGAGGTAACCTGTATAATTCAACAAAATGTATAATCTAACATTCTCCCCGTGAAACCATAAAACACAATTGTTAGATTAAAAATTTACATGTACTAATGTTGAACATATAATATTTTCTTATATTTGATTCATTTTTGCTTACTTCCGCCCAGTTTGGGTGTCATAATATATTTTTCTTCTCTAGATATATTTTTGGTCGTGAGGGACCCGAGAAACTGTCACTGTTCCCTCCATTTTTCTGTCTTTGGACTCTCCCCACACCTTTTTGTGTGAGGAGCCTCCCTGGTCAGACTCTGTGCCTCCGAGCTTGCACTTTTGCATGCTCGGAACGCCAACGTTTTACCTTCTTGCATTCTAAACGTTTTTTGTTAATTATTTGTTTAATAATGACTCTCATTTTCTCTTTCTTTCTCAACATTCTGTCTCCACTCTCCCTTTTCTCTTTGCTCCTCCCCGGGGTAAGTATGGATTTTCAATTGTTTTTAGATATGTCTTATAATATTTTCTATAAAATTTCATGATGGCTCCTTTAAATATTCTTACCTTAAATGTCCAAGGTCTAAATGTTCCACAAAAACGAACCAAAGTTTTTAGATCATTATCTTCTTCAAAGGCGCATATAATTTGCCTCCAAGAAACCCATTTCACTGAAACCTCGACACCTAAATATTTTGGTACAGCTTATCCCCAAGTTTTTACTGCTTCAGCTAAAACTAAACGAAGGGGAGTGCTAATTGCATTTCATAGAGCTACACCCTTCTCTCTTCTGACAGAAACCAAAGACCCAGAAGGTCGCTATCTCATTATTACAGGGCATCTATGTGATACGCTAATCACAGTAGTATCCTATTATGCTCCTAATAAAAATCCGACAGCATTCCTCTCCCATTTGTTCCAGGTAATAGAGACTCATAAAATGGGCACACTTTTGATCTGTGGAGATTCGAACCAAGTTCTATACCCTTATTTAGATAAGTCCCCAATTCCTATCACTTCCAATTCTCAATCTCGTAGGTTCCAAAGACTTCTGCAACAACATTCCTTGCTAGATTCCTGGCGAGAAATCAATCCCACGAAACATCAATATTCCTTCTATTCCCATCCACATAAGTCTTTTTCCCGTATCGACCATATACTAATCTCTATTAGTATGTCCCCGGAAATGCTCACATCATCTGTAATACCCTTTACATGGACTGATCATTGTGCAATACTTTCTACTTTCACTTCCCTCATACCCAAACATCAAGACCCCACATGGTACATAAATGATTCAACCCTATCCCATCCATCACACTCTACTGACTTAGAAATAGCCATAAAAGACTATCTGAAAAATAATAAAACCCCTGATATTTCTCCATTAACATTATGGGAGGCACACAAACCCGTCCTTCGAGGAATCTGCTTACGCCAAGCATCATATCTTAAAAAAGAAAAAAAAGAAGCTACAACTAATATTAGAAACAAAATTTAACACTTGCCACGCAAATTTTCAAGCGAATCCTACCCCTGTGACAAAAAATCAACTAGATGAAGCGAGCCTAAATCTTGATCTTTTCCTATCTGAATCCGCAGATAAAACCATACGCAAATCCAAGCATAAATTTTATATTAAAGCTAACAAGCCTGGCACTCTTCTCGCTCGAGCACTTAAAAAATTAAACAACCCATACAAACCGATTCGATTAAAATTACCTCATAATACTTACACCAGTAATCCAGAAAAAATCCTACAAACCTTCCACAAACACCTTACATCTTTATACAACAATCAGGGATTTTTTGACCGATCCGCTGCAGAATTATTTTTTTCACAAACCAAACTTCCAAAGATTCCTTTAACTCAACATGAACATCTTGAAAGTCCCATTACAACTGCAGAGGTTGAATTAGCCATTAAATCCCTTAAACCAAATAAACGCCCGGGTCCTGACGGCTTCTCTGCCCTATATTATAAAAAATTTACTCATCTTCTTGCGCCATTGCTGACAGATGCTTTCAATTCACTTCTGAACAACCAATCCTTTCGTCCTGAAACCTTAACAGCAATAATCACAATGATCCCCAAACCTCATTCAGATGATTCATCTTGTGCTAATTACAGGCCCATATCCCTGCTTAATCTTGATATCAAACTACTAGCGAAAATTCTAGCAACTCGTTTGAACAATATTATTGGTTCATTAATAAATAAAGACCAAGTTGGTTTTATTCCTTTTCGCCAAGCAGCTGATAACGTATGCAGGGCAACTTTATTAATCCAAGCAGCTAAAACACGGCGAATACCTATGTGTCTTCTGTCGTTAGATATTAAAAAAGCATTCAACACAGTATCATGGCCCTATCTACATTTTGCTTTACAAAAATGGGGGTTCGGTCCTCACTTTCTTAACTGGGTTTCATCACTATATAATAATCCCAAAGCCTATATTAAATATGCTGGATATAAATCTGGTTGCTTTAACATAAATAGAGGTACACGTCAGGGTTGTCCACTCTCCCCACTTTTATTTGCCCTACTTATTGAACCCCTAGCTCAGGCTATACGATCTGACCCTTCAATCAAAGGGATAGACTTAGCTGGTCATCAGCACAAATTATGTTTGTTTGCTGACGATATACTAATATTTATGTCTTCCCCTCATATTTCTGCTCCCAACCTTATAAGTAAGCTAGATCATTTTGCACAGATATCTGGACTAATTATCAACTCTCAAAAATCTACAGCCTTAAATATCTCCTTACCTCCCCATACTTTACAACAAGCACAAACTTCCCTCCCATTCTCCTGGTCTACATCGCACCTGACCTACCTAGGAATTACTCTTACTCCCAATTTAACTGAATTCTTCTCAGCTAACTTTCCGCCATTACTAAAGAAAATTACCAATCTCCTTAAACAATGGTCTTCTTTACCAATCTCATGGATTGGTAAAATAAACGTAATAAAGATGACTATTTTACCCAAGATACTATATCTATTTCGGGTTCTGCCCATTCCAGTTCCAGCATACTTTCTTAGAAATCTTCAACGCAAAACACTAGCGTTCATCTGGGGCTCTTTAAAACATCGTTTATCTAAACACACACTCTACCTTCCCAAACTTAAAGGTGGACTAGGATTCCCCAATTTCGCCTCTTACTACCATGCAGCTCAAATAGCATGCATCCCCAAATATCACGCAAAATACGAAACCCCACTCTGGGTTGCAATTGAAGCAATTGACTGTGATCCATTTTCTATAACAAATTTAATTTGGTCCAAACCCTCAGATCATAAAAATATAAAAAATAAGATTACCAAACACACAGTTACTATCTGGGATAAATTTAAACTTATCAAAGGACTACAATCTCCTCATGTTCCCCTTCTATCATTTATTAGAAACCCACTATTCTACCCAGCCTGCACATTCCCTAATTCATTTAAAAAATGGATCTCCTCTGACATAACGCAACTCTGTGATTTATCGACATCTACCTCACTTATAACATTTCTTGAACTATGTGATAGGCATCAACTCCCCCAATCAGAACTTTTCCGATATCTGCAGATCAAAACATTTTTCATGCCATATATACAAAATATGAGTAAGCTCAACGAACTCACACAATTTGAACGTACATGTAAACGCGAACCTCACTCTAAGGGTCTCATATCAATAATATATAAACACCTTATTACTTTGCCTACTGCAGACCCACCATCATACTTGGCAAAATGGGAGAGAGACCTTGGACTTCAGTTGGAACCATCCGATTGGGATAAAATTTGGACCACAACAAAATCATCTTCACAAAATATAATAGCTCTAGAGACAAATTATAAAGTACTTTTGGTTCCTGTCAGAATCGCGAAATATATTCCGCAATACTCCCCACTCTGCTTCCGTGGCTGTGGTGAACTAGGATCACACATACACATATTTTGGGATTGTCCCATTACAAAATGTTTTTGGAAAGAGGTTTTTCTTATCCTCTCTACCTTATTCAAAAAAACAATCAAACCTGACCCTTCAATTGCACTACTAAATCTAAAACCGACTTCTATTTCCCACACTCAATTCAAACTCCTTCTACAAATCACTACTGCAGCAAAGCAGACAATCGCCAAAGCGTGGAAAACCACAACATTAATGATCTCAGAAACCAAAACCAGAATAAACCAAGCCATGACCCACTCAAAAACGGAAGCCATTACCAATGATAATATTGGAAAATTTGAAAAAATCTGGAATCCTTGGGTGACTAATTTTTTCCCTCCCAACTTTGACATCACATTATTAAGACCTTGGTAATATAACTACTAATAGCTATTTAATATACTAATATTATCAGACCAACATTATAAGATACCCCGGGGACCTTTTCGACCTTTTCTATCTTTTCTACCTACTATCTTTATTTTTTTTCTCTTCTTCTTCTTCTTACCCTTCCCTCTCTTCTATCTTCGCTCTTTAGCTCTTTTTTTGTTGTTTTTTCTTTCTTAGCATATATTGTTATTATATGCAAAAATGGTAGCAACATTTTTATTTATTTTTTAATGTTTTTTATTTATCAGTATATTTCAGCTTTAGAGCTCCTTTGAAACAATACAAACCTTATATATTACAATAACATTATATGAGGTCGAGAAATTATGACCCTTCATTTTTTCTTTATAAATCCTTATATTACCTTACATGTTATATATTATTACTAAATCTGGTTTGTAATTACTAAATTCAACACTAAGCATATATTTTAGCAAGTCTCCAGATAATGGTCAACATATGTTAAACTTAAATTACTGTTTTTTTTCTCCTCTTCTGTTGTTGTTGCCTTCAAAAATCACTGGAGCTTGACATAAATATCTAATTTGTGTTCTCCTTAACTGCTACTATTTATAGTGACTATGTTTATTGACAATATATGCTTGTAATTTTGAAAATTTAATAAACAAATTTGACAAGAAAAAATAAAAAAAAAACATTCCAGGGGTGAAATCCAGTGTCCCGCGGCAGTGAAGGAAGTTCCCCATCAGGTCCGCTCAGGCCAATGACGTAGGCGCGGTCTGACATACCAAGGGGGCGGACCTCATGGGGAACTTCCTTCACTGTGTAATACATGTATAGACCTGCCCCTTCTCATGTTCCGCATCAGGTCCTCAGCCTTACACCTAGTCATTGGCTGAGCGGACCTGATGGGGAACTTTAGAAGGGGCGGGTCTATACATGTAATAGACTGCGGAGGAAGTCCCCCATCAGGTCCGCTCAGGCTCAGCCAATGACGGACAGCGCTGGACATCGGATCGCCACGGGACACTGGATTTCACTGCTGGAATGTTTTTTTTTTTTTGTTTTTTTTAATAAAGGACTTTTCCAAGGTGTCTGTGTTTTTTTTTTACATTTTTTGACACTTTCTTTGTGAAATGGTAGGGGTACAATGTACCCCTTACCAATTCACATAGGGGGGCGGCCGGGATCTGGGGGTCCCCTTTGTTAAAGGGGTCTTCCAGATTCCGATAAGCCCCCCGCCCGCAGACCCCCACAACCACCGGGCAAGGGTTGTGGGGATGAGGCCCTTGTCCCCATCAACATGGGGACATCCTCCCCATGTTGAGGGCATGTGGCCTGGTACGGTTCAGGAGGGGGGGCGCTCTCTCGTCCCCCCCTCTTTTCCTGCGGCCTGCCAGGTTGCGTGCTCGGATAAGGGTCTGGTATGGATTTTTGGGGGGACTCCACGCCATTTTTTTTTATTTGGGGTGGAGTTCCCCTTAAAATTCATGCCAGATCTGAAGGGCCTGGTATGGATATTTGGGGGAACCGCACGCATTTTTTTTAAAATTTGCCGCGGGGTTCCCCTTAATATCTATACCAGACCTGAATGGCCTGGTAATTGAATTCTGGGGACCCCCACGCTTTTTTTATATTTTTTATCAATGACTTTTGTATGTATTGCCGGGAGCTGACAATTCATTAATAGCCGCGAGTGAGTTTTAAATGACTTTTTTTCCTTCAAAAATGACATTTTATGCAGGGACAGTTCTAAGCACGGGAAACATGCGCCACTTTACATGCATATTATACACACCCCCTAGGTACGAAATTTAAAGGAATATTTCACTTTTATTGTTTCACTTTAAGCATTATTAAAATCACTGCTCCCGAAAAAACGGCAGTTTTTAAAACTTTTTTTTTGCATTGATACATGTCCCCTGGGGCAGGACCCGGGTCCCCAAACATTCCCCTGGGGCAGGACCCGGGTCCCCAAACACTTTTTATGACAATAACTTGCATATTAGCCTTAATAATTATCACTTTAGATTTCTCCCATAGACTTTTCGAATTTGCCGCGAACACCCCAATTTGTTCGCTGTTCGGCGAACGGGCGAACAGGCAATGTTCGAGTCGAACATGAGTTCGACTCGAACTCGAAGCTCATCCCTAGTTATGAGAAAACGTTGCAAGCACTGAACTTATTCTCTCTGGAGAAGAGACGCTTGAGAGGCGATATGACTTCAATGTACAAATATCCCACAATTGGGATAAAACTTTTCTTCCAAAAGGAATTTAAAAATACACGCGACCATTCACTAAAATCAGAAGAGAAGCGGTTTAACCTTAAACTGCGTAGAGGGTTCTTTACTGTAAGAGCGGTAAGGATGTGGAATTCTCTTCCACAGGCGGTGGTCTCAGCGGGGAGCATCGATAATTTAAAAAAAACTATTAGATAAGCACTTGAACTTTCACAAAATGCAGGGATATACAATGTAATACTGACATAAAATCACACACAGAGTGGTACAGGTTTGCTCAAGAATATCCCTGTATTTAGCACCATCCATCTTTCCCGCCACTCTGCCATAAAGCCCAATTCTATGGAGCGTATGGCTTATTGTCGTCCTATGTACATATACTCCAGTCTCTGCTGTGGAATCCTGCAGCTCCTCCAGGGTTACCTTAGGTCTCTGTGCTGCCTCTCTGATTAATGCCCTCCTTGCCCAGTCCGTGAGTTTTGGTGTGTGGCCGTCTCTCTGCAGGTTTGCTGTTGTGCCATGATCTTTCCATTTGGTTATTTTAGATTTGATGGCGCTCCTAGGGATCATCAAAGATTTGGATATTTTTTTATAACCTAACCCTGACTTGTACTTTTCAACAACATTTGGAGAGTTCCTTGGTCTTCATGGCAGTGTTTGGTTAGTGGCGCCTCTTGCTTAGGTGTTACAGCCTCTGGGGCCTTTCAAAAAGGTGTGTATATGTAATGACAGATCATGTGACACTTAGATTGCACAGAGGTGGACATCATTTCACTAATTATGTGACTTCTGAAGGTAATTGGTTGCACCAGAGCTTTTTATGGGCTTCATAACAAAAGGGGGTGAATACATACGCACATGGCAATTATCAGCTTTTTATTTCTGAAAAATTGTTTTATGTATAGATTTTTCTAATTTTACTTACCGACTTAGACTATTGTGTTCTAATCGATCACATATAATTCTGATTAAAAAAAACATTAAACTAAAGGCTGTAATGTAACAAAATAGTTAAAAAGCCAAGGGGGTAAATACTTTTGCAAGGCACTGTATGTACATTGTATGGATTTTAACAAACTTTGTTATAGATTTCTATCTTTTGTTATTCTGAAAAAATTGTTACTTACGGAAGAATTCTGAAGAATTTGTTCAAGTACAGTGTTACTTGAACTGTATTCCAGGATTTGCTTTTCTTCAGCTGAGAGAACTTGCAATAATTTAAGACTTTACATAAAGTCTCAGAAATCTTTTGTAGCGCCCTGCTCCTATTGGGTAGGCGCTAGTGATAAATTTAGTTGTCTCCGCTGTAGTTTAGCTCAGAATATTTGTACCAAATTATTGGTCTCTGTTCTAGTTCAGCTGAGTTGCACATTTTCCACCTGACTACCTGACTGTAGGTGTCGTTGTCACCACAGGTCAAGGTTGGAAATGCAGTAGGCTGTGTGCATTGGGTATTCCTTTCCCAGAAACACTGCAGTGGGAGTGGTCACCCGCTGTGCATTCTGGGAGAGGGTACTTAAGGAGCAGACACCATTTTCCAGGGTCTTCCGATCCTGACCTGACGGCCCTCCTGGCCTCAGGGATGTGTTAGCAGTTTTTTTCTGCCCCGGGGCCTGCAGACCCGAGGCTCCGTTACTGAGAGTAGGCCCAGGAGTTTCTGGGGCCTACTGATCCAGGGATGGTCCTGAGTCACCTTGCCTGCGGGAAGGGACCAAACAATTGAGCACTCAATTGGAGGTCGCATCCGGATAAAAATCTACCTCACAGTGCTGGTAATGTGTGTTATGTTTTTAGAACTTTACCAAGCGTGTGATTACTCAAGTCTGTGGCAGAGACTTTTGAACGAGCTCGCACCGGCTGCTAGGTCAGTGAAGGAGGCCTATCCGGTGGTTGCTAGATACAGTGTGTAAGCTGTTTGTCCTCTGGATTAAAGAAAGTACCCGTGATCCGCAAAAGTAAGGTACCTGAATCTCCCCTAACCCTCTATCCCTCTGTCTGGAGTTCTTTAATAAAACCCTTGAGAAAAAGAGACTAAAGCCCCGTAAACACGATCGGATTTCCTATGGATTCAAAACCGATGGATTTTTCCATCGGAAATCCGATGAAGCTGACTTCCATCAGTCTTGCCTACACACCATCAGTCAAAAATCCTACCGTCCCAAACGCCGTGACGTAAAACACTCCGACAAGCCGAGAAAAATGAAGTTCAATGCTTCTGAGCATGCGTCGACTTGATTCTGAGCATGTGTGTCTTTTTTGTCCGATGGAGTTCCACACAGACGATCGGAATTTACTATCGTTTTTTTTCCCATCGGATAAATTTAAAACATGTTCTATTTTTTCTCACCGATGGAAAAAAGACCGATGGGGCCCATACACGATCGGTTTGTCCGATGAGAAAAGTCCATCGGACTGTTTTCATTGCTAAAACCGATCGTGTGTACACGGCATAAGTGTTTGGTGCAGACATTTGTGAACAGACCCCTAAGACGCAGGCCCAAAATATTAAACCAGCGGCCCCTGCGGGGGTATTGCTACATTTTCAATAAGGCCGTCATGTATATCATGTATATAGTTTGAATACCATGTCATAGATATATTATTTATCATTGTAAATGAACATATTCCACACATCTTTTTTTTAGGGTACAGTAATTATTGTGAAATCAGGATTTTTAATTTCATAACATTAAACAGTTGATAGATTTTCTTCTTACCTTTGACATAATATATATATATATATATATATACACTAGATATATTTTACAATAAATTAACTTTTGGCTCGTAAAGAAAGGAGAGGCATATAAAAAAACGAGGTTTTTAAATAGAGTTTTCCATTTAGATGTCTATTATTACCTTGAAGGGGACAAAAAAGTTTTTTGAGGGCACATTCAGAAAGTCCATTATACGATCATGTCCTCATGCATGATAAATTAATAATTGCTTTGTAAATGGATAAGAGAGGATGGAAATAACTATTAAAAAGATGTTATGTCCATAGTTCGGAGCCTTTGCCAGTAAATTGTCAAAGAGAAGAAGTATGAAAATATAGACTGAACTGGAATTAGGAAATAAAGGCCAGTGAACAGAAAAAAATTAATAGGAGAAAACCATCAACTGTGAAGTTCAGTGAAGAGTAACAGAATAGCAAATAACAAAAATATCATGTGTAGTCAAGCAATGATAAGACTTTATAGCAAATGAAAAAAAAAATACAAAACGCCTAAAAACAATCAATATATATTAGCGGTGATGTGTGATCTGCAAAGTTACAAACAAGTAAATCAAACACATTTCTGCACGCCACTGTCTCATTGGAGTGGAAAAGTGAGATTTTTTGCCAAAAACTATAAACTGTTAATAAAAAAGGGAAAAAAAGGAATAATAGCGTTGAAAAGGAACTGCTTATCAGTTGTAGAAGTGTGATGACCTTCAATGATAAAATAAAATTATGAAAGTATCATAAAAATATCTCCAGAATAATGCTTCCCAAAGTACCACCATCACACTTTAAGATTTAGTGTATATGTAAGGTAGTATTTACTTCAAAGCAAATTTGTACTTGCTTTAAACTTTAACTATTTTCTGTTCAGTGCTGGGAATTCAAGGAAATACCCAGTACTTCTGGTTATGAAGACGATTGTGACGCACTTAATGTGAAAGTGCTGGGCCAATCAGCATTGTTACGTAGGGAGTCCATAGCCCTCAAAACAAAAGGAAGGTAGCTACACTATATTGTCAAAAGTATTGGGACACCCGCCTTTTCACACACATAAACTTTATTTCAAATATTTTTATTGAAGTTTTCAATGATAACAGAAGATTGTCAAACAAGTAGGTTGTACAGTACAAAAACTGAGTGTGCGTCCTTAGTAACATACGTTCCTGCAAATACATAAATTAATCTTGCGAGTCATCTCATGCAACAATATCCTAGCATTACTGCCAGTGAATAAGTATGCTCCACCTCAACCAGCCGAAGGTATACCTAAAATTATTCAAACACAGTATCTCCAACCCCCGGGACGCCCCTCAGGGATCATACTGCATCCCAGTAGGTGGAGCGACAAGTTCCTAAGAAATGTCCATCAACATAGTATGATTGTTTTGGTGAATAGAGGAAGCACCACATCAATACTGTTAAACATAAGGTAGTATGTCAGAATAGGAAGCTACTATGCCCAGTAAGTAAAGAACCAGTCAATAAGAAGCGAACACCAACCAAAAATCTGAAAAATAATTATAAAGGATAACTGCGTTATCACTTGGGTTGCAGTAACCCAGGAATGCCAAAAGAGGCAAAAGAGAGGAGAAGAGATATAAACGTGTGAAAGAAAGAGACAGAAGTACTCGCATGCTAGCTCTGTGGGACGTGAGAGCTCAAATTTCCAGGTTGAACGCCAGATATAAGAGAAACATTGGATGAGGTGGCCCAAGGCTCCCAGGTGGCTATACATTTTTCAGTTTTATCATTAAGTTTAGCTACAATTTGCTCTTGAACCATGATCCAGGAGACTTTCCTCCTGAACCCTTGGAATGAAACATTGGGTTTCTTCCAGGCTTTGGCTACGGTCATTTTGGCTCCCAGTAATAGAAAAAATGAAAGTGTCTGGGCGAGTTTGGGCAAGTTGGGAATAGTATGATTTAGAAGTGCTATACTGGGCTGTGGAGCTATCTGTATCCCCGTCAGGGATCCAATGGTGCGAAATACCTTGCGCCAAAACGTTCTAATGCGTGGCCAGGACCACCAAGTGTGGAACATAGAGCCCTCAAGCTCAAACCCTCTGAAGCATACTGGGGAGGTGCCTGTGTACATCTTTGCCAGCCTGGAAGGAACATAATACCACCAGACTAGTACTTTTAGGCTAGCTTCTATTAGGGAGACATTGAGTATACCTTTAAACGCTCGCCTTGATGAGCCGAACCATACTTCAGTGACCCAGGAGCTGTCCATCTCCTCCTCCCAAATCTGGGCATAGGTGGGCTTGGTCAACCTAGTCGACAGAGCCGTGTAAATTAAAGAGATACCTCCCCTCTGATCCATATTGTTCGAGCACCAGTGTTCATAGGGTGTAATGTTAGGTGGGTCAGATTTGTTGTTCCAAATAGAGTGCAGGAAATGGGAGATTTTGGAGAATCTAAAACATTCGGAGTCTGGCATATCTAGTTTCTTCTTGCAATGGGATAAAGAAATTGGGCCCGCAGGAGAGAGAAAGTGACCAATTCTGTATAGGCCCCTATCTGTCCACCATTTAAAAGCCCCAATGTTCATTCCCGGCAGGAAAGCAGTGTTATGGAACAGATGAGCCAGGAGTTTTAAAGGAGATGTCAAGGTTGTACGCTCATTAAGCCGGGAAAATAGAGCAACAGAGTGGGAGAGTGTGGGGGATAAAATCACAGGTCTCACTTTAGGGTCACACCATAGCAGATAGTCAATGGTGTTCGCTGGGACAGCTTGCCTTTCCATAGAGAGCCAGTCCGGTTTGGGGCCCCTCGAGAAGACCATTGAGATTTGTGCTAGTTGTGCTGCCTGATAGTAATCCCAGAGGTTCGGAAGATCCAAGCCTTCCTGCGATTTTAGGCGGAAGAGGATTCCCGAGGGACATCTATAACCTTTGTTACCCCATACAAAGTGAACAACATCAGACTGAAGTTTACCTAGGACCTGTTTCTTAATCGGGATTGGGATGGAGCGGAATAAGTACAGTAGACGTGGGAGCAAAGTCATCTTAATCGCATGAATTCTACCCAGCCATGACAGACCGCTTCTTGACCAGTTATTCAAGTCATCTCTACATTTCCGCAGCATAGGGGGGTAATTTGCCTTAAAGAGGCTTCTGATGTCCGGTGTCAGCTTGATGCCTAAGTATGGGATCGCCCCGGGTGCCCAAGCAAATTCAAAGTTGTTAGAAAGTTGTTGAAGCACGTTCGGTGGGACAGTAATGTTCAGGGCCGTTGATTTAGTCATATTTAGTTTCAAGCCCGATACCTCACTGAAAACCTTCAATATTTTAAGGATTACTGGGGTAGATGTTATTGGGGAAGTAATGAAGAGGAGGAGATAATCAGCGTACAGTGCGCACTTATGTTCTCGGGGCCCGCAATTGACTCCCTTAAAGTCAGGATTCGATCTAAGAGCGATAGCTAAAGTCTCGATGGCTATTGCAAAGAGGAAGGGGGAGAGTGGGCATCCCTGTCTGGTGCCCCTGTGTATGAAGAAGGATTCCGAGTATCTCCCCATCAGGCGTACCTGAGCTGTGGGTTTAGAGTAAAGTGAGTGGATAAGATTTAGGAAATACGGGCCAAAACCCCATCTTTCCAGGATACCAGACAGGTACGCCCAATCTATAGAATCAAAGGCCTTGTGTAGATCTATCAAGAGCAAATAACCTTTTTGTTGGGTTCCCCCATCCCACTGAGACTTTAAAAGTGAAATAATGTCAACGGTCCGTCGAATCTGGTCCGGGCCCTGTCTCCCAGGGATGAAACCCCCTGATCTTTGTGAATGTATGGGGCGATGAAACCAGACATTCTGTTAGCTATAATCTTGGTCATGATTTTGATATCGCTATTAATAAGTGAGATCGGACGATAATTGCCCACCTCACTTGGGTCCTTATCAGGTTTGGGTATAACCGAGATATAAGCAGCGTTTAGGTCAGTACCCAACTTTGCTCCATCCCTGAGAGAGTTGAACAACCGAGCCAGATGCGGGGCCAGACTAGGGCCACATTTTTTATAATACCCAGTGGAGAAGCCATCCGGACCCGGGGAGGATCCCACTTTAAGAGATTTAATGGTAGCCATGACTTCCTCTTGAGTGAACAGACTCTCGAGGATGTCCCTATGTTCTTCCGTCAGGGAGGGCAACGGTAGTTCCTGTAAAAATTTTCCTTTAAGCAGTCTGGGGGTCTGAGGAGTCTGTTTGTACAGGTCAGAGTAGAACCGTAGAAATGTGTCCATAATCTTAGTTGGATCCTGTGTCAAATCTCCAGACGCTGTCCGAATTTTAGGGAAAGCAAAAGAGCGGTGCTTAGGAGTGAGTTTTACAGCTAGTTTAGAGCCTATCCTGTCCTTCTGGGAATAGAACCTTGCCCCGGTCCATCTAAGGTGCTGTTCTGCGGCTGTCGCCAGATTCAGGTTAAGAAGAACCCGAGCTCTGTCTAGGTTTGCTAAAGTACCGGCCGAGGGGTTACGTTTATGAGCTTTAGCCATGGAGCGGAATTCTTCCGTGAGTCTCAGTGTATCTGCCTTGCGTTCTGCTTTGAGTTTCGAGGACATCTGAATGAGTTTCCCCCTGATTACAGATTTATGTGCCGCCCATATGGTAGAAGGGGAGACCTCATCCGTCGAGTTTAAAAGAAAATATTCCTTAATGGCTGCCTCCAATAATGAACATTGTATTTGGTCACTTAAAAGAGATTTTTGCAACCCCCAGCGAGGGAGATCTCTCACTCCCGAGGACCGCAGAGTGGTCACAGTGACCATCGAGTGATCCGACAGAGGAGATTCTACTATTTTGGCACCTCTAAGTAGAGGGATTGTATAGGAGCGGGTGAAAATGTGATCTATCCTGGCAAATGAGTTGTGTGGGGCTGAGAAGTGTGTGTAGTCTTTTGCGTGTGGGTTGATCTCACGCCATACGTCCACTAGTCCTGCCGCATGGAGTAGTTTAGCTATGTTTGTACTCTGTTTAGAAGGGTGCTTGGGCTTAGTTTTCCCATCTGCCAGTTTGTCTAGGGAGGGATCAAAGGCGGTATTACAGTCGCCGCCAATGAAGACTGATCCCTTGAGGTGCGGTGTCAGTTTCCGTAGAAGGGAATCAAAGAAGGGTTTTTGACCCTTATTTGGGGCATAGTATGACACAAATGTATAAAGCTCTCCATCTATGTGTCCGGAAATCAAAATATAACGTCCCTGGGGGTCTACTACAGTTTCTGGCTGCGAGAGATTAATGTGTTTGGCGAAGCATATCGCTACCCCTTTCGTCTTGTTATCTGCCGAGGCCGGAAAAAATTGTGGGTAACATTGATGTAGGAAAGAGGGTTTGAATGTGGACGGGAAGTGGGTTTCTTGCAACAGGAGAATATCTGCATGCATGGAGTGGTATTGCTGAAATACTTTCCTGCGTTTTACGGGGGAATTGAGACCCTGAGTGTTATGTGAGAATATTTTAAGCGTGGGCATAGAATGGCGTGCGTTAGTCATGAATCAGAGGGGAAGAGTCTATGAGGAGGCTCAGTGGCTTACCTTGTCCCAGGGAGAGGAACTCCCTGATAGGCCGGGAGAGCAGACCCAGCAAAATCCTGATGCCAGAGATGGGAGGAAGGATGCAGTCATGTAGCCTGGGAGTATTCCGTCGAGCATGAGTGAGAAGAAAAGAAAGGATGAAAAAAGAAAGAGAGAAGAAAATGGGGTTACACACTTGTAAACAAATAGTAACCGTTTGTCATTTAAAAGCAGCTTAAACAAATTCCTAACTGTGGGGTCCCCCAACCCCCCCCCCCCTCCGGAGTGGGATGGGCTAGCCATCACCCACTCCTACAACCTGAGAGGTCCAGAAAACCCCAGTAACGGGGAGTCCAGAGCGGAACCTAGGAGCACTGACAGTGCTCTCGGTTCCTAGGGCAGGTGCACTGAGTCCACCACAGCCCAGCCACCTTTTAACACATGAATCTTAAGGCATGAGGTAGCTCATGATAGCAACTAAACACAGCTCCCCAACTAAATTAGCAACATTTTCAAGGGTCAGCCCCTAACATTCCTCCCGACTCCCGCCCCCTACCCCCGATCCCCACCCATATAGCAGGGGGCCGGGGGGGTTAGGCAGAATCCGAAAGGAATAACACCTGGAAATTCATGACCTAAAACAAGGGGTATCCTCACAAGCAACAAAGTAGTATTCCTCCGTCCAGCAGGAGGGTAAACCCAAACTCGCTGGAGGAGGAATGCACATCAACCGAATAAAAATAAGTTTGACCGAACAGCAACCATGAACCTGTAACAAAAATGAACGGTGTGGAATAGCAGTCTACTAAGAGCTAAATTAGAAACAAAGGGGGAGGCCTAAGAAGGTGGTCCGCAGACCAGAAAGTTCACTGCGGCATGCAAGAGTAAATGTCCCCCATCCCACCCCAAGTCCCGGATACCCGACCCATACATTCAAGCTGTAACCTTCAGCAAGAGCAGGTAAAAACATTTGTCCATCCACTTAAAGCAAGGGGTCAGGTCACATATGGGTCATCCATAAGGGGGTGGGCATAGAAGTCTCACGCACTTAGGGAAGGTGGAAGTGTCACCGATCAGAGCCCTGATCCGGTACAGGATAGTCGACCATCAAGGTGGGAGATTTTCTTTAGGCCTCTTGGAACTTTGATGCAGCCAGGTGTGTTGCAGTGGACTTGCTGGTGGTGGTCTCTTTGACGAGGAGGGGGTGTT
Source organism: Rana muscosa (assembly GCA_029206835.1). Lineage (NCBI taxonomy): Eukaryota > Metazoa > Chordata > Amphibia > Anura > Ranidae > Rana > Rana muscosa. The sequence continues at coordinate 1,025,234,873 of CM055117.1, read as the reverse complement.
TCTGGTGATCTGCATGGAGGAAGGTTCCTGTGACAGGATCCCAAGGTGTAGAAGGAGGCGCTCCCCCTCCACTAGGGAGGAGAAGCCATAGCTTTTGTTCTTGAATGAAAAGTTCAGGCAAAGGGGAAACGACCATCTGAGTGTGATCTCTTTTTCCATTAGGATCAGGAGTAAAGGCTTAACCACTTAACGACCGCCCACTGTAAATATACGTCGGCAGAATGGCACGGACAGGCACAATCACGTACCTGTACGTGACTGCCTTCGTATGGGTGGGGGGTCCAATCGGACCCCCCTCCGGTACAGTGGGTGGCCGGAATCGCTTCGGGAGCGATCCGTGATGAGGGGGCCGCCATTCGATTCTGGCCACCCCCTCGCGATCGCTCCCAGCGAATCGAATGCTTCCTCTGCCTGTGTGATGTTTACACAGGCAGGAGGAAGTGATGTCACCCCTCATGCGGCGCTCACATATACCGAGCGCCGCATGAGAGAAGATGTCAGGTTAGTGCACAAACACTACACTGACACCAGGACACATAGGAACATAAATCGCCCCCCCAGACACCCCCAGATCACCCCCCAGATCACCCCCCAGTCACAGTGTCACTGATTGCAGTGACCATTTATTTACTGATCACTGCAATCAGTGACATTTGTGACTGTAAAAGTGTCAGGGCAGTTAGTTTTAGGTCCAGTGTAGCCCCCTAACCCCCCCTAATAAAGGTTTAACCCCCTGATCACCCCCCAGATAACCCTTTCACCCCCTAGCACTGCCGTCACTAAGCGATCGTTTTTCTGATCGCTGTTTTAGTGTCGGTGATGCCGATCGGTAGGCAGTTATTTTTTTTAGGTTCGCTGCAGGTTTTTATAGCGTTGGGTACCCCCATATATTACCTAATAAAGGTTTAACCCCTTGATCGCCCCCCCCAGGTAACCCTTTCACCCCCTAGCACCGCTGTCACTAAGCAATCGTTTTTCTGATCGCTGTTTTAGTGTCGGTGATGCCGATAGGTAGCCAGTTATTTTTTTTAGGTTCGCTGCAGGTTTTTATAGCGTCGGGTACCCCCATATATTACCTAAAATAAAGGTTTAAACCCTTGATCGCCCCCCAGGTAACCCTTTCACCCCCTAGCACCGCTGTCACTAAGCGATCGTTTTTCTGATCGCTGTTTTAGTGTCGGTGATGCCGATAGGTAGCCAGTTATTTTTTTTAGGTTCGCCGCAGGTTTTTATAGCGTCGGGTACCCCCATATATTACTTAATAAATGTTTAACCCCTTGATCGCCCCCCCCAGGTAACCCTTTCACCCCCTAGCACCGCTGTCACTAAGCGATCGTTTTTCTGATCGCTGTTTTAGTGTCGGTGATGCCGATAGGTAGCCAGTTATTTTTTTTAGGTTTGACGCAGGTTTTTATAGCGTCGGGTACCCCCATATATTACCTAAAATAAAGGTTTAACCCCTTGATCGCCCCCCAGGTAACCCTTTCACCCCCTAGCACCGCTATCACTAAGCGATCGTTTTTCTGATCGCTGTTTTAGTGTCGGTGATGCCGATAGGTAGCCAGTTATTTTTTTTAGGTTCGCCGCAGGTTTTTATAGCGTCGAGTACCCCCATATATTACCTCATAAAGGTTTAACCCCTTGATCGCCCCCCCAGGTAACCCTTTCACCCCCTTTTGCCAGTGTCACTAAGCGATCATTTTTCTGATCGCTGTCTTAGTGTCGGTGATGCCGATAGGTAACCAGTTATTTTTTTTAGGTTCGCCGCAGGTTTTTATAGCGTCGGGTACCCCCATATATCACCTAATAAAGGTTTAACCCCCTGATTGCCCCTAGTTAACCCTTTCACCAGTGATCACCATATAAGTGTTACGGGTGATGCTGGTTAGTTAGTTTGCTTTTTATAGTGTCAGGGCACCCGCCATATATAACCCAATAAAGGTTTAACCCCCTGATCGCCCGGCGGGTGATATCAATTAGGTTTTAGCGTCAGAGAGGGTCTGTGTCACACCCCAGGCAGCGTCAGATTAGTGCCAGTAACGCTAACACCCACACGTGAAGCATACACCTCCCTTAGTGGTATAGTATCTGAACAGATCAATATCTGATCTGATCAGATCTATACTAGCGTCCCCAGCAGTTTAGGGTTCCCAAAAACACAGTGTTAGCAGGATCAGCCCAGATACCTGCTAGCACCTGCGTTTTGCCCCTTCATCCAGCCCAGGCCACCCAAGTGCAGTATCGATCGATCGCTGTCACTTACAAAACACAACACACATAACTGCAGCGTTCGCAGAGACAGGCCTGATCCCTGCGACTCCAGTGCTGTAGGAGGTGATTTCACCACCACAGTTTAAAAAAAAAAAGCATATATGCCGAAGCATTGGGGCAGCAGGGGCGGAGGAGCGATTTTGCTCCTAATGCCGCTTACATACGGTTGAAATTCCGACGGAGGCTTGCCCGTGGAAAAGTCCGACCATGTGTGTGCGGTATAACTTTTGAGGGAGGATGCCCCCATGCTTCGGCATATATAAATATTGCATGTATGCCCATCATTAGAAGTGGGTGGATGAAGGGCGGTATTCTAATGGTGGACATACCCACCGATCAATCTCTTTTTTCGTTCAGCCAACAGGCTGCATGAAAAAAAAGATTACAATACATGTCCAACAAGGACCAGCATGTTGCTGGACTTTGAATGGTTATACCAGATTGATGCCTGCGGGTTTAGGTATCATCTTGGTATCATTCTTTTCAGCCAGCGGCCGGCTTTCATGTAAAAGCAATCCTAGTGGCTAATTAGCCTCTGGACTGCTTTTACAAGCAGTGGGAGGGAATGTCCCCCCCGGATATAAAAAGCGCCATTGGGAAATTGGGAAAGCATTTTATCACACCGATCTTGGTGTGCTCAGATGCTTTGAGGGCAGGGGAAAGATCTAGGGTCTAATAGACCCCAGTTTTTTCAAAAAAAGAGTACCTGTCACTACCTATTGCTATCATAGGGGATATTTACATTCCCTGAGATAACAATAAAAATGATAAAAAAAAAAAATATATGGAAGGAACAGTTTAAAAATAAAATAAAAAAGCAAAATTAATAATAAAAAAAAAAAAAAAAAAAAAAAAAAAAAAAGCACCCCTGTCCTGCCCTGCTCTTGCGCAATGGCGAACGCAAGCGTCGGTCTGGCGTCATATGTAAACAGCAATTTCACCATGCATGTGAGGTATCACCGCGAAGGTCAGATCGAGGGCAGTAATTTTAGCAGTAGACCTCCTCTGTACATCTAACGTGGTAACCTTTAAAGGCTTTTAAAAATGTATGTAGTTTGTCGCCAATGCGCGTTTGTGCGAAATTTTAAAGCATAACGTGTTTGGTATCTATGGACTCGGCCTAAGATCCTATTTTTTATTTCATCAAACATTTGGGCAATATAGTGTGTTTTAGTGCATTAAAATTAAAAAAAGTGTATTTTTTCCCCAAAAAAATGCGTTTGAAAAATCGCTGCGCAAATACCGTGTGGAAAAAAAAATGCAACACCCACCATTTTAATCTGTAGGGCCTTTGCTTTAAAAAAATATATAATGTTTCTAGGGTTCAACATAATTTTCTTGCAAAAAAAAATATGTTTTCATGTAAACAAAAAGTGTCAGAAAGGGCTTTGTCTATAAGTGGTTAGAAGAGTGGATGTAAGCTTTCTAATGTTGTGTATAAAATGCCAGAACAGTTCAAAACCCCCCCAAATGACCCCATTTTGGAAAGTAGACACCCCAAGCTATATACTGAGAGGCATGTCGAGTCCATTGAATATTTTATATGTTGACACAAGTTGCGGAAATAAGACAATTTATTTATTTATTTTTTGCACAAAGTTGTCACTAAATGATATATTGCTCAAACATGCCATGGGCATATGTGGAATTACACCCCAAAATACATTCTGTTGCTTCTCCTGAGTACGGGGATACCACATGTGTGAGACTTTTTGGGAGCCTAGCCGCGTACGGGACCCCAAAAACCAAGCACCGCCTTCAGGCTTTCTAAGGGTGTAAATTTTTGATTTCACTCCTCACTGCCTATCACAGTTTCGGAGGCCATGGAATGCCCTGATGGCACAAACCCCCCCAAATGACCTCATTTTGGAAAGTAGACACCCCAAGCTATTTGCTGAGAGGTATGGTGAGTATTTTGCAGATCTCGCTTTTTGTCACAAAGTTTTGAAAATTGAAAAATATATATATATATATATATATATTTTCTTTCTTCATTTTCAAAAACAAATGAGAGCTGTAAAATACTCGCCATGCCTCTCAAAAAATAGCTTGGGGTGTCTACTTTCCAAAATGGGGTCATTTGGGGGGGTTTTGTGCCATTTTGGCATTTTATGGCCTTCGAAACTGTGATAGGTAGTGAGGAGTGAAATCAAAAATTTGCGCCCTTAGAAATCCTGAAGGCGGTGCTTGGTTTTCGGGGGCCCGTACGCGGCTAGGCTCCCAAAAAGTCCCACACATGTGGTATCCTCGTACTCAGGAGAAGCAGCAAAATGTATTTTGGGGTGCAATTCCACATATAACCATGGCATGTGTGAGCAATATATCATTTAGTGTCAACTTTTTGTAATTTTTTATTTTTTTTTAGTCATTATTCAATCACTTGAGACAAAAGAAAAAATATTCAATGGGCTCAACATGCCTCTCGGCAATTTCCTTGGGATGTCTACTTTCCAAAATGGGGTCATTTGGGGGGGTTTTGTACTGCCCTGCCATTTTAGCACTTCAAGAAATGAGATAGGCAGTCATAAATTAAAAGCTGTGTAAATTCCAGAAAATGTACCCTAGTTTGTAGACGCTATAACTTTTGCGCAAACCAATAAATATACGCTTATTGCCATTTTTTTTACTAAAGACATATGGCTGAATACATTTTGGCCTAAATGTATGACTAAAATTGAGTTTATTCGATTTTTCTTATAACAAAAAGTAGAAAATATCATTTTTTTTCAAAATTTTCAGTCTTTTCCCGTTTATATTGCAAAAAATTAAAATCGCAGAGGCAATCAAATACCATTAAAAGAAAGCTCTATTTGTGGGAAGAAAAGGACACAAATTTCGCTTTGGTACAACATTGCATGTCCGCACAATTTACAGTTAAAGCAGCGCAGTGCAAAATTCTGAAAACACCTCTGGTCCTTTAGCTACAAAATGGTCCAGGGCTTAAGTGGTTAAGCGATCGTCTTTTTTGAATTGTATAAGGTGACAGGTCAGCAAAAATCAGAATTTTGTGTTCTTGGAAAGTGATGGTGTCTGAGCTCCTGGATTTCTTCATCACCTCTTCTTTTACTGAATAGTAGTGGGGCTTTACTATGATGTCTCTGGGAAGACCGTCAGAGCGGGGGGGTTGAAGGGCTCTGTGAGCTCTGTCCAGCTCCAGGCGGATATCAGTAATATCAGGAATCAGGCTTCGTATGAGCGCTTTTACAGTTCCCTGTACCTCCTTTTCAGATTCGGGAGCCCCTTATCCTAAAGTTGTAGCATCTCGATCTATTCTCGAGGTCGTCGATCTTTGCGAATGCTGTTTCCAATTGATCCTGCACATCTTGCAGCCTATTTGTATTTTGGTTAATGCAGGAAACAGCATGGTCAGCTTTTTGTTCTATAGTGTCCATTCTCATTCCTATTTGCTGTAAGTCAGCATGGATGGAAGCAGTGATCTAAGCAGCGTTCTGTGCCAGCCCTTTAGAGAGCATTTGAGCGAAAGCAGCCATCATAGAAGGAAAGTCAGAGGGAATAGGAAAAGCACCTGTGGTTTCACTGGCTTCTAGGAGGAGGCCTGTATGTGGATCCAGCATGGGGGTAGTGGGAATGCCTGTACTCATCCTGCTCAGCAGCGATTCAGTGGAAGCTGGAGAAGCGGCCAGGGGCAGGGGCGGATAGTCTGTACCTGAAGGGGACTGCGGTAGCAGGTCCTGGTCAGCAATAGAGTCCGCAGTTAGCTCCGTGCTGTGAGGGCCTCGTGTAGCCGCCGCCATCTTGGCATAGCTGAGGGGGCCGGGAATCACGGACATCTGGCGTGATAGATTCCTCCTCGCTGGCGCTGCTGACATCCGGAGAATCAGGGGGGCTTCCCCCGCTCGAAAATCCCGGTTAGGGTGCGTGGGGGCGCTCTGTGAGCTCCGGTGGCTAGTAACGGGCCGTGGTGGAGCGCCTGCTTTGACGCACATAAACTTTAATGGTATCCCAGTCTTAGTCCACAGGGCTCAAAATTGTGTTAACCCACCATTTGCAGCTATAACAGCTTAAACTCTTCTGGGAAGGCTGTCCACAAGGTTTAGGAGTTTGTCTATATTGGCTTGACGATTCTTCCAGAAGTGCATTTGTGAGGTCAGACACTGATGTTGAACAAGAAGGCATGGCTCCCAGTCTCCACTCTAATTCATCCCAAAGGTGTTCTGTCAGGTTGAGGTCAGGACTCTGTGCAGGCCAGCCAAGTTCCTCCATCCCAAACTCGCTCATCCATGCCTTTATGGACCTTGATTTGTGCACTGGTGCGCAGTCATGTTGGAACGGGAAGGGGAATCCCCAAACTGTTGCCACAAAGTTGGGAGCATGAAATTATCCAAAATGTCTTGGTATGCTGACACTTAAAAGTTCCCTTCACTGGAACTAAGGGATAAAGCCCAACCCCTAAAAAACAACCCCACACCATAGTCCCCCCTCCACCAAATGATTTGGACCAGTGCACAAAGCAAGGTCCATAAAGACATGGATGAACAAGTTTGGTGTGAAGGAACTTAACTGGCCCTGGTCCGGACCTCAAAAAGATAGAACATCTTTGGGATGTATAAGAGTGGAGACTGCGAGCCAGGCCTTCTCATCCAACATCAGTGCCTGACCTCACAAATGCGCTTCTGGAAGAATGGTCAAAAATTCCCATAGACACACTCTTAAACCTTGTGAGCAGCCTTCTCAGAAGAGTTGAAGCTGTTATATCTAAAAAGGGTGGGCCAACTCAATATTGAATCCTACGTACTAAGATTGGGATGCCGTTCAAGTGCGTGTCCGGCAGGTGTCCCAATACTTTTGACAATATAGTGTATATGCTTATGATGAACCTGTTGTTTTACCCTACATGGGCAAAGCACTTATTTACTTTAAGGCAATCCTTGGCAAGTTCCTAGGACAAAAGAAACACAGAATGGTGACTCCAAAACACCAAATTTACAGCCTTTATATGTGCTTTATCTTTAGAGAAAACATAATTATTTTTATTTTATTAGTTGGCTTGTCTGGGATTTTAGAGGGAATGGTTTTTAAAGGCAACCACATCACTTTCTGAAGCTTAAGCAACTTGTAGGTATTTTTTTTTAGAAACTTTTGATAGAAACCAGAAGTTATTATTATTTTATTCTGAGAGCAAATCTCCCTCTTGGGGACCCGACAGCAATTCAATCTTGACAGAGGTTCCAACCTTCCTAGAATTTTCTTTTTTATTGCTGTATCCCCTTGGGTGGACCTCACTTCCTAGCAAGATATTGAGCTAAACTTGTTGGTAACTAAGAGAACCAGCGCCTTTGCTAAGTAGGAGAGTGGCTTTGATACTGAAGTTGGCAGTGCCTCCACCAAGGACAGGTCCTCTGTGAACAGAGGAGATTCCCTTTCTGGCAAATGAACCAGTAATCTAATCAAAGTAATTGGGATAAAAGAAACTACTGCAACCAACATATACATTAGTGATGCTAAACACACCCCTGTTTAATTTACATTGCCCTTTCATCCTTCTGTATATGGATGATGACACTGCTTATTTTAATAAAAAACATCTACTGGTAAGTACCTTTTTCCTAATTTATATACAGCTGTCATAGGACCCAGCTCTTTCCCAGCCTGTCTGCAGGAAAACATAAGCAGGAGGAGCTGCTGTTTCTCTGCTGCTGGTCACACGTTAAAAAAAAAACCAAAAAAACAGCCTTTGGGATACAGAGTAAAACTAAATAATTAACATCAATAAACTGTTTTAAATCGTTATGCAAATATATTTTTAAAATCAAATCTTTTTTATTTTTTGGCAAACCAATAACATGGTGTGGGTGGATTTCTGACAGTCACAGGCTTTAGCCTCATACACACGGTTCGATTCTTGGACAACCGAGCGTCCGATTTTTGTCAAAAGGGCGTGTGCCAGGATTTTGTCTTGCATACTAACGCTACACAAATTGTCGTGCCACAAACACAAACGTAGTGACATACTACAAGGAATTTCAGCTCTTGAGCGCCACCCTTTGGGTCCCTTCTGCTAATTTCGTGTTTGGTGAGCATTGATTCCGAGCATGCGTGTTTGTACTTTCGACTTTTGTGTGACAGATTTGTGTACTGACCATCCGAAAATCTAACGTGGAGCTGTCGTTTGACATAAATTTACTAGCCTGTCATCCAACATTTGTTGTTGGAAAATTGGACAACAAAAGGAGTGTACTAATGGTAAGAATTTCGGACAGCAGTCTGTCAACAGACAATCCCCATCCGAAAATCGAACTGTGTGTACGAGGCTTTAGTCACGCTACTTCAGCCTGTGTCTTAGAATAACAGGGAGGTGAAGCCTCCATAAATCCAGATGTAATATCCCACTCCCCATTGTGTTTAGCTGGTTAGTGGGCATGGAGGATGAGGGAGAGAGTGGGCTGTCATTTATCACTGTGTGCTTAGATGTAATAGGAAATGCCCAGCATAGAAACTCACGGAAAACTAAAAATGTACAGTAGCTGCAAACACTGCTCTGCAAATTCCCCAACTGCATTGGGGACATGGACAGGAGGGCGGAGACAGAGAACAACAGAATCAACCAGTTTTTTTTTTCAGAAAACGAATCCCATAGTGACTGAGCGAGTATGAACAGCATGTAATACACCATTTATTGATAGTTTTTTATGATGTGGGTTTAATGACACTTTAACTATATGCATATATATATATACATATGTAGCGGGGTATTCCCCTATATTGGGAAGAAACTACATTACCCATAACCCCATTCTTGTGATGTTCCACCGCAGAGACTCATGGGAGGGGTTATAAAAGGAGGAGGCGAGGCCGGGCTCGGCCTCTTTGGGGACACAAGACTTCACAGACGGATCCTCCTGTGCGGATGTGTCGGAGTGCAAGGCCTGAAGCCTGAGGCCTTGCTCTGCACCAAAGAGCCTTCCACCCTCCCCTCTGCGAGCCTGGGTGGTATCTGACTTTGTGAGCTACAGCCTTGTCGGATCGGGTGCCCGATCGTTGGAGAGATCGAGTGTGTGTGACACGACCGGTGGAGGTTTCCCGGACTGGATCCGTAGTCCGGCGGGTGAGAGGGCGTAAGCCCAGCTAAGATACTGTTGCTGTATATAGGCCTATAGACTGCCGTGGCCTACAAGTTATTTTCATACCCCTTGGATTACAAAGTTATACTCTGTTTAAAGTGCACCACCATTACAGACCTGCCGGTGAAGAAAGAAGGACTAAGTTAAATATTAGAACCAGGCCTGGTGGGGATTCTAGCGTGTTTGATTACTGCGCCATAGGGCACTTAGTTAACGGTCGCCCGTATGGCGCACCTGTAGCGTGTGTTACCATATAGTGTGTTAGAGTGGCAGGACGCTGCCCTTAGGAGTGATTATCTTGAACTGTGATTACTGTTACCCCTTTATCCATATTGAGAATCAATGAGTAAAACACTTTACCTATTACAATTCATTACTGTGTCCTGGCTTAGTTATTCTATTGCATAGGACATATCATTGATTGTTAGTACTAGCTGTGCCAGAAGGGGGTAGAGCCTATTGCCGGGGGTTGGCGGAGCTGCACTCAGGGCCCAAATCTAATTCTGCGGCCTCCTTAGTTGGAGGTATCGCTACACGTGGGGGCTCGTCCGGGATCCTGATGCAGCAAGCGAACGCCAGAAGTGCCGGCATGGACCCCATGGATCCAAGAGCGGTAGAAGAGTGGTGCAAAGCCGCTAATACAGAGCCAAAACAGTCGATAGCCATTAGTCTCCCTGGCGAGAAATGGTCAAGTGAGACGGTAGAGGAACTGATGAGTTCAGTGTCCCCAGATCACACACCATGGGTGATAGACATGAAGACAGACCCAAACATCTCATATCAATACGCATTAGTGGAATATTGGGACGGGATGCCAGAGGCCTGTAAGCACAAGTGTCTGCGGACGCCAGACAACAGAACATTTAGGCTGGCGCACGCAATAACTGTAGAAAGGGAACCATCCCCTACGGGATCGCCACAGGCTGCGGCCCGAACTACACCTGAAAGAGAAGACAGGGCGACACCCCCGGTGGCACCTGCATCGGCCACTGCTATATCACCAGAACTGATAAATGCAATAGGGGATTTGCTAGCCAAATGTCAGAAGACAAGTACGGTGCATGTGGAAACTAGCTACCGGAGACTAAAAATATTCTCAGGGAAGCTCCCTGTCCCGGCAGGGGAAGAAGATTTTGATACTTGGGTGGAACAGGCATTACAGGCGGTGGAGGCATGGGAGGTGCCGGAGGCACAGAAGAGGCAGCGAGTGTTAGAAAGCCTTAAAGGTGCAGCAGCAGAAGCAGTGAAAAGTTTCCGGTTTGGGAATGCAGGGTGCACGGCGCAGGATTGTCTAGCTATGCTGCAGGAAGAGTTTGGTCAATTAGACAAGGTGACAGAGACGGTCTACCAGTTTGAACACACTTTCCAAAAACCGGAGGAGAAACTTTCCGAGTATGTCAGAAGGCTAAACAGGCTGCTGTGCAAGATTGTGTTAAAGAAAGGGATGAAGCCCCAAGATGCCGATGCGGCAAGAATGAAGCAAGTCTTAAAGGGAGCGCTACACTCCGATCCAGTCTGGCTGCACCTGAAAACCTTGGGAGGAGGAATGTTGCTGACTTATGCTGATTTAATAAAAATTATCAGAGATGAGGAGGCGCTGCAACAGGACCAGCAGAAGGATAAGACAATTGTTGTAACCGCACAGGTGCTGGTCAATCCAGTAATGACCCCTGAAAGAGAGGCGGAGATAGACACCCTAAAAACTCAGATGTCCAAGGTGTTAGAGATATTGACCTCTCTGATAGCAAAAGACACAGAGTGTCCCAAGAAGAAGGAAAGTCCAAGGAAGGAATTGTTCCCGATTGCCTCAGCACCCGAACCTTTACAAGAATGGGGAGATATAGTCTGCTTCAACTGTGGGGGAGTTGGCCACATTGCAGCCACATGTTCTAGTCCGAAGAAGAAGAGACCAGACAACCGCAAGCCGGCGGGAAACTCCAGAGGGCCCCGGTGAAGGAGTCAACCGGGTGCCCACCATCTTCAGTAAACTCCAAGCTGAATGCGAAGAAAAACAAAAAGAGAGATAGAACACCAAAGGGGAAACGCAATACTCCTCAACAAAGCTATACTCCAAGAAGAAGGGGGGAGACCCCTCAGGAGAGGCACGGCACCCCCCAAAGGGGGTGCCCACCCAAGAAAAATAATAGTACGCCTCAGCGGGTTCCTACACCCATTAAAAGGAGGGAAGTCAGTGCATACCAGGCTCAAGAAAGGTTCAAGTCCAAAGGGAATAGGACAAGAGAGAGTCCAAAGGGAAAAGGTCTGAAGAAGGCGGCTCCTGCCGGACCATATCCAGAGAAGCTGGTAGGCCCATCCCCTATAGTGCCCATTCAAGTGGAGGGAGTCTACACCAGGGGCCTCCTGGATACCGGGGCACAAGTGACCCTACTATACCGGGACTTCTACTACAGGCACCTGAGTCATCTGCCTATCCAGAAGATAGAGGAGCTGGAAATATGGGGAATTGGAACCCAGAGTTTCCCTTACGACGGCTACCTTCCCATCCAAATGACCTTTGACCCATCCGTGGCTGGGAAGGCCGAAGTGTTTGACACCCTGGCAGTTGTGTGTCCTAGGCCACCTGGAGCCAACAAGAATTCCCTTATAATAGGGACAAACACGGACCTGGTCCGAAGACTCCTGACCCCTCTCGTGACAGAAGAAAGACAAACAGCTACCAAGATCCATCCCATGCTGAAGACAGCCTACCAACGGCTGGTCCAAGAGCGGGAGACCCCTGGAGAGGAGATAGGGAAGGTGTGGAGACTTGGAAGAGAAGGGGTAGTGTTGCAGCCCGGTGAAGTAACCTGTCTCAGGGCCACTGTGAAGCTTACTTGGGAGCAGCCTGGTCCCTTTGTCATGCTGGAGTCAGACCCAAGGGGTGAGTCCTCAGGCCTGGAGGTGATACCGGAAGTGATTCCGCTGAAGGTCCTGAAGAAGGCCCATTATAGAGTTCCAGTGAGTGTTAGGAATACTACCAAAGACCCCATGGACATCCCAGCCAGAATGTTGCTAGGCCAGGTGAGCCCGGCGGCCCCTGTTACCCTGTCAGAAGTGAAGAGGACAGGTGAAGAAGGGGATGTTTGGGAGAAGCTGACCATGGAAAACCCAAATCTGTCCAGGGCTTGGAAAGAGAGCGCCAAGGCCCAGTTGAATAGATGGGAGAAGATCTTCTCTAAGGATGAGTTTGATGTGGGGTGTGCAAGGAGTGCCACCCATCGGATCCGCCTCCAGGAAGATAAGCCCTTCCGAGAGAGGGTCAGGCGGGTCCCGCTAGCAGATCTGGAGGATCTGAGGGAACAACTTGCAGAACTCAAGAGGACTGGTGTGATACGGGAGTCCAGAAGCCCCTATGCCTCTCCCATAGTGGTGGTCCGAAAGAAGAATGGATCATTGAGGCTCTGTATAGACTACAGGACTCTCAACAGGAGAACCATACCTGACCAATACACCACTCCTAGGATAGAGGATGCCCTACAGAGCTTGTCTGGAGCTACATGGTTCAGCGTTATGGATCTCAAGAGTGGGTACTATCAGATTCCGATGCACCCAGCAGACAAGGAGAAGACAGCTTTCATAACCCCAGTGGGGTTCTTTGAATTCGACCGGATGCCCCAAAGTCTGTCTGGAGCCCCAGCTACTTTCCAACGCCTCATGGAGAAGACAGTAGGGGACATGAACTTGATCGAAGTCCTTGTATACCTAGACGATGTCATTGTCTTTGGGAGAACCTTGGAGGAACATGAAGAGAGGCTGGAGAAAGTGTTGAGAAGACTCAGTGAGGAAGGACTTAAGCTTTCGCCTGAGAAGTGTCGGTTCTACCAGTCTTCTGTGAACTATCTGGGGCACATAGTATCTGAAGAAGGGGTGGCCACAGACCCTGAGAAATTGGAGGCAGTTACCTCCTGGCCACAGCCCACCACAGTAACAGAACTCAGATCCTTCTTGGGCTTCTGCTCCTACTACAGGAGGTTTGTGGAGGGATTTGCCCGAATTGCTAGACCATTGAATGAGTTGCTCAAGACTGAAGGAGAAGAGGATGGATCGGGGCCCAGGAGGCCAGGAGAGTCCATCAGAGATCAGTGGAATCAGAAGTGTGAAGAGGCTTTCCAGGAATTGAAGAGGAGCCTGACCACTGCACCAGTCTTGGCCTACGCAGACCCAACCAAACCCTATGAACTGCACGTGGATGCTAGTCATGACGGTCTGGGAGGAGTACTTTACCAAGAACATGAGGGGCAATTGCGGCCTGTTGCCTATGTGAGTAGGAGCCTGACCCCCTCTGAGAAGAACTACCCCACTCACAAGCTGGAGTTCCTGGCCCTCAAGTGGGCGGTAGTAGACAAGCTCAAAGACTACCTGTATGGAGCAGAGTTCACTGTGAAGACCGACAACAACCCCCTTACCTACCTGTTCACCACGGCCAAGCTGGATGCCACTGGACACAGGTGGCTGGCCGCACTGTCTGGATTCAACTTCAGCCTTAAGTATAGACCAGGGGTGGGGAATCGAGACGCAGACGCTCTGTCCAGAAGATCTTATTCCCCGACCATTGAAATAGAAGATTGGACCCAAGTGGCACCGGACGGGGTGCAGGCCCTTTGTCAAGGAGCTGCATTCCAAGCCCGAGGATGCTCCAGAGCAGAGGAAATAGGAGTTACCACGGTGGGAGTCCCCAAACACTACTGTGGAGTAGCTCAATTGGAAGAGGACAACCTACCAAGACTGTCCAAGAAGGAATTGAGGTGTGACCAATTGGAAGACCCCATGGGGAGATTGGTCCTGGAGGCCTTGAAAAATCAGGATCCAAACATACTCATGCGTCAACCTTCAAAAGAAGCTCGCCTACTGAGGAAGGAGTGGGATAGGTTGCAGTTACATCAGGGAGTGGTCTACCGAAGGGGCCCCTCTGATGACTCAGAAGATAAGTGGCAAATGTTCCTCCCAGAGAAACATCGGGAGACTGTTCTGATGGCCTTGCATGACAATCATGGCCACCTAGGGGCTGAAAGGACCTTTCAACTTCTCAGAAGTCGGTTCTTTTGGCCCTGCATGAGGGCAGAGGTAGAGGAGTACTGCCACTCATGTGCGCGATGCATCCAGAGGAAGACTTTGCCCCATCAAGCTGCCCCAATGGGCCATCTACAGAGCCAAGGGCCCATGGACCTGGTGTGCATTGATTTTCTCTGCCTCGAACCCGACCTGAGTGGACTAGGAAATGTTCTGGTGATAACCGACCATTTCACCCGGTATGCCCAGGCTTTCCCCACCAAAGATCAGAAGGCCTCCACCGTGGCCAAGGTACTTATGGAGAAGTATTTTGTCCATTATGGGCTGCCACAGAGACTCCATTCAGACCAAGGGAGGGACTTCGAGAGTAAGCTGATCCGGAAGCTCTTGGATTCGTTGGGAATTAAGAAGACTCGAACTACACCTTACCATCCTCAGGGAGATGCTCAGCCGGAAAGGTTCAACCGAACCTTGCTCAACATGTTGGGGACTCTGGAAAGCGAGAACATGCTTACAACTGCACCATCAGTGATGCTACAGGCTATTCCCCATATCGACTCATGTTTGGGAGAGAAGCGAGACTACCGGTGGACCTGGCTTTTGGCACCTCACTGGACCATTCCTCAGTCACCTCCCACAAAGGATATGTGGACAGGCTCAGACACAGCCTGAAAGTAGCATATGAACAAGCTCAAGCGGCCTCAGATCAAAGGGGAGCTCGGAATAAAAGAAATTACGACTTGAAGGTCCGGGTACAAGACCTACAGCCCGGGGATCGAGTACTGTTACGCAATCTGGGAGTCCCCGGAAAGCACAAACTTGCAGACAGATGGAGATCTGAACCCTATGTCACCTGCAGGAAGTTGCCGGGCCTACCTGTCTACAAGGTGAAGCCAGAGGGAAAGGTAGGCCCACTGAAGACATGGCATCGAAACCACCTGCTCCCACTTGCGGAGGCAGTTAGAATACCTTCCGTGGGAGACTCCCCTGCACCGGCCTCTATCTTGGATACTCCTAGGCCGCACACTCGGTCACAGACCTCCCGAGCTGGAAATGGAGAAGCCTCCCAACTTAGTGGAGATGAAGAAGGAGAGCTTGTTGGCTGTGGTCTTCCCCAACTCCAGGAACTTCTATCATAGATCTTCCAGTCACCCAAGATACCACAGATGAAACACTGAACCCAGAGGCTACAGAATTCATCCCTTTCAGTCCTTCAGCAGATTACTGGGAAGATGCCCATGATAGTTGCTCCGAGGAAGAGGAGCCTGTGGCGCCAGAGCCAGAGATTCCAGGAGAGCAAAGAGCTCGAAGAGTCATTCGACCTCCTAAGAAGCTGACCTACCCCCAGATGGGGAACAGTTCGGAAGACTCTGTGGTCACTGCTAGGAGAAATGCTGAGATTCCGGATCCCTCCACTGTCCATTTGGTGGAGGGCAACCCCAGCTCACTCTCTGGCACAGTTAGGCAGGCCACCCATGATAATGTGACCTGTGGGCAAGGGAATTCAACCCCTCAGTTATGGTGGGAATCCCCTATCCCAACATCGTTTTCAGAATTGTCCAATGTTGTATATAGTTGTTGCTAAAATTTATCTTTGGGGACCAAAGAGTTTAAGTGGGGGGAGTGTGTAGCGGGGTATTCCCCTATATTGGGAAGAAACTACATTACCCATAACCCCATTCTTGTGATGTTCCACCGCAGAGACTCATGGGGGGGGTTATAAAAGGAGGAGGCGAGGCCGGGCTCGGCCTCTTTGGGGACACGAGACTTCACAGACGGATCCTCCTGTGCGGATGTGTCGGAGTGCAAGGCCTGAAGCCTGAGGCCTTGCTCTGCACCAAAGAGCCTTCCATCCTCCCCTCTGCGAGCCTGGGTGGCATCTGACTTTGTGAGCTACAGCCTTGTCGGATCGGGGGCCCGATCATTGGAGAGATCGAGTGTGTGTGACACGACCGGTGGAGGTTTCCCGGACTGGATCCGTAGTCCGGCGGGTGAGAGGGCGTAAGCCCAGCTAAGATACTGTTGCTGTATATAGGCCTATAGACTGCCGTGGCCTACAAGTTATTTTCATACCCCTTGGATTACAAAGTTATACTCTGTTTAAAGTGCACCACCATTACAGACCTGCCGGTGAAGAAAGAAGGACTAAGTTAAATATTAGAACCAGGCCTGGTGGGGATTCTAGCGTGTTTGATTACTGCGCCATAGGGCACTTAGTTAACGGTCGCCCGTATGGCGCACCTGTAGCGTGTGTTACTATATAGTGTGTTAGAGTGGCAGGACGCTGCCCTTAGGAGTGATTATCTTGAACTGTGATTACTGTTACCCCTTTATCCATATTGAGAATCAATGAGTAAAACACTTTACCTATTACAATTCATTACTGTGTCCTGGCTTAGTTATTCTATTGCATAGGACATATCATTGATTGTTAGTACTAGCTGTGCCAGAAGGGGGTAGAGCCTATTGCCGGGGGTTGGCGGAGCTGCACTCAGGGCCCAAATCGAATTCTTAGTTGGAGGTATCGCTACACATATATATATATATATATATATATATATATATATGCATACAGTATGTGCGCCAGTATGAAAATAATACAAACTTTGTATAAGACAAGATTAATATTAGTGCATACATCCAATGTACAAACAGGATAGGTTAGGAGTCCTGGTAAAATTGTGCACATATAACTGGCACATAGTGTTGATAATAGAGATACCTCCAGATAAATGTTGCACAAAGTCTAGTTGAAGGGGCCCCCCGAGGATGGCAATGCAGTGTATGTCTTGGTGTCAGAGACCTAAATACAAGATCAGCGGGGATGTGGGGAACCTCCAGCCATTGTCCAACAAGCCTGGAATGCAGCTTGTCATATTCAGAGAAACTGTGGTGTGGCACTGGAACTCAGAGTCAGGCTATCTACTTTGCGCTTTATTCCCTAGTAATTTCAGGCTTCCAACACTGGTTTAAACAGATCAGTGGGCTGCACTTAAGGAAACTGGCACAAAAGTAGGTGAGAAATATATATTTATTAAAGATAAGGCACACGTGCAAACCAAACCGCAGCAAACCAAGAAATGCATGCAAGGAATGAATACAAGGAAACACAGCAAACCCCAAAACACCTAATCTAACTAACTAACTAACTAATATATACAAGAACAGGAGCATATATACATCAGCAAGGCAGGGACCAGAGACAAAAGGGGAACAGGCGGCCAGATAGAGGGACCAGTAGCAAAGGGGGAGCTGGAAGCAGGAATCAGGGGACAAGACTCAGGGACAGGGTACAGGAAGCAGAGTCCAGGACAGGGCAGGGAGCAGATCGGGACCAGGTTCAGGCACACGGATCGGATCAGGCAGGAACAAGCTTGCAGAGGGAATACTGAAGCCCTGAACCTCAGTGGCGGGTGGGCTTATATTCTTCCAGCAGCTCACATCAAGTGCAGCTTGATTAATGAGGAGTCCATCTACTGGGAGACACCCGCTGGTGGCCACCAGAATTGCACCCTTTGTTGCTGGAAGCAATAGTGCCACCAGCAGGTGACCCAGGTAATAACACTGATAATGACACAACTGGACTTCTAACTACCCGAAGGGCATTTGTGAAGTCATGTACTGATGCTGCATGAGAAAACCTGGCTTGCAAATAGAAATTCTGTTTTATCTCAGAAGTGTTCAGAAAGGTTGAGGTTGAAGATCTGTGCAGGCCACTCAAGTTCCTCCACAACAATCTCACTAAATTATCTCTTTATGGAGCTGGCTTTGTACACAGTGATAAAATGATACTGGAACAGAAAAAGGGGCTTTCCCAAAATGTCACCACAATGCTGGAAGTGCTTGTTTGAAATGTCTTTGTATGCTGTACCATAAACAGTACTCTTGACTAGAAACCCTAAACTCTTTGAACTGAAGGAGTTTCCACATACTTTGGTCATATGTTGTAGGTAGGTGTGATGATCTGGTGTCCACAAACTGTTACATGTCATATAATACGGTAATACTTTGGTAATATATTGGAATCATATGTGTACTTCAAGATATCTGCAGGAATCTGATGTTTTCAGAGGACTGAATGGTTATATATATTTATATATATATATATATATATATATATATATATAATTATTTTATTTTTAGCTATAGAGTTATAGTACAAAAAGTGAAGCAGAGTCACTTCATTAATATCTTAGTATACTGTAGGTCACAATTCTCTGTATGCTTTGTATGCCTTCTAACTTTATGTTCACTAATACAACCTTGACAAAGTTTTTGCAGAGCTTAAACCTCTATAAAAAAACATGACTTAAGATATTTAGTGTGTCCTTAATGCCTTTTTCTCTTTTATTGCATTTTTGCCATTTTTATGTAGAAAAATGTATGAATCAAGAATCGGCGACGTCTTAATCATGGAAAGTCTGTTCTCATGATCTTGCCAAATAATATCTTTGGAATGCAATAATGAAATGTCTTAAAACTTCTGTAAAGGGGAAAAAAATACAGTGAATGATCATAAAAGAAAAGGTGTATCAGAAGAAAAAAATATATAGAATCAGTTGAATGAAGCTGTAGTTCCAGAAATATAATTAGAAAAATAGCATAAACAATTTATATTCAGCAAATTCTTTTGGAGGTGTTGTGATGTAAGATGGGTGTGTGAATTTAACTAACCTCTGTGTCATGGTGTGGAAGTTTCAAAAATGCACTCATACTATTCTAGGATAAATAGTTATCTGCATCAAATTGTGTAGGTGCAAAGGTTTAAGCTGTGAATAGGCTGGCCAAAACTCTTGCCAAACTGCTAAATCCCACTGCCAGATAATGATCACTTGTGACAGAGCACCTAGCACCCCGCATGGGTGCTTCTGCCAAGATACAGCTTCCTCCAGTCTGGAACCAGGAACCAGGTATTATAGCTCTATATTGCACCCAAGGACTAGACGACACTAGCTTAGGTGCAAACTGGAACTCACTTTATTGTAAACTTACACAAAATTTATAACGCATAAAATCAGGTAAGAGCTTGATCACATTATGCAAACTGTAACCAGTAAGATAATTAATATAGCTAAGGAACAGCAGACATAAACAGTAAGCTAATTAAACAGTAAGCTATTTAACAATTAGTCACCTAGACAAGCCTAGGTGACTCAGGCCACTGCCCACCCAGACAATGCTTTGATTATTCAAGGATCCCACCCCACCTCAGACTGTCCGGCACCAGTCTATGATACAAAAACTCATACAATGTTACCAAAGTCTGAAAAAGTGCAATTAATTTATCTTCATAACTTTCCTAAAGAGGTATTGTTGATAAATATTTATGTCCCAAGTGGAGGGGCTTCTCCAACTCAGTCTGCAGGAGGGCCACCATATTTCCTCCGACCATTAGCCTGTACAAGATTAATATTAAACCTTTCCATCCACTCCAGAAGGGAAGCTTAATTGTCCTTATTCAGAGAATTAATCCAAGCCTCTCTCTCAGCATTCATAACGTTGTTGTCCATCATTCGAGAATGATCTGCTCTCTCCATGGGAGGCTGAACTGAGCTCTTCACCATGATCTGATTGGGAGAAGCAGACAAAATCCCCGGTCTCCTCCATGAGCCATAATCAGTGAGTAGGAGGCTTGCCCCTGGTCCCCTCCAAAAGCCTCTGTCCCAGTTGGGTCTGTCACATTGACCTAACTTTAGTGGACCTAGCATTAGATATATTTTTCACGTGCATGCATCCTAAATTATTCATATCCAGGTAACTATCATTATCCACATCCAGGAAATTATTACCTCTTACAGAGCTCAATGTACACCTCCTGACAATGCCTTCAGTCTCTTTTCTCTGCAAAAAGACGGCACCATTTTATTCAGACATCATCCAGGTTCACCATCGACTTCCTGAACTGGGATTCTGGCTAAGAGATGACACTGTGATGTCAATATTGCTGCTTGTGCAGTTTTTGACTAAGTTCACAAATGTGTCATACTGATCAACCCCGTGCTGCAAACTCTTACCTAGTGAATTTGCAGGGTTTACAGTTTGATCACAGATGGAGAAGAAAAGGAAATGCTTCCTACTGCCCTTAGCACACTGATGAAATCATCTTAGGGCAGTCAAAGTCACTGACTGGAACTTTAGGATTGTTTTTTAATGAAGATAGGTGGAGACAATTTACAAGAGAATTTATTCAGAAAAACTTTACTAAAAGTTACTGATTACTGAAAAGTCCTCTCTAAGGGACAACTCCACATTAAAAAATTTGAAACAGTCAGTGAACTGATAACATTAGCTAGGAAACAGTTCTAAAAACAGCTTACTGCAAGTTGAGTTTTATATAACCTATTGTGGTTAGGTTCACAAGCAAAATTGTACATTTGAACAATATTAATGCGGTCATGGTATTTGGCAAATATAGATACTAATGCATAACTCCCAACTTTTGAAAATGCAACTGCGGGACATGTTGTTGAGTGTGTGGGGGGGGGGGGGGGTGCTACCGCAGGACGGTTAAATGTGTTTTTTAACTATACATCAATGTTGATTGGGGGGGGGGGCGCGGACTGCCGCCAATCGCCCTGTTATGAGTGGATAAGCGGGGGGGACCCAGGGTGGCATCTTCTTACCACCTCCTCCCGTGCTGACTCCACTGGCTCCTCTACCTGCGGGAATGTTTCCTCTGTCGCGGGACTGCGAGAAGTAAGTGGCTATGCGGGAAAGTCCCGCAGAATCCGTGCAGGTTGGGAGGTATGCTAATGCTTCTTTATAGAACCTGTAAAGGCAAGAATATGAAAGCAATCACAAAAATTTGTGATAGAAGTTGCAGATACCAGTCAGTTCCCATAGAAGAAAGATTCATTGTTCATGCAATGCATTTCACACTTCCTGCATAGCTAAGAATTTAAAATAATGTTGCTTTGGGATGATTGTTTAGTGAGGTGGGTATTCTGTGGTTGTGAAGTCAAGACCATAGCTAGATACTGCCAAAGTAATGCAGTGTATGTCTTGCCAGAACCTTTGCAAGCCTGGATATTCTTTCCACCATATGTATAGTAATGTGCCTGCCTTCCTCAGTGTTACATCTCCAACAGCCAATAATGATGATGTAAATCTGTACCTGTTTTCCTGGATGGAAACATTAAGTGAACCTTTATGTATGTGTGTGTGTGTGTGTGTGTGTGTATATATATCACTACCCCCAGTTAAGAGAGCTGCTGGTTTGGTTCTGTACTGTTCTGCTATCAACCCCAATAACTTGGCTCTAACCCTCCCTCGGCACAACTGGTATGCCACGGGATTGTGGAACCCGTGTGGGTCATCTTCGGGTGCCCTAGGCCCAGAGGCCTGGTTCCTGTTCCATCCCAGACACCTTCAGTCTGGGGTGAGGTACTATTTTAGAGGCCCGGAGCCCAGCACCTTTGGTTGGGTTCCGCCGGTGATCATGGACTCCCAGGGTACTGCCTTGCGAGGGGACCCGGATCTAGGACGAGGAGACCAGGGGGGTTACCTGTACCGAAGACCCAGCACAGAGTCGTGGTGACGGTGGGGACCTCTGGTAATTCTCCGGAGGGATGTCTTCTCCTTTACATGGGCCAAATACTACTTAAGAAGGAAGTTCACGTTCAAGGTCAGTGGCAGTGGCCTCATAGGGCCGTGCCCTATTCACCTAGTCAGTGGCAGTGACTTTATTCACCCGGTCTGTGGCAGAGACCAACCTCACGGTCTGTGGCAGAGATTGTGCACCAAAACTGTTTGTGAAACCTAAACAGTCAAAGAGTCTGATTCAAGTTTGTGCCTGGACCTCCTCCCACCTAAGCTGTCCTGTGTCTTGCTCCAACCTGTCTGCTGTTAAAGAGGCATATTTATTATCCGTGTGAAATAAATATAGAAGTTGGACTTTCAGTTGGTTTGGACAGTTACATTACTGGGGGAAACATAAGGACTTGCCTCTACCTAAGGTAGAGGTGGGAATCATCCTCGGGAGGATTCAACTCCAGCCGCAGGCAGGCCCGAAGATTAACACTGCTTACTCAGGAGGGTACGGGCTTGTGGTGCGTGTGCCTCTCCCCTCCCTGCGAGGAGCCGAAAATAAAAAGGCAGGCAGGGGGAGAGGTGAGGGCGTAACACGTGGGGGCTCGAGTCCGGGATGTGTCTGCAGTTGGAAAGTGTGGAAACCCCCCCAGAGTTGAACTTTATTCCCCAGTGAAGTTCCGTGGAGGTCGGCCATATTGAGAACTGCACCACAAGGAGAACCCTGACTGCGTAGTTCGTGGGCGTGACAGAGAGAAAGCCTGCGAACAATGCAGGATATGGGAGGAGTCCGGCCATGTGTGGAGGTGCACATGGGGACTTTGGCGCGAAAGGGACAGTGCGCGATGGAGCAGCGAATGGATAACATGGCGTCTCATGCCTCATGGGTTTCAGCTACTTGACGGATATGGTGACGATTTGCCCTCTACGTTTGCAAAGATGTGGAGGCCCTCGGAGTGATTTGTCCCGGCTGCTCGGGACTGGTGGTTCATCTGAAGCCATTCGGGCGATGCGAGCACTGTACGGAGTACTTGTTTGAGGTGGAGCAACCTACAGAAAAGCCTCTGGCTTTCCACCTCAATTGCCTTACAGGCTCCACCACTCTGGAAGGAGGAATCAGAGCTTACACAGCCACCCCTGCGTGCACTGCCGAGACTTCCGAGGAAGTCACAGAGGACATTGTGTCAGTGAATGAGGAACCGGAGGATGCTACGCCCCAGCGCTTACCTGGAACGGATGCATCCGATGGGAAAAGTCCCGGACGTCCTGGTTCAGCTACAAGCCGAGGTAAGCCGGGGGAAGAGACTCTGTCAAAGGTCCCAAGTGTTGGGGATTCACATGTCCGTGAATTAGTCAGAGGTGGTGACTCGTCCTCCATCAGGAGTTACCTGCCTGCGGAGGAATGTGACACCTCCAACCTGGAGTCCATCTCTGATGCGAGAGATGACGCCGCCATAGATGAACTTTTTGAACCAAAGGGCTGTGATAAGAAGCCCCTGTCCTTATCCCATAGTGCTAGGGACTCACCCATGTCCATTGGGGATAGTACGCCCCGGGTGGTGGCCTCACAGCCTGAGGAGGGATCTGTCCCCTTGTCTGCCCTTTCACCGTTGGAGACACCTGCATCAGCTACTGAGATGAGACGGGTGTCGCTGCGGACCCCTGTGTCTGGTCCTGAGGTAGTTAAAGTACCTCGGCATCCGGATGCCATCATCTTGCCTGGCACGGGAGACCGTGCTACCATGCCACCATTGTCCCGGTTGCAGAGACTTTTCAACCAGATAGTTGCCAGCGAGTATGGGTGGGAGTACCCGTACCTGCCCAAAGAACTTTTATTTGAAGTGGAGGCCTGTAGACACCGGTGGTACGAGGACTTTATATGGACACACATTAAAGTACCCCAGGCCTGAAGATACTTTTCATGTTCACTTGCAGCTACCCAGAGATTCAAAGACTGTAAGGCTGCCTGGATGTTGGGTCGGCACATTTATGCGGACAAGGTACTCATTTGCAGGAAGGAGGAAGATGACGTTGAGTACCATATAGACACATTTGATAGGCATTGGAAGCCGTTGGTGTTGCCAGACCCACACTACTACCTGTGAGAGACAAGACTCTGGTGTTGCTTTGTTTTTTTTTGAGTGCACTCTCAGGAGCCCAGGAACTTTTGCCCTAGTTAAAAGGGTATTCTACTCTTTGGAGAAGCGGGAGCTGTTGTTCTTTTCCTCCCCTCTCCGCCCCTACCACAAAGATACAAGGACTTTGGGGAGTAGATAGTTCAGGGCCACAGTAAAGAAGATGAGGAAGTTTTACCCCAAGAAAAAGAAGAGGAGTTTCTTTTGGAATGGGTGTTCTGACGTTGGCACTACCACTAGGTGGCGGTGTTATGCAACTTTTACCTTGCTAATGATGTGGTGCAGTTTTACTTTAGAAGGAAGGGATTTTCCTCTAGGGGAGAATCTCCTTATTCTAACAAAATGTTGTTTTGTTGTGTATGTTTTTTTCTTCCCCTGCAGGCGGACGCCAAGCAAGATTACTGAGAATGGGGTGGATCTTAGCTAATGCAGGCGGGAGGGAAATGTAAATATTTCATGAAAAAAAAGAGTTTTATGTGACATTTAATGTTTTAATGTGCACATGTGTGATTTCTCTTTTTCCCTCTATGTTTTTCACCTCCTTTCCCCATGTTAGGTTCCGGCACAAACTGACAGTTTTTAAATTGTCCCTTTTTTTTAGTTAGTCTCTGGATTGGGCTTATGCTGACTCAGGCCTTAGAGGCATAGGTTTACTCCAGACACTGGGGACCAGTGTCTATTTAGTGGGGGGAATGTGTAGCGGGGTGTTCAATTTAGGGGAGTGTCTGAGTGGTAGTTAGGCTCAGACACACTATTGTTAGGGTTAATGAACCATTTCTGTGCCATGGGAGATAGTATTGGTGCATAGTTCCCTGGGGCCTACAGGTGGCGCTGTCGCCATAGGTCCGGGTTGAACCACAATACAAGGTTGTGCCTTTTCTTGTCCCCTCTCGGCAGCAGTACGGCGGGGCGGGGAACCTGCTGTGCCTGTCGGAAGAGGGTATAAAAAGGGGCGGCCATCTTCCATAGGGGTTCGTCCGTGCCCAGGCACCTTCAGCCTGGGTGTGCGTGTGGGTCGTCTCCGGGTGCCCTAGGCCCGGAGGCCTGGTTCCTGTTCCATCCCAGACACCTTCAGTCTGGGGTGAGGTACTATTTTAGAGGCCCGGAGCCCAGCACCTTCGGTTGGGTTCCGCCGGGGATCGAGGACTCCCAGGGTGCCGCCTTGCGAGGGGTCCCGGATCTAGGACGAGGAGGCCAGGGGGGTTACCTGTACCGAAGACCCAGCGCAGAGTCGTGGTGACGGTGGGGACCTCTGGTAACTCTCCGGAGGGATGTCTTCTCCTTTACATGGGCCAAATACTACTTAAGAAGGAAGTTCACGTTCAAGGTCAGTGGCAGTGGCCTCATAGGGCCGTGCCCTATTCACCTAGTCAGTGGCAGTGACTTTATTCACCTGGTCTGTGGCAGAGATCATGCGCCAAAACTGTTTGTGAAACCTAAACAGTCAAAGAGTCTGATTCAAGTTTGTGCCTGGACCTCCTCCCACCTAAGCTGTCCTGTGTCTTGCTCCAACCTGTCTGCTGTTAAAGAGGCATATTTATTATCCGTGTGAAATAAATATAGAAGTTGGCTTTCAGTTGGTGTGGACAGTTACATTACTGGGGGAAACATAAGGACTTGCCTCTACCTAAGGAAGAGGGGTGGGAATCATCCTCGGGAGGATTCAACTCCAGCCACAGGCAGGCCCGAAGATTAACACCACTCGGCCTCCTTACTCAGGAGGGTACGGGCTTGTGGTGCGGTGTGCCTCTCCCCTCCCTGCGAGGAGCCGAAACTAAAAAGGCAGGCAAGGGGAGAGGTGAGGGCGCTACACCTGTATTGGCTGCCTCCTTGTGGTAATATAACACTCCACACAGTATCCTGCTTAATCAAAGATATTCTTTACTTAGTGATAAAAGGGTAGCAGAATTAAACAGAGGTACAGTAGACTGTTGCAGGCCCCGGCAAAGTCAATAAGATAGCTAAAGAACAACAATAATATCAAGTTTCTATACTTAACTTCTATATGAATAAAAGACCTATGCTCGTGAGCTCCCCCTTATGGGTAATATCACCCCCGTGTCCTGTCACTATCAGTTCTAGTCAAGCCTGACTAAGATCAGTGTACATTTTCTTCAATAGACGCAGTCTTCGCTAGCAATCGTTGGTGCACGTAATATTTGTAATCCAAAAGGGTGTTAAAGAATAACTGAACTCCCGCAATGCTTTTGGGAGTGAAACTCTGGCGTGTGGCACACTACTCTGATGATGGTGGGCCTTCAAAAGTCACGGGCCTAATAAACAGTTATGATATCTGGGCAGGTGCCCTTTCACTCGAACAGGCCTAGTCCGTCCGGTAGGCTCCGCTGTTGATGCTCTGGTACACGATCTCTCCGATCCCTCAGGCAATCGTATGGAAGTCGATAGATGGGCGACTCTTGGATGCTCCGAGATGACCGCTGGGCTTCCCAGAAGAGATTCCTCTCCTTTAACAGGCAGGCTTCTCAGAACACGATGGGCCCATGCTTTCCGGCATTCACAAACACAGCAGGCCTCCGGCTTGCTAGGAGGGCGACGTCCCGAGAGACCGAGCGTAGCTCCTCCTCCCCTTTAAGTAACCGTCCCCAGCAGACCTTGCGCAGGGCAATGCACTTTGGGAGCACAGCTGCACTGTGGGTACCATAGTCTATTTGATACCCATGGCAATGGAGTCCATTTCTCCCTGTACCACAAGTTCCACAATGCACCGTTCTTCCAGGTTAAATAGCAGTTAACACATTATCCTTATAGAACTCCGGAGGGAGCTGGGTTCACTTGTATAACTGTAGTTTTTATAACACATCATAAAGTGACACCCTGCTACACACTCCCCCCACTTAAAGTCTTTGGTCGCCAAGGATATCAACAGTTCTGTAGGGAAAAACTTGGTTATCATATATAGAGGAAATGCCAAAGGCCAGATCCACTGGTAACCAAGCTTCCCTCCCAAACATCAGCCGATATGGGGAGTATCCGGTGACATCGCTGGTGGTACTGTTGTAGGCATGTACAATAGCAGCTACATGCTTGCTCCAGTGTTGTTTATTTTCTGAACTCAATGTCCCCAACATGTCTAGAAGGGTCCTGTTGAACCGTTCAGGCTGAGCATCCCCCTGTGGGTGGTAAGGAGATGTCCTGGTTTTGGTAATGCCCAACAAATCTAACAATTTTCTTATCAGTCTGCTCTCAAAGTCTCTTCCTTGATATGAATGAAGGCGTTGGGGCAGGCCATAGTGCACAAAGAACTTCTCCACCAGAACTTTTGCTACTGTCGAGGCCTTCTGGTCCTTGGTGGGAAATGCTTGGGCATATCTAGTGAAATGGTCCGTTACAACTAAAACATTTCCTTGTCCACTCAGATCAGGCTCCAGGCAGAGGAAATCAAAGCATACCAAGTCCAAGGGTCCCTGACTTTGTAGGTGGCCCATTGGGGCGGCTTGACGAGGCAGGGTCTTCCTTTGTATGCATCGGGCACAAGAGTGACAGTACCCTTCGACTTCGGCCCGCATACAGGGCCAATAAAACCGGTCACTCACAAGGTGGAAAGCTCTTTCAGATCCCAGGTGACCGTGATTATCATGCAGAGCAGTCAGGGCCGCCTTCCTGTGTTTTTCAGACAGGAACAGTTGCCATTTGTCCTCTGGATCATCTCTTGATGTATTTGTAGCCGGTCCCACTCTCTCCTCATCAGTTGAGCTTCCTTAGAAGGGTCTGTTGAAAGCATATCCGGACACTGATTTTCCAAAGCTTTCATTACTAACTTTCTAGAGGGTCTTCCAATTGATCTCTCCTTAGATCTTTTCTTGACAACCATAGGCGTGCGCACAGGGTGTGCCAGGTGTGCCCGGGCACACCCTAATCACCCTGTGCAGCACAGATTCCCCCTACTGCCCTGGCACCCATCTTCCCCCCTGCAGCGCTGCCACCTTTAAGGAGTGGGGAAGGGGCCAGTAAATATGTAATTTACCGGTCCCTTCCCTTTCTGAATGAACATGGTGAGTGATCGGTAGTGTGTGTTTGGGCTTTGGGGTGCACACCCTAATGCAATAGGCTGCGCACACCTATGTTGACAACTTAGTTAGGCCCTTGTCTCCAACTTGAGTTACATCACAATAGTATCTGGGCACTTCAACAACCGAGACTCCGATCTCTTGGATCCTCCGCTGGCCTGAAGTTCCGCTCCCTGGTATAGGGCTCGCACCCCTTTTGGGGTCAACTGAGCCCATTCTTCAGTAGAGTCACTGAGGGCATGGGATCTTCTGGATAGGGCATCTGCATCTCTATTTCCCTCCAATAATTTAATAATACCCACTCTTTAAATCCATAACACTGAACCACTTGGCCCCTGACAAACTCTGCAGGGCATCTTCTATTCGGGGGGTGGTATACTGATCAGGTATAGTCCTTCTGTTAAGTGTTCGGTAGTCTATACACAGCCTCAGTGACCCATTCTTCTTTCGGACCACCACTATTGGAGAGGCGTAGGGACTTCTGGACTCTCGGATAATGCCTGTCCTCTTAAGTTCTGCTAGTTGCTCACGCAGATCTTCTAAATCAGCCAATGGGACCCGTCTGACCTTTTCCCTAAACGGCTTGTCTTCCTGCAGACGAATCTTGTGTTTGGCACTCCTCGCACAGCCCACATCAAATTCATTCTTCGAGAAGATCTTCTGCCACAGGGTCGTGTCTTCAGAGCAGAGTTTCTCCACAGTGACTTTGCCCTTATCCTCCTTCTCCAAGTCAGATATGGCAACTGGGGTGGCGGGGTTCACCTGGCTTAACAGCATTCTGGCCGGTATCCTCACAGGTGTAGTGGCAGTATTCCTAACGCTCACTGAGATCCTCCCGTTACTTTTCTTGAGGGCCTTCAGCGGGACCACTTCAGGGATTACTTCCAGCCCCCCTTGATTCTCTTGCGGATCCAGTTCAAGAACGACAAAGGGTCTGGGTTGCTCCCAAATCAGCTTGACAGAGGCTCTCAGACAAGCCACTTCTCCCGGCTGTAACACCTTCTCCGTCCGATCCAACTTCCAAATCTTTCCGACCCCTTCTTTTGGGGCATTTTTCTCCAACACCAAGCGCTGGTAGGCCTGCTGCAGCATAGGGTGGACTCTCGGGGCTGAGGTATCCTGCTCTTGGGCCACCGGTGTCAACAGTCTCTTGACCAGGTCAGTGTTGGTCCCTATAATGAGGGAACTCTTGTTGGCTCCAGGCGGTCGAGGACAAACTACAGCTAGAGTGTCGAAGATCTCAGTTTCTCCCACTACTGAGGGGTCAAAAGTTAACCTAATTGGGAGGTATCCATCATAAGGGAAACTCTGTGTCCCAATGCCCCATATCTCCAGATCTTCAAGCTTTTGTAAAGGTGGATGTCTGAGGTGCTTATGGTAAAAGTCCTTGTACAGCAGAGATACTTGGGCTCCAGTGTCGAGGAGGGCTCTTGTATAAATTCCTTCCACCTGGATTGATACTATTGGGGAGGGCCCCACTAATCTGACAGGGAGTTTCTTTGGTGGAGTCTCCTTGCTTGGCTCTGTAGCCTGTACTTTCTTTCCTCTTTTCTTCTTTAGCCTTTTTCTAGACCTCAATCCTTGTTGGGCCTGGTATGCACTGATCTCCCGCCGTTGAGCATTTTTTAAGGTAGAGAGAGAGGTATTATGTCTCTCAGAGGCGACAACAGGAGTGTTTGGTAAGGGACTAATCTTCCTCTGCTGTCTTCTTGTGTGGTTGAACTTTTTGGAGTTGTCTGGGACTGACGGCACCCGGTTGACTCCTTCACCGGGGCCCTCTGAAGTTTTCCGCAGTTGTGCTCATAAGTTTACATACCCTGGAATTTGTATAGTAATGGATCTCCTCTGCCGACTCGACCATGCGGCCCATTTTTCTTCAAGTGCCTCTTTATTGTGCATCTTGAAACAGCCACACCACATGTTTTCAGAGAGTCCTGTATTTCATCTGAAGTTATTTGTGGGTTTTTCTTTGCATCCTGAACAATTTTCCAGGCAGTTGTGGCTGAAATTTTAGTTGGTCTACCTGACCGTGGTTTGGTTTCTACAGAACCCCTCATTTTTTACTTCTTGATTAGAGTTTGAACACTGCTGATTGGCATTCTCAATTCCTTGGATATCTTTTTATATCCCTTTCCTGTTTTATACAGTTCAACTACCTTTTCCTGCAGATCCTTTGACAATTCTTTTGCTTTCCCCATGACTCAGAATACAGAAATGTCAGTGCAGCACTGGATGGAAGATACAAGGGTATGTCAGGAGTCCAGAAACTCGCTTACCTTTTATACACACACACTTCTTACAAGCAAACAGATCACAGGTGAGGATAGTTACATTTAATAGCCATTTTGTGTCAACTTGTGTGCATGTTATCAGGCCAAAATTGACAGGGTATGTAAACTTTTGATCAGGGTCATTTGGGTAGTTTCTATTGTGATTATGACTTAAAAAGAGTAAACACAGTTGATTGATAATAAATGGCTTCAGCCAAACACTAGTAACCATGAGTGAAATAAATGTTTTTGTGTTATCATTTACTGTATATTCTCTGAAAAATGGCAAGAAATTCCATACCGTGCTAAACAATAAAAATGTGTACAAAAATTATATGTTTCAAAAATAACATACACAAACAGGTAAGTGAATGAATGAAGTCCAATAGTCCATCACCAAGTGCCAATATATTTGCTAGTTCATCAAACATGACGATGAAAAAACACAATGGTTTCTCCAAAGAAAAGTGCTTCTATTTTCACTAGCTATTAGGTAAGTATCCTTCTCACCGGACAAAATTGACACCAATGATAGATAGTCAAAAATAGCAAAACAGTCAAGGATCCAGAAACAGCAGCTCAAGGCAAATATGTTCCCCTAATGGATATGTTATGTCAACCAAAAAGAAGAAAACAGAAGCTCCTCATAGTGCAGTAATGTTAAGCATGTTTATTAAAACTACAGATGCACTTACATAATAGAGATAAAAATCATGCCCATAAAAAATGGCAGGGACGCCGTCTGCATTCCACCTGCGTTCCAACTGGTGGTGGAAGTGACGTGGCACGTATCACAGGACCCAACGTGTTTCATCAGCAGAGTCTGACATCATCAGGGGTCATGTGACAGAGCTTCTCACTTCCTCCTTTTTCTACATCGCCACAAAAAAGGATAACCAATCCGCTGAAATCCTAACAGCCGGTTCATATTAAGGACTAAATGTCAATTGATTAGAAAAATAAACTAAATAAACTAACAGATCATCACACACATAGGTTCCACTTGATGGACTTGTGTCTTTTTTCAACCTCACCTACTATGTAACTATGTAACAGATGAACATAATATTGATAATATATTTAAAATTTAAAAATAGAAAGTTTATTAAAAAACTAAAAAAACTGACAAAAAACTCCCCCAGTGGAAGTATAGTGTATTTCCGTAGATGGTTAGTTAACAAACACCATCTTGTGGAGGAATGATGTATTACACCACATGGCTATTAATAAAAAACAACAAAACGCCATCTTATAGTTGAATTACATATTACACTAGATGGCCATGAAACTAGAGTAAATTCACAATAATAGAATAAAAGAGGATTGGAACACCATCACATTTAATAATTTGAGATAAAACAGTTAAGATCGATATCGATATTCATGCCTAAAGAACTAAGAGTATTCAAATTATAAACCCATTCAGTTTCGAACGAACTAGCAAATATATTGGCACTTGGTGGTGGACTATTGGACTTTATTCATTCATTCACTTACCTGTTTGTGTATGTTATTTTTGAAACATATAATTTTTGTATACATTTTTATTGTTTAGCGTGGTATGGAATCACAGTTTTCTTGAAAAGGGCAACACGTTTTGTCCATTCTTCTAAACCCTAAGCCAGAAGGAACTAATAGGCAAGTATTCCTATGTTCGAATAGTTTAACTGCAGCTGCTGAGTGTATATCTAAATCTTTAAATCTTTGTGACAGCAGGGGCGGATCCAGAGTCTTTTCTCGGGAGGAGCACTGCCAAAAAATATGTTTTTTTGTGGGAAATTTATCGGTGAAACGGCTGGTGTCGGCGCTTCAATCATCCCGGCACCATGGTTGTTATGGTGTCAGGATGATTGAAGCGCAATATTTCTATTATTACATTGTAATATAAAATTAAATAGTTCAATACAGAATCAGTGGGAGTCCCCAGGGTGTCAGTTGCCACCATCGCCTGCAATTAGTGGGAGCCCTGAGCGTGTCACTTGCCACACGTTGCGGATTGTCACTTGCCACGTCACCTGCCACATCTTGTGGATTGTCACTTGCCACGTCACCTGCCACATCTTGTGGATTGTCACTTGCCACACCTTGTGGATTGTCACTTGCCACGTCACCTGCCACACCTTGCTGATTGTCACTTGCCTGCCACCAGATGCAGATTGTCATTTGCCACGTCACCTGCCACAATTTGCGGATTGTCACTTGCCACGTCGCCTGCCACACCTTGCGGATTGTCACTAACTTGCCTGCTAAGGTGTAGTTTTGGTTGTCTCTTGCTGTGTCCCAGACTCCCAGAGTCAGGCAGCAGAGAGATAATGTAATCTCTCTGCTGCCTGCACAGTGAGGGCGGAAGTCACTGCAGGAATGCAGGGCAGGCACGGGCGGTGAGAGATGATCTCATCTCTCTGCTCCCCCGCTCCCGGCTAGCTGATTGGCCAGCTGCCACACTGAGCCTGCTCTCTCACTCTCACCTGCGCTGCCAACACACTGTGCAGCACGGTCTGCCCACGAACCGCGCCGCCCGGCCTCAAACCGCGCCGTAAGCGGAGCCGCCCGCTTTCTTACCCGTCTGTGGAGCTGCACGCTATCGCACCTGCCCGCAGAGCGTCCCAACGTGACTCACTGACGTCACTCGTTTTTAGACGCCAAGCGGCCCAGGCGTTAGCAACGAGTGCAGGGAAGAGACTCCACCCACCTCCTCCTCCGCTCCTGGTATCGTGTCAGTGTGCCGCGTAACTACATTAGACGAGTCTCTCTCTCGACGCCGCTGATCGGCTGATGTGAGAAACTGAGAGAGAGACTCAGAGAGGCAGCGGCAGCCACAGAACAAGTACTGTATATACTCGAATATAAGCCAACCTGAATATAAGCCGAGGCACCTAATTTTACCCCAAAAAACTGGGAAAACTTATTGACTCGAGTATAAGCCTAGGGTATCCATCTGCATGATTCACTGTGCCTCAATTTGCCTCACTGTGCCCATGCTTCACTGTGCCCATGACTAGACTGATGTTTAACATGGGAGTCTATGGAATGAGTGCCCGGCTTTGAAAAATCGGTCCTCCCCAACCGTAGATCTCCCAGACACCAAACTTGTAGAGGAGACATGGGGCTACATGTGTGCCAAGTTTGGGGTCCAGGGGACCTATGACCGGCCGGTACCGGGTCCGCAAAGTCACCGGAGAAATGACCGTTTAACATTGGAGTCTATGGAAGGGGTGCCCGGATTTAAAAAATCAGTGCTCCCCGGCCGTAGGTCCCCCAGACACCAAACTTTGCACACTTGTAGAGGAGCCATGGGGCTACATGTGTGCCAAGATTGGGGTCCGGGGGTCCTACGGCCGGCCAGTACCGGGTCCCCAAAGTCCGGGAGATCAGGCGCAAAAAAAACAAAACAGAGCAAGCGAGTGTGACAGATGGTCTCGGGGGGGGGGGGGGCAATTGCCCTGTTGCCCCCCCACTGGATCCGCCCCTGTGTGACAGATAGAGTATCTCTGTGCTATAGTTGTTATGGGACTAGAGACCAAATTCAATTATATCTTAAACTTTAAATATATTAAATATAATAAAACAAATAATCTTTAAACTGTGGTATGATTGGCCACGGCCCTTTTATTACTGGTATGACGATACACAACAATAAAAACCATGTTTATTTATTTGACGATATAATACTTTCTAATCTTATATAAATAAACATACCAAAAGTTCAGCTAAAAGCTCGAACCTACCAACTTATACCAACCAACTACTATCCCTTTCAAAAGAAAGGATATTCAAAATGGGGAAGGACCGCGACAAGGGGAGGGAGGGATGCCTTTTCTTCTGCTGCAGCCGTTGTTCTGTTAAAAACCGTTGGCCTGATGTCTTTTATAACCTCTTCTTTTTTCTTATAGGTTCGTTGAATCACCTGACCAACTGAAGAATCTTCTAGAAGTTATATGTCAGCTGACAGGTAAGTGACCAATGTAGCGGGGTCCTCAATTTAGTGGGGTACACTTGGGGAGTAGTGTGACCCAAGTGTGTAATTATGTTAGGGTTCAGACCCCTTTTTCTTATTCGTGGAGGATTGGGTGGTGTAATATTCTCTTCGACCAGTAGGTGTCAGTGTACCTACTGGCTCGGGGTAGAATCACTACCGCAGTGCTACCCTTCTTTGTCCCTTCCTGGAGATGGTACGGCCGGGGCGGGGAACCCGCCGTGGTGTCGACGGGAGGAGATAAAAGGGGGAGACGCCCTCGCCACGAGGTCGTCGTCTTCTTGTCTTCGGGGATCATCTCTTCACGCACCCAGGCACCTTAAGCCTGGGTGCGGGCGGTTCAAGGTTCCGGCCCAGGCGCCCTAGGCCTGGCCGGGACGAAGATGGAGTCCATCCCAGGCACCTTCAGCCTGGGATGAGGTACTATTGAGGAGGCCTGGGACCCGGTGACTCCGACTGGGTCCCGCGAGGGTGGAGTTGCTCCAGGGCGCCCCTTGCGAGGGGACCCGCATCTGAGGTGAGGAGGCTGGGGAGGTCACTCGTTCGAAGACCCGGTGTAGTGTCAACCCGGTGACGGATGGGCCTACAGTAACTCCCTTGGAGGACATCTTCCTCTGATAGAGGCCCGCAGCGCAACAGAGGTATTCATGTCAAGACTCCTACAACCCTTGGTCATAGTATAGGGGGTGTAGGGACCCAGATCAGTATAGTGCCTCGACCTGCTCATTCCACCGTATTATGCCATCGCATTGCCTTGTAACTGAAGATACGAAATAAATCTAACCGTTGGACTGTGATCGGTGTATGGACTCTGTTAATGGGAGCAAAGGGTGGTTTGGAGGTTTCTGCACGACAGGCTCGGTACATGCTCAGGACACCGGCCCGAGGAAACATTAGGTATTGGCCTTCACCTCGCCCGCAAGTAGTGGGGAGGACATGGGCCGTAGCGCACCTCACCCCTGTCGCGTGACATACCCCTAGGCTAAAGAGGACGGGGTGAGGGGGGCCGCTACACGTGGGGGCTCGTCCGGGATGCTCGGGACTGGTGGTCCAACTAAAGCCATTCGGGCGATGTGAGGCCTGCAAGGAGTTCCTTTTTGAGGTTGAACCATACACGGAAAGGCCCCGGCCCTACGCCTCAACTGCATCACAGGAACCGCCACTCCGGAGGGAGAGATCCAGGCCTCTGCGGAGGTCCCCGTACGCGCTGACCAGGGTGAAGTGATTGCCCAATCAGAGATTGAGAGAGAAAAATCCGAAGACACTGTTTCGGTCACCACAGACTCCCTGCTACCACCCCCGAAGAGGAAGATAGGCCTGGTGCGGGCCTCCTGTGGTCGTGGTCGAGCTTCACCCCGCCGCTTGCCTGGCCTGGATGGCGCCGGTAGAGAAGAGAGTCCCGGACATCCCAGTTCTTCAGTAGGTCCAGGTGAGCTAGGGGCTGGGACTGCGGTGTTGGTTGGAGGTGTCGGGAGTTCACAGCCGGTGGAGCCCGAAAGGGAAGGTAGCCTTCCGTCTACTAGAGACTACCTTCCCGCCGAGATGTATGACACCTCCGACTTAGAGTCGTTGTCAGACTGTGAGGATGACGGGGAAATAGACAAGCTGTTTCAACGGAAGGGCTGGGACAGACGCCCGCTACCTGTGCTGAGTAAACCACAGGATTCCCCCATGTCCATAGAAGATAATACGCTCCGGGCGCAGGCCCCGGGGTTTCAGAGGAAATCTAACCCTTCGACCAACTTTCCTCACTCAACTACATCATCCGATTTGATGGTGGGGACGCAGCGTGCTTCGTTGCGGGCACCAAAGACAAAGCAACCTGAGATGGTGAAGGTACCTCGGCACCCGGAGGCCATCGTACAGCCAGGAGAAGGTGAGCGAGATGTGATGCCGCCCCTAGCCAGATTGCAGAGACTTTTCTCCCAGAGAGTCGCCCGTGAATATGGGTGGGAGTACCCCTACTTGCCCCGGGACTTATTGTATGAAGTTGAGGTCCTGCGACCAAGGTGGTATGACGAGTTTGTATGGGAAAAGCTTAAAGTACCCCATGCCAGGCGATACCTGTCATGTTCGCCGCCTGTGTCTAAAAAGTTCAAGGACTGCAGAGCTGATTGGAGACTTGGGCGCCATATTCATGCTGATAAGGTGCTCATCTGTAGGAAAGAAGGAGAGGATGTCGAGTATTCAGTGGAAGTGTTTGACGGGCACCTGAAGCCTCTGTTTCTGCCGGATCCAAGGTTCTACTTATAGGAGGAGTGAGCTCCTATCTTGTTGCTGTTGAAACTTTCTGGATGAGACATTCCCAGGCGCCTAGAACTGTACCCTACTTTTGTTTTGATTTGGGCTTTTCTTTTACTCACTGGAGACTTGGGAGCTGTTGTGTTTTTTTTTTTCTCCCTTTTCTTCATGTGCCAAAGGCAGAGACTTTTGGGGTAGAGTCAGAGTAGGAAAGCAGGAAGAATGAAGATCTCACCAAGTGTCATCACCGCAGCTCTGTCACCAGGTGGCAGTGTTGCGCAACGAATGTTTGAAAATTTTACATATGCATTACTTACTTATTGGAGTGAGCGGGTCTCTCGGCTGACGGACCCACTCATGCCAAGTTAACACAGAGTGTTAGGATGTGTTTTCTTTTTGTTGTTTCCCTTCTGCAGGAGATTCATCGGTCAAGACTACTGAGAGTGGGGTGGTTCTTAGACAGCGATGGGAGGGATTGTACATGTGCACAGAACAGATGTTTTATACAAATGTTTATCGTTTTATATTTCCCCTTTCCCTTTTGAGCAGGTCTTGGCACATTTAGTATCCAAAAATTTGAGGGATAGCCTCTGGGGCCCACTTCATGTCACCACTCTTTGGGAGACATGGGTGTGCACCTGACGCTGGGGACCAGCGTCAAATCACAGGGGGAGTGTGTAGCGGGGTCCTCAATTTAGTGGGGTACACTTGGGGAGTAGTGTGACCCAAGTGTGTAATTATGTTAGGGTTCAGACCCCTTTTTCTTATTCGTGGAGGATTGGGTGGTGTAATATTCTCTTCGACCAGTAGGTGTCAGTGTACCTACTGGCTCGGGGTAGAATCACTACCGCAGTGCTACCCTTCTTTGTCCCTTCCTGGAGATGGTACGGCCGGGGCGGGGAACCCGCCGTGGTGTCGACGGGAGGAGATAAAAGGGGGAGACGCCCTCGCCACGAGGTCGTCGTCTTCCTGTCTTCGGGGATCATCTCTTCACGCACCCAGGCACCTTAAGCCTGGGTGCGGGCGGTTCAAGGTTCCGGCCCAGGCGCCCTAGGCCTGGCCGGGATGAAGATGGAGTCCATCCCAGGCACCTTCAGCCTGGGATGAGGTACTATTGAGGAGGCCTGGGACCCGGTGACTCCGACTGGGTCCCGCGAGGGTGGAGTTGCTCCAGGGCGCCCCTTGCGAGGGGACCCGCATCTGAGGTGAGGAGGCTGGGGAGGTCACTCGTTCGAAGACCCGGTGTAGTGTCAACCCGGTGACGGATGGGCCTACAGTAACTCCCTTGGAGGACATCTTCCTCTGATAGAGGCCCGCAGCGCAACGGAGGTATTCATGTCAAGACTCCTACAACCCTTGGTCATAGTTGTGTGTAGGGACCCAGATCAGTATAGTGCCTCGACCTGCTCATTCCACCGTATTATGCCATCGCATTGCCTTGTAACTGAAGATACGAAATAAATCTAACCGTTGGACTGTGATCGGTGTATGGACTCTGTTAATGGGAGCAAAGGGTGGTTTGGAGGTTTCTGCACGACAGACTCGGTACATGCTCAGGACACCGGCCCGAGGAAACATTAGGTATTGGCCTTCACCTCACCCGCAAGTAGTGGGGAGGACATGGGCCGTAGCGCACCTCACCCCTGTCGCGTGACATACCCCTAGGCTAAAGAGGACGGGGTGAGGGGGGCCGCTACACCAATAATAACTGTAATTTATTTTTAAATTTACAATGCAGTACCTTATTGATTTGTTCCTATTCCCATAGGTAGGGGGAGCTATTGCGTTCCCCCTACTTTCATTTTACATGCACAGTGCCAGATAGCCAGGTCTATACAACTGCATATATGTAGTGATCACCTTGCTGTATATTAGTAGGTGAAACTGATTATATAAAGTTTATATACAGTTGTTGTTAGATTAGCTAACCCAATCTCTTCTGGTCTGGGAATCTATAGCTAACTTTAGCTCAGAGCTCAGTAACCAGCAGGTTAGGCACCTGATGGCCATTGGCAGAGGTCTGGTTGAATGTCAGATTAAAAAATACTAGGGAGAGTCTAAAGCGAAGAGTAGTTTGGCTGACTCGGAGTTCCAGTATCACACCGCGGCAGTGGCGTAGCATGGGTTGTCAGCACCCGGGGCAAGGCAAGTAATTTGCGCCCCCTAACCTGCAGACTTTTCGCAATCTCCAAGTCCCTTCCCTTCCTACAATAGTACTGATCTACCTGATTCCTATACTAACCTCTACACTGACCTACCTGATTCCTATACTAACCTCTACACTGACCTACCTGATTCCTACATCGACCACTACACTACACACCACACCAACCTACCTGATTCCTACATTGACCACTGCACTACACACTGACCTACCTGATTCCTATACTGACCACTACACTACACACTGACCACTACACTACACACTGACCACTACACATTGACCACTACACACTGACCACTACACTACACACTGACCACTACACCACACAACACACTGACCACTACACTACACACTGACCACTACACACTACACACTGACCACTACACTACACACTGACCACTACACTACATACTGACCACTGCACAACACACTGACCACTGCACTATGACCACTGCACTACACACTGACCACTGCACTACACACTGACCACTACACACTGACCACTACACACTGACCACTGCACAACACACTGACCACTAGACACTGACCACTAGACACTGACCACTACACACTGACCACTACACTACACACGGACCACTACACTACACACGGACCACTACACACTGACCACTACACCACACACTGACCACTACATAATACACTATACACTACCCACAGACCACTACTCAATACACTACATACTGACCGCTACACAATACTCTACCCACAGACCAATACACAATACACTACACACAATACACTACCCAATACACTACATACTGACCACTACACAATACTCTACCCACAGACCAATACACAATACACTACACACAATACACTATACACTACCCTATACACTACATACTGACCGCTACACAATACACAATACACTACTCAATACACTACATACTGACCGCTACACAATACTCTACCCACAGATCAATACACAACACACAATACACTCTACACACACAATACACTACATACTGACCGCTACACAATACTCTACCCACAGACCAATACACAACACACAACACACAATACACTATACACAATAAACTACATACTGACCGCTACACAATACTCTACCCACAGACCAATGCACAATACACTACACACAATACACTATACACAATACACTACCCAATACACTACATACTGACCGCTACACAATACACAATACACTACCCAATACACTACATACTGACCGCTACACAATACTCTACCCACAGACCGATACACAACACACAATACTTTCTACACACACAATACCCTACATACTGACCGCTACACAATACTCTACCCACAGACCAATACACAACACACAATACACTATACACAATACACTACATACTGACCGCTACACAATACTCTACCCACAGACCAATAACTATACACAATACACTATACACACACAATACACTACACACACACACAATACACTACACACACAATACACAATACATTATACACAACATACTGACCGCTACACAATACTCTACCCACAGACCAATACACAACACACAATACACTCTACACACACAATACACTACATACTGACCGCTACACAATACTCTACCCATAGACCAATACACTATACACAATACACTGACTTTCTGGCTGCTCCCTCTCCCCAGACCATATCTACTCCCCCCAGGCCGAGTGAGTCTCTTACCTTTTTTTTCTTCCATCTGCTCTGCCTCTGCGCCGCCCCCGCCGCCGCCTGTCACACTGCTCGCTGGACTGCCTGTCCTGACGGGGACATGATCGGAGACCCGGCCGGAGAGGAGGAGGAGGAGATGATGATGGCGGCCACAGACTGTCAGCCTGCAGCCGCGACGGGGACAAGGCGAATTGGTGACCTGGGCCGGAGAGGAGGAGGAGAAGACAGCCCCGCGATTAAGGACAGGCCACATGACCCCTTTCGCCCAATCACAGGGCACCAGGGGCCGACCTGAGAATTAAGATGGCGGCCGGAGCGGCGCGGGGTCACAGAAAATAAAATTATGATTTTTGGAGCTAGGGTGAAACCGGCACGGGATTGCGCCCCCCCAAATGTTGCGCCCGGGGCCTAGGCCCCCTCGCACCCCCACGCTACGCCACTGCACCACGGTTTCTCCCCATCACCGCTGATCTTGTCTTCAGGTCTCTGACACATAGAAAAATGCTGCATCAGAATCATCCTCAGGGGCCCATGCCACTGAACTTCAATCAATTGTAAATAGGGATTCTGATCTACAGTACATACCAGCATATTTCCTTGTATAGAATGTATTGTTTAATCTTATGAATTTGTATGCAATGTACTTAAAGTGGGTGGAAACCCACTTTAAAAAAAAAAAAAAAATAACACCTGCAAGAAAAAGGCATAATAAGCTAGTATGCTATGCATACTAGCTCATTATGTGGCACTTACCCCAGATCGAAGCCTCCAAAGCACTCTTCGTCCCCCTCCGCCGCCATGTTCCCTCCGACCGTCTTCTGGGTATCGCCGCTCCGGCGCTGTGATTGGCCGGAGCGACGATGACGTCACACGCATGCGGGTGGGGCCGGCATTCTTCCATTCAGAAAACCGCCACGCTTAGTGCGCCTGCGCCGTTGTCTATGGTGCGCATGCGCCGTAGACATCGGTACAGGGTTTTCAGCAAATATCTCCTTAACCGTGTAGGTTAAGGAGATATTTCTTGCACCTACAGGTAAGCCTTAATCTAGGCTTACCTGTAGGTGCAAGTTGTATGGTTGGGTTTACAACCACTTTAATAACCAAAATTTGTATTCTCCTGATGTCAGTTTGACCTGATTTTTTTTTATTGTTGTATAAAAAATACCATAAATATTCTTAAATGAATCAATGGTAGTCAAGTTCTAAGGTGCATACATAGCCAAAACATTTTTATTAGTGTAGCGGGTATCAACATTTAGGGGGAGTATCTGGGCGGTAGCATGGCCCAGATACACTAATTATTAGGGATTTATGGCCAATTTGGTTCGTGGAGGATAATGATGGTGTCCTTTTTCCCTGCGGCCCCTGGGTGGCACTGCCGCCTGGGGCCGGGGTTGAACCACCATTGTAGGGCCGTGCCCTTTGTGTCCTCTTGCGGCAGTAGTACAGCGGGGCCGGGAACCCGCTGTGCCTGCTGGGAGAGGATATAAAGGGGGCGGACATCTTGCGCACGAGGTCCGAGACCCAGGCACCTTCAGCCTGGGGGCTGCTGTTCTGTTCGTCCGTGCCCAGGTGCCCTCGGCCTGGGTGCGGGGGAGTTCGAGTTCCATCCCAGGCACCTTAAGCCTGGGGTGAGGTACTAGCCGAGGCCTGGGGCCCAGTACCTTCGACTGGGTCCCGTATGGGAGAAGATACCTAGGGGCCCACCGAGTGAGGGGACCCGAGTCTCGGGCGAGGAGAACCAGGGAGGTGACCTGACCTGAAGATCCAGAGCAGCATTGGCTGGTGACAGTGTAGGCCTCTGGGGACCGTCCGGGATGGATCATCTCCCTAACAGGGGTCGCCATTAGAAGGTAGTCCGTGTTCTATGGTCTTTGCAGAGACCCAGCTACATCAGGTGGGTGGCAGAGTCCTATCCAAAGGTCTGTGGCAGAGGCCTCATCGTTCACCCGGTCTGTGGCAGGGACCAACCTCACGGTCGGTGGCAGCGACCGTGCGCCAAAAGTTGTTGAGAACTCCTAACAGCTTCTCTGATCCGAAAGGATTGTGCCTGAACCCTCTCCCCACCAAGTTCGTGTTTATATCAACCTGTCTGCTTGCAAAGAGGCATATTTATCTCTGCGGAAATAAATATAGATGTTGTACTGTCACCTGGTGTGGGCTTACTTTTCTGGGAGCAAAGTGTTCTACATTCACCTATCTACCTGTCACATTTGAAGTGGAAGCTCCGGACAGGGACACAGACCTGAAGGTAAAGATCTTAGCTCAAACCTCTACACACATAAGAGGTGCGAGCTGGTGGCAGCACCCCCCCTCCCCCTGGTCCCCCTAGATGAGTTGACCAGCCGTAAAGAAGAAGGGAGAGAGCGGGTGAGGCCGCTACATTCGTTTTGACAGAGTATGAAAAAAAAAATTCCCACCAGTTTATTTTTTGCTGTCTATGAACCATTGGGGAAATTCCCGTTTATTGCCTGTCTCAAAGACACAACAGAAATCTAGAGGAAATCTCCCAAGATAGGGAAATTCCCGTAGACAGTTGTTCTGAGAAGTAGTGTCCCTGTTTCAAATATTTTCTCTCACTTTTTGTTCTGGGGACAACTGTAAAATTTTTATTTTCCTGTCCATTTCTTTTGGTGACAATCGTCACCAGTACAAATAGAAGGGTAATTCTAGCCAATGGGGATGTAGACAGCAGTAAGACCTTGACCCAA
Source organism: Rana muscosa (assembly GCA_029206835.1). NCBI lineage: Eukaryota > Metazoa > Chordata > Amphibia > Anura > Ranidae > Rana > Rana muscosa. The sequence goes on along the minus strand of CM055117.1, from coordinate 1,025,191,795 downwards.
AAAAAGAACTACAACAATCCAGATGTAGATCTATCTTCTACATGGAATATTACAACTGTATCAAATAAATAGAGGAGTTCATGCACCAACTAGCTATCTCCTATCATAAAAGTTATAACCACTCGTATTGTATTCCATGCAGTATTTTGAATATCACTATAGGGTTATATGCATATGAAGTAGCCAAGACAAAGTTTCCCAATGAAGGATAGGTGCTGACAACACTGTCTGTTTGGCTAATTGTGAACTCATTAATTGTGTCTGGAATAGCGTTGTAATCGAAAATCAGACACAATTTTTTTCCCAGTGGGGTGATGAGCCTCTATAGGAATGAAATTCTGTATTTATAATGTCAGGTCTTTAACCATAATCCATGGACAAGGTATAAATTATGAAGAACAATCTTGTTACTATTCAAAATAAAATGCAAGCATCAACAAATGAATCCTCTGTACAAAGCATACCAGTGTGTGAGCAGTTAGAGAGCCACAGGTAACATATAAGCACAACATACCACTAGGGTTGAGCGAACCCGAACTGTAAAGTTCGGGTCCGTACCGAACTTTAGCTTTTTCCCGAACCCGGACTTTGCGCGAAAGTCCCGGTTCGGGTTCGGGTTCGGCAATCTAATGGCGCAGTTAGAAATGCTTCAGGGGCCAGCCAATCACCTTTTGATTAGCTGCCCTTAGAAGCCATCATAGCCATGCCTACTAATGGCATGGCTGTGATTGGTCAGTGCAACATGTGACCCAGCTTCTATATAAGCTAGAGGCACACAGCACACACGTCACTCTGCTTCAGAATAGATAGGGAGAGGATCTTGTCTGCTGCTGCTGCTTTTAGGGAGAGATTGAAAAATACATGAGTTAGTCCTGATTCTGGAATCTGAGGGAAAAGATAGAGAGACAGTGTAGTGTAGGGCCAGGTTCCTGTTGGTGCTTTCAGGGAGAGAGATATATTATATAGAAATAGGAGTCCAGATTCAGAGATATAACTCAGCGATCTGCATAGGTTTACCTGTTTGTGTTGCAGTGCAGTCTTTTTACACTGCCATGAGCCCAGTGTCAGAGAAAATCTACCTTTTATCTGCAAGCTCAGTGCACCAGCACTGCATATATTACGTTGAGAGATACACCGTTTCCATACTGTGGGTGTATTCTGCTCTTGGAAAAAGATCCATTTAGGGCAACAAAAAAAAAGGCACTTTATTGTGCTCTTTTCCAAAAGACCCATTAAGGGCAAAAAAAAAAAAAAAAATTGCATTTTATTTTGCTCGTGGAAAAAAAGACCCGTTTAGGGCAAAAAAAGAAATAAAAAAATTTGCACTTTAATGTACGCTTGCAAAAAGACCCATTTAGGGCCACAAAAAATATTTTGCAGTGTGTTATACATATGTGGAGGTGTGTGAAATAAACCATTTCTATATATTTGTCTTCTACTGTGCTATACTAAAAAAACAACATTGTTTTTGAATAGCATTTTCTGCAGTTCTGTAGCTGTGCGATTCAGCGGTTACGTACTGTGGGTGTGTTGTGGTCTTCCAAAAAACGCCATTTAGGGCCACAAAAAATATTTTGCAGTGTGTTATACATATGTGGAGGTGTGTGAAATAAACAATTTCTATATAGTTTTCTTCTACTGTGCTATACTAAAAAAACTAAAATTTTTTTGAATAGCATTTTCTGCAGTTCTGTAGCTGTGCGATTCAGCGGTTACGTACTGTGGGTGTGTTGTGGTCTTCCAAAAAACGCCATTTAGGGCCACAAAAAATATTTTGCAGTGTGTTATACATATGTGGAGGTGTGTGAAATAAACAATTTCTATATAGTTTTCTTCTACTGTGCTATACTATAAAAACAAAATTTTTTTGAATAGCATTTTCTGCAGTTCTGTAGCTGTGCGATTCAGCGGTTACGTACTGTGGGTGTGTTGTGGTCTTCCAAAAAACGCCATTTAGGGCCACAAAAAATATTTTGCAGTGTGTTATACATATGTGGAGGTGTGTGAAATAAACAATTTCTATATAGTTTTCTATTACTGTGCTATACTAAAAAAACAACATTTTTTTTTAATAGCATTTTCTGCAGTTCTGTAGCTGTGTGATTCAGCGGTTACGTACTGTGGGTGTGTTGTGGTCTTCCAAAAAACGCCATTTAGGGCCACAAAAAATATTTTGCAGTGTGTTATACATATGTGGAGGTGTGTGAAATAAACAATTTATATATAGTTTTCTTCTACTGTGCTATACTAAAAAAACAATTTTTTTTTTTAATAGCATTTTCTGCAGTTCTGTAGCTGTGCGATTCAGCGGTTACGTACTGTGGGTGTGTTGTGGTCTTCCAAAAAACGCCATTTAGGGCCACAAAAAATATTTTGCAGTGTGTTATACATATGTGGAGGTGTGTGAAATAAACAATTTCTATATAGTTTTCTTCTACTGTGCTATACTAAAAAAAATATTTTTTTTTTAATAGCATTTTCTGCAGTTCTGTAGCTGTGCGATTCAGCGGTTACGTACTGTGGGTGTGTTCTGCTCTTCCAAAAACACCCATTTAGGGCAAGATCCTAAATTTGGAAAATATGAGGAGAAGGTCAAAGGGACGTGGTGGCCCCGGTCGTGGTGCTGCTGGTGGAGCTCCTGTTGCAGGGAGAGGACGTGGTGGATCTGTGCCAGATACACGCACAAGTGAAACACCTTCCTCAGGTGCGAGTAGGCGACCGAGCCTGCGGCGGTATTTTGTCGCGCCTAATGAGGCTGTACGAATGTTTAGGCCAGGACAAGTACAGGCGATAGTAGATTGGGTTGCTGACAGTGCCTCGGGTTCCTTCACATTGTCTCCCACCCACTCTTCTGATGAAAGATCAGAGTTGGCACCTGAAACCCATGTCCATCAGTCTTTCACCTCACCCCCTTGCAAATCAGCCAAGCAGTCTGAGCCCCAAATCATGCAGCAGTCTCTTCTGCTTTTCGATGACTCTGTTAGCAGGGTTTCCCAGGGCCATCCACCTAGCCCTGCCCCAGAAGTGGAAGAGATTGAGTGCACCGATGCCCAACCACTTATGTTTCATGATGAGTACATGGGAGGACCATCGCAGCACGTCTCGGATGATGACGAAACACAGGTTCCAACTGCTGCTGCTTTCGCAATTGTGCAGACAGACAAGGAGGGCAGGGGTGAAGACTGGGTGGAAGATGATGTGGAGGACGATGAGGTCCTCGACCCCACATGGAATCAACGTTATGCAGGTGACCAGTGTAGTTTGGAGGAAGAGGCGGTGGTCGCACAGAGCCACCAGCACAGCAGAAGAGGGAGCAGGGTGCAAAAGCGGAGCGTCCGTCCCCTAGACAGTATGTCTGCTACTGGAACTCCACCTTGCACATGCTGGCCAGACTGTGCGAGCAGCAGCAGGCGATAGTGGAGTTTCAGCTGCAGCAATCACGCGTGAGTCGCTCTGCGGAACAGCACCACTTCACCACCAATAACTGGGCCTCCATGCGAGACCTGTGTGCCTTGTTGCGCTGTTTAGAGTACTCCACCAACATGTCCAGTGCCAATGACGCCGTTCTCAGCGTTACTATCCCAGTTCTATGCCTCCTTGAAAAAACGATTCGGGCGATGATGGAAGAGGATGTGGCACAGGAGGATGAGGAGGAGGAGGAGGAAGCAGGATCATTTCAAAGGCTTTCAGGGCAGTCTTTCACAAGTGGCTACGAGGGTGGGTTCCTGCACCAACAAACGCCAGGTACACAATTGTCCGGCAGAAAGGGCACAGTTCTGGAGGATGACGAGGTGGAGGAAGAGATGGAGGAGGAGGAGGAGGAGGAGGAGCCATTTTCACAGCAGGGTGGCACCCAGACCAGCTTGTGGCCATCACTGGTGCGTGGCTGGGGGGATACAGAGGACACAGACGATACACCTCCCACAGAGGACAGCTTTTCTTTGCCTCTGGGCAGCCTGGCACAAATGAGCGATTACATGCTGCAGTGTTTCCGCAATGACCGCCGAGTTGCCCACATTTTAACTGGTGCTGATTACTGGGTGGCCACCCTGCTGGATCCCCATTACAAGGACAACGTACCGTCCTTAATTCCCTCACTGGAGCGGGATCGTAAGATGCGCGAGTACAAGCGCACGCTGGTAGACGCACTGCTGGTGGCATTCCCACCTGACAGCGGGCGTACGGTGGAAGCACAAGGCGAAGGCAGAGGAGGAGGAAGAGGTCGCCAATGCAGCCGGGGCACCGGCAGCACCTCAGAAGGCAGGGTTAGCATGGCTGAAATGTGGAAAAGCTTTGTCAGCACGCCACAACAACCAGCACCACCAGCTGAGATGGAACGTCTTAGCAGGAGGCAGCATTTCACCAACATGGTTGAGCAGTATGTGTCCACAGGCCTACACGTACTGGATGACGGGTCTGCCCCCTTTAACTTCTGGGTCTCCAAATTGGGCCAATGGCCTGAGCTTGCCCTTTATGCCTTGGAGGTGCTGGCCTGCCCTGCAGCCAGTGTATTATCTGAACGTGTATTTAGCACGGCAGGGGGCGTTATCACAGACAAGCGCAGCCGCCTGTCCAGAGCCAATGTGGACAAGCTCACGTTCATTAAAATGAACCAGGCATGGATCCCACAGGACTTGTCCGTACCTTCTGCAGAATAGACATGTATACCGGTGTTGTGATAAAAACTGTCCGGCCATCGGATTGTGTCCGGCCCATACTGCGAAGGCGCAGCGCTTGCGCAGTACAGAGGACAAGGAGATTCACAAAATCTCCGAAGATGAACGGCGCCTGCGCAGTGAGTGCAGGTTCAAGCCCAACCATCCAAGTGGACATACGGTAGCACATAGTAACAGGGCCCCTCACGGGCTCGGTTCGATCGCCACGCTTCGGGCACGGCCTCACTTGGCTCGGCTTGAACCACGGATGGTGTGGCCTTCACCTGAACTCACCACGCAGGCGCCGTTCGTCTTGGCAGATTTTCGAAATCCCCTTGTCCTACATACTGAGCAAGCGCAGTACAGGGTGGACACTATTTGACGGGAGACAGAATTCGATACATCACCGGCCTGTCAGGTCACCTATGGCCAGGTGACAGATGCACACCGTAGGGGGACAGGAGTGCACCGCAAGGTAGTGAACCCTATGGCTGACTGCTGCGGATAGGAAACTGGGTGGTTGTGGAAAGCGGGACCAGAGGAGCACAACCGGGATCCTATAGGAAGCTAGAGCCAAGATTCCCCAGGGCGCGGAGTCTAAGACCCAGCAGGTCTTCTCCAGAGCCTCTAGTGGTGAGGATGTTATGCTGCAGGCTGGGTCCAGGTCGCGGCCCCTAGAGTCTCCTAGCTCACGCCCCGTAGGATAAGGGGAAAACAGGGGAAGCAGCAGCACAAGATATAAGAGTAACGAATAACAAGCTGAAGGTCAAGGGCCACAAGCAGACAAGGAAAACGAAGGACAAGCCGAAGGTCAAGGGTCACGAGCAGACAGGGATAGTCGGGGACAAGCCAAATGTATAACAGAGAGACAGACGTAGCACACGGCAGGCAGGAACCCAAACACACAATGCCTAACAAACACGTTGATCAGCAAAGCAGGCTTGCAGTGCACAGGTTAATATAGTGTTCTGTGATAGGGCCTGGGGTGGAGTCTGGCTGGGAGGAGATTATAAAGGAAGCCAGGTGAAGGAGGTCTGGTCTCTAAGATGAACACATGAGGAGGAAAGGTAAGATGGCAGACAGACATTAATGCATATCCATGACACGGCCTTACCCAGCCATTGTTGTATTTTTGAACCAGTGTTGGCTACCTCGTACTCCTCCACCGCCGCCACCTCAACCTCCTACTCCATATGGACCTCGTCCTCCTAGGTCACGATTATAATTTTTATTTTATTTTTTTGTAGCGCACAGATCCTTTCCCCCTTACCTGCCTTCATGTTGTTGGCTCCTCGCAGGAGGGAGAAAGGCACACCGCACTACCAGCCCATACCCTCCTATATAAAGAGGTTGAGTGGTGTACTTGACGGGCCGTGTCCACAGTTGGAGTCAAAACTCCTCCAGAGGATGATTCTCACCTCTACTGTAGGTAGAGGCAAGTCCTTTAATTCCCAGTAAAGTCAATGTCCACACCAGCTGAAATTACAACTCTTATTCTCTCATGGCAAAATAAACTCTACTCGGATAGAAAAGGTTAGAGCAAAGAAACAGGACAGCTTAAGGTGTGGAGGAGGTCCAGGCACAAACGTAGCACATTCACTTCACTGCTTAGGTTTCTCAAACAGTTTTAGGTGCACGGTCTCTGCCACAGACCTTGAGGTTGGTCTCTGCCACACACCAGGTGTACAAGGCCCCTGCCACGGACCTGGAGAACTTTGGTCTCTGCCACAGACCAGGGTGTATAAGGCCCCTGCCACGGGCCGGGTGAATAAGGCCTCTGATACAGTCAAGATGACCTTGAGCTTTTCCTTCTACGAACCTAGCCCATATCAAGGGGAAGACATCTCTCCAGGGAGTCAACAGACCCTTCCTTCACCGTGACTCCCGCATCGGTCCATCAGAATGATCCTCCCTTCCCTGGAACATGGTCCCCTACACGAGGCGGCACCCTAAGACTCCTCGACCCTTAGCGGACTCCAGACGAAGGCTCTGGACTCCAGGCTTTACTCCCGCACCTAGGCCTCCATACCCAGGGCAGCAGGAACTCCAGGATAGTACCTCACCCCGGGCTAAAGGTACCCGAGATGGAACAGGAACACATGCACCCAGGCCGAAGGCACCTGGGCGTGGACCCCACTGGACATCAGCCCCCAGGCCAAAGGTCTGCCCCTTTTATATGCTCTCCCGGCATGCACAGCAGGTTCCCCGCCCCGCTGTACTACTGCCAAGAGGGGACACAAAAGGCACAGCACTGTATCGGCGGGTTAAACCCTAGCCTACCATGGCAGTGCCACCTGTAGGCCGCAGGGAACTGCACACCAATACTGTCCATGAATCCTACAGAATTAGGGTGTTTGAGCCTATTTACCACTCAAACACTTCCCTTAAATTTAGCACCCCACTACATTTTTATTTCAAAGTATTTTATTTTCCCACTAGCTTATCCATTAAATTGAATAATTTATTCCAGAAAGGGCGTATTCTGGGGCATTCCCACCATTTGTGTGGCATCGTGCCGTTGAGTTTCTGAGGTTCTTAATGACTTCCCGTACCTCTTCTGCATATTTTTTTATTTTTTTTATGTTATTTTAAGTTATTTCCCTATCCACATTTGTTTGCAGAGCACTTGCCATGCTCTTAACAACATTTTGCTGCCATTTGCAGCCCTCTAGCCCTTTCCATTACTTTTTTAGAGCCTTTTTAGTCCTTAGAAGTCCGGGTCCCCATTGACTTCAATGGGGTTCGGGTTCGGGTTCGGGTTAAAGTTCGGTCCCGAACCCGAACTTTTTTCCGAAGTTCGGCCGAACCCGTCGAACCCGAACATCCAGGTGTCCGCTCAACTCTACATACCACTTCTGGAAATATGATGCAACTCTAAAGATTCTTAAGACAGAGTAAACTCACAGTCTCGATGATGAAGCATATAATAATATTTCTATGCCCCATCCAAGGACATAATGCAACTCCATGGGGCAATTGGACTGTTTTGACCCACCATCTTAGTGATACAGTCTACAGTGACGCTTGTGTACCGCTGTCAATCCATTATATCACATGGATCTAGAGCAGAATCTATGAGGTGCCTCAATAAATACTGGCCTGTGATAACTGCATATGTTGTAAAGACCCATATTTCACATGGCTAATAGGGATGATCCGAACACCCCCCGGTTCGGTTCGCACCAGAACCTGCGAACGGACCGAAAATTCGCGCAAACTTTAGAACCCTATTAAAGTCTATGGGACTCGAACGTTCGGAATCAAACGTGCTAATTTTAAAGGCTAATATGCAAGTTATTGTCCTAAAAGGGTTTTGGGGACCCGGGTCCTGCCCCAGGGGACATGTATCAATGCAAAAAAAAGTTTTCAAAACTGAAGTTTTTTCGGGAGCAGTGATTTTAATGATGCTTAAAGTGAAAAAAGAAAGTGAAATATTCCTTTAAATATCATACCTGGGGTTTTGTCTATAGTATGACTGTGAAGTGGCACGTCTTTCCCGTGTTTAGAACTGTCCCTGCACAAAATGACATTTCTAAAGGAAAAAAAGTAATTTAAAACTGCTTGCGGCTTTAATGTAATATCTGGTCCCGGCAATATGGATGAAAATCATTGAGAAAAATGGCATGGCAAAATACTGCAGCTCCCTGCCTGTATTTGTATGAGAACACCAGCAATTGTATTCAGGTAGCTTTAGGTGCACACTGTGCAAAGGACACAGTACACTAAGTGAAAATACTGCAGCTAGCACAATCACCTGCCTGCCTGTCATTATAGAGAATAACAGGAACGGATCTAGCTAAACTGAATACAGTGTGTGAATATATATACAACACCTAGGATGCATATATATCCTCAACACACTGTAACTGAAGCTAACTGACTCGCCTGCCTGCTCTATCTAACTCAAATTAAATGACACTATCTCTCTCTCTCTGTCTTTAACCACCGTGTACTAAACCCCCTGAGACATAATTGGCCAAAGCCACCCTGACTTTGGCCAATTATGGCTCTCCATTTTTTCCGCGCTGTGATTGGCCAAAGCATGCGGGTCATAGTGCATGCTTGGCCAATCATCAGCCAGCAATGCACTGCGACGCCGCAGTGAATTATGGGCCGTGCCGCGAAACTCAAATTTGGCGCGAACGGCCCATGTTCGAAATTCGCCGAACAGCCGAACAGAGGATGTTCGAGTCAAACATGGGTTCGACTCGAACTCGAAGCTCATCCCTAATGGTTAAGGACAGCATTCAAAGAATCAGACAATGTATATAGCCATACTGGCATAGTCAGAGGGGCTCCTGTGAATACTGGCCTGTGACAACAGCATATGCCATGGAGACCCATAGCCCGCAAGTCTAAGGACAGCATGCAAAGATTCAAACAATGTATTTTGCCATACTGGCATCATCAGAGGGGCTCCTATGATTGTTATAGGTCTTATATTTGAATCAGTGATTTTGTGAAGCTGCATCTTTATGAAGATTCATTCCTTTATAGAAACATTTCATAATTATTTTGATGATGGGGAAGAGTCAGTATGACATCTGTTTAAGGGCTTGTTTACATTCGTGCTTTGGGGGTGGTAAAACCGTGTGGTTGACATGTTTTTTAGCAGCCTTCAATTGTACCCTCTTTAGCTGGAGTGGAGTGGCAATGCTTTGCAGCCACAGCAGGAGTTATGTCAAATATGGCAGGCAGTGGTCCAAGTGACTGGAGCTGAACTGCACCTGCCCACGCAACCACGTGTAATGCATGCGGTTGTGGCACAGTAGTGTGCCATTTAGGGGGTTAAAACAGATGGTGAGGAGGCAATATAATGCCTCCTCATCACCTCTCAAATGCTCTCTGAAAAGTTTAGACTGTTACCCACTCTATTGAGAACAAAAAAAAATGTTTTGGCTGGAGATATGTTTATACTTAGCAGCACTAAAGGGACACTAAACAATATCCTTATTTCCAAAATCTACAAAGAGCCCATGCTATCCTCCACCTGTGCACACTAGCCGCTTACCTCATGTTATGACCCCTGTATTACCAATAGGTCATAACCAGCTGTCCCCCCCCCCCCAGGGGATGTTACGAGATCAGTGTGGCGTGCTATCCCTCTTTGTCTCCTGTATCCACTTATCGGCTCCCAGAGTTTCAGGTGTGCTTATTGGATGATGGCACATAGAATAGGAACAGAACATACAACATCTAGTGTTCTCTGTTTCACATAATTTAATCCATATACAAAAAAAATGTAATACGCTCACACTTAAGCAGTGCTAGCTGTTGTACACATTTGACGGCTACAGTATATAACCGTAGAAGGAGATGGCCGCGGGATGACGTCAGATTTCAGACCCCGCCCCCCACGGGGGGTGGAGGATAGCATGGGCACTTTGTGGATTTTTTTGCCAACACTGTGGTGGAATAGAATCTCTTATGGACTACTTTCAAAAATATATAATGAGTTTGCTATAAATAGGATCATGAACACTTAGTATTTTGATTATTTTCAGATTAAAGTGTTTGTTAACCCCAAAAAAATAATAATAATTCATTTCCTGGTCCCTTAACCACTTAACGACCGCCCACCGCCGATTTACGTCGGCAGAATGGCACGGACAGGCAGAATCACGTAGATCTACGTGATCGCCTTTGTGCAGTTGGGGGGTCCATCCGGACCCCCCTTCACTGCAGTGAGCGTCCGTTAAGTGTTCGGGAGCGATCAGGCATGAGGGGGCGGCCGCTCGATTCCGCCCCCCCCTCGCGATCGCTCCCGGCGAATGAAATTGCTTCCTCCTGCCTGAAATGTAAACACAGGCTGGAGGAAGTGATGTCATCGCCCTCGCCGCGGTCTTTTCGTTCCCGGCGCCGAGGAGAGAAGACAGAGGTTAGTGCACCAACAGTCCACTGACACGTAGGTACACATAGGCACACAAATCACCCCCCAGTCACCCCCAGATCACCCCCCAGGTCACCCCAAAGCCCCCAATCACAGTGTCACTGATTGCAGTGATCATTTATTTTACTGATCACTGCATTTAGTGTCATCTGTGATTGTAAAAAGTTGCAGGGCAGTTAGGATTAGGCCCCTTTAGGTCCAGGGTAGCCCCCTAACCCCCCCTAATAAAGGTTTAACCCCTTGATCACCCCCCAGGTAACCCTTTCACCCCCTAACTTCAGCGTCACTAAGCGATTGTTTTTCCGATCGCTGTATTCGTGTCGCTGGTGTTTTAGATAGGCAGTTATTTTTTTTTAGGTTCGCCGCAGGTTTTTATTAGTGTCAGGTACCCCCATATATTATTTTAACCCCCTGATTGCCCCTAGAGTTAACCCTTTCACCAGTGATCGCCGTATAAGCGTCACTGGTGTCACTGGTTAGCCAGTAAGTTATTTAGTTATTTAGGTTACCCGTCAGGTTTTTATATAGTGTCAGGTACCCCCATATTTAACCTAATAAAGGTTTTAACCCCCTGATTGCCCCTAGTTAACCCTTTCACCAGTGATCACCATATAAAGGTTACGGGTGACGCTGGTTGATTAGTTTGCTTTTTATAGCATCAGGGCACCCGCCGTATATAACCCAATAAAGGTTTAACCCCCCTGATCGCCCGGCGGGTGAGATCAATTAGGTTTTAGCGCCAGAGAGGGTCTGCGTCGCCCCAGGCAGTGTTAGGTTAGTGCCAGTAACGCTAACACCCACGCGCAAAGCATACACCCCCCTTAGTGGTATAGTATCTGATCAGATCTATACTAGCATCCCCAGCGGTTTAGGGTTCCCAAAAACGCAGTGTTAGCGGGATCAGCCCAGATACCTGCTAGCGGCTGCGTTTAGCCCCTCCGCCCAGCCCAGCCCAGCCCAGCCCACCCAAGTGCAGTATCGATCGATCACTGTCACTTACCAAACACAACACACATAACTGCAGCGTTCGCAGAGACAGGCCTGATCCCTGCGATCGCTAACAGTTTTTTTGTAGCGTTTGATATATTTGCTGACGACAGTTTTTTTCAAAACCCCCCCAAATGACCCCATTTTGGAAAGTAGACACCCCAAGCTATTTGCTGAGAGGTATGTTGAGTATTTTGCAGATCTCGCTTTTTGTCACAAAGTTTTGAAAATGTAAAAAAAGAAAAAAAAATGTCTTTCTTAATTTTCAAAAACAAATGAGAGCTGTAAAATACTCACCATGCCTCTCAGCAAATAGCTTGGGGTGTCTACTTTCCAAAATGGGGTCATTTGTGGGGGTTTTGGGCTATTTTGACATTTTATGGCCTTCAAAACTGTGATAGGTAGTGAGGAGTGAAATCAAAAATTTATGCCCTTAGAAACCTTGAAGGCGGTGCTTGGTTTTTGGGGTCCCGTACGCGGCTAGGCTCCCAAAAAGTCCCACACATGTGGTATCCCCGTACTCAGGAGAAGCAGCAGAATGTATTTTGGGGTGTAATTTCACATATAACCATGGCATGTGTGAGCAATATATCATTTAGTGACAACTTTTTGTACATTTTTTTTTTTTTTCATTATTCAATCATTTGGGACAAAAAAAAAATATATTCAATGGGCTCAACATGCCTCTCAGCAAATAGCTTGGGGTGTCTAATTTCCAAAATGGGGTCATTTGGGGGGGTTTTGTGCCATCTTGGCATTTTATGGCCTTCAAAACTGTGATAGGTAGTGAGGAGTGAAATCAAAAATTTACGCCCTTAGAAATCCTGAAGGCGGTGCTTGGTTTTTGGGGCCCTGTACGCGGCTAGGCTCCCAAAAAGTCCCACACATGTGGTATCCCCGTACTCAGGAAAAGCAGCAGAATGTATTTTGGGGTGCAATTCCACATATAACCATGGCATGTGTGAGCAATATATCATTTAGTGACAACTTTTTGTACATTTTTTTTTTCTTTTTGTCATTATTCAATCATTTGGGACAAAAAAAAAATATATTCAATGGGCTCAACATGCCTCTCAGCAAATAGCTTGGGGTGTCTACTTTCCAAAATGGGGTCATTTGGGGGGGGGGGTTTGTGCCATCTTGGCATTTTATGGCCTTCAAAACTGTGATAGGTAGTGAGGAGTGAAATCAAAAATTTATGCCCTTAGAAACCTTGAAGGCGGTGCTTGGTTTTTGGGGTCCCGTACGCGGCTAGGCTCCCAAAAAGTCCCACACATGTGGTATCCCCGTACTCAGGAGAAGCAGCAGAATGTATTTTGGGGTGTAATTTCACATATGCCCATGGCATGTGTGAGCAATATATCATTTAGTGACAACTTTGTGCAAAAAAAAAAAAGTTTGTCATATTCCCGCAACTTGTGGCAAAATATAAAATATTCCATGGACTGAACATGCCTCTCAGTAAATAGCTTGGGGTGTCTACTTTCCAAAATGGGGTCATTTGGGGGGGTTTTGTGCTATTTTGGCATTTTATGGCCTTCGAAACTGTGATAGGTAGTGAGGAGTGAAATCAAAAATTTGCGCCCTTAGAAATCCTGAAGGCGGTGCTTGGTTTCCGGGGTCCCGTACGTGGCTAGGCTCCTAAAAAGTCCCACACATGTGGTATCCCCGTACTCAGGAGAAGCAGCAGAATGTATTTTGGGGTGCAATTCCACATATAACCATGGCATGTGTGAGCAATATATCATTTAGTGACAACTTTTTGTAATTTTTTTTTTTTTTTGTCATTATTCAATCACTTGGGACAAAAAAAAAAAAATATTCAATGGGCTCAACATGCCTCTCAGCAATTTCCTTGGGGTGTCTACTTTCCAAAATGGGGTCATTTGGGGGGGTTTTGTACTGCCCTGCCATTTTAGCACCTCAAGAAATGAGATAGGCAGTCATAAATTTAAAGCTGTGTAAATTTCAGAACATGTACCCTAGTTTGTAAACGCTATAACTTTTGCGCAAACCAATAAATATACGCTTATTGACATTTTTTTTACTAAAGACATGTGGCTGAATACATTTTGGCCTAAATGTATGACTAAAATTGAGTTTATTCGATTTTTCTTATAACAAAAAGTAGAAAATATCATTTTTTTTCAAAATTTTCGGTCTTTTTCTGTTTATATCGCAAAAAATAAAAATCGCAGAGGCAATCAAATACCATTAAAAGAAAGCTCTATTTGTGGGAAGAAAAGGACGCAAATTTCATTTGGGTACAACATTGCATGTCCGCACAATTTACAGTTAAAGCAGCGCAGTGCCGAATCCCAAAAACAGGCCTGGTCCTAATGGCCCGAAATGGTCCGGGGCTTAAGTGGTTAAAGCAGATTAAACAGCACATGCTTGTGCTGTGTAATCTGCCCCAATCTAAACTGTAAAAAAAAACTGCCACTTCCTATATCCCCAGCTCTGTACTGACCACAGTGGTCAGGGCTGCTGATTTACTAAGGGCAAATCCACTTTGCTCTACAAGTGCACTTACAGTGCTCAGGGGTAGATCTGAAGTGAGGGGAAGCTCTGCTGATTTTATCATCCAATCATGTACAAGCAAAAATACTGTTTTTTTATTTTCCTTGCATGTCCCCCTCAGATCTACAGCGACTGCACTTCCAAGTGCACTTCCAAGTGCACTTGCAGTCCACTTGTAGTGCAAAGTGGATTTGCCTTTAGTAAATAAACCCCTAAGGCCTGGTTCACACTGGGGCGACAAACGCTCCGACATTAGGAGCTCATGTCGCATGACGTGTGAAAATCAATGTTTCCCTATGAGAGCCGTCTTAACTGGTCCGACACATGTCGGTCCGACATTAAAAATGCTCCCTGTACTACTTCTGTCCGACTTTGATCCGACTTCAGCCCATTGAATATCATTAATGTCGGATCAAAGTAGGATCCTTGTCCTAACCATCCGACATTTGACATCCGACATGGTGATTACAGCAGCAGTAAAAGGAATTTATCTCACCCTGGGATTGTTTTGATTGGTCAAAGGACAAGTCAGACTAGCACAATGTCGGATCAAAGTAGTATCCTGTTCATGAATGTCGGACGGATGTCGGACCAATGTCGGACCAATGTGGGACCAATGTAGGACAGATGTCGCAGAGCAAAGTAGGATGAAAGTCGTGTCGTATAGTGTGAACCCAGCCTTAGTGTCAGGTTTCTGTGGTAGTGAGCCCTTGTAGAACGCCAACCTGTGGTTCCCTAGGGCACAGAGTCTAAGCCCCAGCCTGCCTCTTCACCAGGGCTGATGATACGGAGACCGCCTGTGAGTACAGATGGCATGAGACAGAAGAGATCAGGGCAGGTGGCAGACTAGCACAAACAAAAGACGAAGCTGGGGTCGGTACATGGGGAGTCAGACATTAAATACATGAAACACTAAGCAAACAAGAGCTAAGAGAACCAGGAAGTTACTCAAGCAACCCAGGCGGCTCTGAGCATGTCTATAATTAGGAAAGCAGACTGGGAGGTGACCCAGGAAGTGACAGAAGGGAAGAGTTTGTAAATCCACAGCAAAGCAGGCACCGCCCAAAGTTGAACAGAGAAGCAAGCAGCACATGTGAATGGAATCACAGAGCTAAGAGGTAAGAATTCACAAACAGAAATATGCAAACCATGACAACAAGGTAAAAAAGGTTAAGAAACCCTGATCCAGTAGATAGAAGACTTGGAGCCTGGCACATCATAGAACATTTACATTTTTTTTTTAAAGCAAACATTGCAATTAACTGTGGAGAAGGAGTTAAAAGCTGAATTCCTGTAATAAACCTCCCTCTCTTGTCCCTCTTCCTCCCCAACTCTTCCTCCCCAACTAGTCAATGAATTAGTAAGACGAAAAATCTTAAGCCAAAAGCCCCTTTTAAAGGGGTTGTAAAGGTAAATGTTTTTTCACCTTAATGCATCCTATGCATTAAGGTGAAAAAACATCCGACAATTCCGCCCCCCCCCCCGGGCCCCCGTTTTACTTACCTGACCCCTCGAAAGTCCCGCGCTTGTCCCCGTCATTCTCCTCGCCGTTCAGCCTGGCCGTTGATTGGCTACAGTGGATGGATTGAAAGCAGCGCAGCCATTGGCTCGCGCTGCTGTCAATCACATCCAATGACGCGGCGCGCGCGGGGGCGGGGCCGAGCGATACAGTGAGCGACAATAGCCGCTGGCTGTATCACAGGATCGCGCCCGCAATCACTCACCACCATGCGAGCTCACTTGCATATAGGTGGTGAGTGATTGCGAGGAGGAGCCAAGACAGCCGCCGAGGGACCCCAGAAGATGTGGATCGGGGGCACTCTGTGCAAAACGAGCTGCACAGTGGAGGTAAGTACAACATGTTTGTTATTTTAAAAAAAAGAAAACATTTTTGTTTACAATCCCTTTAACTTGTCTAAATCTGCTTTGATGTGACATGCTTGGTCCAAAGTCTTCTGTCTCCCTCACTGTAGAGAAAGAAGGTCCTTCTACAGGTGTCCACATCACTGCCTGGTTGACAAGGATACTTCACATTGGCTGTCTAGCAATGGAGTCCTCTCTGCATAGCAGGTCCACACTGCAATGTTGGATCACCAGCTGTCATTCCTGGAAGGACATGGGTTACAGACGGCAGAGTTAGGTGAGTATAACAGAGCAATTTTATAAAAACAGGTGTAGCGGCCTCCACTCTCTCTCCCTGATATCACATCATCTGTCTCTGGCTTTTGTCTAGGGGTACCTTGGTTGAGAGAGTGCGGGGTCACCACGCCAAGTTCCCACCACAGATGTGTGTGTGGTGTGAGAAGATCCTCTTTACCTTCGGGTCGGTGTTCTGCATCAGAGCCTCCTCCTCCTTTTGCACAGTGTCTGCCAGAAAATTAGCCCCACACCATTAAAGTCCAACACTCCTTTATTCTTCCAATATCAGTATCAGTAAAACACAGTCAGTTGGACTCCCTCAACGAGTAGAACAGACAGGGGGGTGTGGATACGAGTAGGCCCAGACACAATGAACTCTTCTTCTCTCCTTCTGAAAGTGTATTGCGGTCCCTTGGCGAGGGATATATGCTGCACCAGGTCTTCAGGCGAATACCCCCTCCGGTCCTTTACGCCACTGGATTCGGGAAGCCCACTCCCGGGGTCCCCCTAGGAAATCCATCCCTTGCGGAACCCAGTGAAGGACACTGGGCCCCAGACCTCCATCCGAGCACCTCACCACAGGCTAAAGGCGCCTGGGATGGAACACGACCTCCGAACCTCCTCTAGGCCTAGGCCGCCTAGACTCCCGACACGAACCACCGCCCTCAGGCTGAAGGTGCCTGGGACTCGACCCCGTGACAAAGATGGCCGGCCCCTTTATAGCCTCTCCCAGTAAGCACGGCGGGTTCCCCGCCCCACCATACAACCGCTGAGAGAGGACAAAAAGGGGTACGGCACACAGCAAGGGTTCAACCCCAGCCCAAGGCGACAGCGCCACCCGCTGGGCTGCAGGGAACTGCACATTACTGGTGTCTCTGCCAGTTTTAAATACACTGGGAAAGTGCATGCCCACTACACTCTCCCCCTGGTGGTTTGACACTGGTCCCCAGTGTCTGGAATGAACTATGTCCTCAATGGCTGACATAACCCAGTCCAGAAACCAACTATAAATTTTACAAAAATAAAACCTTTGGAACTAACTAACTGGAGCAGTTGTGTCTGAGCCTCACATGAAAGGAGAGGGAAGGGAAACAACAACACTTAACCATAACACTGAAAATCACATTTTCACATGACACTTCTCCCCACCCATCCTGGCTAAGACCCACCCCATTCTCAGTGGTCTTGATGGGATGCTCTCCTGCAGAAGGGAAAAGAAAGGTTAAACACACAAATCCCTGACACATATGTTTGTGTGAGAACGAAAAAACTTCTCTGCAGAGAAATCCTTTCCTTCTAAAAGTGTATGTGTGAAAAGTAAATGTCGATGCACGACACTGCCACCCGGTGACAGCGTCGCGGTAACTGCACTTGTGGAACTTTCCTTCTTCTTTGGGCCCTATCTACCCCAGAGTCCATGATTGCTTGCTGGAAAATTGAAGAACAAACAGGAACAGTCCTTCAACTCCTCTGGGTAACAAGAACAACAACCACGGAAAGTTCAGCAGTGTAAAGACAACAAGAACGGAGTCTCTTTTCTCCTACAGATAGAAACGAGGGTGTGGCAGAACAAGGGGTTTCAGATGCTGATCCAGAGTCTCTATTTGGTATTCGGCATCTTCCCAATCCTTGCGTCGAATCAGCACTTTGTCCGCGTGAATATGCCGTCCCAACATCCACTCTGCCTTGCAATCTTTGAAACGCTGAGATGCCTTGGGGGAGCACGCAAGGTACCTGCGGGCGGGTGGGACCTAAATGTGAGTCCACACAAAGTCATTGTACCAGCGCTCCCGGCAAACTTCCACTTTGTATAACAGTTCTTTGGACAAGTATGGGTACTGCCACCCATACTCAGCAGCAACCTTCTGGCAAAATAGGCGTTGTAGTCTCGCCAGCGGAGGCATAGTGGCTTTGTCCCCTTCGCCTGGCAAGACTATAGCATCTGGGTGACGAGGGACCTTGGCCACATCCAATCTGGGCATAGGTGCCCGCAACAACAGTCTCTTCTCCCCGGCACTGGCTGCAGGTGGCACAGGGGATGTGAGAGTAGGCTGGGGACGGGACCCCTCCTCAGGCGCTGGTGCCTCCACCCGGGGTGTACTGTCCCCTGTAGACATGGGTGGGTCTCTGGTTCTGCGGGACGAAGCAAGAGGTACTTTGTCCCAGCCCTTTTGAGTAAACAGCTCATCTATGGCCACATCACCTCCCAGATCGGAGAGCGACTCCAGGTCGGAGGTGTCACACTCCTCCGCGGGCAGGTAGCCTGCAGTAGAGACTGAGCTGCCACCTCTGCCCACACACCAAGTCCCTCCGCCTGGCTTACCTAGGCCTTTACTTGAGAAAGGATGTCCGGAACTTCTCTCAACGGATCCATCCGGGCTGGGCGTAGGCGGGCGGGATGGTCCACCGCAACCGCTGGACGGGGCTACCATGCCGGTCTTTCTCTTCGGCGGTGGACGCTGTGAGACCGTGGCGACCGAGTCAGCATCCTCGGATTTCTCCCGTATTTGAGTGATCGTGACCTCAACCCGCGGTCGCTGCAGTGCGCACAGGGATGGCTGTCAAAGCAGTGATTCCTCCAACTTGAGTGGTGTTGCCTGTAGTGCGGCCGGGGTAGATGGTTCTTGGCTTTTCGATGACCGAATCCACCTCGAATAGGAACTCCCTGCAGGCCTCGCATCGCCCGAACGGCTTGAGCTGACACACCAGTCCCGAGCAGCCTGGACAAATCACATCCAGGGCCTCAACGTCCATGCACGAATACAAGGCGAATCGCCCCCGGGGCTTTAGCCAAATCCCCGTATCGGTCACCGGAGCAGCAGCAGTCAAAGTCGTGGTAGAAGGGTGAAGTGGAACCCACGATGTATGTCCGAACATGGTGACTTGCTGCTGATCCATTGCGCACTGCAAGTTTTGCACCAAAGTCCCACGTGTAGTCCTTCACACGTATTGGACTCCTCCCCTCTTGCACTCAAGTTCGCAGGCTTTCTCCTTTCCTGAGTCACGCCCACGAACTGAGCAGGGAGGGTGTGCCTGATGGCGCAGTGCAAATAGAAGCACCCACGTGTAGTCCCTCACACGGCTGGGCTTCCCCCTCTTCTCGCTCTTCTGCGCGGGCCTTTCCCTTCACTGGGTCATATCCACGTCTTCGAGCAGGGATGCACTTTGGCCAATGATATGGCCGACCTACTCGGAACTCCTCCGGGCAGACACGTCCAAACTCCGTAATAGCACGAACACCATCCCGGACCCGAGCCCCCACATGTAGCGGCCTCCACTCTCTCTCCCTGATATCACATCATCTGTCTCTGGCTTTTGTCTAGGGGTACCTTGGTTGAGAGAGTGCAGGGTCACCACACCAAGTTCCCACCACAGATGTGTGTGTGGTGTGAGAAGATCCTCTTTACCTTCGGGTCGGTGTTCTGCATCAGAGCCTCCTCCTCCTTTTGCACAGTGTCTGCCAGAAAATGTGCCCCACACCATTAAAGTCCAACACTCCTTTATTCTTTCAATATCAGAGTAAAACACAGTCAGTTGGACTCCCTCAACGAGTAGAACAGACAGGCAGGTGTGGATACGAGTAGGCCCAGACACAATGAACTCTTCTTCTCTCCTTCTGAAAGTGTATTGCGGTCCCTTGGCGAGGGATAGATCATTCCGGGCGGTCTCCGGAGGCTCACCCGTCACTGGCAATATGCTGCACCAGGTCTTCAGGCGAGTACCCCCTCCGGTCCCTTACGCCACTGGATTTGGGGAGCCCACTCCCGGGGTCCCCCTAGGAAATCCATCCCTTGCGGAACCCAGTGAAGGACACTGGGCCCCAGACCTCCATCCGAGCACCTCACCCCAGGCTAAAGGCTCCTGGGATGTAACACGACCTCCGAACGTCCTCTAGGCCTAGGCGGCCTAGACTCCTGACATGAACCACCGCCCTCAGGCTGAAGGTGCCTGGGACTCGACCCCGTGACAAAGATGGCCGGCCCCTTTATACCCTCTCCCAGCAAGCACGGCGGGTTCCCCACCCCACTATACAGCCGCTGAGAGAGGACAAAAAGGGGTACGGCACACAGCAATTGTTCAACCCCAGCCCAAGGCAACAGCGCCACCCGCTGGGCTGCAGGGAACTGCACATTACTGGTGTCTCTGCCAGTTTTAAATACACTGGGAAAGTGCATGCCCGCTACACAGGTGAAATATATTATTTAGTTTTATTTTATAAATATTTATTTTCTCTTATAACGCACCCTACATGAATAAATGAAAGCAAGAGATAAATGAGGTTAAAGGTGGAGCTTATACATACCAATAAGGCTGACCTCTCTGTATTAATCATTAGCACCACTGAAACGATGAGCCCAAGAACCATGTTAAAGATGTCTTTACTTCACCATGGGAGACTGGAGTTCTATACGGTTGAACTTTGGAGATAGAAATGTCATGGTCTTGCAAACTTCTGCTATTAAGTGGCAAACATGATGTACAAAATGTGTTTTCCAGTAATACAAAAGCTGAGCTACAATATGTACTCTAGTCAGGCGATTGCTCCGAGGAGGCTCTGATACCAGTCAGAACAAATGTATTATTTCTTCCACTGGATTGTTAGGTAATTTCATGCACAAACTGATAGGCTATTTATTGCAGTCAGCATACAAATGAGTTTAGAGTGCTAACCTCCTGAATTCTAATATGACAGCTTTAAAGTGCAGGGCAAATATATTACATTTGAAATTAGCGAAGGACATCGTAATTATACCTTCCGCTGTGAACTTTATCAAGTTAAAGGTTAGAAAAATGGCACGAAGAACATGTACAAGCCAAAAGCTATAAAGAATTACTCTGGTGATTAGATGAATTTTCTCGCAAGATATTATCATACGCTGCCGACTCCAGGCTTGATCCTTTACTGTTCACGTTATTATAAATAAAGCTGCACAAGGTTTGAACCTTTCCACATTGGTAAGCCCCTGATGACTGCTCCAAATCTGAGAAGTCTTTCTGGTCAGTCACTGGCAGTATTTTACCTTTATGAATGTTCAATATTGTAGCAGAGAAATATATTGTCTAATTAAAAAAAAGCATCAATATTCAGTTTTATTGCCGAATGCAAATTTCACAGGCTGCAATTTTACTGTCAATAATGGCAAGTATTTTCTATGGGCGATTCCTACATTTTAACACTTCATTATATCAAACTGGAGAAATGGGCAGAATTGGATGCGCAGTGCATTAGAATGTGTGAGAATCCCAAATACTGACCCAAACTTTCTACAATCTAATTTTTTCTTTTTTACAGGGCCATGGTTACTGACTGAGAAATTGCAATTGAAAGTGTAGTAGAGCACTAGTAGTACAGAAAAGAACCTCATAGTGCAATGAGGCATTGGGGAAAAAATAGAAGGACCTCAGTGGGGGAGGTTGGTAATAGGGGGGCTTGGAGTTGGGCTTTAAGAAATGTAATGTTTTATACTTTTTTCATAAATGCTGCCTTTAGTAAATGTATTTAAAGTATATCTTTTGCCAAAACATTTTTTTTTTTTGATAGAGTGGAGAAAGCATTACTCCTATCCATGGTTCTTTTCAAAAGTTTTTTCCTTACTTCCTGTTCTGGGGACAACATTTTACGAGGCAGGAAATGAGGGAAAATCTGCAACCGAAAAACAGAGAATAACATTTTTATTTCTGTCTGTATTGCTGTTTGAGAGTTTCCCTCACTCCCTGTGTGGTTAAAAGGTTGTCCTCATGATGGGTGGGTCTCAATGATTCAGAGCACCACTCTCTGCATAATTACATTGTGACAGAATGGTGCCATGGCGATGCACCTTCAGGGGGTTGGTCTATGATGTTCTGCACTCACCTAATGTTCTCAGTCTTCCAGCATAAATTATGCTAAGTGTCAATCAATATAGAAGACTGAGGACATCTATTGGTGCAAAGAAAATACTATAGGGGACAGTTCCAGAGAGGAGGTGAGTATTAAAGCCATGTCTACTGTATATTTCCACCTTCGGGGGATTATTAGGCTTAGTTCCGCTTTAAATCTATATCCTATTATGTGATATTGTCTACACTGTCCCTTTGTCCTATTATGCCGCATACACACAACCGCTTTTAATGTCATTGAAAAAAACTGCGTTTTTCTCGACGTGATTCTTCTCAAGCCTGCCTTGCCTACACACTATCGTGGAAAAAAATGCTTGAGTAAAGCGCGGTGACGTACAACACGTATGACGGCACTATAAAGGGGAAGTTCCATTCGGATGGCGCCACCCTTCATGTTAGTAAAGTTTGTTGAGAGACGATTCGCGCTTTTCAGCCTCGTGCTTTTCAGTCCGTTACAGCGTGACGAATGTGCTATCTCCATTACGAACGCTAGTTTTACCAGAACGAGCGCTCCCGTCTCATACTTGATTCTGAGCATGCGCATTTTTTTTGCACGTCGTTAAAGCCTACATACGGCCGTTTTTCATGATGAGAAAAACGACAACGTGAAAAACGACGAGAAAAATTAGAGCATGTTCCAATTTTTTCATGGCCATTTTTCACGTCGTGAAAAATGCTCTGAAGCCCACACACGATCATTTTTAATGACCATTTTAAAAAATGGCATTTTTCTCGTCATTAAAAACGGTCGTGTGTATGCGGCATAAGACTAGCCCCACCTTACATGTTTACCCATTCTGTCAAGACCCACCTCTACAAAACCATCTATCTATCCATCTTCCTCTCCAATGCAACCATTCATCACAGAGTATTCAAATTCAGTCACCTGCACTGGGGAAACCTCAGAAACTTTAGTCTTGGAGTAAACACAGTTTGTTAGTATTTTCATGGCACAGACTGATTTCTGTGGTCTAAAGAAAATGTTCCTTGCAAAAATGTGCCTTGGTGGCGCAGCAATTGGTGGGCATGGTGAAAGTGGACATTGCTACACCACTTTTTACATATTCCAGCAACAGCTCCCTTTTCAGTTCTTGTCATTTGGTCACAAAGGAAGTCAGTGATGGAAGACTTCCTTCTTCTATATTAAAAAAATATGTCCAAGTAAAACTATGACATTAGCAGTGCTAGTAAAGGTTAATAAGGTGCATGTGTAGATGACAATCAATGATAATTACTGTATTTATTGGCGTATAACACTCACTTTTTTACCCTGAAAATAGAGGGTAAACTGTGCCTGCGTGTTATACGCAGGGGGTGTGTAAAGTTTTTTTCCTGAAACTTCCCTCTTAAAGTTAGGGTGCGTGTTATACGCCGATAAATACGATAGTTGCCCATCTGGCTTTAGAACATGAGGAGAGTTCACATATAAATACCATATAATGATAAAAAATATATAATAAAGTTAGGATGATATCCACAGAAACAGTCCACTAAATAAGTATATGAACAAGTTGGATAGTTTCCAGAAACAGATAATGTGGTCTCCCAATCCCTAGTGAACAGTAAAAAAGAAAGGTGAGAGACAGGGCCCTCTCAATTAAATGGGATTGTTATGGGAGACACAAATTCTGTTTGTAAGGTGAGCACACTAGACAAGATATGTAAAAAGGTATAAATTTATTAATATGATAATTAAAACATATACATGATTAGCATAGAATAGACCATGGAGGAATTGAAACAAGATGCTTCGTTGTACAGATAGCCAACATGTTTCGCAACTAAGTGCTTCATCAGGGCCTTGCACTGATCTTTAGTTTCATTCGGTCTGTACACGACATAAAAAGATGTCATTAGTATTGAACAATAATTGAGATAATAGTACATACAAAAATACTTGTATTACAATATTTATCATATTTTAGTAGTAAAAAACTACTGCTTGCTCAGCTAGTCTGGAAAAGTTGGGTGAATCATGCATAGCTACATGTGATGACGTCAGCATCAAGAGGACACAAACTGTGACTATCCTGGTGGAAGCCAGATCCAGCAGGAATGACAATGAGGATGTTAGATCGTTACCATATAATGGCTATCATGGTCTATTATTATTTAAAGATTATTTAAAGATTATTTGCATTAACTTATTAAGTTGGTGACAATATTGTTAACGCTTATGCGAATATATTGCTAGAAGGGTTACACTGTCACGTTAAATTTGAACAGTGTGATTAGTATCATAAAAAGATGTAGTAAAATACCAACTGATATATTGTTTGCATATGTAGCGCACCCACCTCTCCTCTTACCTGCGTTTAATTTCCGGCTCATTCCAGGGAGGGAGAAGCACACTGCACCACAGGCCCGTACCGTCCTGTGTGAGGAGGTTGAGCGGTGTTAATTTTCGGGCCTGCCTGCGGCTGGAGTTGAATCCTCCCAAGGAAGATTCTCACCTCTACCTTGAATAGATGCAAGTCTTTATTTTTCCCCAATAATGTAACTGTCCACACCAACTGAAAGTCCAACTTCTATATATATATTTCACACTGGATAATAAATAGTCTCTTTAACAGCAGACAGGTTGGAACAAGACACAGGGCAGCTTAGGTGGGAGGAGGTCCAGGCACAAACTCAAATGATTTCTTCAGACTGTTTAGGTTTCACAAACAGTTTTGGCGCACAATCTCTGCCACAGACCGTGAGGTTGGTCTCTGCCACAGACCAGGTGAATAAAGTCACTGCCACTGACTTGGAGAACGGGTCACTGCCACTGACCAGGTGAATAGGGCATTGCCCTATGAAGTCACTGCCACTGACTTGAAGCGAGTAGGGTCACTGCCACTGACCTGAACGAGTAGGGTCACTGCCACTGACCTGAAGAACTACCTTCTTAAAGTATTTGGCCCATGTCAAGGAGAAAACCATCCCTCCGGAGAGTTACCAGAGGCCCTCACCGTCACCACGACTCTGCGCTGGGTCTTCGGAAAGGGTTACCTCCCTGGCCTCCTCATCTCAGATACGGGTCCCCTCGCAAGGCGGCACCCTGGGAGCTCTCGATCCCTAGCAGACCCCAGCCGAAGGTTGCTTGGCCCCGGGCCTTCAAAATAGTACCTCACCCCAGACTGAAGGTGTCTGGGATGGAACAGGAACTCCACCTCCGGGCCTAGGGCACCCGGAGATAACACGAACACCCACCCAGGCCGAAGGTGCCTGGGCACGGACTAACCAACGGAAGATGGCCGCCCCCCTTTTATATACAAAAAATGTAGCGCTATGCGTACAAATGATATATAACACCCAAGTGTGGTGCTCAAAATAACTAGATCACAATAAATCTAATAATAAGTCCAAATATATAAAAAAGGATTGAAGAAAGGTCTTTGATGACCAAAACGTGAATGTTGTGGAAACTTCCAAATCAAATGGTGACTTTCAAAAAGCAAGTGACTTGTGACGTGACCACCACCACATGAAAGGGAGGCTTACCAGATGGAATGCCTTGCATCATCGGGAGACTCCACTGCTGCCACTGAGTGTTTTGCAAAGCGCTATGTTCATGGATTGAATGTAAGTGTACTTACCTACATTTATTAAACATCCTTTACGTTATTACGCTATGTGCCCTCTCCTTCTTTCCTCCGTATGATTCCTATGTGAGCTATTCCATCATTCTATCGGGCTTGGATATCTGGTGTCATCCTTGATTCTGGATCTTGGATATATATGTGTGCAGTGCCAGCTGGGACCCCATATGTACGGATATACATATATCAAGCCTGTTTGACCCGCTAGACGTACGTTTACTGGGTCCATTCCATCTGGTAAGCCTCCCTTTCATGTGGTGGTGGTCACGTCACAAGTCACTTGCTTTTTGAAGGTCACCATTTGATTTGGAAGTTTCCACAACATTCACGTTTTGGTCATCAAAGACTTTTCTTCAATCCTTTTTTATATATTTGGACTTATTATTAGATTTATTGTGATCTAGTTATTTTGAGCACCACACTTGGGTGTTATATATAATTTATACGCATAGCGCTACATTTTTTGTATATTGTTTGTTTTTGCTTTTTCTACAGGTATTGAAGCTGCTTATATGTGTTAGCAGCGCGAATATTGTTTGTATTTTCGCCCCCCTTTTATACCCTCTCCCGACAGGCACAGCAGGTTCCCCGCCCCGCCTTACTACTGCCGAGAGGGGACAAAAAAAGGCACAGCCTTGTATCAGTGGTTCAACCCTGGCCTACGGCAACAGCGCCACCTGTAGGCCACAGGGAACTGCACACCAACACTATCTCCCATGAACAGAAATGGTCCATTAACCCTAACAATTAGTGTATCTGAGCCTAATTACCACTCAGACACTTCCCCTAAATTGAACACCCCATTACACATCTCCCCCACTAAATTGACACTGGTCCCCAGTGTCTGGAACAAACCCATGCCTCTCAAGCCTGAGTCAGCATAGGCCCAATCCAGAGACTAAACTACAAAAAAAGGACAATTTAAAAAACTGCCTGTTTGTGCCGGAACCTAACATGGGGAAAGGAGGTGAAACGTAGAAGGGAAATAAGAAATCACACATGTGCACATTAAAACATTAAATGTCACATAAAATACTTTCAATAGATATTTACATTTCCCTCCCGCCTGCAATAACTAAGATCCACCCCATACTCAGTAGTCTTGCTTGGCGTCCGCCTGCAGGGGAAGAAAAAAACATACACATCTAAAATGACATAAGTTGGAATGAACAGATCTTCCCCTAGAGGAAAATCCCTTCCTTCCAAAAGTAAACTGCATCATCACTAGCAATGTAACAGTTGCACAACACTGCCACCTAGTAGTAGTGCTGTGATTAAGACACTGATGTTGGCCAATTCTCTTCTTCTTGACTGTGGCCCTGAACTATCTACAACCCCAAAGTCCTTGTATCTCTGTGGTGGGGAGAGAGGGGAGAACAAAAAAAAAAAAACAGCTCCCGCTTCTCCAATGAGTAGAATACCCCTGTTTTGTCTCAACTACAAAGTGATAAAGTTCATCTCCAGGTTGAAGTAGGCCTTACACAAGCTGGTTTGATATTCATCCCTTGCATCGATACAGGCAGTTTAACTCAATGAATAAACTCACTGTTAGGACGACAGACGATGAATCCTTTCGAATGTTCCGTTTAATGATGGATATTTATAGGTAGAAAAACGTTGCAGTTGTAAGCCACATGTAAGATGTTTAGCATGAAAGATATACAGGACTAATGACAGAGAGTCAGGAAGTGGAGGAGAAATATAAAGAACTACGGTGAGAGAGAGAGTTCAGCTGGAAAGAAGGGGACAGATCTTAAAGACACAGAGCAAGAATAATCATAGTGTAACACAACACTCCCCGTCTGAAATCTTTAGATTTCATAACCTTAAACTAATATATATATTTTCAATAAGTCCAATACTGATAAATGTCCTGGAACCTGTAATGAAAAACATGCAACAAGCAAATAATAAATGTAAGTTCAACAGGATGAAGAACATAAAGTCAAAGTATGATGTCTTCAAAGAATTCCAAAGTTCTGAGTAGAACCTGTAGATGGCAGCAATGTACTCCCCGCCGTGCCAACAGCATGGCTAGTCCTTGTACAAGTCACTCACCTGGCAAAAGGAATACTAACTCTGTAATTGGTCGACTAAAGGTTCGTGTCGATCCTCCCTTGGTTACCTTGACTTCTACCTTCCGGACTTTGTTATCGTCACTGGGCATAACTTTAGTAATAAGACCCATAGGCCACTCATTCCGACAAACTTTCTTGTCTTTTAGAAGGATGAGGTTTCCAACCTTAAGATTCGGCTTAGATGCTTGCCATTTGTTACGACCTTGAAGGTGGTGAAGATACTCCTTCCTCCAGCGATGCCAGAACACATTGGCTAGGTGCTGAACCTGCTTCCATTGACACCTGTAGATATCCTTGGGTTCGATCTCACTTGAAGATATTACAGCAGTCCCAATCTTTTGAGTAAGAAGCGAGGCTGGAGTAAGGATCACTGGAGCATCAGGATCTGAAGATACTGGCACTAAGGGTCTTGCGTTCATTATGGCAGACACTTCAGCGAGAAAGGTAGACAAAGTATCATGGGTGAGTGGTAAAGACTTGTGAGTCTGCAACATGGAGTCAAGAATTCTTCGTGCTACTCCTATCATTCATTCCCAGGATCCTGCCATGTGTGAAGAATGTGGAGGATTAAACAACCAAGTACATCCATTGTTGGCCAGGAAATTGTCCAATTGTAGCTCCTTACATGCTCCAACAAAGTTGGTACCACAGTCGGATCTCAGTTGCTTAACTGGTCCTCTGACAGAGAAGAACCTTCGTAGGGCACAGATGAAGGAAGAAGAATCCATAGACTCGATCACTTCTATGTGTATAGCTTGGATGCTGAGACAGGTAAACAATACAGGCCACCTTTTACTATTGACAGCTCCACCACGAGTTCTCCGAGTGATGACGGACCATGGGCCGAAAACATCTACCCCAACGTAGGTAAAGGGTGGATCGGTACTTAGGCGATCAGCTGGAAGACTTGCGATTTGTTACTGTTGATGTTTTTCTCTTAACTTGTGGCACTTAACGCATCTGAAGAGCAAGGAGGAGACACACCTCTTCATACCAATGATCCAAAGGCCGGTTGACCTGATGGCACCTTCTGTAAACTGACGGCCTTGATGATGTACCAGTTCATGGTGGTGACGAACCAGAAGAGTAGTAACATGATGTTGACCTGGTATGATTATAGGATTCTGTTCTTTGCTGCATAAGTTGGATATTGTTATACGGCCACTAACTCTCAGCAGCTGATTGGCATCAACTACAGGGTTTAGATTGAAGAGTGGACTGTTTTTAGACAATTCGGTTCCATTTCTGATTCTCCCGAATTCCTCCTGATACACCTCTTGTTGCACACAATGGATAATTACCTCTTCTGCGTGTGAAACATCTGCTGCTGTAAAGTGTCCAGAACAGTTGTGCCAACCATGACACCCTGCGGCGGAATTCTTCCCAAAGTAACGAGCAATATGAATTAGGCGAGCAATAGCTCTTACAGCGGATGACCAGGTGGAAAAACGCTCAAAACGGTGTGACCGCAGCTTCTGTTTTGTACTTACAGAAGTGTGTAGTGGGATGTTCACAGTTCTTATTTCCTTATCATCTTCAGGGTTTACTAGCCCATAGGTGGTGTCAATAGGGAGTAAGAGTCCTCACACAGAAACCTTGGAGGTGACAGCCATAAACTGTCCTGAAGAGTGGCAGGTGACACGGCTCTGGTCCCACATTCAGCTGGGTTGAGTTCAGTGGGAACGTGATGCCATTGACTTGGTAGAGAGAATCTCTTGATACGTTCAACCCTGTTCCTGACGTACACGTAATATTGTTTTGTTTGGTTGTTTATGTAACCAAGTACTACCTTACTGTCTGTATAGAAGGTGAAAGAATCAATTCTAGTGTCCATTTCACTTCGTATGACCTCAGCAATTTCTACTGCTAGCATGGCTGCACAAAGTTCAAGTCTTGGTATGGTATGTGCAGGCTTGGGAGTGAGTTTTGCCTTGCCTAGGACAAAACTACAGTGTGATTCTCCATTTAGTTCAGAGGTCTTCAAATAGGCTACTGCAGCAATAGCTTCAGCTGATGCATCAGAGAAAATATGAATCTCTCTCCGGTTAGCAGTTGAAGTGGAACCTGGAACATAGCAACGGGGAATCTGAAGTTTTTCTAGTGACTTCAAAGAATATCTCCACCTTTCCCACTTGTGTTGATTCTCACTAGGCAAGGGAGTATCCCAGTCTATGTTCTCAGTAGACAACTGTCTTAGTAAAATCTTACCTTGAATGGTAACTGGAGCAAGGAAACCCAGTGGGTCATAGATGCTATTCACCACGGACAGGACTCCTCTCTTAGTGAAGGGTTTGTCACAAGTTGACACTTGGAAGGTGAATTTGTCTTGTTTGATGTTCCACAACAAACCCAGACTTCGCTGTACAGGAGGCACATCTGTACCTAAGTCAAGGTTTTTTAGACTAGTGGCATAGTACTCAGAGTGAAAGGCATTCATAAGTTCCTGGCTGTTGGATATAATCTTGTGCAGTCTAAGGTTTGCTATAGACAGCATCTCCTTTGTTCTGGTGAGAAGATCAATTGCTTCTTTAGCAGTTGGAAAAGACTTAAGTGCGTCGTCAACGTAGAAGTTTCTTTCAACAAATTGACGGGCATCAGATCCATATTCAACTTCTCCAGTCTGAGCTGTTCTCCTTAGCCCATAAGTTGCCACTGCTGGGGAAGGACTGTTACCGAAGACATGTACCTTCATGCGATAATCTATAACTTCCTTGTTGAGGTCATTGTCCTTGTGCCATAGAAACCTGAGGTAGTTTCTGTTGTCTTCTCTGACGATGAAGCAGTGAAACATCTGTTGAATGTCAGCCATTACTGCTACGGGCTCTTGTCTGAAACGAATCAAGACTCCTATTAGACTGTTGTTCAAGTTGGGTCCCGTAAGGAGCATGTTGTTAAGAGAAACACCTTCATGCTGAGCACTGGAATCAAAGACAACTCTGATTTGGTCTGGTTTACGTGGGTGATACACGCCAAAGGATGGAAGGTACCAGCATTCTTCTCCCTCCTTTAGTGGGGGAGCAGGCTCTGCAGGATCTCTGTCAAATA
This sequence comes from Rana muscosa, assembly GCA_029206835.1. Classification (NCBI taxonomy): domain Eukaryota; kingdom Metazoa; phylum Chordata; class Amphibia; order Anura; family Ranidae; genus Rana; species Rana muscosa. The sequence goes on along the minus strand of CM055117.1, from coordinate 1,025,161,017 downwards.
CATTTTGCATAAAGTCCACAAAGTGCATTTGCATCTCTGGTTTCCTGCTTAAGTTTCGCTTTAAGGAGGAGAATCTACTGATGGCCTGCTGTAAGTTGTTGGGCAATCTCTGTCTTGGGAGACGAAAGGGTAGGGGTGCTACCCAGTTATTGGAGTCATCTTGAAAGAACTCATTGTCCATTACCTTGATGAATTCTTTGTCTTCCATTGAAGGAGCCAGTATGTCATCTTCACTGGTTGCATTAAACACTGTAGAGCCGAAGTCGCCATCATGGCAGGAGAAAGGGCTTGTGTCACCTGAGATACCATGTTGACATTCGTGGCTGGCTATCTTCTCTTTCACCCAGTAGTGATGTGGGCATGGCTCAAAGTAAGTGTTTCAGCCATTTGGCAGAACATTTGTCTTGAATGACGAAATGTTGGTAGATCTTTTCCTTTTGCCTATACAGACATTGCCTATGAGGACCCACCCTAGATCCGTGTGCTGGGCAAATGGGGCATCTGGGGGTCCACTGACTTGTCTGTGTACCTTGTGAACTCTTAGAATGTCTCTTCCTAACAGAAGAAGGATCTGAGCATCTTTGTCAAGCGGCGGTATCTCATTTGCTATTACCTTGAGGTGAGGGTGATGGAAAGCAGCAGCTGGAGTAGGGATTTCTTCCCTGTTAGCAGGTATCTGATTGCACTCAACAAGTGTAGGTAAGGGTAATTGCAAGTTACCTTTGAGAGAAGATACCATGAGTCCATGAGCCCTTCTTCCTGAAACCTCTATAGTTCCACTACAGGTACCCAAGGTGTAAGGATGAGCTTCGCCTTTTATTTCAAATAGATTGAACAATTCTGATTTTGCAAGTCATTGATTGCTCTGATCGTCTAAGAAAGCATATGCCTTTAGAGACTTTTCTGGTTGATCCTTGAGGTATATGTTCACCAAGCATATCTTAGCACAGGACTTACCACAGCGGTCTTCTCCACAAACTTCAGTGCAGGATGAAGAAATGATGGTAGAATTAGGCACTTGGTCTGTATTCTATGCGTTAACCTGGGAGGAGCGTTGGCAGGTTGTGCAGAGCTGGGCTCAAGAGGATGGAGGGCTTGCACATGTTCTTCAGAGCCACACTCTATGCACTTGATGGACACATTACAGTCCCTTGCAAAATGTTCTGTAGAAGCACAGCACCTGAAACATACCCTAAATGTCTTTAAAAGCTCCTTGCGTTCTTCCAGAGGCTTTTTCCTAAAGCCGATACATTTATTGAGGGTGTGTGGCTTCTTGTGTATGGGACACTCTCTGTTAGGGTTTTCAATCTTCCTACTCTGTTTGTTCGTGGCTAGAACTGTGGTAGGAGTGGGAAGGATGTCAGTCTTTTTCACGGACACTGGGCCGCTATGGTTTCTATAGTTGCCCTGAAGACTGGTACTCTTAGGAAAGGGTGAGAAGAGACTATACTCACTGTAGGAAAAACTTGGATCGTTCTTGGCCTCTGCAATTTTCCTGATGAATTCACAGAAGAAAGAGAACGGAGGGAAGGAAACCTTGTTCTCTCTTTTGTATGATGACCCTAGTACAGTCCATTTCTCTTGCAAACCATACGGGAGCTTGGAGACAATTGAGTTTAACCCCTCTTAGAGTGTCAAGGTAACTGAGTCCAGGTAGTTTTGGGTCTGTCTTGGCTAGCTGAAGCTCAAGGAGAAGGTCACTCAGTCTCTGGAACTCCTTGTTGTCCTTACCGGATATCTTTGGGAAAGTTTCCAGACGTATGAACAAAGCATATTCTATAGCTTCTAGACTGCCATAACTTTGCTCTAGTCGCTCCCATGCAGCTGTGAGGCCTGCAGTAGGATTTCCATGAAAACCGATCTTAATGGCTTAACACGTGCAACAGATAGAGGACCAAGCCATTTGATCAGCAGATCAAATTCTTGAGCAGCTGTAATGCCAAGATCGCTGATTGTAGTTCTGAAGGCACATTTCCAACTTCTGTAGTTCTCAGGTTGGTCATCAAAACTTGTAAGACCAGTCTTTGTGAGCTCTCTGCGAAGTATGTACCTCACAAACTCTGCTGTCTCAGTTGTTTCCGACTTTATGTGAGATGCTGTTGGCTGAATGGTGCTGATTGCGTTATCTTTGACATTGTTGTTAAAGGACACAGGGAAATATGGTACAGCAGATGCATCCAGGTGAGTTGCTTGCTTGAAGTCAGTTGTTCCAATGGTACGTTGATTCAAGGCTGTACCGATGACTGGAGATTGATGACTTGCTTGAAGCTTGCGCTGATGCTCTGTGACGTATGAAGGCAGGCAAGGTAGGCAGGTAGGAAATGCAGTGGAGTGATTTTGTGTGCAGGAAGTTGCTGGAACCTCTTTAACTTGAAGCTGTGAAGTAGTCTCTATGTAGTCGGGAGCATTAAAGATGATGGAGTGTGCACTGCAGTGGCTTAGGACATAGTCTTTAGTGCGTTTGAGGGGGTCTTCCATATCTGCTATGTTTAGGTTAATGCTGTCTTTCTCACTTGCACCTTCGTCTGCACTGATAGCTTGCTGTAGGACCCTTAGCTTTGCCATAGCTGCGTCATGTTTACACTGTTCATTTAAGGTTTCCATTGTTGCTCTTTGACGTGCTAACTGAGCTTCCGACTCTGCTCTTTGACGTGCTGACTGCACTTCCAACTCTGCTCTTTGACGTGCTGACTGTGCTTCCAACTCTGCTCTTTTTTCTGCATATGCCACCTGCACCTTGCTGGCTTCCACTTCAGCGCGGGCATTAATAAGTCGCTCACTGAGTGTTGAGTATCTTGAACTATGGGATCTTGATGAGTTTTTAGAACGTCTGGTGGAAACAGATCTGTGAGATGCAGTGTCCTGTAACAGCTTTATCTTTGCTTCTGCCTTTAATCTGGTTTGATGGATAAAACTGTCTCTTTCAATATTGAGAGCGTTGATGCGCTTTAATTGCGTCATTGCATCTTCTGAATTCATGTTTTGTAAGACATTAGTGAATTTGCTGCTGGTGAGCTCATAAAGCTCATATGAGGCAGAAAGTTGTTTAATGGCGCCCTCTAGTGTCAGTAGTTCACGTTCAACAGACACTGTATTCGCTTCAGCGAGAATTTTCTCCCAGACTAATTCCAAGCTATTTGACAATTCAGTCCTTGAAGCTTCATAATTCTCCATTACTTTCCAAGTGGGTTTAACTGAGCGTTTGGGTAACTCAGTTTCTTCAGGAACTTGTGGGGAGGTAGATGTGAGTTCACATATAGAAGCTTGGTCACTCATGATAGCAGACTGACTGTGAAAGCAGGCAGGATCTGTGTGCTGAAATATGACACTGTGCAGACTGTTTCAGGCTGACATGTGCTCCTCTGTCCCTTCTTTCTTGCTATGAGGGCAGTAAATCTTGTCTGTATCAGTACTGACATGCAGAAATCTTGTAATTAGGCTGTGAAACTCTGTTTTTCTACTGTTCTGTCTCAACTACAAAGCGATAAAGTTCATCTCCAGGTTGAAGTAGGCCTTACACAAGCTGGTTTGATATTCATCCCTTGCATTGATACAGGCAGTTTAACTCAATGAATAAACTCACTGTTAGGACAACAGACGATGAATCCTTTCGAATGTTCCGTTTAATGATGGATATTCATAGGTAGAAAAACGTTGCAGTTGTAAGCCACATGTAAGATGTTTAGCATGGAAGATATACAGGACTAATGACAGAGAGTCAGGAAGTGGAGGAGAAATATAAAGAACTACGGTGAGAGAGAGAGTTCAGCTGGAAAGAAGGGGACAGATCTTAAAGACACAGAGCAAGAATAATCACATAGTGTAACACAACAACCCCTTTTTTTAGGGCAAAGTTACTGGGTTTTAAAGAGTGCACTCAAAAAAAAAAACCAAAGCAAACACAAGCGTCTTGTCTCTTAAAGGTAATAGTGTGTGTCAGGCAACACCAGCGGTTTCCAATGCTTGTCAAAAGTATCAATGTGGTACTCAACATTGTCTTTGTCTTTTCTGTAGATGAATACATTGTCTGCATAAATGTGCCGACCCAACATCCAGGCATCCTTACAGTCTTTGTATCTCTGGGTAGCTGCAGGTGAACATGAAAAGTATCTTCGGGCCTGGGGTACTTTAATGTGTGTCCATATAAAGTCCGTGTACCACCGGTGTCTACAGGCCTCCACTTCAAATAAAAGCTCTTTGGGCAGGTACGGGTACTCCCACCCATACTCGCTGGCAACTTTCTGGTTGAAAAGTCTCTGTAATCGCGACAATGGTGGCATGGTAGCACTGTCTCCCGTGCCAGGCAAGACGATGGCATCCGGGTGCCGAGGTACTTTAACTACCTCAGGACCAGACACAGGGGCCCGCAGCGACACTCATCTCGTCTCAGTAGCTGATGCAGGTGTCTCCAACGGTGAAAGGGCAGACAAGGGGACAGATCCCTCCTCAGGCTTTGAGGCCTCCACCCGGGGCGTACTATCCCCAATGGACATGGGTGAGTCCCTAGCACTACGGGACAAGGACAGGGGTATCTTATCCCAACCCTTTCATTCAAAAAGTTCATCTATAGCGGCGTCATCTCCCGCATCAGAGATGGACTCCAGATCGGAGGTGTCACACTCCTCCGCAGGCAGGTAACTCTTGGTAGAGGACGAGTCACCGCCTCCGACTAATTCACGGGCATGTGAATCCCCAACACTTGGGACCTTGGACAGAGTCTCTTCCCCCGGGCTTACCTCGGCTTGTAGCTGAACCATGATGTCCGGGACTTTTCCCTTCGCATGCATCCGTTCCGAGTAAGCGCTGGGGCGTAGCTCCACCACGGCCGTGGGAAGCTTTCACGAACCCGATCTTCCTCTTGGGCGGTGGGAGAAAGGACTCTGTGGTGAACGAAGCAGCATCCTCCGGTCTCTCATTTGCTGGAACAGTCTCATCTGTGACTTCCTCCGAAGTCCCGATAGTGTGCGTAGGGGTGGCTGTGTAAGCTCTGATGCCTTCTTCCAGAGTGGTGGCGCACGTAAGGCAATTGAGGTGGAAAGCCCGAGGCTTTTCTGTAGGTTTCTCCACCTCAAACAAGAACTCCTTACATAGCTCGAATGGCTTCAGATGTACCACCAGTCCCGAGTAGCTGGGACAAATCACTCCGAGGGCCTCCACATCTTTGCAAACGTAGAGTGCAAAACGTCCCCGGGGCTTGAGCCGAATCCCTGTATCCGTTAAGGGAGCAGCAAATGAAGTCATCTTCATGGTAGTAGTAGCCGGAACCCATGAGGCATGAGAAGCCATGTTATCCATTCGCTGCTCCATCGCACACTGTCCTTTTCGCGCCAAAGTCCCCACGTGCAACTCCACACATGGCCGGACTCCTCCTATCTCCTGCATCGTTCGCGGGCTTTCTCTCTGTCACGCCCACGAACTATGCAGTCAGGGTTCTCCTCGTGGCGCAGTTCTCAATATGGCCGACCTCCACGGAACTTCACTGGGGAATAAAGTTCAAACTCTGGGGGGTTTTCACACTTTCCAACTGCAAACACATCCCGGACTCAAGCCCCCACATGTAGCGCACCCACCTCTCCCCTTACCTGCCTTTAATTTCTGGCTCCTCGCAGGGAGGGAGAGGCACACTGCACCACAAGCCCGTTCCCTCCTGTGTGAGGAGGTTGAGCAGTGTTAGTTTTCGGGCCTGCCTGCGGCTGGAGTTGAATCCTCCCGAGGATGATTCTCACCTCTACCTTGAATAGATGCAAGTCTTTATTTTTCCCCAGTAATGTAACTGTCCACACCAACTGAAAGTCCAACTTCTATATTTATTTCACACTGGATAATAAATAGTCTCTTTAACAGCAGACAGGTTGGAACAAGACACAGGACAGTTTAGGTGGGAGGAGGTCCAGGCACAAACTGAAATGATTTCTTCAGACCGTTTAGGTTTCACAAACAGTTTTGGCGCACGATCTCTGCCACAGACCGTGAGGTTGGTCTCTGCCACAGACCGGGTGAATAAAGTCACTGCCACTGACTTGGAGAACGGGTCACTGCCACTGACCTGGTGAATAGGGCCTTGCCCTATGAAGTCACTGCCACTGACTTGAAGCGAATAGGGTCACTGCCACTGACCTGAACGAGTAGGGTCACTACCACTGACCCGAAAAACTACGGTACCTTCTTAAAGTATTTGGCCCATGTCAAGGGGAAAACCATCCCTCCGGAGAGTTACCAGAGGCCCTCACCGTCACCACGACTTTGGAAAGGGTTACCTCCCTGGCCTCCTCATCTCAGATACGGGTCCCCTCGCAAGGCGGCACCCTGGGAGCTCTCGATCTCTAGCGGACCCCAGCCGAAGGTTGCTGGGCCCCGGGCCTTCAAAATAGTACCTCACCCCAGACTGAAGGTGTCTGGGATGGAACAGGAACTCCACCTCCGGGCCTAGGGCACCCAGAGATAACACGCACACCCACCCAGGCCAAAGGTGCCTGGGTGCGGACGAACCAACGGAAGATGGCCGCCCCCTTTTTATACCCTCTCCCGACAGGCACAGCAGGTTCCCCGCCCCGCCGTACTACTGCCGAGAGGGGACAAAAAAAGGCACAGCCTTGTATTAGTGGTTCAACCCTGGCCTACGGCAACAGCACCACCTGTAGGCCACAGGGAACTGCACACCAACACTATCTCCCATGAACAGAAATGGTCCATTAACCCTAACAATCAGTGTGTCTGAGCCTAATTACCACTCAGACACTTCCCCTAAATTGAACACCCCGCTACACACATATATATATATATATATATATAGGGATACTGCAGGGAGTTGGATAACAAGTGTATGACTGGTACAAAAACAGTACCAAACAGTAAGCATGTATAAGCTCACAATAAAGCTTATTATTGTTAATGACAGATTCCATCATGGTCCAATAATGCATATGCACATGTATATATAAAACAAAACAAAGGATACAATTGGCTCGTATCTACCAAATAGATCAATAAGGGTAAGAATATAATACTACGTGGCAACATATGAGTAAGCAAAATTGGCACTCATACTTGATTAATTGTGGCTAGTTTAACAACTGAGGCAAGCATAAACTTAGCAGCTTCAGAAAATTCCCTATGACCCCTATTTAGCATGATTACAGTGTTCGCAATGAAAAATAAAATAAAATAGGTCTTATCTACTGATAGCATAGTTAATAGATAGAGTAGATAGTTTCCATCAAAGTGATCCCAAGATCATGCGCCTGGTGCTGGTAGCATGCAGAGGGCATGTGTCGGCAGTAACGCCAATCGCGCCATCTTATGTTAGCGATCTTACCTGAAGTGAATGGTCACGAATGACCTCTGACATCACTTCCGGTCTGGGTGTCCCCATTGGTGCGCATGCGTACGTTTAAGCTGCTAAGTTTATGCTTGCTTCAGTTGTTAAACTAGCCACAATTAATCAAGTATGAGTGCCAATTTTGCTTACTCATATGTTGCCACGTAGTATTATTCTTACCCTTATTGATCTATTTGGTAGATACGAGCCAATTGTATCCTTTGTTTTGTTTTATATATACACGTGCATATGCATTATTGGACCATGATGGAATCTGTCATTAACAATAATACCGTATATACTCGAGTATAAGCCGAGATTTTCAGCCCTTTTTTTGGGGCTAAAAGTCCCCCCTCGGCTTATACTCGAGTCATCGAAATTTTTACATTGTAAATATTACCTGTAAAGAAGTTGCGGCTGCAGCGTCCATCGTTCAAATTCCGCGGCGTCCATCGTTCAAATTCCGCGGTCTCTTCCTGTTCCTTCCGTGATAGGCGATCTCATCAGACACTCTCCGCCTATCACGAATGTTCTCTCATCCTCAGTTTTCCAGCAGACGTCTGTGATTGGCGGAACACCCAACACAGTGTCTGCTGGGAAAACTGAGGATGAGAGAATGATCGTGATAGGCGGAGAGTGTCTGCTGAGACTCGCCTATCAAGGAAGGAACAGGAAGAGACCGCGGAATTTGAACGATGGACACCGCGGAATTTGAACGATGGACGCCGCAGCCGCAACTTCTTTACAGGTAATATTTACAATGTAAAATAGGGAACAGCGAGCTAGGGAACAGTGGGGCATCGGCTTATACTCGAGTCAGTAAGGTTTCCCAGTTTTTTTGGCAACATTAGGTACCTCGGCTTATACTCGAGTCGGCTTATACTCGAGTATATACGGTAAGCTTTATTGTGAGCTTATACATGCTTACTGTTAGGTACTGTTTTTGTACCAGTCAGACACTTGTTATCCAACTCCCTGCAGCATCCCTATATATATATATATATATATATATATATATATATGCAAACAATATATCAGTTGGTATTTTAATACATCTTTTTATGATACTGATCACGTTGTTCAAATTTAACGTAACAGTGTAACCCTTCTAGCAATATATTCGCATAAGCGTTAACAATATTGTCACCAACTTAATAAGCTAATGCAAATAATCTTTAAATAATAATAGACCATGATGGCCATTATATGATAAATACTTAAGTATTATTATTATTATTTTTATTTTTTATTTGAATCCGTAGACCTTCCTTATGATTAATTAGTTGATGGTAACGATCTAACATTCTCATTGTCATTCCTGCTGGATCTGGCTTCCACCAGGATAGTCACAGTTTGTGTCCTCTTGATGCTGACGTCATCACATGTAGCTATGCATGATTCACCCAACTTTTCCAGACTAGGTGAGCAAGCAGTAGCTTTTTACTACTAAAATATGATAAATATTGTAATACAAGTATTTTTGTATGTACTATTATCTCAATTATTGTCCAATACTAATGACATCTTTTTATGTCGTGTACAGACCGAATTAAACTAAAGATCAGTGCAAGGCCCTGATGAAGCACTTAGTTGCGAAACATGTTGGCTATCTGTACAACGAAGCATCTTGTTTCAATTCCTCCATGGTCTATTCTATGCTAATCATGTTTATGTTTTTATTATCATATTAATAAATGTATACCTTTTTACATATCTTGTCTAGTGTGCTCACCTTACAAACAGAATTTGTGTCTCCCATAACAATCCCATTTAATTGAGAGGGCCCTGTCTCTCACCTTTCTTTTTTACTGTCCACAAAATAAATAGTCAAGGTCTGTTGTAGCAGAAGGTAAGTGCAAAAGAGTCCATTCATATAGAAGCAGCAGAAGAGGTTGGAATCAAAATCTGTAGTGTAAAACTCCTTCACCACACCACATGTGTTATCACCCTCTAGGTATTCCACTTACCAGATTGCTCTGGGTAAAAAGCCTGTCAGTAGTGAGATGTGATCACAAGCGCTGATTAATAGCCATCTAAATGTTGCTCATGATAAGCAAAGCAGAAGAAAAATGTACATAGCGTAATCCAATATAACGCAATTTTATTCCTTGAAAATCTTATGTTCATACACTTACAAACATAAAAATCAATAGGGCATGTAGTAATCAATGATAAAAGCCGTGCTTTCATGTCTGACCTTATCACTGTTCCTGCAGTGATTCCCGGGTAGGAAGACGAGAGTAAGCTGGCACTGTGAATAGCTGCGTAGCGACACCCTGACGCGTTTCCGTCATCACTTTCGTCAGAGGGCATGGCTACGCAGCGCAGCCATAAAATTTGGCTGATCCTTGTTGAACTGGCTGAATTTCGATTCATGTGTACCCAACTTAAGATGGTACATTTTCCCAGACAGAATCCTCTTCCCCTCCTCTATCATTTTTATATGCTTGTTTTGTCTGGGCTCTGCAATGTGCATCCTTTATTATGCAATGCTTACATATGATATGGGCTTTTTTTCTCAGAAAATAGGTGCAGGAACTCACCCTCCCTGCCCAAATCCCCGCCCCCAACCATGCCCAAACCCCGCCCCCAACCACCGCTAAACCCCACCCCCAGACACACTTTCCTTAGAGGAGAGAAGTACAGCAGCGCCAAATAATTGTAATAAATAAAGGCTTAGAACTGTGTATCACACAAGCCGAATGGTTCAGGAATGTGTAACACACAAAGTACAGGACTCAGGACTTCATAACACACAGGGCTCAGGAGTGTGTATTGTGCAGTTGTGAGAAGCATATCACACAAGGCGCAGAAAAAAAAAACAGCCATCAGGATAGTACTTACATTCAATGTGAAGTGTCCCATGTTCTCAGAAATATGGAGCATATAACCCTGTGTACAGAGGGCAGGGGTCAGCAATATATTACATACAGCCCAGCACAAAGAGAACAGTGGTAAAGCATATGTGGTATGCAGTCCAGCATACAAAGTGCAGGAGTATGTAACGCAAAACCCATTGTACAGAGTACAGCATTAATAAGAAGTACCATACATTACATACTCTTAGTCATTAACTCAGTATGCTAGAATGGGAAGGACACGTATACTGGGAGTGAAAATTACTGCGCACCCCGAAAATTGCAAGAAGAATGGGAAGTTCCCCCAATGGGGTTTTTTAGCAGCAAAATTCCAAAAATAATTTACAATGATGCATGTTAAAAATTTATTGTGTATAACATTAAATACAATCCTAACAGGTTTATACTACGGTCAAAAACATGTATATAAAAACACACAGAATTATAGACACAGCATTACCATACAGTTTTACATTTTGCATGCATCTGTATAAATTACTGACGCGTTTCGATCCCAACGGATCTCTTCAGAGGATGGGTGGTTGGCTGTGGGAAATATATGTATTAAATTTCCATTCTCTACATGGGTGTAGGCCCAATAGTAAAAAATATATATAGAGTGTATGATTACCAGTCAACTGTGTGTTAGAACCAATGCTTCTAACCAGAGTTCCATCACTAGCATCTCAATGGGAATCAGCAGCCTCCCGGACACTCGACACCCAAAAGTAGGGCGCCACCAGGCGTGAAGGAAGGAACGCCCAAATAGGGCAGGCGGAACACAAGTCCGCCGCCCCATGAGCATGATGGGAGCACAGGGCTCCCCCTCCCCCCTTGTCGGGAGGACGCACACGCATGCGCGGCCCACACTGAGGGCGACGTGGGCCGAGGAGGCAAAAAATAAACCCCGAAATGCACTGATGGAATGGCCCATGGTGGAAAACTATATTGAGTTGACACTTAGTGCATGCAAGTGTAAATTGCATAACACCACAGTGTGAACAAAAATGCATGTGTTTGTAAACAGTATTAGGTAAATGGTATATTAAGGATATCTCACATACACACCACACATTACACCACCATTATCATTTTTCACACTTCTCACATTTCATTTCACCCTTTCATTTTGTGACATTCGTTTTTGTCCTTCACCATCTCATTCATAGTGCACATCACCCTCATTATTTTTCTCACAACCTTTATATTCCATTTATTATGTTTAGAATATGACAAACATACCCTATTAGTTACATACCATTACAGAAGTACATTGATATATACAAATATATACTGAAGGATATACCCCTGCTGATCTCTAGTCTGTCCACTTAATACTCAGCAACCACATAGTGTACATGGATGCAGCACAGATGCATCCTACATTGATGCACTTGGTGTTTCATTACAGGTGCCGGCTGTGCGTCCATGTGTGTCCCCTCTCGGGTCTCTCCCCCTCCAATATGACTCCTTGTAGGTCGCACACGCCTGGTGGCGCCCTACTTTTGGGTGTCGAGTGTCCAGGAGGCTGCTGATTCCCCTTGAGATGCTAGTGATGGAACTCCGGTTAGAAGCATTGGTTCTAACACACAGTTGACTGGTAATCATACACTCTATATATATTTTTTACTATTGGGCCTACACCCATGTAGAGAATGGAAATTTAATACATATATTTCCCACAGCCAACCACCCATCCTCTGAAGAGATCCGTTGGGATCGAAACGCGTCAGTAATTTATACAGATGCATGCAAAATGTAAAACTGTATGGCAATGTTGTGTCTATAATTCTGTGTGTTTTTATATACATGTTTTTTTACCGGAGTATAAACCTGTTAGGATTGTATTTAATGTTATACACAATACATTTTTAACATGCATCATTGTAAATAATTTTTGGAATTTTGCTGCTAAAAAACCCCATTGGGGGAACTTCCCATTCTTCTTAACTCTGTATGCTTTACTATCCCTGGTCTTCCCCCTCAAGTACCCCCCCAAAAGTAACCATCAAATACTCACTTCTGCTTATCTCTTTGCTTACTTCTGTGCCCCCCATCCACACCTAACCTCTGCAACCCTCATCCACAGCTCCCCTCTTTTTTCCCCATGTCCACAGCTCCACTCTGCACTCCCATCCATATTATCTCTGCTCCCCTTCTGCACCCCCCATCTAAAGCTTACCCCGATCCACAGCTCTCACCTTTGCCACCTCTCATGTTTCACCTCTGCACTTCCAGCTTCCCCTACAGCTCTCACCTCTGCACAGCCTGCCCCATTCTCCACAGCTCAAATTTTGCACAACCTGCCTTCTGCCCCCTGCAGCTCTTACCTCTGTACAAAGCTCCCCCTTCCCAGTTCTCCTCTCTGGATAATTTTCCACCCCCTCCACTTTCCCAGCTCCCACTCTGCACAAATCCTCCCACTCTCCTTTCCGAACAAATCCCCCCCACCACTTTCCCAGCCCTCCTCTCCGCACAAATCCCCCCCCCACTTTCCCAGCCCTCCTCTCTGCACAAATCCCCCACCACTTTCCCAGCCCTCCTCTCCGCACAAATCCCCCCACTTTCCCAGCCCTCCTCTCCGCACAAATCCCCCCCCACTTTCCCAGCCCTCCTTTCTGCACAAATTCCTTCCACTTTCCCAGCCCTCCTTTCTGCACAAATCCCCCCCCCCACTTTCCGAGCCCTCCTCTCCGCACAAATCCCCCCCCACCACTTTCCCAGCCCTCCTCTCTGCACAAATCCCCCCCACTTTCCCAGCCCTCCTCTCTGCACAAATCCCCCCACCACTTTCCCAGCCCTCCTCTCCGCACAAATCCCCCCACCACTTTCCCAGCCCTTCTCTCCGCACAAATCCCCCCACCACTTTCCCAGCCCTCCTCTCCACACAAATCCCCCATCACTTTCTCAGCCCTCCTCTCTCCGCACAAATCCCCCATCACTTTCTCAGCCCTCCTCTCTCCGCACAAATCCCCCCACCACTTTCCCAGCCCTCCTTTCTGCACAAATCCCTCCCCCCACTTTTCCAGCCCTCCTCTCTACACAAATCCCCCCACCACTTTCCCAGCCCTCCTCTCGCACAAATCCCCCCACCACTTTACCAGCCCTCCTCTCCGCACAAATCCCCCCACCACTTTCTCAGCCCTCCTCTCCGCACAAATCCCCCCCACTTTCCCAGCCCTCCTCTCTGCACAAATCCCCCCCCACTTTCCCAGCCCTCCTCTCTGCACAAATCCCCCACCACTTTCCCAGCCCTCCTCTCCGCACAAATCCCCCCCACTTTCCCAGCCCTCCTCTCTGCACAAATCCCCCCCCACTTTCCTAGCCCTCCTCTCTGCACAAATCCCCCACCACTTTCCCAGCCCTCCTCTCTGCACAAATCCCCCACCACTTTCCCAGCCCTCCTCTCCGCACAAATCCCCCCACTTTCCCTGCCCTCCTTTCTGCACAAATTCCCCCCACTTTCCCAGCCCTCCTTTCTGCACAAATCCCCCCCTCTTTCCCAGCCCTCCTTTCTGCACAAATCCCCCCACCACTTTCCCAGCCCTCCTCTCCGCACAAATCCCCCCCACTTTCCCAGCCCTCCTCTCCGCACAAATCCCCCCCACTTTCCCATCCCTCCTTTCTGCACAAATCCCCCCCACTTTCCCAGCCCTTCTTTCTGCACAAATCCCCCCCACTTTCCCAGCCCTCCTCTCCGCACAAATCCCCCCCCTCCCCACGTTCCCAGCCCTCCTCTCCGCACAAATCCCCCCACCACTTTCCCAGCCCTCCTCTCCGCACAAATCCCCCACCACTTTCCCAGCCCTCCTCTCCGCACAAATCCCCCCCACTTTCCCAGCCCTCCTTTCTGCACAAATCCCCCCCACTTTCCCAGCCCTCCTCTCCGCACAAATCCCCCCCACTTTCCCAGCCCTCCTTTCTGCACAAATCCCCCCCACTTTCCCAGCCCTCCTTTCTGCACAAATCCCCCCCCACTTTCCCAGCCCTCCTCTCCGCACAAATCCCCCCCCTCCCCACGTTCCCAGCCCTCCTCTCCGCACAAATCCCCCCACCACTTTCCCAGCCCTCCTCTCCGCACAAATCCCCCCACCACTTTCCCAGCCCTCCTCTCCGCACAAATCCCCCCCACTTTCCCAGCCCTCCTTTCTGCACAAATCCCCCCCACTTTCCCAGCCCTCCTCTCCGCACAAATCCCCCCCCACTTTCCCAGCCCTCCTTTCTGCACAAATCCCCCCCACTTTCCCAGCCCTCCTTTCTGCACAAATCCCCCCCACTTTCCCAGCCCTCCTTTCTGCACAAACCCCCCCCCCACTTTCCCAGCCCTCCTCTCCGCACAAATCCGCCCCTCCCCACGTTCCCAGCCTTCCTTTCTGCATGAATCCCCCCCCCCCCACCACTTTCAAAGGCCTCCTCTCTGCCCTTCCACACATACGTTTTGCCAGTTCTCCATGCTGAAATCCTCCCACACATTTTCACAGTTCAGTCTCTGCGGAGCGCTCTCTTTCTCTCCTCTCCCCCCCATCCCCCGTTTCTCATTAGCAGCTCCCTCACCTCTTCCAGTGCTCCAGACCATATGGTATGCATGGGCTTTTTTTTTGCAGGTGATTGGGGAGCTGTAGCTGGGACGGAGTTTCAGGGCTCCGTTCTGCATTGTGAGAAGAGGCGGGGATGGAAGCTGCCTCCTGCATCAACACAGGCAGCTGTACGTTGCCGCGCTGGGAGCCGAAGGATCCGAGGGCTACGCAGCGCTAGTGTGTCATCATGGCTCATGACAAGTTGGAGCAGAGAGGGCTGTGATAGGTGGCGGAACGGCGTTCCAGCAGAAAAAAAGCCCTGCATATGATAAAAAAAACTCACAAGAACACTATTTAATTTTTGAAGGTAGTTTAACTCTCAAACATCTACAATAAAAAATACAATTGTCAAAACAGTGAATTGGATGTGACCTGACACACACTATAGCACAACATGGCGACCTCCATCCCTAAATTATTTTGTAGAAAAAGGAGAGCTGTGGGACTTTGAGTGAGGCTACCACCATGTCAGATATTCAACAGAAACATAAAATTTACAGTACATAATTTATTGTTACATTGTAAAAAATAAATAGGTAGTTGCATGACTTACACTAAATATGCTGCTATATAGCATGCAATACAAAAAGGAATTCAACATAATAACTGTACATAATAAGGTAAATGGGTTGAAAAACATTGTGGGGACAGATAACTTGGGGCGTCTAGGGGCACTCAACGTGTTTCCTGGCATTACAGCCATTCATCAGGAGTGTTGTAACATATTATACTGGAAAGGAAAGGGACAAGGATTAATAATGATACTCTTAGAATAAGGGAGGACAGAGAGAATGTGTCCCAACAAAGTGGGACAATCTGGGATACTCACTGCACAGCCCCAAGGCCAGGCCCGGTGTCCACCAGGGAAGATGGGGGTGACAGGCATGATGTCTCCCCCGGGGTTGAGATGGGGGAACCCTCCAAGGACGAAGAACAGCGCCCAGAGCATGACACGGTGGTCACAGCCTGATCCAATAGGCTATGTGTGCACAAAAAGTGCATAGTGTTCCTGGAAAAAATGTGTATCAAAAAAGGGGAAGATTAATTGAATGTGTAAAAGTGTAAAGTGTGTGAAATCATGGCAGGTATCTATGTGTTCCCACAAGGGGACTACATGAGGGGGTGTATGTGAAATAAAACCAATTAAAGGGTAAAAAAGAAAACATACCAAAAAAGGATTGCTGAGCTCCCAACGAAGGTAACCTATGTGTGGATTCAGTGTGTGCTGTCCTTGTGATTTAATCAAGCAAATCCTTTGGAATGGGAGTATATAGCAGCCTTGAAGCAGCCGATGGTTCATTTGCTTGATTCAATCACAAGGACAGCACACACTGAATCCACACATAGGTCCTCCCTTATTCTAAGAGTATCATTATTAATCCTTGTCCCTTTCCTTTCCAGTATAATATGTTACAACACTCCTGATGAATGGCTGCAATGCCAGGAAACGCGTTGAGTGCCCCTAGACGCCCCAAGTTATCTGTCCCTACAATGTTTTTCAACCCATTTACCTTATTATGTACAGTTATTATGTTGAATTCCTTTTTGTATTGCATGCTATATAGCAGCATATTTAGTGTAAGTCATGCAACTACCTATTTATTTGATACAATATTTTTTACAATGTAACAATCAATTATGTACTGTAAATTTTATGTTTCTGTTGAATATCTGACATGGTGGTAGCCTCACTCAAAGTCCCACAGCTCTCCTTTTTCTACAAAAAATACAATTATTACCAAAAAAAAATACCAGTTTTGGGTAAACTACCCTAAAGCATATAGTCAAATTTTAAAGTAAATTGTAGGCAATGAAATACTTTGAAAAACACCTTAAATATTTAAAGAAACCCAGTTACCGATGCAAAAAACTCAAACCGTACAAACTTTAACACCTTCCAGCTTAAAGCAGAATGATGGCCAGACGGTGGCTTTACATTTCTGACTGGACATCATACGATGTCCTTCACATCGCGCTGCTCGTGTGTGCCCCCAGGCTCCCTCGGACACAGCGCATCACTGATTAGGGTAAAGAGCCAATGAAGAA
Source organism: Rana muscosa (assembly GCA_029206835.1). NCBI lineage: Eukaryota > Metazoa > Chordata > Amphibia > Anura > Ranidae > Rana > Rana muscosa. Next base: position 1,025,144,218 of record CM055117.1, on the reverse strand, counting down.
ATGATAAAAATGACAGTGTTGCATGACTGTGCAATTGTCATTTAAAGTGTGACAGCGCTGAAAGCTGAAAATTGGCCTGGGCTTGAAGGGGGTGAAAGTGCCCGGTATTGAAGTAGTTAAGCAGCCTGTAAAAAAAGAGATTTAATACTCAACTTTTCAATGGGTGGGGAGTCAGAAAACTGCTGTCTGGGGATCTCAAGTGACCAAACAATGTTATCTAGTCGTGATCTCTACAAAGGGGATCGGTAGCCATGTTCAGTCAAGGTTTCAGGTCTCCTAAATATCTCGGAGGGAAATTTAAAGGTTTTAAAATCCTACTGGCAGCTTTTTTTATTTAAAGTTAACACAAGTTTACATTAAATATCATTAAAGCAGCTTTTTATTGGTAGCTGATGTTTATCTGTTTGCATTGTAAATTATTGCACAGATTGCTTTTTACAACAATGCCACCACACATGTTGCAGTTTGTCTATCAGTATTTCTATGAAAAAAGCAGCATAGCAGGTATGGAAAGTACACCTTATTAGGAGAGACATTTTTTGAGAAAAGCTTCTCATTTTCATCCTCAGGCTGAATTCTCTTCTCTTGAAGCTTCTGTGCATATACTGGAGTTTGTTCATTAAAAATGCATGACTTCAACTTCTCGTATTACAAATATTATTTTGCTAGCTTCTGGGGGATAACGGCAAATTTTGATTCTCCTGTAATGTTGATTCCAGCAGAAACACTTTACAATGCAACAGAATAGTCAATAATTTTGTGAACTGAAATAATAAAACTTAAAGGTGAACAGCTAACAGCTATAAGTAGGCTGCCGTTAATTATCTTTCCTTAAAAAAAAAAACTAGTTGCTTGAATGTCATGCTGGTTACAGGTTCAATACCTGATTGGTGATGGCCTAATTGGCTGCATCCTTGTTCTGTGTCAGTGCTCAAAGTATTGAAACCTTTTAATCAGTGTAACAGCCAAGCAAGTAGCATTTTTGGAAAATAATTTCTGAAGACATTTTTTATTTTACGTTATTTTAAATTTGTTTTGGAGTGGAAAATAAGCTTTAGGCAACACCTCAGCAATCTACAAATAGGAGTTGCTGGTTCATTAAGGAGTGCTATTTGCAGTTATTAATAAAAATGACACTGAGCACACTTATAACAGTACTGTAGCAGTATCGTGCCAGCTCTCTTATGCTGTGACTGATGATAAGTTTCACAAAGTCCAAACCCAACAGGAGCATGTGGCACACAGAGTACAGGGGCACAGAAGTGTGTAATGCAGAGAGTGCAGGGGTCAGGAGTGCATAACACATGGAGTGCAAGGGTTAGGAGTGAATAGCACAGAGAGTTCAGGGATCATGAGTGCATAATGCTCAGAGTTTAGGGGTCAGGAGTGCATAATGCAGAGACTGTAACCATATGGAGTGCATCACACATGGAATGCAAGGGTCAGAAGTGTCGTGGAAATACAGCTTGTGTACAGAGCACACAGCCTATATTTCCTGTGCTTACCTAAGCACACTTCAGATTCATCTTTTTGCAATAATGCTATCTTTAAGTTTGCTAAGTTCCACTCACCGTTCATCCCATCATTCATTCAAGGAAAGCAGCATCATCACAGGTCTTATCAAGTCATCCCAAAGCAGAGTGTCCCTGGGATCGTCAGCTCCCTTTATTATAGTCAACATGAGTAACAAAAGAAGGTGGTGGCTTCACAAAACAGCCATTCAGACATTTTGTATATTTTCAAAAGAACCAATCACAGACATGTTTAAATTCAAATAGACTATCAGTGACATGCACTGCTTCCAATGACGGGAACTATACGACAATTATGCCTCAATGGACCACAATTGTCGTATAGCTATGCTACTGTTCTTGTGGACACAGATCTGTCCGCTCTGAGTCATTTAACGCCCCCCGTCAGGAAGTGGCCAGTCCCCTGACAAGGCGTAAAACAACATCTCTAAATGGAGCAAACATCGCTGTTTCCATAGGAAGATTTTCCCACCACCAATCTTCCACCAACGTCTGTATGTGCAAATACGCTCAGATGAGCGCATTACAGCAAAACTGACATTGAGGGACATCTGACAACATACATTAAATTTTTCCACAACAGAAGTAGATATAGCACAGAATATAGGGAATATGAGTGCATGGGTCAGGAGTGTGTAATGCACATAGTGAAGGGGTCAGGAGTGGGTAGTGCACAGATTGCAGGGGTCAGGAGTGTGTAATGCAGAGAGTGCAGGAGTCAGGAGAGCATAACACATGGAGCGCAGGTGTCATGGTCAGGGGTCTTTCTCAGCAGGGCCGGACTGGCCTACCGGGATAGCGGGAGATTTCCTGGTAGGCCGCCTGCCCTAGGGCCGCTTTCAGTTGTGGCTACAGTGCTGAGTTCCCCTCTCTCCTGCTCCTGTGTATCACAGAGCTGGCTGGGTCTGTGTTCGGCTTCGGCGGAGATGCTGTAACATGGTCCCGCCCCCCTAGACCGGCTTGTGTTATAGGCTGAACACTGATTCTATCCACTATCACACGAGCCAGTCTAAGGGGGCGGGACCGTGTTACAGCGTCTCCGCCGCCGCCGAACACAGACCCAGGCAGCTCCGACCGTGAAACACAGGAGGAGATGCTCGCCGTACGGTACAGCCCGCCCTACAGCCCGCCCTGTGTGCCTGGATGGGAAGATCGGCAGGGGGGCCGCATAAAGAGGAAATTAGTTTTCTATATTCCTCCATACAGCCGCGGAATGCAGGAGGGAGAGGAGGAGAATCAAGCATACCGCGGCTGTATGGAGTAATATAGAAAGCTTGTTTCCTCTATATGCAGCCCCCCTGCCGATCCTCCTATCCAACTTTTTTTGCTGGCCCCTCCCAGTTCTCCTTGTGGCTCCCCCCCCAGTGCTCTCCTCCCCCACCACACTCTCCAGCCCCCCCCACAGTGCTCTCCACCCCTGTTCTTTCTGCCCCCCCTGCTCTCCAGCTCTTCCCATCCTTCCCCAGCCACTATCCCAGTGCTCTCCACCCCTGTTCTCCCCCCCAGTGCTCTCCAGCTTTCCCCATCACTGGCCCCACCCCAGTGCTCTCCAGCCCCCCGTGCTCCCCACCCCTGTTCTTTCCCCCCCAGTGCTCTCCCCATCACTCTCCAGCCCCCCAGTGCTCTCCGCCCCCCGTGCTCTCCACCCCTGTTCTTTTTGGCTCCCCCTCCAGTGCTCTCCGCTCCCCACCCCTGTACTCTCTACTCCCCCTGCATTTTGCCCCCACGTATGTGCTCTCCAACCCCGCCAGTGCTCTCCACTCCCCCTGCATTTTGCCCCCACCTATGTGCTCTCCAACCCCGCCAGTGCTCTCCACTCCCCCTGCATTTTGCCCCCACCCATGTGCTCTCCAACCCCACCAGTTCTCTCCGCTCCCCCTGCATTTTGCCCCCACCCATGTGCTCTCCAACCCTGCCAGTGCTCTCTACCCCCCATAGTGCTCTCCAGTCCCCCGGTACTTTACATCCCTGTTCTTTCTGGCCCCCACTGGTGCTCTCAAGCTCCCCCCATTGCTCTCTACCCCCCAGTGCTCTCCAATCCCCCCTGCTCTTTGTACCCCCCCAGTGCTCTCCAGCCCCCGTGCTCTCCAGTAAACACTGAGTAAACACTGAACAAGTGTGAAATGCGTCAGCTGTCCTGGTTTATGCTGGTTTTTGTAGTGCCTGTCTTTCTTCAATAAACATACGATGGATTGGAGTGCGGCTGTCCTCACCATTTTTGTTTTCCCCGTGCTCTCCACCCCTGTTCTTTTTGCCCCCCCCAGTGCTCTCAAGCTCCCCCCCAGTGCTCTTTGCCCCCCACACTCTTAGCTCCCTCAGTGCTCTCCAGCCCCCCCCTCTCAGCCTCCCATGCTCTCCGCCCCTGTTCTTTTTGGCTCCCCCCCAGTGCTCTCAAGTCCCCTCCCAGGGCTCTACGCTCCCCACCCCTGTGATCTCCCCTCCCCCTGCTCTTTGCCCCCACCCATGTGCTCTTCAACCCCCGCCAGTGCTCTCCGCTCCCCCTTCTCTCCAGCTCCCACCAGTGCTCTCACTTCCCTAGGACCAGAGGACAGGCTGAATGGGGCCGGAAAATGAGGACGGCTTAAGGTGCAGGTGGCCAGGGACCACTCCGTCTCACAGCAAACAGATCCTCTGGAAGGAGCATTGTCCCCATCCAAAACGAGAACAGACCCTGCCTGCTGCTGGCGATCATGGATATCCTGCTGGCATGAAAGGTACTGTACTGAGCATTAGGCTTGTGCAATTCGTTTCGTAACGAATCGAAATTCGTCCGAATTTAGCAACTTTTGGACATTCGGAAGCATTCGAATTTCCGAACAGAGCAATTACGAATAAAACCGAATCCGAAATAAATTATACCGCAAAATAGCGAATGCCCGAAGGTCTTCGGCATAATTCGTTATGAAAAAAGTTACGAATGTACGAATCCATTCGAAGCACAATAACACTCACTCTGCTCTCTGCTTCTCCCTCACCATGCTGAACTCCCTCTCAAAATGGTGTACAGGGGGCGGAGGCTATAGCCGCATGAAAAAACGAAAGTAAAATACGAGATTTCGAATCCATTCGAAGCACAATAACACTCACTCTGCTCTGCTCTCTGCTTCTCCCTCACCGTGCTGAACCCTCTCAAAATGGTGTACAGGGGCGGAGCCTATAGCCGCATGTAAAAAACGAAAGTAAAATACGAGATTTCGAATCGTTACAAATAACCGCTATGTATTTAGAAAAGTACAAATCCATTCGAAGCACATTAGGCATAATAGGCAGCGTCGTTGTGAGAGAGACACGGAAAATTACGAATCAACGAACCCAAAAAAAGTTACGAAAGTAGGAGTTGTGTCCAGAATCAACGAAAAACAACGTACTCTACCGAAAGTACGAATTATAAAGCAACAAAAAATTCAACGAAAAATGTCGCTTGCAAAAATACGAATGAGTCCGAACACGAAAAATCCCGTCTAGCAAAATTACGAATGAATACGAATCAACAGGACCGGAAAGAAACGAACCGAAACGGAACAAATTTTTCCATTGTGCACAAGTCTACTGAGCATCAACAACACACCTTCCCACAGACAGGGACTACAGACTGGGACATGGGGCATAGGAGAGGCTGCAATGATGGGCAAAGTGAGGCTGCATTTGTTGGCACAGTGAGACTGCATTCATGGGCACAGTAAAGCTGCATTTTATGGGCACAGTGATGCTGCATTGTTGGGCACAGTGAGGCTGTATTTATGGGCACAGTGAGGCTGCATTTGATGAGCACAGTGAGGCTGCATTTATGAGCACAGTGAGGCTGCATTTATGAGCACAGTGAGGCTGCATTTATGAGCACAGCGAGGCTGCATTTATGGGCACAGTGAGGCTGCATTTATGGGCACAGTGAGGCTGCAATGGTGGGCACAGTGAGGCTGCAATGGTGGGCACAGTGAGGCTGCTATGGTGGGCACAGTGAGGCTGCATTGATGGGCACAGTGAGGCTGCATTTGATGGGCACTGGTGAGGCTGCTTTGAGCTCTTGTATCATGTCTGCAGCCTCTGACTATCTCCTGTATCATGTTTGCAGTCTCTGAGGGAGTCTGGAGAGGAGTCAAGAGTGGGAGCACCGTCGGGATGGGGGTCATGGGAGAAGTCAGATGTGTGTGGACTGTGGAGAGGAGACTAGGATAAAACCAGAGCCACCGAGCTGGAGCCGACTGACTGAGCCCTGCACAGTGCACCTGAGAGAAGGTCAGTGACAGCACCGCTAGGCCAGTCTGAGGGGGGGTCACTGATGTGGGGAGTGAATACGATAATGTAAGTGGGCACTGATATAAAGGTTTCCCCCTTATATCAGTAACCCACCCCCCTTACCTTAGTGTATTCTTTTTGCAGAAGGTGGTTCCCCCCCCCACGTTCTGAGTTCCTGGGGTCCCCCTTGATGATTGACCACTTTTACCACTTTTAACTGGAATTTGCTTTTATATAGATGAAGCCCTATGTGCTTTCATATCTGTCTTCTCTATTTATAATACACTCTTGAAATGTGCTTTAAAATGTATGGTTTTCCCTTTCATGAACAAGAAATTTATGACGTTATGCTGTTACGCTGGTATAATAACGCTATGGGGCTGGTATGACATTTTTTCCAGTTCTGGATTTTATTCCCAGTCCAGCCCTGTTTCTCAGAGACCAGTACCTATAACAGTAAAGAGGCTTCCACTGACCAGCTGGAAAAGTGCAGCAGCAGGTCACCTTTGTGGATGACACGGGCTCACCTGAGGTGTGGAGTCTAAGCACTGTAACCAGTATTCACCAGAGCTCCTGATGATGGAGATGGGTTTTGCTGCATGTAAGTACCAGGTCGCGGTCCTCAGGATCGCCCCACCAGGACATGAGCAAGCCGGGGTTCAGTAACAGGTATTGCGGGAAGGAATCAAGCAGAAACATAGTCAGTAAACAAGCCAAAAGGTCTGTAACAAGTGGTCATAGGTTAGGATCAAGCAGAAGCATAGTCAAAGAACAAGCAAAAGGTTGGTAACAAGTGGTAGTTAGGGATGAGCCGAACACCCGACGGTTCGGTTCGCATCAGAACCTCCAAACTTTAGAACGCTATTAAATACAATGGACTCGAACGTTCAAAATCAAAAGTGCTAATTATAACGGCTAATATGCAAGTCATTGTCATAAAAAATGTTTGGGGACCCAGATTCTGCCCCAGGGGACATGTATCAATGCAAAAAGAAGTTTTAAAAACGGCCGTTGTTTCGGGAGCAATGATTTTAATGATGCGTAAAGTGAAAAAAAAAGTGAAATATTCCTTTAAATGTCCCTGCACAAAATTACATTTCTAAAGGAAAAAAAGTCATTTAAAACTGCTTGCGGCTTTAATGTAATGTCTGGTCCCGGCAATATGGATGAAAATCATTGAGAAAAATGGCATGGGTACCCCCCCACCCCCCAGCCCACTACCAGCCCCTTTGGGTCTTGTATGGATATTAAGGGGAACCCTGCACCCAAATTAAAAAAAGGCCCTATACTCTGAACAGCAGTATACAGGCTGTGCAAACAAGACAGGGATTGTAGGTTTGTTCTTAATTAGAATCTGTTTGTAATTTGAAACAGGTAAATTTTTTAAGTGTAGCTCCAGCCAAAAAATCTATTTTTAAGCTTTTTTGAAAACATAGGGAAGGGTCATCACCCCTGTAACATTTGTTTTGCTGTCTGTGCAGTGTGCACCTGTTCAGAACATTTCACCTCACTTTCCGTCCCAATGACAAATGTTTTTTGAAAATTTTTTTTTTTTAGTGAAACAAGGATTGGTGATAAAGCATCAGTGGAGAGGAGACACCTTTTTCCCATATTAACTCTTACAGGAGAGAATTTCCTTTCCATGGGGTAGATTTCCTCTCACTTCCTGTTGTCTCCTTCCGTTTGCAAGTAGGAGTCGTTTGTAAGTTGGATGTTTGAAAGTAGGGGCCTGCCGTATATACTCTGCAGAAATTTGGCCCTTAGGGGTTGGTGTTGCCACAACACTGTAAGCCCTCACAGTTACTCTTGGTGGGCGCTGGAACGCCCTGCTGTGAACTATTATATCAAGAATTGTAATTACATGCCATTGTTGAACAGTGGTAGGAAAAATTGGGCCATTGGTGGTGGTGCTGGTGCCACAACACTGTAAGTCCTCACAGTTACTCTTGGTGGGCACAGGAATGGGCCCTGCTGTGAATTATTAGATCAAGAATTGTAATTACATGCCCCTGTTGAACAGGGGCATTAAAATTGGGCCTTAGGCACTGGTGCCACAACACTGCAACCCCTCACAGATACTGTACTTGGAGCGCAGCAATGAGCCCTGCTGCAAAGTATTGCATCAAAAATTGTAATTACACCCCCCTGTTAAACAGGGGCAGAAAAATTGGGCCTTAGGCACTGGTGCTGGTGCCACAATACTGCAACCCCTCACAGATACTGTACTTGGAGCGCAGGAATGAGCCCTGCTGCAAAGTATTGCATCAAAAATTGTAATTACACCCCCCTGTTAAACAGGGGCTGAAAAATTGGGCCTTAGCCACTGGTGGCGGTGCCCAGAACCAAAAATGTTCTTACAAGCTATCAGCATGATCATTGAGGAGGAAGAGGTTAGTCACTCAGCATAACAGGATAGTCACTCAGCATCAGCATAGGCAGTCTTGAATGGATCTGACATTTCCAAAGAAATTATTCGGTTACATCAGCATCAGGTGTTTGGTAGCTGGTGGTGATCCAAGACTGATTCATTTTTATGAAGGTCAGTCGATTGACCAAGTCGGTGGACAGGCACACCCTGTGATCGGTTACAAAGCCTCCAGCAACACTGAATGTGCGTTGAAAGAACACTGGATGCAGGACAGGCCAGTAGCTCAATTGCATACTGTGCAAGCTCTGGCCAGTGATCCATCCTCAAGACCCAGTAACCCAGAGGATTTTCGGTGGGAAAGGTGTCCAAGTCTAATCTTGCCCCTAGGTATTCCTGCACCATGTAAACCAGACGCTGGCGATGGTTGCTGGAACCGATCATACCTTGGGGCTGCGTACTAAAAAATTGTCTGAACGCATCGGTCAGACGGCCACCTTCTCCACCGCTCCTTCTTTGACTGACCGAAGCCTCAGCAACACGTTGTCCAGGACCAGGAATTTGTAACCTCCCAGTCTCTGGGAACGAGTTGCACAGACCTTTCTGCAAGGCCTCCCGAAGATGCTTCATCCTCTGCTCCCTCTGCGACGGCAAGATAAGGTCCGCAACCTTACCATTGTAACGTGGATTAAGGAGGGTTGCCAGCCAGTAATGAACCCTCTCATTGATCGCACAAATACGAGGATCTTTCCGCAGACTTTGCAGGATCAGGGAGGCCATGCAGCGTAGGTTTGCTGAGGCATTTGGTCCAGAGTCCTCTGGGTCACTCAGGACGACATGATCTGCAGCCACCTTTTTCCAGCCACGTACAAGTCCATGGGTGTCTTGGGATTGTAATTGATCCCATAAAGACTGCTGCTGATGCTGAGTGCTAGGCTCCACCTCCATGCTGACACAATCCTCCTCCTCCTCCTCCTCGTCCTCTTCCTGTGTGATAGCCGGGCCAGCAGGAACACTGTCTGGATAAAGGGGGCCTTGAGAGGTAAGGAAGTCCTCCTCTTCCTGCCTCTGTTCTGCCTCAAGTGCCCTGTCCATTATACCACGCAGCGTGTGCTCCAACAGGTGGACAAGAGGGACATGCACTGTCACTGCTCACCATACTCGTGGCCTCCTCAAATGGTGCCAGGACAGTGCATTCATCCCTGATCATGGCCCACTGGCGTGGGGAAAAAAATCCAAGCTCCCCTGACCCTGTCCTGGTGACATATTGCAACAGATACTCATTGATGGCCCTCTGCTGCATGTGCAGCCTCTGCAGCATGGCCAACGTAGAGTTCCACCTGGTGGGTATGTCACAGATTAGGCGGTTCTTGGGCAGGTTGTATTCCTTTTGCAGGTCAGCCAGCCGAGCACTGGCATTATATGACCGGCGGAAATGCCCACAGAGTTTCCTGGCCTGCTTCAGGACCTCCTGTAAGCCCGGGTACCTGCCCAAGAACCACTGCACCACCAAGTTAAGGACGTGAGCCAAACAGGGCACATGGGTCAGTTGTCCATGTCGGAGGGCGGAGAGGAGGTTGGTGCCATTGTCGCAAACCACCTTTCCTGGCTTAAGCTGGCATGGCATCAACCACCTCTGAGCCTGCCCCTGCAGAGCTGACATAATCTCTGCCCCAGTGTGGCTCCTGTCCCCCAAGCACACCAGCTCAAGCACTGCATGGCATCTTTTTGCCTGCGTACTTTCGTAGCCCCTTGAACGCCTACGGAGCACCGCTGGTTCCAAGGACAAAGCACAGGAAGAAGAAGAGGAGGGGTGGAGGAGAGAGGTGTGTCAGAATCACCAGTAGTAACATTTTGGAGGCGTGGTGGCGGAAAAACCTCCAACACTACTCACCTTGTCCTGCATCCTTCCCAGCTGCCAGCAGAGTCACCCAATATGCCATGAAAGATAGGTACCGCCCCTGTCCATGCCTGCTGGACCATGAGTCAGTGGTAATATGCACCTTACCGCTGACCGCCCTGTCCAGTGAGGCAAATACTTTGCCTTCCACATGCCGTTAGAGAGCCGGAATCGCCTTCCGTGAGAAAAAGTGGCGTTTGGGAACCTGCCACTGAGGAACCGCACATTCCACAAACTCACGGAAGGGGGCAGAGTCTACCAACTGAAAAGGCAGCAGTTGAAGTGCTAGCAGTTTAGCCAAGCTAGCATTCAACCGCTGGGCATGTGGATGGCTGGGAGCAAACTTCTTTCAGCGGTGCAGCAGCTGGGGCAGGGAAATTTGCCTGGTACAATCGGACATTGGTGTACCGATAGCAGATTGCCCGCAAGTACTTGGCTGTGACACACCTAATTCTATACCTTCATTCCTCTCAGTGCAGGTTTCAGAGAGGACTGAAAGTATAGTGGGGTTGGAGATCCCAGCTGATGAGGAGCAAGGAGAGGTCCGCTTTGTTCTTTGGTGTGGGTCTTTTAGGTACGCTTGCCAACGAACTGCATGGCAGGTCAACATATGTCTGGTCAAACACGTGGTGCCCAAGTGGCTGATGTTTTGGCCACGCGAGATACGCTTCAGACATATGTTGCAAATGGCAACGGTGCGATCTGCTCCACACGTCTGAAAAAAGACCCACACCAAAAAACTTTTGGAATAACGCGCAGAGACAGCAGCGCCCTGCACATGCGGAGCTCTGCGGTGTGATGCAGTAGGTGTGCTGCCCTTAAGCTGGCCCCTGGAGGGCATTCTGCCTCGTTGGAGATGTGCCTTCTCCTCCTCCTCCTCCTCCTCCTCTCTCCTATCAGGCACCCACGTGGAGTAAGTGACCTCATCATCCCCTCCCTCCTCATCACTGGAGCAAATCTGGCAGTATGCTGCAGCTGGGGGAACATGACTGCCAGATTGCTGTCCTTGCTGGGCACCCCCTCTCTCTGGGCTCACGTTACTGCCTTCCTCTAGCTGGGTTCCATCCTCAGAGCCTTCAAAACGCTGGGCATCCTCCTGGAGCATGTACCCAACACTGTGGTCAAACAGTTCTGGGGACTCCTCAGGAGGACATGGTGGGGCTAGGGAAGGAGTGACTGATGCCATTGAACTGAGGGAAGAGGCCGCTTTGGCAGCTGCTTTGCCAGACAAAGTACCCTGAGCCTGGGTGAGAGGGAATGAGGAGGATGACGGCTTGGTCTCGGCATGTTGCGGCTCAACATGGCCAGCTGCCGAAAAGAAGGACAAGCGTGCTGATGAGCATGCACCGTGTCCACGACGAGCACTGTTGCCTCTAGACACAGAGCCTGCTTGCCCTCTTTTATTGCCTCGTGACTGTCTGCCTCTCCTTGTTTGCCTTCCAGACATACTAATGGCCTTCAGTGAGATGTAGCTGCACAAAGGTGGGATGTATATATATATATATATATATATATATATATATATATGTTATGTAGCGGGTGTTTGTTTTAAGGCCCAGAGACTACCATACCCAGGATGCATTTCCCTGCGCAAGGACTGCTGGGGCGGGGTATTTAACAAGGGGGCGGACCGGAGTACGGTCTCTTTGGACATCGCCCGCCCAGCAAGTGGAACTCTCTGCTGAGTCTGCTGTTCCGGACAGGGCCTGAAGCCTAGGCCCTGTATTGCCAAAGAGCCTTCCGTTGCCAACGAGGAGCCTGAGGGACGTCTCATCCTGCCATCCGTCTGCTGCTGCCAGGAGGACCGAAGACCCGGGTGTCGTGGAACCTGTGTACCGAGACACAGCAACGGAAGATACGGACGTGGACTAGTCCGGTTGAGTGAGAGAGCACCTGCTCAGAGATTAGTGCAGGACCTCTAGGCTTAGTGTTTATTGTTCGGGACTCACCCGCTAGATTTTGCATACGAACACCGGAGTGACAGTGCATGTATTAACAGTAGTGGCTTTATTCTTGTTCGCCAAGTTCAACCTTTATTCCTGTGGATTACAAAATTCAAAGCCATTGTATTTAATTTTTAGGGACTCATTAATGACAGGAATAGTACCACTGGATTTGCGCAGGGCCAATGTGGTGCCTATATTTAAAAAGGGAACTAAGTCTTTACCAAGTAGCTATAGACCTGTTAGTTAAACTCCTATAGTTGGGAAGATACTGGAGAGATTAATAAAAGACCACATAGATGAGTTGTGGCTGGAAAAAAATATTTTAAGCAACAGACAGCATGGATTCATGAAAGACAGAAGTTGTCAGACAAACTTGATTTCTGTTTATGAAGAGGTAAGTAAAACCTTGGACAGAGGGGTGGCTGTGGACGTGGTATACTTGGATTTTGAAAAAGCGTTCGATACAGTTCCCCACACACGGCTCATGTGCAAGGTAAAGTCTACAGGATTGGAAATATCAGTTTGTAAATGGATAGAAAACTGGCTAAAAGACAGAATTCAGAGAGTAGTCGTTAATTAATCTTTCTCTGAATGGTCCAAGGTTATCAGTGGTGTACCCCAAGGTTCAGCGCTGGGACCCTTACTTTTTAATATCTTTATAAATGATATTGGGTCTGTGATCAAAAGTAAAATTTCTGTCTTTGCAGGTGACACTATGCTATGCAGTGGAATAACGTCCTTACAGGATGTAGCCAATTTACAAGCCAACCTCAATGCTGTGTCTAATTGGGCGACTATGTGGCAGATGAGGTTTAAATGTTGATAAATGTAAAATTATGCACTTGGGGGCTAAGAATATGAATGCATCATACATGCTAGGGGGAGTACAACAGGGGGGATCCGTAGTGGAGAAGGATCTGAGGGTTTTGGTAGATCATAAGCTCAATAATGGCATGCAATGCCAAGCTGCAGTTTCCAAAGCGAGCAAAGTCCTTTCTTGTAGTAAGGGAGGTATGGACTCCAGAGAGAGAGATATCATTTTGCCCCTGTACAAATCATTAGTAAGACATCATCTGGAATATCCAGTTCAGGTTTGGGCCCCAGTTCTCAAAACTGGAGAAAGTGCAGAGAAGGGCAACCAAACTGATAAGAGGCATGGAGGAGCTCAGCTATGAGGAAAGATTAGAGGAACTGAATTTATTCACTCTTGAGAAAAGGAGATTAAGGGGGGATATGATCAACATGTACAAATATATAATGGGTCCATATTGTGAACTTGGGGTTGAGCTATTCACTTTACGGTCAACATAAAAGACAAGGGGGCTCTCTTTGCGTCTAGAGGAAAAGAGATTTCACCTCCAAATACGGAAAGGTTTCTTCACAGTAAGAGCTGTGAAAATGGGGAATAGACTGTTGGAGATACAACAAACTTTCAGCTTAGCTTACTGTATTTGACTGCAGTTTAGAAAAAGGACACAAGATGTCGCTAATGCTCAGTGATATGCTATGCTATGTATTTCTCTATGATGTGTTGTATTACCTGTATACTGTGATGTACTTGTTGGTTCCTTTTTCCTGTCTGTGATTCTTCTTACAATGTGAAGTGACATCTTTGCTAGTGTGGTTATGTTCCAATAAAGAAGCCAGTTCCTGTTACTACACAATGTCTGTTCTGAACTGACTCCGCTGCACCTATCAATCGTACTTTGCAACAGGTTATGGGCCCAGTATCCGGATAAAGACTTATGACCAGGTGCGGCCCAGGCAGAACAAAGCCTCGAGCGGAAGACAGTGTGGCTGATGCGGAGATCGACATAAGGAAGCTTTCCAGCGACATCTCCTATAGACAAGTAAGACTGTTTATATATAAAGGAGGGATAAAATGGCCAGAAACTCTGAGCTTAAACTCTCAGTGGCCAAGCTGAACAATGACAATTATCAGCTATGGAAGTTTAAAGTGGAAATGCTATTATCCAAAGATGACTTGTGGGAGGATACCACTACAGAGAGGCCACAGGATAATAATCAGGACTGGGACAAGAAAAACAGACAGGCACGGGCCACCATAAGCCTACTAGTGGAGGATGATCAGCTCATTCATATACGCAATGAGGACACAGCGAAAGGCATGTGGGATGTACTGAAAAGACTGCATGAAAGATCCAGTTTAAACAGCAAGCTCTTTCTGCTGCGGAAACTTTACAAAATGAGACTTGGCAGAGAACAGGACATGCAGAAGCATATAAACGCAATGCTGGAAGTGATTGCGCAACTCAGATCGATCAGGGAGAATATAACAGACAGGCACATTGCAGCCATGTTGTTATGCAGTTTGCCCGATACATATACTGCACTAATCAATGCACTGGAGACACGACCTGAGACAGATCTGACGCTAGCATTTGTAAAACCAGGCTCATAGATGAGTATCAGAGAAGAAAGGAATTAGTGCATGACTCCACAGAAACCGACACCAGCACCGCTCTTAAAGCTACAGACGCAAGATTACACAGGAAAGAGACCAGAGTGTGTTTCAGATGCCACAAACAGGGACACATAAAGAAAGACTGTACTATATGGAAAGCAGAGCAAATGAGACAGCGTCCCTCTTATACTAAACAAAAGGTCAAAACCACAATGAATGATCCAAGGGAAGGTAACTGGAATGCCACATTTAAAGCGACAGGCAACAATAAATGCCAAGGCTGGTGCATCGATTCGGGGGCAACCAGTCACATGACGAGTGATAGGAGTTTCTTCACAGAACTTGATCTGAGCAACAAAGAAACTATTTATCTTGCAGATGGAAGCAAAATACATGCAGAAGGATATGGGCATGGAACCCTTGTATGTACTGATGATGCGGGACACAATTTAGCCATACCAGTGAAAGATGTGCTTTATGTTCCTAATCTAGAAGGAGGACTTTTATCTGTGAAGCGTCTAACAGCCAGAGGACTCACTGTAAAATTCCAAGGTGACAAGTGTTCCATTCTAAACAGCAAACAGAAAATAGCAAGTGCCAAGCTGGATGATCATCTATATCACCTTGACACAGTGAAGGAAAAGGTGAGACTATGTACACACAAGCACAATGACTGTATACATATATGGCACAGACGTCTAGGTCACAGACACCCAGAATGCATACAGGAACTACAGAGGAGGAAGCTGACAAGGGATCTGATAGTATCCCCTTGTCCAATTACCGTTAAATGTGAATGCTGCATTAAATCCAAAGCTACAAGAGCAACACTTCCCAAAGTCAGTCAGAAGAGAGCTTCAAGACCACTTGACTTAGTTCACAGTGATGTGTGTGGTCCCCTAAACCCACCAACACCTGGAGGCAACAGGTACATAGTGACTTTCATAGACGACTATTCAAGATACACAGTTACCTACCTAATGCAACACAAGAGTGAAGTTTTTGACAAATTAAAAGACTATATAATAAAGACAAGTAACAAGTTTCAGAGGAAGTCTCTCATACTTCGGAGCGATAATGGAGGTGAATTCACAGGAGGTAAGATACAAGAGTACTTAAAACAGAATGGAATAGAACATCAAAAGACAGTCCCGTATACACCAGAACAAAATGGAGTAGCTGAAAGAAAGAATAGAACTCTGACTGAAATGATCAGATGTATGCTGACAGACTCTGGACTACCACAAAAATACTGGGGTGAGGCAGCTATGACAGCTACATATTTGCAGAACAGACTTTTTTCCAGAACAGTGGAGAAAACCCCATATGAACTATGGCACAATGAGAAGCCAAGTGTAAAACACCTAAGAGTTTTTGGATGCAAAGCATTCATCTACATACCTGAAGAAAAACGCACTAAACTCCAAAACAGAGCGTTTGAAGGTATCTTTGTTGGATACAGTGACAATGTCAAGGGTTATAGAATCCTAAATCCCAAAACAGACAAGGTTACCATTAGCAACAGCATAACTTTTGTTGAAGATTTAAGAGACAATGTAATGACAACAGTAGAAGCAAGAATAGAAGAGAAAACTGACATTGACCAGCCCATCTCTGTAACTTCCGAACAAACAGTTGAAGTGAGTGTAGACTCAACCAGTACTGAAGAGCAGACACAAGAAGGCTCAGACACAAAAACGAGACGTTCAACAAGAGAAAACAAAGGTAAACCACCTATACATCTCTCATACAAAGCAAGTACTGCCAGTATCAACGAACCTGCAAACTGGGAAGACATATCTCAACTTTCAGAACAAGAAGCAACTAAATGGATAAAGGCTGCTGAGGAAGAGATAAAATCCATGCATGACACTAAAACATGGACACTTACAGAACTACCACCCGGAAGGAAAGCCATAGGCTGTAAATGGACTTTTAAAGTGAAATACAATGCAGATGGCACAGTTGAACGGTACAAAGCAAGACTAGTAGCCAAGGGCTATTCTCAAAAATACGGAGAGGACTATGATGAGACGTTTGCACCAGTAGTCAAGCACACTACAATACGGACTTTACTGACAGTAGCCGTCACAAGGAAAATGCAAGTGAAACATTTTGATGTGAAAACCGCGATTCTACATGGCGATTTAACAGAAGAAATTTACATGGAACAACCGCCAGGATTCAAAGATGAACAAAGGTCAGACCTAGTGTGCAAACTTCACAGGAGTATATATGGTCTGAAGCAAGCAGCCAGAGCGTGGAATATAAAAATAAATGAAGTGCTTACACATCAAAACTTTCAAAGGAGTAAAGCAGACCCCTGCTTATACACAAAGAAATTGGCAAACAGATGGGTCTATATGCTTATCTATGTGGATGATATCCTGATTGCTTTGAGCAAGAAGGGGATGAAGCAGAAATACTGGAAAAACTAAATCAGCACTTTGACACCAAAGATCTTGGCAACATAAAGAATTACCTCGGCATCCAGATCGAGAGAGAGGAAGATGGCAGCTTTCTTCTGAACCAAAGACACAAAATACAAGAAATAATTGAAACATTTGGAATGGAAGACGCCAAACCAGTAAAATCTCCCATGGAAACCAACTACCTAAAAGAGATGAATTGTCAAGATAACCCATTACCTACTAATACTCAATACAGGAAAGCAATAGGGAAATTGCTGTACCTTACCACCGCTACAAGGCCGGACATTGCAGCAACTGTCGGAATCCTATGCAGAAAGGTTTCGATGTCAAGTCAAAAGGACTGGAATGCTGTAAAGCGAATCATTCGCTATCTTAAAGGGACTTCGCACTACAAGCTAAAGTTACCACCAAGTGATGAAAGCACCTTAACAGGATATGTAGATGCTGACTGGGCAGGAGACACCAGTGACAGAAAATCTACCAGTGGCTACTTATTTTTTCTGTCAGGAGGTGCCATCAGTTGGACTAGTAAAAAGCAACTCTCTGTTTCACTGTCGTCTACTGAAGCAGAATACGCTGCTGCAGCGCAGGCAAGCCAAGAAGTTATATGGCTGAGACAGCTATTAACAGACTTAGGTCAACCACAGTTGGGACCAACTGAAATCTATGAGGACAATCAAGAATGCATTGTACTTGCACACATGGAAGGAGTTAATTCAAGAACCAAGCACATTGATGTGAAGTTTAGTGATGAGCCGAACACCCCCGGGTTCGGTTCGCACCAGAACCCGCGAACGGACCGAAAGTTCGCACGAACTTTAGAACCCTATTAAATACAATGGATGTGAACGTTCGAAGTCTAAAGTGCTAATTATAACGACTATTATGCATGTTATTGTCCTAAAAAGGGTTTGGGAACCCGGGTTCTGCACCAGGGGACATGTATCAATCCAAAAAAAAGTTTTAAAAACGTCAGTTTTTCGGGAGCAGTCATTTTAATGATGCATAAAGTGAAAAAAAAAGAGTCAAATATTCCTTTAAATATCGTACCTGGGGGGTGTCTAAAATATGCCTGTGGAGTGCCACGTGTTTCCCGTGTTTAGAACTGTCCCTGCACAAAATTACATTTCTAAAGGAAAAAAAGCCATTTAAAACTGCTTGCGGCTTTAATGTAATATCTGGTCCCGGTAATATGGATGAAAATCTTTAAGAAAAATGGCATAGCTACCCCATCACCCCCCCCCCCCCCCTACCCCAGCCCATTACCAGCCCCTTTGGGTCTTGTATGGATATTAAGGGGAACCCCGCACACAAAATAAAAAAGGCCCTATATACTCTGAACAGCCGTATACAAGACAGGGACTGTAGGTTTGTTCTTATGTAGAATCTGTTTGTAATTTTGAACAGGTACAATGTTTAAGTGTAGCTCCAGCCCAAAAATCTATTTTTAAGCTTTTTGGAAAACATAGGGAAGGGTTATCACCCCTGTAACATTTGTTTTGCTGTCTGTGCAGTGTGCACCTGTTCAGAACAGTTCACCTCACTTTCCGTCCTAATGAAAAATCTTTTTTGAAAATTTTGGGTTTTTATTGAAACAAGAATTGCTGATAAAGCATCAGTGGAGAGGAGACACTTTTTTCCCATATTAACTCTTACAGGAGAGGAGTCGTTTGTAAGTTGGATGTTTGAAAGTAGGGACCTGCCGTATATACTCTGCAGAAATTTGCCCCTTATATGTTGGTGTTGCCACAACACTGTGAGCCCTCACAGTTACTCTTGGTGGGCGCATGAATGGGCCCTGCTGTGAATTATTAGATCAAGAATTGTAATTGCATGCCCCTGTTGAACAGGGGCTGAAAAATTGGGCCTTTGGTGGTGGTGGTGGTGGTGGTGTTGACACAACACTGTAAGGCCTCACAGTTACTCTTGGTGGGCGCAGGAATGGGCTCTGCTGTGAATTATTAGATCAAGAATTGTAATTACATGCCCCTGTTAAACAGGGGCAGAAAAATTGGGCCTTAGGCACTGGTGCCACAACACTGCAACCCCTCACAGATACTGTACTTGGAGCACAGCAATGAGCCCTGTTGCAAAGTATTGCATCAAAAATTGTAATTACACGCCCCTGTTAAACAGGGGCTGTAAAATTGGGCCTTAGCCACTGGTGCTGGTGCCACGACACTGCAACCTCTCCCAGATACTCTAGTTGGAGTGCAGGAATGAGCCCTGCTGCAAAGCATTGCATAAAAAATTGTAATAACACGCCCCTGTTAAACAGGGGCTGAAAAATTGGGCCTTAGCCACTGGTGGCAGCACCCAGAAACAAAAATGTTCTTCCAAGCTATCATCATCAATCGGATCATTGAGGAGGAGGAGGATAGTCAGTCAACATAACAGGACAGTCTCTCAGCATCAGCATCAGTCTAGAAGGGATGTGACATTTGAAAATAAATTAGTCTGTTATATCAGCTTCAGGTGTTTGGTAGCTGGTGGTGATCCAAGACTGGTTCATCTTTATGAAGGTCAGTCGATCAACCGAGTCGGTGGACAGGCTCACCCTGTGATCCGTGACAAATCCTCCAGCAACACTGAATGTGCGTTCTGAAAGAACGCTGGATGCAGGACAGGCCAGTAGCTCAATTGCATACTGTGCAAGCTCTGGCCAGTGATCCATCCTCAAGACCCAGTAAGCCAGAGGATTTTCGGTGGGGAAGGTGTCCAAGTCTGACCTTGCCCCTAGGTATTCCTGCACCATGTATATCAGACGCTGGCGATGGTTGCTGGAACCGATCATACCTTGGGGCTGCGGACTAAAGAATTGTCTGAACGCATCGGTCAGATGGCCACCTTCCCCACCGCTCCTTCTTTGACTGACCGAAGCCTCAGCAACTCGTTGTCCAGGACCAGGAGTTTGTAACCTCCCAGTCTCTGGGAACGCGTTGCACAGACCTTTCTGCAAGGCCTCCCGGAGTTGTCTCATCCTCTGCTCCCTCTGCGACGGTAAGATAAGGTCCGCAACCTTACCCTTGTAACGTGGATTAAGGAGGGTTGCCAGCCAGTAATGAACCCTCTCATTGATCGCACAAATACGAGGATCTTTCCGCAGACTTTGCAGGATCAGGGTGGCTATGCAGCGTAGGTTAGCTGAGGCATTCGGTCCGGAGTCCTCTGGGTCACTAAGGACGACATGATCCGCAGCCACCTCCTCTCAGCCACGTACAAGTCCACTGGTTTCTTGGGACTGTAAATCATCCCTAAAAGACTGCTGCTGATGATGCTGAGTGCCAGGCTCCACCTCCATGCTGACACAATCCTCCTCCTCCTCCTCTTCCTGTGTGATGGGTGGGACAGAAGGAACACTGTCTGGGTAAAGGGGGCCTTGAGAGGCAAGGAAGTCCTCCTCTTCCTGCCTCTGTTCTGCCTCAAGTGCCCTGTCCATTATTCCACGCAGCGTATGTTCCAACAGGTGGACAAGAGGTACAGTGTCACTGATGCATGCACTGTCACTGCTCACCATCCTCGTGGCCTCCTCAAATGGTGCCAGGACAGTGCATGCATCCCTGATCATGCCCCACTGGCGTGGTGAAAAAACCCGAGCTCCCCTGACCCTGTCCTGGTGCCGTAGTCGCTGTGCAGCCGCTGCAGCATGGCCAACGTTGAGTTCCACCTGGTGGGCATGTCACATATAAGGCGGTTCTTGGGCAGGTTCAACTCCTTTTGCAGCTCAGTCAGGCGAGCACTGGCATTATAAGATCTGCGGAAATGCACACAGACTTTCCTGGCCTGCCTCAGGACATCCTGTAAGCCCGGGTACCTGCCCAAGAACCGCTGCACCACCAGGTTAAGGACGTGAGCCACACAGGGCACATGGGTCAGTTGTCCCTGTCGGAGGGCGGAGAGGAGGTTGGTGCCATTGTCGCAAACCACCATTCCTGGCTTAAGCTGGCGTGGCGTCGACCACCTCTCGGCCTGCCCCTGCAGAGCAGACAGAACCTCTGCCCCAGTGTGGCTCCTGTCCCCCAAACACACCAGCGCAAGCAAAGCATGGCATCTTTTTGCCTGCGTACTTGCGTAGCCCATTGAACACCTACGGAGCACCGCTGGTTCCGAGGACAAAGCACAGGAAGAGGCCATGGAGGAAGAAAAAGAGGAGGGGTGGAGGAGAGAGGTGTGTCACAACCAGTAGTAGCATTTTGGAGGCGTGGCGGCGGAACAACCTCCAACACTACTGCACCTTGTCCTGCATCCTTCCCAGCTGCCAAAAGAGTGACCCAATGGGCCGTGAAAGAAAGGTAACGTCCCTGTCCATGCCTGCTGGACCATGAGTCAGCGGTAATATGCACCTTACCACTGACCGCCCTGTCCAGCGAGGCCAAGACATTGCCTTCCATATGCCGGTAGAGAGCCGGAATCGCCTTCCGTGAGAAAAAGTGGCGTTTGGGAACCTGCCACTGAGGAACCGCACATTGCACAAATTCACGGAAGGGGGCCGAGTCTACCAACTGAAAAGGCAGCAGTTGAAGCGCTAGCAATTTAGCCAAGCTAGCATTCAACCGCTGGGCATGTGGATGGCTGGGAGTGAACTTCTTTCGACGGTCCAGCAGCTGGGGCAGGGAAATTTGCCTGCTAGAATCGGACGTCGGTGTACTGCTAGCAGAGTGCCCGCAAGTACTTGGCTGTGACACACCTAATTCTACACCTTCATTTCTCTCAGTGCAGGTTTCAGAGAGGACTGAAGGTATAGTGGGGTTGGAGATCCCAGCTGATGCGGTGCAAGGAGAAGTCCGCTTTGTTCTTTGGTGTGGGTCTTTAAGGTAGGCTTGCCAACGAGCTGCATGGCAGGTCAACATATGTCTGGTCAAGCATGTGGTGCCCAAGCGGGTGATGTTTTGGCCACGCGATATACGCTTGAGACATATGTTGCAAACAGCAGCTGTGCGATCTGATGCACTCGACTCAAAAAAGGCCCACACCAAAGAACTTTTTGAATAATGGGCAGAGGCAGCGCCCTGCACAGGCAGAGCTCTGCGGTGTGATTCTGTCAGTGTGCTGCCCTTACACTGGCCCCCCGAGGGCATCCTGCCTCGTTGGAGATGTGCCTCCTCCTCATCCTCCTCCTCCTCCTCCTCCTCTCTCCTATTAGGCACCCACGTGGAGTCAGTGACCTCATCATCCCCTCCCTCCTCATCACTGGAGCCAATCTGGCAGTATGCTGCAGCTGCTGGAACATGACTGCCAGATTGGTGTCCATCTTGAGCATCCCCTCTCTCTGCTCTCACGCTACTGCCTTCCTCTAGCTGGGTATCATCATCAGACCCTTCGAAACGCTGGGCATCCTCCTGGAGCATGTACCCAACACTGTGCTCAAACAGTTCGGGGGACTCCTCAGGAGGACATGGTTGGTCTAGGGAAGGAGTGACTGATGATGACATTGGACAGGGAAGAGGACGCTTTGGCAGCTGCTTTGCCAGTACCCTGAGCCTGGGTGAGAGAGGATGAGGAGGATGAGGAGGGCTTGGTCATCCACTCTACCAAGTCTTCGGCATGATGCGGCTCAACACGTCCAGCTGCCGAAAAGAAGGACAAGCGTGTCCCATGGCCACGTGCTGATGGCGATGCACCGCGTCCACGACCAGCACTGTTGTCTCTAGACACAGAGCCTGCTTGCCCTCTTTTATTGGCTCCTGACTGTCTACCTCTCCTTGTTTGCCTTCCAGACATTCTAATGGCCTGCAGGGAGATGGGAAAACCAGCAATAAGGCCTAGCTTCAGGAGTATATTTTGCAGGAATCACACTACGCCTGCTGTAAGTGCTGCAAATGCCTGTTGGTGTAACACACCAGGAAAACACAGCAATACAGGCTAACTTCAGGTGTAATATGATCAGGAGGCACACTCCGCCCGCTGTAAGTGCTGCAAATGC
Organism: Rana muscosa; assembly: GCA_029206835.1. Classification (NCBI taxonomy): domain Eukaryota; kingdom Metazoa; phylum Chordata; class Amphibia; order Anura; family Ranidae; genus Rana; species Rana muscosa. The sequence continues at coordinate 1,025,121,459 of CM055117.1, read as the reverse complement.
CTGTTGGTGTAACACCAGGAAAACACAACAATACGGGCTAACTTCAGGTGTATAATGTACAGGAGGCACACTCCGCCCGCTGTAAGTGCTGCAAATGCCTGTTGGTGTAACACCAGGAAAACACAGCAATACAGGCTAACTTCAGGTGTATAATGTGCAGGAGGCACACTCCGCCCGCTGTAAGTGCTGCAAATGCGTGTTGGTTTAACACCAGGAAAACACAGCAATACAGGCTAACTTCAGGTGTATAATGTGCAGGAGGCACACTCCGCCCGCTGTAAGTGCTGCAAATGCCTGTTGGTGTAACACACCAGGAAAACACAGCAATACGGGCTAACTTCAGGTGTATAATGTGCAGTAGCTTAGCAACAATGACACTGACACTGTCCCCTGCCTATCCTTCTCTCTCCCTACACACAAGGTTTATCAAAGAATATGACACTGACACTGTCCCCTGCCTATCCTTCTCTCTCCCTGCACACAAGGTTTATCAAAGAATATGACACTGACACTCTCCCTGCCTATCCTTCTCTCTCCCTGCACACAAGGTTTAGCAAAGAATGTGACACTGACACTGTCCCCTACCTATCCTTCTCTCTCCCTGCACACAAGGTTTAGCAAAGAATATGACACTGACTCACTCCCTGCCTATCCTTCTCTCTCCCTACACACAAGTTTGAGGTACAAATAGCACTGACACTGTCCCTGCCTATGTAACTCTTTCCCTGCGCCGGAACACACTACACAAGGCCGCCACGCTGGCGGCCTTTTATAGTGTGGGGCGTGTGCTAAACCCCCTGAGCTATAATTGGCCACAGGCAACCTGCCTGTGGCCAATTTTGGCTCTCCTAGCTGCCGGCGCTGTGATTGGCCAAGCATGCGGGGTCACAGTGCATGCTTGGCCAATCACAGTGCCGGGATTGCACTGCGATGGCGCAGTGTATTGTGGGCCGTTTGCGTCACTCAAATTTGTCGCGAACGGCCCAAATCGTTCGATGTTCGCCGAACGGTCGAACAGCCAATGTTCGAGTCGAACTTATGTTCGACTCGAACACCGAGCTCATCCCTAGTGAAGTTCCACTTTCTTAGGGATCTTCAAGAGCAAGGTCTTCTTGAGTTACTTTATTGCCCAACCGAGGATATGACAGCAGATATCCTTACAAAGCCCCTGACTGCTGAAAGACATTCAAGGCTTACAAAGAAGATGGGTTTAACAGACTAAGCCTTAGTTGTTGAAAAGGGGTGTTGGAGATACAACAAACTTTCAGCTTAGCTTACTGTATTTGACTGCAGTTTAGAAAAAGGACACAAGATGTCGCTAATGCTCAGTGATATGCTATGCTATGTATTTCTCTATGATGTGTTGTAATTCCTGTATACTGTGATCTACTTGTTGGTTTCTATTTCCTGTCTGTAATTCTTCTTACAATGTGAAGTGACATCTTTGCTAGTGTGGTTATGTTCCAATAAAGAAGCCAGTTCCTGTTACTACACAATGTCTGATCTGAACTGACTCCGCTGCACCTATCAATCGTACTTTGCAACATAGACTCCCTGCAGAGGTGGTTCTGGCCAGCTCAGTAGATTGCTTTAAGAAGGGCCTGGATTTTTTCTTAAATGTACATAATATAACTGGGTACTGACATTTATAGGTAAAGTTGATCCGGGGAATGTCCGATTGCCTCTCGCGGGATCAGGAAGGAATTTTTTCCCCTGCTGTAGCAAATTGGATCATGCTCTGCTGGGGATTTTTGCCTTCCTCTGGATCAACTGTGGTTTTAGAATTGGGTATATGGGATTGTTCGATATTTTTTTTTTTTTTTTTTATGGTTGAACTGGATGGACTTGTGTCTTTTTTCAACCTGACTAACTATGTAACACTGTCTCTCTCTCTCAGTCTGTATTTTAACCAACACCGCAACACACTACACAAGGCCGACTTCCAGGCAGCCTTATATAGTGTGGGACGTGTACTAAATCCCCTGAGGCATAATTGGCCAAAGCCACCCTGGCTTTGGCCAATTATGGCTCTTTGTTTTTTGCGCGCTGTGATTGGCCAAAGCCAGCAATGCACTGCGATGCCACAGTGAATTATGGGCCGTGACGTGGCACTCGAATTTGCCACGAACGGCCCATAATGTTCGCAATTCGGCGAACGGTCGAACAGCCAATGTTCGAGTCGAACATGGGTTTGACTCGAACACGAAGCTCATCCCTAGTGGTAGTGAAGATACAGATGGCAGCAGTAGTGAAAAGAACAAGATATTGTCTGGAGCGAGCACAATAATCTGGCAAACAGGGCATGGATAAAAAAGGAAATTCTTTGGAGGAGCAAAGGGTTTAAGGTTCAAAAGAAAGAAGGTTTAAGGCATGATTGTTCCAGGAATTGTCCAGGCAGCTGTCCAGCATCCCAGGTGGCTCAGCAAGAAGATACATCACCAGATACAGCAGGGCCAGGTGTGGATAATGCAGAGAGTGCAGGGGTAAAGAGTGCATAATGCAGAGTGCAGGGGCCAGGAGTGGCAACTGACTAAAGAAAACTGTAGTGAGTTGCAACTGTTTACACACAATCCCACAATACCTTTCTTCATGTGATAAAATATATATATAGAACTCCAACACCAGATTTGAGAAAATGTATAAGGTTTACTTGTAGATAAAAGGGGTTAACAATTAATATTACATATAACACATGCATGTAGAGCCCTGCAGTAATACTAACAGTAGTTAATGATAATGCGCAATTAGTTCTAACACACACCAACATATAGCTTGGGTCCCCGTTAGCAATATGGCGCCCAACAGTACTATCAACTCCCAGTCAGGCCTGACCTAATTAAAACTCAGTCTCTAGAGAAGGAATCTTCGCATGCCAGATGATCGTGGTGCACATACAGGAACAATATTTGTAATCCAACAAGGTCTAAGGTAATGGAACAACTCCCCGGAGACTATGTGACTCAGTCCTCCAACTAGTCTCCTGACAGGAAAAGGGAAATATCACCCGATGGCCCAAGGCAGTCTATAGGCCTAGTAAAGTACTCGATTATCGTTGTGAGCAGGTGCTCTCTCACCCCTCCGGACTCGATCCCAGTCCGTGACTCCCACCGCTGTGTTCACACACACAGGATCTGCCACCGCCTGATCTCTGGTTCACTGACGTCCCTCAAGCAGGTAGATGTCTGTCGTCGCACAGGCTCCGCAGCGAGGTGGAAGGCTCTCTGGAAGTGTGCAAGGCCCAGGCCTCAGGCCTTGCACTCGCAGCAGGTCCGCACAGGAAGTCCTCTTGCCAGCCGCGCAGTGTCCAAAGAGGCCGGGCTAAGCCTCGCCCTCCCCTTTTATACTCCACCCATGAGTCTCTGCGGCAGCCCAATGCACCCTGGGTGCCAAACGGGGTTCTGGGTAACGTAGTCCATGGGGCCTCAACGGAGACCCCGCTACACACTCCCCCCACTTAAACTCTTTGGTCCCCAAAGATATTTGTCAACAAACACTACGCACAACATTAGACAAAGTTGCGTATGATGTTGGCAGAGGAAGTTCCCACCAAAAATGAGAGGGTGAACTTCCTCGCCCACAGGTCACACTATCATAAGTGGCCTACCTAACTGTGCCAGGGGGTGAGTTGGGGTTGCCCTCCACCAAATGAACAGTGGAGGTATCAGGGCTTTCTGCACTCCTCCTGGCAGTTGCCACAGTGTCCTCCGAGCTCCTCCCCATTTGTGGTTAAGTTAGCCTTTGGGGAGGCCTTATGGCCCATTTCACCCTCCGCTCTCTTGGGATTTCTGGCTCCAACACTGTAGGTTCCTCTTCCGGAACAGACATGGCAGCTTCCACTGTTTCTGAAACATTTAACTCAGGAGCAGGAGGATTCACAGAACAACTTGGATCCTCCTCTGGGAGCGAGTCGAGGGCATCTTCCCATGAGTATGATAGAGGGCTGGACGGGATAAATTCAGTAGCTTCTGCATTCAGTGTACTGTCTATGGTGTCTTCCGAAGGTGGGAGATCTATAGCAGAAGTCACTGGGGCCTGGGAAGGCCATAGCCATTCCAACTCTTCCCTTTCATCCTCACTAGGTTCAGAGACATCTGTTTGTTCAGACCGGGATGCCTGAGACCGGGTATTTGGCCTAGGAGTATCCAGGATGGACGTTGGCTCAGAGGAATCCTTCACAGGGGGTATCCGGACTGCTTCGGCAAATGGAAGTATGTGGTTCCGGTGCCAAGTTCAAAGGCCCCACCTTTCCCTCTGGCTTCAGCTGGTAGACTGGTAGGCCGGGTAACTTCTTGCAAATAACATATGGCTCCGGTCTCCATCTGTCTGCAAGCTTGTGCTTCCCAGGGACTCCCAAGTTTCGTAACAACACTCTGTCCCCTGGTTGCAGATCCTGAATTCGGACCTTCAGGTAGAAGTTTCTCTTGTTGTGGGCTCCCCTTTGATTGGAAACCGCTTGGGCCTGCTCATAGGCCAACTGTAAACTGTGCCTCAGCCGGTCCACATAGCCTTTATGAGAAGTGTCAGAGGAATGGTCTATGGAGATGCCAAAGGCCAGGTCTACCGGTAGTCTTGCTTCTCTCCCGAACATGAGTCGGTAGGGAGAGTACCCTGTAGCATCACTTGTTGTACTGTTGTAAGCATGCACAATTGCTGCTATGTGCCTGCTCCAATGCTGCTTCTTTTCACTTTCTAGAGTTCCCAGCATGTTGAGTAGCGTTCGGTTGAACCTCTCCGGCTGGGCATCCCCTTGCGGATGGTAGGGAGTGGTTTGGGTCTTCTTGATCCGTAAGGAGTCCAAGAGCTTCCGGATCAGTCGACTTTCAAAGTCCCTCCCTTGATCCGAGTGGAGTCGCTGTGGTAGCCCATAATGCACGAAGTATTCCTCCATGAGTACTTTGGCCACCGTGGAAGCCTTCTGGTCTTTGGTTGGGAAGGCCTGGGCATACCGGGTGAAATGGTCGGTTATCACCAGAGCATTTCCTAGTCCACTCAACTGGGGCTCGAGGCAGAGGAAATCAATGCATACCCAAATCCATTGGGCCTTGACTCTGTAGGTGGCCCATTGGGGCAGCTTGATGGGGTAGAGTTTTCCGCTGGATGCAGCGTGCGCATGAATGGCAGTATTCCTCCACTTCGTCCCTCATACAGGGCCAATAGAACCGACTTCTGACAAGTTGGAAGGTCCTTCCAGCTCCTAAATGACCATGATGGTCGTGTAAAGCGGCCAAGACAGTCCCTCGGTGCTTCTCAGGCAAGAACAATTGCCATTTGTCTTCCAGGTCATCAGAGGGGCCCCTTCGGTAGACCACCCCTTGATGCACCTGCAACCTGTCCCACTCCTTCCGTAGCAGACGAGCTTCCTTTGAAGGGTGATGCAAGAGCCTATCTGGATCCTGACTCTCCAGGGCCTCGAGGACCAATTTCCCCAAGGGGTCTTCCAATTGATCACACCTCAATTCTTTTTTTGACAGCTTGGGTAGGTAAATCATCTTCCTCTATCTGAGTGACTCCACAGTATTGCTTGGGGACTCCCACTACTGTGACCCCTATCTCTTCCGCTCTGGACCCCCCACTGGCTTGGAGTTCAGCCCCTTGACAGAGGGCCCGCACCCCGTCCGGTGCCACCTTGGTCCAGTCTTCTGTGCGGCTAGTGGGAGCATGAGACCTTCTGGACAGGGCATCCGCATCTCGATTTCCGGCCCCAGGTCTGTATTTCAAGCTGAAGTTGAATCCAGACAGTGCAGCCAGCCATCGATGGCTCGTGGCATCCAATTTTGCTGTGGTGAAAAGATAAGTAAGAGGATTGTTGTCAGTTTTCATGGTGAATTCTGCCCCATACAGATAGTCCTTAAGCTTATCAACTACAGCCCACTTGAGAGCCAGGAACTCCAACTTGTGAGTGGGGTAGTTTTTTTCAGATGGGGTCAAACTTCTGCTCCCATATGCGACAGGTCGCAGTTGCCCTTCATGCTCCTGGTAGAGCACTCCTCCCAGTCCGTCATGACTGGCATCTACATGGAGCTCATAAGGTTTCCTTGGGTCTGCATAGGCCAAGACAGGGGCAGTGGTTAAGCTCTTCTTCAGCATGTGGAAGGCCTCTTCGCATTTCCATTCCACTGGTCTTCGACTGACTCTCCCGGCTTCCTGGGACCCGAGTCATCCTCTTCCCCTTCTGTCTTCAAGAGTTCATTCAGGGGTCTGGCAATCCATGCAAACCCCTCTACGAATCTCCTATAGTAGGAGCAGAACCCCAAAAAGGACCTGAGTTCTGTCACCGTGGTGGGCCGGGGCCAGGAGGTAACTGCCTCCAGCTTCCCGGGGTCTGTGGCAACCCCTTCTTCAGACACTATGTGCCCTAGATAGTTGACTGATGACTGGTAGAACTGGCATTTCTATGGCGAAAGCTTGAGTCCCTCTTCACTGAGCCTTCTCAGGACTTTTTCCAGTCTTTCTTCATGTTCTTCTAGAGTCTTCCCAAAGACGATGATATCATCCAAGTAAACGAGAACTTCGGTGAGGTTCATGTCTCCTACGGTTTTCTCCATGAGGCGTTGAAAAGTGGCAGGGGCTCCAGACAGACCTTGGGGCATCCGGTCAAATTCAAAGAATCCCACAGGGGTTATGAAAGCTGTCTTCTCCTTGTCTTCTGGATGCATAGGGATCTAATAGTATCCACTCTTCAGGTCCATAACGCTGAACCACCTGGCTCCAGACAAACTCTGTAGGGCATCCTCTATCCTCGGGGTGGTATACAGGTCAGGTATCGTCCTCCGGTTGAGAGTCCTGTAGTCTATACACAACCTCAACGACCCATTCTCCTTCCGAACCACCACTATTGGAGAGGCATAGGGGCTCCTAGATTCCCGGAAACACTGGTTCGCTTGAGCTCAGTGAGCTGTTCTCTCAGGTCTTCAAGGTCGGCTAGAGGAACTCGCCTGACCCTCTCCCTGAAAGGCTTGTCTTCCTGGAGGCGGATTCGATGGGTGGCACTCTTTGCACACCCTACATCGGACTCATCTTTAGAGAAAATCTTCCTCCATCTGGTCAACTGGGCCTTTGCCCTCTCTTTCCAGGCCTTTGGCAGGTTCGGGTTCTCCATGCAGAGCTTCTCCCAAACAGTCCTGTCTCCCTCTGTCTTCTCCACATCTGATAAGACAATTGGGGCAGCAGGGCTCACCTGGCCCAGCAGCATCCTGGCGGGGATCTCCATGGGAACACCCGTGGTATTCCTGACGCTCACCGGCACCTTACAGTGTGCCTTCTTCAGAGCTCTCACCGGAACCATTTCTGGGATCACTTCTAAGCCTGAGTATTCTTCCCGAGGGTCTGGTTCCAACATGACAAAGGGGCCAGGTTGCTCCCAAGTAAGCTTCACAGTGGCTCTGAGACAGGTTACCTCACCGGGCTGCAACACTATTCCCTTCTTCTCCAGCCTCCAGACTTTACCCACCCTCTCTTCTGGGGCCTTGTGTTCTAAGACCAGTCGCTGATAGGCTGTCTTCAACATTGGGTGTATTCTGGTGACTGTTGGGTTCTTTCCTCCTGCTAGAGGGGCCAGAAGCCACCGGACCAGGTCTGTATTTGTCCCTATTATTAAGGAGTTCTTGCTGGCTCCAGGCAGTCGGGGGCACGCCACTGCCAGGGTATCAAACACTTCAGCCTTCCCAGCTACTGAGGGGTCGAAGGTCAGTTTAATGGGTTTAACCATCGTAGGGGAAACTCTGTGTTCCGATTCCCCATATTTCCAGATCTTCAATTCTCTGGATGGGCAGGTGACTCAGATGTCTATCATAAAAGTCCCGGTATAACAGAGTCACCTGTGCTCCAGTATCTAAGATGACTCTCGTGTGGACTCCCTTCACTTGAATAGGCACTATAGGGGAGGGGCCTATCAGTCCTTCTGGATAAGACCTCAAAGGGGTCTCTCTCTTTCGGTCCCTACATTTTCCCTTGGTCCTTTCCTTCTTGTGTTTGGCTATTGGCTTTAGTCCCTCTTGGGCTCGGTATGCACTGATCTCCCTCCTCTATTTATGTGTATATTCCCGCTGAGGGACATTATTTCTCTTTTTAGGTGTGTATTCTCGCTGAGGAGCACTGTTCTTCTTCAGAGGGGGTCTACCCCTTTTTCTTCTGGACTTCTCATTCAGTTTGGGTACAGTGGAGCTCACTGGAGATGATGGGCACCCGGTTGACTCCTTCACCGGGGCCCTCTGAAGTTTTCCGCCGGCTTGCGATTATTTTTCTTCTTTTTCTTGGGACTAGAACATACTTTCGCAATATGGCCAACTCCTCCGCAGTTAAAACAGATCACATCCCCCAGTCTTGTAGGGAAGTGGGTGCTGAGGTATCTGGGAACAACTCCTTCTTAAGTCCACTATTTTCTACGACCCTTGGATCCTTTGCCATCAAAGAGGTCAGCATCTCCAACACCTGAGACATCTGTGACTTCAGGGTATCTACTTCTGGGTCCCTTTCAGGGGTCATGGCTGATCTGACCATTACCGGTATGGAAGGGGTATGCGCCTTGATCGCTTGCTGATCCTTCTGCAGGGCCTCTTCATCTCTAATGATCTTTACCAGATCAGGGTAATTCAGTGACATGCCTCCTCCAGAGGTTTTCAAGTGGAGCCAGACTGGATCCGAGCGTAGCGCTCCCTTTAAGATCTGCTTCATCCTTGCCGCATCTATGGCTTGGGGTACCATCCCTTTTTTTAGCACAATTTGACAAAGCATCTTGTTCAGTCTTCTGACATACTCCGACAGCTTTTCTCCTGGCTGCTGAAAGGTGTGTTCAAACTGATACACCAGTTCCGTTACTTTTTCCAACTGACTGAACTCCTCTTGTAGCATGGCTAAGCAGTCATAAGCCGTGCAGGCAGCATTCCCAAACCGGAGACTTTTTACAGCTTCCGGAGCCGCGCCTTTCAGACTTTCCATCACGCGCTGCTTCTTCTGCGCTTCAGGCACCTCCCATGCCTCTACTGCTGACAAGGCCTGTCCGATCCAGGTATCGAAGTCTTCCTCCCCTACAGGGATGGGCAGCCTGCCTGAAAATGTTCTCAGCTTCCGGTAGCTGGCCTCTACGTGTACCGTATTTGTTTGCTGAAACTTTGTGAGCAGATCTCCCAAAGCATTTAAAAGCTTTGGCCCTATGGCTGTTATGGGTGTCACCGGAGGTGTCATCCTTCTCTGCTTCTCTGCTGTATGGGATATCCCTGGCGGTGATCCCGTTGGGGATGGCGAGGATGGCTCTGCCTTCACAGTTATTGCGTGCGCCAGACCATAGATTTTGTTATCCAGCGATTGCACACTTTGCCCTTTAAAGTTTCCCGGTACTCCATCCATCCACTCTATAAGTGCATACTGAAACAAGGTGTCTGGGGCTGATTTCAGGTCTATCACCCATGGTGTATGATTTGGGGATAGCGACACTGCAAGTCGCTCTGCCGCGCTCACTGACCATTCTTCTCCCGGGAGACTAATGACCACTGACGTGTCTGGGTTTGTTCTGGCTGCTTTGCACCACGCTTTCACTTCTAGCAGGTCCATGCCGGAACTTTTGGCGTGTCTGCTTGCCATATACAGGATCCCGGAAACGAGCCCCCACGTGTAGCGATACCCTGGTTTGCTTTTGGTCCCTGTACACAGCACAGCCAACCCCCGGCAATCTACTCAGCCCTTCTCTGGCACAGCTAGTCTAGGGGTGGTGTTTCTATATAGCTCTATAACAGTTTACACACAATCCCACAATACCTTTCTTCATGTGATAAAATATATATATAGGGACTCCAACGCCAGATTTGAGAAAATGTATAAGGTTTACTTGTAGATAAAAGGGGTTAACAATTAATATTACATATAACACATGCATGAAGAGCCCTGCAGTAATACTAACAGTAGTTAATGATAATGCGCAATTAGTTCTAACACACACCAACATATAGCTTGGGTCCCCGTTAGCAATATGGCGCCCAACAGTACTATCAACTCCCAGTCAGGCCTGACCTAATTAAAACTCAGTCTCTAGAGAAGGAATGCCAGATGATCGGTGGTGCACATACAGGAACAATATTTGTAATCCAACAAGGTCTAAGGTAATGGAATAACTCCCCGGAGACTATGTGACTCAGTCCTCCAACTAGTCTCCTGACAGGAAAAGGGAAATATCACCCGATGGGCCAAGGTAGTCTATAGGCCTAGTAAAGTACTCGATTATGGTTGTGAGCAGGTGCTCTCTCACCCCTCTGGACTCGATCCCAGTCCGGGACTCCCACCGCTGTGTTCACACACACAGGATCTGCCACCGCCTGATCTCCGGTTCACTGACGTCCCTCAAGCAGGTAGATGTCTGTCGCCGCACAGGCTCCGCAGCGAGGTGGAAGCCTCAGGCCTTGCACTCGCAGCAGGTCCGCACAGGAAGTCCTCTTGCCAGCCGCGCGGTGTCCAAAGAGGCCGGGCTAAGCCTCGACCTCCACTTTTATACCCCACCGATGAGTCTCTGCGGCAGCCCAATGCACCCTGGGTGCCAAACGGGGTTCTGGGTAACGTAGTCCATGGGGCCTCAACGGAGACCCCGCTACATATATGTTGCTTTGCGCATCCGTGCCATTCTGCCGACGTATATCTACATGACGCGGTCGGCAAGTGGTTAAAGAAAGAAGGCTGGAATGTTAACTATAAATAGTTTTGAGGCATGTCTGTAATTCTTTTTTTTTTTTTAACACAATGAAACAATTGAATAAACATTTTACAAGAGTGGTGATTCCATACTTTTTGCCAGGGGTTGTAGTCCAAGGTAATTCTTTTTTATGTACAATAACACAAGATAAAAACTTTGTGCTGTTTTCTTATAAGACAGAAAAGATGACATATTTTCCCCCATTTTCGGAAGAGTTGTCTCCTCCATTTTATCTGAAAGGCATTATAATGAAAATGACAAAAAGTTGACATGCTGTATTTTCTTATTGCCTACAAATCCCGAGAAAATACACTGACTGAATTCTGAGTGTCAGAAAAATCTCATTTGTGGATCATGGCTAAACAGAAAATAATGGTTGTTGGAAACACAAAACAAAAAGGGGCTGGACGTTTCCTCAAGGACAATTTCCATGCTGTTAAGATGAGGAAAAGCTTTCCTAAACCTTCCTGTACAGTTCAGGAAGGAGTTGGACTGAAATAAATCAAAAGATGCTTCACTAGGCTGATTAGAATGTGCCATGCTCCATCACTGCAACTGACGTATGTTTCGCTATCACAAACTTCAGAGCACCAACTATAATTTATGAGATGCCATCGCCTCGCTGGTGTGTCCTTACAAACCAGGGCTGTATAGATGCCAGTTTTCTATTAAGCACAGCATATCGTTTTTTTTAAGATATACTTTTTGCATGACTTAAGTTAGCCAGCACTTTTAAGAAAATTATCAATAAAAATAAAATTTAAGATTTAACCACTTCCATACTGGGCACTTATACAGCTTCCTGCCCAGACCAATTTTCAGCTTTCTGCGCTGTTGCACTTTGAATGACAATTGCGCGGTTGTGCTATACTGTACCCAAACTAAATTTTTATCATTTTGCTCCCACAAATAGAGCTTTCTTTTGGTGGTATTTGATCACCTCTGCGATTTTTATTTTCTGGTAAAAAAAAATAAAAAAGACCGAAAATGTTGAAAAAAACCCGTATTTTTTTGGTTTCAGTTACAAAACGTTGTAAATAAGTAAGTTTTCTCCTTCACTGATGGGCACTAATGGGGCTGCACTGAAAGGCACTGATAAGGCGGCACTGATGGGCACCGATGAGGCGGCATGGATGGGCACTGATAGGCGGCATGGATGGACACGATAGGCAGCACAGATGGGCATCGATAGGCAGCACGGATGGGCACCGATAGGCGGCACGGATGGGCACCCGTAGGTGGCACAGATGGGCACCGGTAGGTGGCACGGATGGGCACAGATAGGCGGCACGGATGGGCACAGATAGGCACAGATAGGCGGCACTGATGGGCACAAATAGGCGGCACGGATGGGCACAGATAGGCGGCACGGATGGGAACAGATAGGCGGCACAGATGGGCATGGATGGGCACTGATAGGTGGCATGGATGGGCACTGATAGGTGGCACTGTACTGTAATGTGTTACTAATGGATGCCAATCAGTGCCAAACAATAATGCCTGCCAATCAGTGATGCCCATTGTGGGCACTGATTGGCATCCATTGTGGGCACTGATTGGCATCCATTAGGGGCACTGATTGGCATCCCTGGTGGTCTAGGGAGGCATACCTGGTGGTGGGCATCCCTGGTGGTCTGGTGGCATCCCTGGTGGTCCAGTGGCATCCCTGGTGGTCCAGTGTGGGCATCCTCGGGGGGGCTGCGCTGATAATCGATCAGCACAAACCCCCCACTGTCAGAGGAGCAGCCGATCGGCTCTCCTCTACTCGCATCTGACAGACGCGAGTGAGGAAAAGCCGATCACCGGCCTTTCCTGTTTACATCGTGATCAGCCGTGATTGGACACGGCTGATCACGTGGTAAAGAGTCTCCGTCGGAGACTCTTTACCTAGATCGGTGTTGCGGGGTGTCAGACTGACACCCGTCAACAACGATCGCCGCGATGCGCGCCCCCGGGGGCTCGCAGCGGCTCAAAATCCTGAGGACGTCATATGACGTCCAGTCAGGATTTTGAAACCACTTTGCCGCCGTCAATCCGCTATAGGGCGGGCGACAAGTGGTTAAAGAGTAACTCCACCTTTGATGAGAAAAAAAACATTCCCCGCTGGGTGATCTCTGTACATTGTAAGCGTTATAATACATTTTGTTGCAGATTCCTATCTTTTGTTATTTGAAGAAATCCCTGTGTTTGTCTGTGTCCATGTGGTAAGTAAATCTAATGGGAGTGGTTTTATAATTATCAATCAGCTGCTGCGCCTGCAGGGCTCTAATGAGGAAAAAATGCAGGGTCTGCATTCCTTTAGATGTGATTTCCTATTGGGAGTATCTCACCAAAAATTAAATTTTTGTTGCAGGGGATGCCTGGTATCTGAATTGTATCTTAGTGCACACTAAGATGCACACACACAGGGAATTATGTTTCTGGGGGGCAGGGGGGGGGGCGTTCTGTACACATTCTGTGTACAGAACACCTCCAGGTAGCCATATTGCATTTTTACAGAAAATTACAGAACTGCAGATTAAGAAAGGAAAGGTAATTTTTAACAACATTCAATTACAATTGTGTTAGTAAAGTTTGGTGAGAGACGATTCACGCTTTTCAGCCTCGTGCTCTTCAGTCCGTTACAGTGTGACGAATGTGCTATCTCCATTACGAACGCTAGTTTTACCAGAACGAGCGCTCCCGTCTCATCACTTGCTTCTGAGCATGCATGTTTTTTTCACGCCGTTAAAGCCTACACACGGCCGTTTTTCATGACGAGAAAAATGACGACATGAAAAACGACGAGAAAAATTAGAGCATGTTCCAAATTTTTAATGCCCATTTTTTACGTCGTGAAAAATGCTCTGGAGCCCACACACGATCGTTTTTAATGACCAAATAAAAAAATTGAATTTTTCTCGTCATGAAAAACGGTCGTGTGTACGTGGCATTAGAAATTAAAACTGGTAAAGAAAAAGTAATACACATGAAATATAAAAGGTGTGGTACTTTTGGCTTAAAAAAAAAAAGATTGCTTGTTACCTAAAACAAATCTAACCTTTCCCATCCCTAAATCAGAAACCTTAATTTGGCTTAACTCTACCAGCACACACAAAAAAAAAAAAACTCTCCTGGCCAAAGTTAGCCTTAAGGGCCAAACATCAGGCGGTATTGGGAGGTTCAGTAGAAAAATTTGGCCCTCACATTCTGCCCGTGTGTATGGCAGCCCGTTTATCGAAAGGGCATGACCGAAAAAGCTGATCGGCTGACCAGTGTGTTCTGGTGGGGGGCTGTCCAGTGGTGGCTGGTGCTCAATTTTTTTTTGGGGGGGCGCAAGCAAACTGAGAAATTCTGAAAAAAAACAACTTCAATTGAAGCCTCACTGTGCCCATCAAACACAGCAATTGTGCCATCAAACACAGCCACTGTGCCCATCAATTGCAGCCACTGTGCCCATCAAATGCCGCCAGTGTGACCCCCCCGCCCGCTCGCTGTCTGCCCAGCACCAACCTTATCTCGGTGGGGCAGTGGGTGATGGCGGGGAGCTGTGTCCTCCATGCGTCTCTTCATATAGGGGGTGGCTGGACAGAGGGGGCGGCGCCCGTGTGCCATTAATGGATGCACCGCCACTGGGGCTGTCCCCTTGTCGGAAAACAATAGCTCAGCGGGGGAGATTTCTGTACTAACATTGCATAGTTAATACAGCGGCTGTTTCCGAGCTCTTCAATTATTTCCATTCAGCCTGCTGGGTTAAATTAAAAAAATAACGAATAGTGTGTACTAGGCTTAAGGGCTAGGGGTTCAGTTTGTATAATAGCAGTGTGAACAGCAAGCTTTTGCAAAGCTTTAGGCAGCATTGAGATGGATGTGACTTCACTTGTTTCAGAGTCCAAAGCCTGGTTCATCTTACAGCATCTTTAGAATCTTTGCAATTTTTTAAAATCAAAAGGTTAAAAATTTGCAAAACTTGTTTTACTCTAATCAGAGACCTCACGGAGCTTTTATTAGGGTTCCCCATCAGGTCCGCTCAGCCTTACACCTACGTCATTGGCTGAGATATGAGAGCGCCCCACCCCCTCGTACCTCAGACCCCGCCTACGTCATTGGCTGAGCAGGCCTGATGGGGAACTTCCTCCGCAGTGTAGGTCCGCTGAGCCAATGACGTTTCGTGTGGAGTGGAGACTGCAGCACTGGACATCGGATCACAGCGGGGCACTGGATTACATCGCTGGAATGTGTTTTTTATTTTTTTATTTTTAATAAAGGACTTTTCCCAACGGTGTCTGTGTGTTTTTTTTTTTACACTTTCTTTGTGTTACCAATTCACATAGGGGGGAGCCGGGATCTGGGCGTCCCCTTTGTTAAAGGGATCTTCCAGATTCCGATAAGCCCCTTGCCCGCAGACCCCCACAACCACCGGGCAAGGGTTGTGGGGATGAGGCCCTTGTCGCCATCAGCATGGGGACATGGTGCTTTGAGGGGTCACAGACCCCCAAAGCATCCTCCCCATGTTGAGGGCATGTGGCCTGGTACGGTTCAGGAGGGGGGGCGCTCCCTCGCCCCCCCCCTCTTTTTCTGTGGCCTGCCAGGTTGCGTGCTCGGATAAAGGGTCTGGTATGGATTTTGGGGGGAACTCCATGCCATTTTTTTTTTAATTTGGGGTGGAGTTCCCCTTAAAATCCATACCAGACCCGAAGGGTCTAGTATGGATATTTGGGGGGAACCCCACGTAATTTAAAAAAAAAAATTGACGCAGGGCTCCCCTTAATATCCATACCAGATCTGAAGGGCCTGGTAATTGAATTTGGGGGGACCCCCACGCATTTTTATTTATTTTTTTATCAATAACTTTTCTCTATATTGCCGGGAGCCGACAATTCATCATAGCCGCTTAGTGCTTTTAAATTACTTTTTTTCCTTCAGAAATGACATTTTGTGCAGGGACAGTTCTAAGCACGGGAAACAAGCGCTGCTTTACAGGCATACTATACACCCCATTGCATTGATACATGTCCCCTGGGGCAGGACCCGGGTCCCCAAACACTTTTTATGACAATAACTTGCATATAAGCCTTTAAAATTAGCACTTTAGATTTCTCCCATAGACTTTTACAGGATGTTCTGCGGCTTTTCGAATTTGCCGCGAACACCCCAAATTGTTCGCTGTTCAGCGAACAGGCAATGTTCGACTCGAACTCGAAGCTCATCCCTAGTTACAACCCCTGACAGCAAATTCTTATAATATTATGGCTAGGTATAATCCTAATAATTGTACTGTATCTTGCAATAGACTTTAAAAAAACTCTTTTAAGAAAAAAAAAACTTGTCTATTAAAGTTTAGATAGCTCTATGATCAGTGCAAACCTCTTTAAAATAAAATACATTCTTTATAGTACATTAGTGGGTTTATTTAATAAGGCAACCTTAAAGTGTAGAAATCCATAGCAAACTGTCAAATTTCATATTATTAAAGTCAGAGGTTACTTCTGATTGGTTTCTATAGATTAGGTCACTTAGCTTTTGACCTTATTAAAGCAAGCCTGTCTTAATGTTTCCCAGAGCAAATGCTGTTTAATAGCTAATATCTCCATAATACAGCCATTACCTCTATTTTCAACACACATGTTTGTCTAGTCCTTCCACAGAACAAGTCTTCTAACCACTTTGAGTTTTGCTCCCCTCGCCTTTCATGGCAAGGCAAAGGTCATGAGGTTGAACTAGAAGAAAAAGGGAGGGAGGGTGGAGAAGAAATACAGGAAAGGTGGAACAGGGTCTATTTTTTCATACTTACACTTATACTGCCTGGATGATGTTCTGGTGCGTTCTCTGTTCCACATGTGTACAGCGGGAGGAAGCGGCGTGTCAACATCGAAGAGGAGAAGAGGGAAGAAGGCGACGGAGAAGACCGGGCCCCGCTAGCAAAAGAGCTGGAAGAAGATAGCGGAGGCCCGGCAGAAGGAAGAAAGAACCGGAGAGGAGAAGAGGGAAGAAGGCGACGGAGAAGACTGGGCCCCGCTAGCAAAAGAGCTGGAAGAAGATAGCGGAGGCCCGGCAGAAGGAAGAAAGAACCGGAGAGTGCGGAGACGACACCGGAGACCCCCGAAGTCGGAAGAGACCCCCAGAGTCGGAAGAAGACCCCCGGAGTCGGAAGAAGACCCCCGGAGCTGTGTAATAAATTACTTTAACAACCTGTGTGTGTTTTTGTATTGACATTTTTTTCCACCAGGTGAATGGGTAGGGGTACGATGTACCCCATACTCATTCACATAGGGTGGGGGGCCGGGATCTGGGGGCCCCCTTATTAAAGGGGGGCTCCTGGATTCCGATAAGCCCCCACCCGCAGACCCCGACAACCAACGGCGGGGTGGGGGGGCCGCAGGTCGCCACCCTGCCCCAAAGCACCAAACCCCCCATGTTGAGGGCATGCGGCCTGGTACGGTTCAGGAGGGAGGGGGGCCGCTCTCTCGTCTCCCCTCTTTTCCTGCGGCCTGCCAGGTTGCGTGCTCGGATAAGGGTCTGGTTTGGATCTTGGGGGGACCCCACGCCGTTTTTTCGGCTTAGTGGGTTCCCCTTAAAATCCATACCAGACCCAAGACCGTTTTTTTGGCTTAGGGGTTCCCCTTAAAATCCTTACCAGACCCAAGGACCTGGTATCCTCTTGGAGGGGGAACCCAATGCCGTTTTTTTATTTAAAATTTGGCGTGGAGTTCCCCCTCAAGATCAGCAGAGCACAAGTCGCATACCAAAGTCGGATCATGCAAGACTGCGGTCCGACTTTGATCCGACTTCAATGATAGTCAATGGGCTGAAGTAGGATCAAAGTTGGACCAAAGTAGTACAGGGAGCATTTTCAAAGTCGGACCGACATGTGTCGTACCAGTTAAGACGGCTCCCATAGGGAAACATTGATTTTCACTCGTCATGCGACATGAGCTCCCAATGTCTGAGCGTTTGTCGCCCCAGTGTGAACCCGGCCTAAAGCTCTCTCCTAGCTTACTCCTGATCAGTGCCTTGCTGCTCAATCATCAATGACACCTACCTCCTGCAGACATGCATGCTCTGGCTGCACCCATGCAGCCTCTAAATCCTCTCATAGGGATAGGCGTCCACCTGACTCCTATGCACAGACATCCTGTCTGTTGGGTGGGGCCCTGAGAAATAGTCAAGTCAGCACTAAATAGCCCAACACACAGCCATGCAATCAGCGTGTCTTTGCCCTGGTTCACACTGGTGCGATTTGACATGCGTTTTGACATGTCAAATCGCATGTCAAATCGGCGATATTTGCCGCAAATTGCCGGCAATGGCACCGTCCTAATCGGTGCGACACCGCATCTGCGGCGCTGCACCGATTTCAATAAGTCGTTTCTGTACTACTTTTTGCGATTTCGGCCGCGATATACATTGACATCTGTGTCAGATGTCTTTGTAATTGTGGCTGAAATCGAGACTGCCAGCGAGAGTGAAAACGTGCGAGTTCAGCTGAACTCGCACGGCTTCACTCCCGCAGCCCAGTGTGAACCTGGGCTTTCTCTACAAAATCTGGCGTAAACCTACAGTCTTTAAGGTCGCACGGGGTCCCACCGCCACAGTAGCTTATAGACTACAGTTTGTGCCTATCAGGAACCTAGCTCCCTCTGGTGTCCATTTGTGTTATATTGCTGCAATTTGTTTGGTTCAGCTATGACAAGAACAAAGCATGGTGGACATTGTAGTACACAGAGACAGAGACTCTATTGCTGTGGATTGGAACTAGACTACATTACTCACAAGACCACTGTACTACCAATAGTGCACAGCCTGATTGGAGGGCTTATTTAAGAGAAGGGCGGACTCAGCTCACTCTCTCGGGACGCCATCTTCAAGCCGGCAGGAGGCCTGTGTTGAAGTCTGCTGTAAGTGTGCCTAGGCCCAAGAAGCCTGGGCCTACAGTTACTGAGCACGGATCACCTAGTTAGAGAAGGATCCTTGCAGACAGTTTAGCTGATCAAGCCGAAGGAGGATCGGCCTGCAGCTCGCAGCATCCGGAGTCACCTATCCACCGGTACCTAGATAGAATGACCGTGTGGAGGACCAGGGACCTTGTGATACAGAGAGACGGACTACAGAGAGAAAGTTCTGGATTGAGGAAAGGCTGCGAAGCAAGGCCTCATTTGGTGAGCGGGCACTTGCCCATCAGTATAAGTTAACTGACTCATAGGAGTGTGACTTTCATAAACCTTACTTGTACTTGCTGGCGTCTGCAGCGCCGCAAGTATGGACACATCGCCTTCGGTTAGCGATACAATGACTTGGGGAAATTAGCATACACTTTACCGCTACTTTGTGCGCCTCAATTGGCTGTCTTTTCCTTTCATCCTACCCATTGGAATACAAATAAACAAGTGTACCAACAAAGCTAGCAGAAGAAGGGGAAAACTCCAGAGGGCCCCGGTGAAGGAGTCAACCGGGTGCCCACCAGTTTCAGCTAACTCCATAAAATCCAACGACGCAAGGAGACAGCAGCGGGAGTCCTGACCCTCGCCCAGGGCTCCCGTTTGTTGCCTCTGAGCGACCTAATGTCTCCCGCTCCTTAACCTGGCCTGCCTGGCGGCAGAGAGTCAGTGCACACCAGACCCAACAGGGGTCGAAATCCAGTCAAAGTTCCAGAAAGAAAGGAGGAAAGGTACAAACTACTGAACCGGGTAAGCAGGCCCCTTTCCTAAAGTTTCCTGCCAAGTTAGTGGGGCCCTTCACAGTAGTCTCAATCCAGGCAGAAGGGATTTACACCAAGGCCCTCCTGGA
Source organism: Rana muscosa (assembly GCA_029206835.1). Taxonomy (NCBI): domain Eukaryota; kingdom Metazoa; phylum Chordata; class Amphibia; order Anura; family Ranidae; genus Rana; species Rana muscosa. Next base: position 1,025,102,015 of record CM055117.1, on the reverse strand, counting down.
TACAGGGGCTCAAGTGACTCTCCTGTACAGAGACTTCTATGACAAGCACCTTAAACACTTGCCGTTGCAGAAGTTCGAAGAATTGGAGATATGGGGCATTAGGACTCAAAACTTTCCCTATGATGGTTATTTTCCAATGTGTTGCGTTTGTTAACAATATGATTTTTATTATATTAATCAGACATAGGATACATGGGACAATTTTACAATAGTGAGCTGGTCAGATTACTGTCAGTCTTTTGGTTTGAGTAGATTTCTCAAACAAATGCTGTTTTCATACAATGGGGTTAGATACCATTGTTGTATTCAACAGGCTAATGTCTCTATAGTAGGGATGAGCCGAACACCCCCGGGTTCGGTTCGCACCAGAACCCGCGAACGGACCGAAAGTTCGCACGAACATTAGAACCCTATTAAATACAATGGATGCGAACGTTCAAATTCTAAAGTGCTAATTATAACGACTATTATCCATGTTATTGTCCTAAACAGAGTTTGGGAACCCGGGTTCTGCACCAGGGGACATGTATCAATGCAAAAAAAAGTTTTAAAAACGTCCGTTTTTCGGGAGCAGTCATTTTAATGATGCATAAAGTGAAAAAAAAAAGTCAAATATTCCTTTAAATATTGTACCTGGGGGGTGTCTAAAGTATGCCTGTGAAGTGCCACGTGTTTCCCGTGTTTAGAACTGTCCCTGCACAAAATTACATTTCTAAAGGAAAAAAAAGCCATTTAAAACTGCTTGCGGCTTTAATGTAATGTCTGGTCCCGGTAATATGGATGAAAATCTTTAAGAAAAATGGCATAGCTACCCCATCACCCCCCTACCCCAGCCCATTACCAGCCCCTTTGGGTCTTGTTTGGATATTAAGGGGAACCCCGCAACACAAAATAAAAAAGGCCCTATATACTCTGAACAGCAGTATACAGGCGGTGTAAACAAGACCAGTGTAAACAAGACAGGGACTGTAGGTTTGTTCTTAAGTAGAATCTGTTTGTAATTTTGAACACGTACATTGTTTAAGTGTAGCTCCAGCCAAAAAATCTATTTTTAAGCTTTTTGGAAAACATAGGGAAGGGTTATCACCCCTGTAACATTTGTTTTGCTGTCTGTGCCCCTGTTCAGAACATTTCACCTCACTTTGCGTCCCAATGACAACTGTTTTTGAAATGTGGTGTTTTTATTGAAACAAGGATTGGTGATAAAGCATCAGTAGAGAGGAGACACCTTTCTCCCATATTAATTCTTACAGAAGAGAATTTTCCTTCCTAGGGGTAGATTTCCTCTCACTTCCTGTTGTCTTCTTCCGTTTGCAAGTAGTAGTCGTTTGTAAGTTGGATGTTTGAAAGTAGGGACCTGCCGTATATACTCTGCAGAAATTGGCCCCTTAGGTGTTGGTGTTGGCACAACACTGTAAGCACTCACAGTTACTCTTGGTGGGTGCTGGAACGCCCTGCTGTCAACTATTATATCAGGAATTGTAATAACATATAATTGTTGAACAGTGGTAGTAAAAATTGGGCCTTTGATGGTGGTGCTGGTGCCACAACACTGTAAGGCCTGACAGTTACTCTTGGTGGGCGCAGCAATGGGCCCTGCTGTGAATTATTAGATCAATAATTATAATTGCATGCCCCTGTTGAACAGGGGCTGAAAAATTGGGCCTTTGGTGGTGGTGGTGGTGGTGGTGGTGGTGTTGACACAACACTGTAAGGCCTGACAGTTACTCTTGGTGGGCACAGCAATGGGCCCTGCTGTGAATTATTAGATCAATAATTATAATTGCATGCCCCTGTTGAACAGGGGCTGAAAAATTGGGCCTTAGGCACTGGTGGCACAACACTGCAACCCCTCACAGATACTGTACTTGGAGCACAGCAATGAGCCCTGTTGCAAAGTATTGCATCAAAAATTGTAATTACACGCCCCTGTTAAACAGGGGCTGAAAAATTGTGCCTTAGCCACTGGTGGCGGCACCCATAAACCAAAATGATCTTCCAAGCTATCATCATTAATCAGATCATTGAGGAGGAGGAGGAGGATAGCCAGTCAACATAACAGCACAGGCACTCAGCATCAGCATCAGTCTTGAAGGGATGTGACATTTTAAAATCAATTAGTCTGTTATATCAGCATCAGGTGTGTGGTAGCTGGTGGTGATCCAAGACTGGTTCATCTTGATGAAAGTCAGTCGATCAACCGAGTCGGTGGACAGGCGCACCCTGTGATCCGTGACAAATCCTCCAGCAGCACTGAATGTGCGTTCTGAAAGAACGCTGGATGCAGGACAGGCCAGTAGCTCAATTGCATACTGTGCAAGCTCTGGCCAGTGATCCATCCTCAAGACCCAGTAAGCCAGAGGATTTTCGGTGGGGAAGGTGTCCAAGTCTGACCTTGCCCCTAGGTATTCCTGCACCATGTATATCAGACGCTGGCGATGGTTGCTGGAACCGATCATACTTTGGGGCTGCGGACTAAAGAATTGTCTGAACGCATCGGTCAGACGGCCACCTTCCCCACCGCTCCTTCTTTGACTGCCCGAAGCCTCAGCAACTCGTTGTCCAGGACCAGGAGTTTGTAACCTCCCAGTCTCTGGGAACGCGTTGCACAGACCTTTCTGCAAGGCCTCCCGGAGTTGTCTCATCCTCTGCTCCCTCTGCGACGGTAAGATAAGGTCCGCAACCTTACCCTTGTACCGTGGATCAAGGAGAGTGGCCAGCCAGTAATGGTCCCTCTCCTTGATCCGAAGAATACGAGGATCCTTCCGCAGACTTTGCAGGATCAGGGAGGCCATGCAGCGTAGGTTAGCTGAGGCATTCAGTCCGGAGTCCTCTGGGTCACTAAGGACGACATGATCCGCAGCCACCTCCTCCCAGCCACGTACAAGTCCACTGGTTTCTTGGGACTGTAAATCATCCCTAAAAGACTGCTGCTGATGATGCTGAGTGCCAGCCTCCACCTCCATGCTGACACAATCCTCCTCCTCCTCCTCTTCCTGTGCAATGGGTGGGACAGAAGGAACACTGTCTGGGTAAAGGGGGCCTTGAGAGGCAAGGAAGTCCTCCTCTTCCTGCCTCTGTTCTGCCTCAAGTGCCCTGTCCATTATTCCACGCAGCGTGTGCTCCAACAGGTGGACAAGAGGTACAGTGTCACTGATGCATGCACTGTCACTGCTCACCATCCTCGTGGCCTCCTCAAATGGTGCCAGGACAGTGCATGCATCCCTGATCATGCCCCACTGGCGTGGTGAAAAAAACCCGAGCTCCCCTGACCCTGTCCTGGTGCCGTAGTCGCATAGGTACTCATTGATGGCCCTCTGCTGCGTGTGCAGCCGCTGCAGCATGGCCAACGTTGAGTTCCACCTGGTGGGCATGTCACATATAAGGCGGTTCTTGGGCAGGTTCAACTCCTTTTGCAGCTCAGCCAGGCGAGCACTGGCATTATAAGATCTGCGGAAATGCACACAGACTTTCCTGGCCTGCCTCAGGACATCCTGTAAGCCCGGGTACCTGCCCAAGAACCGCTGCACCACCAGGTTAAGGACGTGAGCCACACAGGGCACATGGGTCAGTTGTCCCTGTCGGAGGGCGGAGAGGAGGTTGGTGCCATTGTCGCAAACCACCATTCCTGGCTTAAGCTGGCGTGGCATCAACCACCTCTCGGCCTGCCCCTGCAGAGCAGACAGGACCTCTGCCCCAGTGTGGCTCCTGTCCCCCAAACACACCAGCGCAAGCACGGCATGGCATCTTTTTGCCTGCGTACTTGCGTAGCCCCTTGAACGCCTACGGAGCACCGCTGGTTCCGAGGACAAAGCACAGGAAGAGGCCATGGAGGAAGAAGAAGAGGAGGGGGTGGAGGAGAGAGGTGTGTCACAACCAGTAGTAGCATTTTGGAGGCGTGGCGGTGGAACAACCTCCAACACTACTGCACCTTGTCCTGCATCCTTCCCAGCTGCCAAAAGAGTGACCCAATGGGCCGTGAAAGAAAGGTAACGTCCCTGTCCATGCCTGCTGGACCATGAGTCAGCGGTAATATGCACCTTACCGCTGACCGCCCTGTCCAGCGAGGCCAAGACATTGCCTTCCACATGCCTGTAGAGAGCCGGAATCGCCTTCCGTGAGAAAAAGTGGTGTTTGGGAACCTGCCACTGAGGAACCGCACATTGCACAAACTCACGGAAGGGGGCCGAGTCTACCAACTGAAAAGGCAGCAGTTGAAGCGCTAGCAATTTAGCCAAGCTAGCATTCAACCGCTGGGCATGTGGATGGCTGGGAGTGAACTTCTTTTGACGGTCCAGCAGCTGGGGCAGGGAAATTTGCCTGCTAGAATCGGACGTCGGTGTACTGCTAGCAGAGTGGCCGCAAGTACTTGGCTGTGACACACCTAATTCTACACCTTCATTCCTCTCAGTGCAGGTTTCAGAGAGGACTGAAGGTATAGTGGGGTTGGAGATCCCAGCTGATGCGGTGCAAGGAGAGGTCCGCTTTGTTCTTTGGTGTGGGTCTTTAAGGTAGGCTTGCCAACGAGCTGCATGGCAGGTCAACATATGTCTGATCAAGCATGTGGTGCCCAAGCGGCTGATGTTTTGGCCACGCGATATACGCTTGAGACATATGTTGCAAACAGCAGCTGTGCGATCTGATGCACTCGCCTCAAAAAAGGCCCACACCAAAGAACTTTTTGAATGACGGGCAGAGGCAGCGCCCTGCACAGGCGGAGCTCTGCGGTGTGATTCCGTCGGTGTGCTGCCCATACGCTGGCCACCCAAGGGCATCCTGCCTCGTTGGAGATGTGCCTCCTCCTCATCCTCCTCCTCCTCCTCTCTCCTATTAGGCACCCACGTGGAGTCAGTGACCTCATCATCCCCTCCCTCCTCATCACTGGAGCCAATCTGGCAGTATGCTGCAGCTGCTGGAGCATGACTGCCAGATTGGTGTCCTTCTTGAGCATCCCCTCTCTCTGCTCTCACGCTACTGCCTTCCTCTATCTGGGTATCATCATCAGATCCTTCGAAACGCTGGGCATCCTCCTGGAGCATGTGCCCAACACTGTGCTCAAACAGTTCGGGGGACTCCTCAGGAGGAGGACATGGTGGGTCTAGGGAAGGATTGACTAATGATGACATTGATACCAGAGAAGAGGACGCTTTGGCAGCTACTTTGCCAGTACCCTGAGCCTGGGTGAGAGAGGATGAGGAGGATGAGGTGGGCTTGGTCATCCACTCTACCAAGTCTTCGGCATGATGTGGCTCAACATGTCCAGCTGCCGAAAAGAAGGACAAGCGTGTCCCATGGCCATGTGCTGATGACAATGCACCGCGTCCACGACCAGCACTGTTGCCCCCAGACACAGAGCCTGCTTGCCCTCTTTTTTTGCCTCCTGACTGTCTGCCTCTCCTTGTTTGCCTTCCAGACATTTTAATGGATGGCCTGCAGGGAGATGGGAAAAAGAGCAATAAGGGCTACCTTCAGGTGTATACTGTGCAGGAGGCTTAGCAACAATGACACTGACACTGTCCCCTGCCTATCCTTCTCTGTCCCTAAACACAAGTATTTGCAATATGCTTCAGCAAGATTGGTTTAGCACAGAATAGCACACTGACAGTTTCCCTCACTGTCCTTCTCTGTCCCTACAAACAAGGTTTAGCACAGAATAGCACACTGACAGTTTCCCCGAGTGTCCTTCTCTGTCCCTAAACTCAAGGATTTCAAATATGGTTCAGCAAGATTGGTTTAGCACAGAATAGCACACTGACAGTTTCCCTCACTGTCCTTCTCTGTCCCTACAAACAAGATTTAGCACAGAATAGCACACTGATAGTTTCCACGAGTGTCCTTCTCTGTCCCTAAACTCAAGGATTTCAAATACGGTTCAGCAAGATTGGTTTAGAACAGAATAGCACACTGACAGTTTCCCTCACTGTCCTTCTCTGTCCCTAAACTCAAGGATTTCAAATATGGTTCAGCAAGATTGGTTTAGCACAGAATAGCACACTGACAGTTTCCCTCACTGTCCTTCTCTGTCCCTACAAACAAGGTTTAGCACAGAATAGCACACTGATAGTTTCCCTCACTGTCCTTCTCTGTCCCTACAAACAAGATTTAGCACAGAATAGCACACTGATAGTTTCCACGAGTGTCCTTCTCTGTCCCTAAACTCAAGGATTTCAAATACGGTTCAGCAAGATTGGTTTAGAACAGAATAGCACACTGACAGTTTCCCCGAGTGTCCTTCTCTGTCCCTAAACTCAAGGATTTCAAATACGGTTCAGCAAGATTGGTTTAGAACAGAATAGCACACTGACACTTTCCCTCACTGTCCTTCTCTGTCCCTACAAACAAGGTTTAGCACAGAATAACACACTGACACTCTCCCTACCTATCCTTCTCTGTCCCTAAACACAAGGAATCCAGGATTAGTAAAGGAAAAAAATGACACTGTCCCTGCCTATGCTTCTCTTTCCCTGCTCCGGAACACACTACACAAGGCCGCCGCGCTGGCGGCCTTTTATAGTGTGGGGCGTGTACTAAACTCCCTCAGCAATAATTGGCCACAGGCATCCTGCCTGTGGCCAATCATTGCTCTCCTCGCTGCCGGCGCTGTGATTGGCCAAGCATGTGGGGTCACAGTGCATGCTTGGCCAATCACAGCGCCTGGATGACACTGCGATGGCGTAGTGCATTGTGGGCCGTTCGCGTCACTCGAATTTGGCGCGAACGGCCCAAATCATTCGATCTTCGTCGAACGATCGAACAGCCGATGTTCGAGTCGAACGTATGTTCGACTCGAACGCGAAGCTCATCCCTGCTCTATAGCTACAGTAAACAAGTAAGACATTACTTGTTTGAGATTTCTTTCAGCTCTCAAACTGAAAGAATGACTGTTAGATTACTGACAGATTTGGTTTGAGTAGACAATAGGAAGATAGCATTGTTGTATTCAACAGTCCATTGTTTCTACCGCTACAGTAAACAGATATGTTTTCTGTTGTTTGGAAACTCAGCCTGACACATAAAAGCAGGCATAAGCTAGGACACACACACACACACATCATGTTGCTGTAACATCAGAAGAAGCCACTCATCATAAGAAGAACAGAACCTGGTCTCCAAGAAGAATCATTGCCAATGGAGATCACGAGTAACAGAAGATAAGTAACTTGAATGTATTTGTACTGTTATAGACCATATGCTGTTCTATTTTCTTGGCATTTTGCTTGTTATAGATATCTGTCAGTCTTGTAGTGTATTCCTAATATTGTAATAGTTTTGTATGTACAGCATCTTGTATAGTAAAAGCACATTTACACACTGCAGAAGTCTCAGCTTCCTTGTTATAACCTTGCTAGATAGACACAAGCAAAACAACCAATCAAACTAACTTTTGACCCCTCAGTGGCAGGAGAAACAGAGACTTTTGACACCTTGGCAGTGATCTGCCCTCGCCCGCCAGGGACTAGTAAAAGTTCTCTCATTATAGGGACCAACACTGACCTAGTCAGGAGACTACTAACACTTCTGGCCCAGAAGCGGAGTACTTCAACTGCAGGAGTGCACCCCATGCTGAAACAGGCGTACCAGCGCCTAGTACTAGAACAGAAGGCTCCAGCAAAAGGAGTAGGCAAGATCTGGCATTTGGATAAAGGAGAAAGAGAGTACTACAGCCCAGGGAGGTGACTTCTCTGAGAGCATCTGTCAAGCTTACTTGGAAGCAACGAGGCCCCTTTATTGTTCTTGAAACGGACCAACGGAAGGAAGGAAAGGGGATATAAATAATCCCTGAAGTGGTTCCATTGAAGGCCCTGCAAATGAATCATGGGAAGGTCTCAGTGAGTGTTTGCAACACGACCACCTCACCTGTGAAGGTACCAGCTAGAATGCTGTTGGGCCAAGTGAGCACAGCCACCCCAGTCTCGCCATCTGACTTGAAGAAGGAGGAGAAGGGTGAGATCCCAGTAGAGAAGTTTCACCCAGAAGACACCACTCTCCCACCAGAATGGAGAGAAAGAGTTAAAGCCCAGCTCGCCCGATGGCAGACTGCATTCTCCAAGAACGAATTTGATGTAGGGTGTGCAAAGAGTGCCACCCACAAGATCCGTCTGCAGGAAGACAAACCGTTCAGAGAAAGGGTCCGACGGGTTCCTTTCGGGGACTTGGAAGACCTATGTGAACAACTGGCAGAATTCAAAAGAGCGGAGATCAGCAGAGAATCCAGGAGCCCCTATGCTTCTCCAATAGTGGTGGTGCAGAAAAAAATGGGTCACTAAGGCTGTGCATTGACTACCGAACACTGAACAGAAGGACCATTCCTGACCAGTACACCACCCCCCCGGATAGAAGACGCCCTGCAGAGCCTGTCAGGGGCCAAGTGGTTCAGTGTGATGGACCTGAACAGTGGGTATTACCAAATCCTCATGCATTCTGAGGATAAAGAGAAAACTGCCTTCATTACCCCAGTGGGGTTCTTTGAGTTTGATCGCATGCCTCAAGGGTTGTCAGGAGCCCTGGCCACCTTCCAAAGGCTGATGGAGAAAACAGTGGGCAACATGAACTTGATCGAGGTGCTGGTGTACCTGGATGACATCATAGTATTCGGCAGGATTCTGGAAGAGCATGAAGAGTGGTTGGAGAAGGTCCTGAAGAGACTTCATGAAGAAAACCTGAAGCTCTCCATAGAGAAGTGCCAGTTCTATCAGCCCTCGGTCCACTACCTTGGCCACATCGTGTCTGCTGAGGGGATAGCCACAGACCCTGAGAAGCTGGATGCCGTCACCTCTTGGCCAAGACCCACTAATGTGACCAAGCTTCGGTCATTTCTGGGATTCTGCTCTTACTACCGAAGATTTGTAGAAGGATTTGCCAAGATAGCCCGCCCACTCAATGAACTACTGAGGAGTGAAGGAGAGGATGATGTCCCAGAACCAGTCAAACCTGTGAAGCCCACAATAAGGCCTAGAAAACCTAAAGAGTCCATTCTGGATCAGTGGACTTCCAAGTGTGAGGAGGCTTTCAGTCAGCTGAAAAGGCGCCTAACCACTGCCTCAGACTTGGCCTATGCCGACACCACCAAGCCCTACGAACTACACGTCAATGCCAGCCGAGATGGGCTGGGCGGGGTGCTATATCAAGAACATGATGGTCACCTACGGCCTGTTGCCTATGTGAGTCGGAGTTTGGTCCCCGCTGAAAGGAACTACCCCACGCATAAGCTCAAGTTCCTGGCCTTGAAGTGGGCTGTGGTGGATAAATTGAGAGACTACCTCTACGGGGCAGAGTTTGTGGTCAAGACTGACAACAATCCACTCACCTACCTCCTCACTACAGCCAAACTGGATGCCACAGGACATAGGTGGTTGGCTGGCTTCTCGGGTTTCACCTTTAGTTTGAAATATCGACCGGGAGTTGGGAACAGGGATGCGGACGCCGTCTCAAGAAGGCCTCATGGCCCCAGTGACTCCACAGAAGAGTGCACTCAGCTGACACCAGAAGGAGTGCGAGCCTTATACCAGGGAGCTGAACGTCAGGGAGCAGGAGGGTCCAGGGCCAAAGAAATTGGAGTTTCTGCTGCTGGAGTACCCAAATGTTACTGCATAGTGACCCAAGTGGGGGATGAAGGCCTGCCAAAGCTGTCGAAGAGGGACCTGAGAAGGTACCAGTTGGAAGACCCTCTGGGTAACTTGGCATTGAGGGCTTTGGCGAATCAATGCTCTGACATGCTCCTCACTGATTCCCCAAAGGAGGCTCGTCTGCTACACCGAGAGTGGGATCGATTGCAGTTGCATCAAGGGGTGGTCTACCGAAGGGGCCCTTCTGATGGTCTTGAAGAAAAATGGCAGCTGTTTTTACCCAGAAAACACAGAGAGACTGTGTTGATGGCCCTCCACGATAACCATGGGCATCTAGGGCCTGAGAGAACTTTCCATTTGGTGAGGGACCAATTCTACTGGCCCTGCATGCGGGCTGAAGTCGAGGGTTACTGCCACTCCTGTATTCGATGTATCCAAAGGAAGACCTTGCCTTCCCGAGCCGCCCCAATGGGCCATCTTCAGAGTCAGGAACCCATGGAGCTGGTGTGCATTGACTTTCTTTGCCTGGAGCCTGATCTGAGTGGGCAGGGAAACATTATGGTGGTGACTGATCATTTTACTAGGTATGCCCAAGTATTCCCAACAAAGGATCAGCAAGCATCAACAGTGGCCAAGGTCTTAGTAGAGAAGTTCTTCGTTCACTATGGCTTGCCCCAGTGTATCCACTCGGATCAAGGGAGAGACATTGAAAGTAGCCTTATTAAAAGACTTTTAGACCTATTAGGCATCAAAAAGTCCAGAACCACTCCTTACCACCCCCAAGGGGACGCTCAACCTGAGAGGTTTAACCAAACTCTTCTTGACATGCTTGGCACAAAGAAGCAACACTGGAGCAAACATGTAGCTGCCATTGTACATGTCTATAACAATACTGCAAATGATGCTACAGGATACTCTCACTATCGCTTAATGTTTGGACGAGAGGCTCGATTACCAGTAGACTTGGTCTTTGGCATATCTTTGGATCACACCTCAGCAACCTCCCACAGAGGGTATGTCGATCGGCTGCGGAAAAGTCTAAAGACCGCCTATGACAAGGCCCAAGCTACCTCGGACAGGAGGGGACTGAGAAATAAAAAGAACTTTGATCTCAAAGTCCGAGTGTAGGACCTGCAACCAGGTGATAGAGTACTGTTGAGAAATCTGGGTATCCCTGGCAAAACACAAATTGGCTGACCGCTGGAAGGCACAGCCCTATGTCATCTGCAAGCAACTACCAGGACTCCCAGTGTACCAGATCAGGCCGGAAGGGAGTGAAGGCCCACTAAAGACTTGGCATCAGAATCACCTGTTGCCCCTCTCAGAGGCGGTTAGCCTGCTACCAAAGTCAAATCTACAGCTGACTCCCTCAACCTCTCAAGGGTCTCGGCCAGTTACTAGGTCTCAGTCAGTACCTCAAGATGTGGAGGATGAAGGCAATGAGGATGAAGAGGTGGAATCAGACTGGCTGTGGTCATCTCAACTACCAGGGCCTACGACCGCTCTTTTGTCCCCACCTGAAGTGACTGACATTGAAGCTCTCAGACCAGAGGCCCCTGAGTTTGTGCCTCAAAGTATGCTTTCTGAGGAGCTGGAGGATGATCTGAATTCCCTGACAATGGGGGACCCTGAAGAGATCTCATCTCTTATAGAAGGAAAACAGGAAGCCGTGTAGGAAGCAGAATCCAGTGTGTCTGAACAAGAAGCAGAAGAAGCTGTGAAGGAAACAGAGTTCAGCATGCCTGAAGCCCCAGAGCCAAAAGAGCAGAGAGAGAGAAGGTCTATTCACCCACCCAAGAGACGGACTTATGATCAATTGGGTGAAAGCTCTGAAGAAACTGTGATTACCTCAAAAAGGAAAATTAAAACGCCTGATCCTTCCACTTCACATTTCGTGGAGGACAACCCTTGCTTACCCCCTGGCACATCTGGTTGGGCCATTCCGGTCAAAGTAGCCTGTAGGCAGGACAACCTCCTTTCCAAAGCATGGTGGGGGGTTCCTCTGCCTGGTTCTTATGAGAATGCAAACTGTCTTATTTCTTGTATACACTAACTGGTCTTTTCTCCTTGTGTATTTGAACAAAGCATGTAACAGGTCACAAACTGCTGCTGTCTTTGGGGACCAAAGATTTTCAAGTGGGGGGAGTGTGTAGCAAGGTGTCACTTTGAACGTAGCTTATAGACTACAGTTTGTGCCTATCAGGAACCTAGCTCCCTCTGGTGTCCGTTTGTGTTATATTGCTTCAATTTGTTTGGTTCAGCTATGACAAGAACAAAGCATGATGGACATTGTAGTACACAGAGACAGAGACTCTATTGCTGTGGATTGGAAATAGACTACATTACTCACAAGACCACTGTACTACCAATAGTGCAATAAGCCGCGCACAGTCTGATGGGAGGGCTTATTTAAGAGAAGGGCGGACTCAGTTCACTCTCTCGGGAAGCCATCTTCAAGCCGGCAGGAGGCCTGTGTTGAAGTCTGCTGTAAGGGTGCCTAGGCCCAAGAAGCCTGGGCCTACAGTTACGGAGAGCGGATCACCTAGTTAGAGAGGAAACCTTGTGGACAGTTTCACTGATCAAGCCGAAGGAGGATCGGCCTGCAGCTCACAGCATCCGGAGTCACCTATCCACTGGTACCTAGAGAGAACGGCCGTGCGGAGGGCCAGGGACCTCGTGATACCGAGAGACGGACTACAGAGAAAAAGTTTGGGATTGAGGAAAGCCTGCGAAGCAAGGCCTCATTTGGTGAGCGGGCACTTGCCCATCAGTATAAGTTAACTGACTCGTAGGAGTGTGACTTTCGTAAACCTTTCTTGTACTTGCTGGCGTCTGCAGCGCCGCAAGTAGGGACACATCGCCTCCGGTTAGCGATACAACGACTTGGGGAAATTAGCATACTGCTACTTTGTGCACCTCAATTGGCTGTTTTTTCCTTTCATCCTACCCATTGGAATACAAATAAACAAATGCACCAACGGAGCTAGCAGAAGATTAACTGACTCCGTAAGGAACAGTCACCTATTTCATTACCCTCACACGTTGTTACTACAGGACACGCATCCATTGAACTGTTCACTAGGGGGAGCCATACAGTTGTGAATGTATGTGATTGTTATAACTGTTTGCATCAATTTGTGATTTCCACTGTTTTATGTGAGACTTGGTGGAGAGGTGCCCCAGTGCTACTGTCATTGAACTGGGAATTTCCTCCACCATACTCTAACTCAGGTCTGACCCTTGGGTCACATCATTTGGGTCTGATCACGGGGTTATTCCAAACCAGTGGTACTCTATTGATTTATACAGGGATCTGTATGTATTTGATGTTGATTGCATAACCATTGTTCTACATTTTTTTTGCCAAGTAAACACATTACCACTGTTTGAACTACATCTTGTGTGGGACTCTATCTTTTGCAGATGTGTGGCAGGTGAACCACACTAAGGTAACAATATTTTACTACATTTATTGTTGTGTGGTATCATTGTGGCCCTCTATAGCCATTTAAGGTCCCACAATCACAATATTGTCCAGTTGTGCCAAGGGGGAACCGAGCCAAATTCTAGGGGTTGATAGGCAGAGTGCAGGCCCAAACTTAAACCAGCAGCTCCTACGGGGGTAGTGCTACATTTACAACCTTGAGAAGAGCCCTGAAGTCCCACGACTAAGGGCCAACAGCATCTTCAAAGCTTCCACCCTTCGAAAGACCCTTCTGGAACGTTGCTCATTATATTTATTAGTTTCTGACCCAACCCACTGTGACAAAACTCCTCAAGATTGGTCAGCTTGTTGGGAGGTTCCACTTATCACCCCCTAGGAGCCACTGGGAACCACAAGCCAAATACATTGTACACCTGAGTCTCTAATGCCGCATACACGCGGTCAGAAATTCCGCCAGCAAAAGTCCGATGTGAGCTTTTGGTCGGAAATTCCGACCGTGTGTATGCTCCATCGGACATTTGCTGTCAGAATTTCTGACAGCAAAAGATTGAGAGCAGGTTCTCTATTTTTCCGACGGAAAAAGTTCCTATTGGAAATTTTGTTAGTCTGTATGCTATTACGACGTGCAAAATTCTGACGCATGCTAGGAAACAATTTGACGCATGCTCGGAAGCATTGAACTTCATTTACTCGGCTCATCGTAGTGTTGTACGTCACTGCGTTCTTGACGGTCGAAAGTTCAGAAAACGTTTGTGTGACCGTGTGTATGCAAGCCAAGCTTGAGCGGAATTCCATCGGAAAAACAATCCAAGGTTTATCAGACGGAAAATCTGATCGTGTGTAGGCGGCATTACTTTGTTGGGGCATAGACAGTTCCAAGCCGGAGGTCACTCTACACTAGGACTGCGTCCTCCTCAGCTGGTAGCTACTGTAGGTCTGTCCCTACCTGCCTAACATATGATTCCAAAGCATTTTGAGAAAATATTGCTAAGCAAATACTTAACACTACCAGCCTGTCTCACATCTAAAGTCTGCACTTTCAATTCGATTCTGCCTTTGGGGCACACAGGCAAAGCACCATACTTCTCTTTGCAAAGCTCTGTACATTGTGACCACAGGCTCGGTCCATGGGCGAGACTTGTACCTCAGCAGACTTCAATAAAGAGACCCTACCAGGCAGTTACAAGCATCACTCCCATAAGCAGAGGAATGATGGGACTTGTAATTCCGCAACAGCTGGAGGGCTGCCAGTTTGACATCCCTGACTGAGTGGATTAAACAAAGTTTTCTCTCAATACAGTGTTCTTCTGAATACACCAGGAATACAGCCATGGTAATACACTTCATTTACTCCATAAGACATTCAGACCAGACAATTCTTCTTTCCCAATAAATATTTTTACTATTTAGGCCTCATGCCCACGGACGTTTTTACAGCCGCGTTTTTGAGCGTTTTTTACAGCTTAAAAACGCCTGTCCATGTTAGTCTATAGCTTCATGCCCACCTAGACGTTTTTGAGCTGCAAACAGCATAGACGTTTTTAAGCTGTAAAAAAAAAACCAGGACCAGTGCGTTCCTCAGCGTCGGAGTTAGGCAGAAAAAAACGCGAGCGTCAAAAAACGCTCAAAAACGCGCACTGACGCGCGGTCGCGTTTTTTAGCTCGGACGTTTTTTTTTTTGTTTTTTTTGTTTTTTTTCTCAAAAAAATAAAAATAAATTTACAATAACAAAGACAGGCGTTTTTAAGCTGTAAAAAACACAGCTGTTAAAAACGTCTGTGGGCATGATACCTTAGCATTACTTAACACGTTGAGGTAGTTTACATTATATAACAGAACAATATCAACCGCAACGTAGTACCTCCTGGCTGTGCAATACGTTTGACTCTCTTACAATTGTTTGCTTTCTGCCCCCTTCTGTGATGCTGCCCATACCTGTGTAGCGCACCAACCCCAGACTTTACCTGCTTTTCTTCTGCTTGGCTCCTCCGCAGGAAAGACTGAGGCACACCGCACCACAAGCCCGTACCCTCCTGAATGGGGAGGTTGAGCGGTGTTAGTTTCTCGGGCCTGCTTGCAGCCAGTGTTTAAAAACCTCCAGTGCTGACTTTGTTTCTGTGGTAGTCAGAAACAAGCCTTTAGTTCTCCCCAGTAAGCAACTGTCCACACCAACTGAAAGGTCCAACTCTTATTTATTTTTCTCAGCACAATAAACAGTCTCTTTGAGAGCAGACGGTTGGGACAAGACACAGGTCAGATAAGGTGGGAGGAGGTCCAGGCACAAACTTGAATTGGGTTTTCTCCTGTTCTGATTAGCACGAACAGGCTTGGCGCACGGTCCCTGCCACAGACCATGAGGTTGGTCACTGCCACTGACCGGGTGGAAAAGATGAAAGCCACTGCCACTGACCTTGTGTGCGTAGTGTCACTGCCACTGTGACATACAGAACATGCACTTCCTTCCTTTAGTAACTTGGCCCCTTTTTAGGACAAGAACATCCCTCCGGAGAGTTACCAGAGGCCCCATCTGTCACCACGACTCTGCGCTGGGTCTTCAGAAAGGGTCACCTCCCTGGCCTCCTCAATCCTGGATACGGGTCCCCTCGCAAGGCAGATCCCTGGGAGCCTCGGTCCCTGGCGGATCCCAGCCGAAGGTCGCTGGGCTCCAGGCCTTTCTCCAAAGTACCTCACCCCAGACTGAAGGTGTCTGGGATGGAACAGCAGCTCCGTCTCTGGGCCTAGGGCACCCAGAGACAACCCGACCAGGCCTCCGGGCCTAGGGCACCCAGAGGCGACACACACACACCCAGGCCTAAGGTGCCTGAGCGCCAAACCGACCCCACTGGAAGATGGCCATCCCCTTTTATATCCTCTCCCGACAGGCACAGCAGGTTCCCCGCCCTGCCGTACTGCTGCCAAGAGGGGACAAAAAAAGGCACAACATTGTACTGCAGTTAAACCCGGGCCTATGGCAACACCGCCACCTATAGGCCCCAGGGGAAGTGATGCATGCACAGAGGAAGCAGTGGCTAAACAAAAAATCTTAACCCCTTACAGCACCAGCCTGAATTTAACATAACAGAATTAACCACTTGAACTCCAGATTTACCCTCCTTCATGACCAGGCCATTTCTTTCCATACGGCACTGCTTTTTTTTAACTGACAATTGCACGGTTGTGTGGCGCTGTACCCAAATAAAATGTATGTCCCTTTTCTTCCCACAAATAGAGCTTTCTTTTGGTGGTATTTAATCACCTCTGCAGTTTTTTGCGCTATAAACAAAAAAAGACTGACAATTAAAAAAAAAATAAAAATTTTACTTTGTGCTATAAAGCATATCCAATAAAAAAAATGTAAAGAATCAAATTTCTTCATCAGTTTAGGCCAATATGTATTCTGCTACATATTTTTGGTATAAAAAAATGCAAATAAACCTATATCAATTGGTTTGCGCAAAAGTTATAGCGTCTAAAAACGATGGGATATTTTTATTTTTAATTTTTTTACTAGTAATGGCGGTGATCAGCGACTTATAGCAGGACTGCGATATTGTGGCGGACAAATCGGACACCTAACTGACACTTTTTGTGGACCAGTGACACGAATAAAGTGATCGGTGCTAAAATTTATGTACTGTCACTGTACTAATGACACTGGCAGGGAAGGGGTTAACATCAGGGGTTATCAAAGAGTTAAATGTGTGCCTAGGTTGTGCTTACTCACTGTGGGGGAGGTGCTTCGACTAGGGGAAGGCAAAGATCCATGTTTCTGCTTAGCAGAAATACAGGATCTGTGTCTTCCCTTCTGACAAAACGACAATCTGCCTTGTTTACATTGTCGTTCTGCCAGTGCCCTGTAAAATCGCCGGGTGCCGGCGGACATTGAGTCCACAGTACCCGCTCCTGGGATCCGGCTGTGTATAATCACAATCGAAGTGGGATGCCGGCGGTGCACCCCCCGGAAGTGTCAGATCACGTACTGGGTACGTTATCTGGTGCAGAGTGGCCTCCCTGCTGCAGTATACGTGCTCTGGGTGGTCGTTAACTGGTTAAGCTTTGACAAAAAACCTGGAAGCTGATTGGTTTCTATGCAAAGCTGCACCAGGTTTTGCACACTTGAGTTTTAGTAAATCAACCTCATTGTGTTTTAACTACCCCCCCCCCCCCCATCAGGGCAACAAGTAGCTAGCTTTCCACCAACTGCACCCACTCACTGTCTCCCCATTCAACCTTTGCCATCTGTAGTCTAAGCTTACTCTTGGTTAATACTACTACAATTCTGTATGTAGCACTAACCCCAGTTAAGAGAGCCGCTGGATTTTTGTTTCGGGCCCTGTGTAAAGCAGCGCCAACCCCCGGCAATCTTACTCGACCCACTCTGGCACAGTTAGTCTAGGTATTATACTTGGATCACAATCAAACAGTATTGCAAGGGTTACCTCTTTGCAATAAGACAACACACCGATGCGAGAGATCAAGTATAACGGTTTTACTTTAGTTTTAAAAGGACATAGGCAGAACATAACACATACAATTTGCTTACAGAGCCCTGCAGCAATAGGTATATCACGCAATAATGGCGCAGCGCGGTAATCCACCACACGCAGCTATTATTGTATACGCGCCCTATGGTGCACTAAAACAATAGTCTATCTCCCCTCCCTGGTCAGGCCTGACACAGAATAAATCTCAGGCCTCGTACACACGGCCGAGATTCTCGTTGAAAAAAACATGTCGTTTTTTTCGACGAGATTCTTGGACAAGAAACTTGTCCCGGCCGAGTGTACACACGCTCGTTTCAAAGAACCCGCGGTTCTTTGAAAGGAGTGTACGCGGTGACGTCATCGACTACGTCGAGCATGCGCTCGTCACATTCGATGCCGTCGCCGCCATCTTGGTATACCCTACGTATGCCTAGGAAGCTACCGCGCATGCGTCGAATTCATTTCGAACATGCGCGGGCTTCCGGGAGGACAGGTAAGTGTACACACACTCACTTTTCTCGTCGAGAAACATGCCGAGGAGAATCTCGACGAGAAAATAGAGAGCAGGTTCTCTATTTTCTCGTCGAGGTTTCTTGTCGGTTTTCTCGACGAGAAACCCGATAGCAGCGTACACACGACCGATTTACTCGGCAAGACCTCTCTGCCAGCAAGTTTCTTGCTGGTTCTTGCCGAGAAAATCGGTCGTGTGTACGAGGCCTTAGTCTTTTCATTAAGGATTTCTTCGCATGCAAACTTTCGGTGGTGCACTTGATGAAACAGTATTTTTGTAATCCACAAAGTAGGCAGTCACAAAGAACACTATACTGGAGACCCTTTAAACTCTGTCCTGCTACTGGTCTCCAGTGAAGTAACAAACAAACGATCGGTGGGCCAAGGCAGTCTATAGGCCTAAACACGGTACAGTCTATTGGATTGAGCAAGTGCTCGCTCACCACTCCGGACGCGATCCCAGTCCGGGACTTCCACCTGCTGTGTCTCCGCACACAGCGTCTGCCACGATCGGGTCCCCGATCCAACTGATGTCCTCACTCGACAAGTCAGATACCACTCAGGCTCCGCAGTGGTGTGGAAGGCTCTTCGGAAGTAGCCCTAAGGCCCCAGGCTTCAGGCCATACACTGCAGCAGATCCGCACAGGAAGACTGTTGCTTGCAGCGCGGTGTCCCAAAAGAGGCTGAGCTCCGCCTCGCCTCCTTCTTAAATCCCCTCCCATGAGTCTCTGCGGTGGCCAATTGCACTCTGGGTACCGAATGGGGTTCTGGGTAACATAGTCCCGGGGCCTTAAAGGAGACCCCGCTACATGTACATTTAGGAATACCATATATTCACAATTCATTAATTATTGTTTTATTTTGGAAATAGTAGATGTGAGTGCATCTGAGACAAAGTTATTCATCTAATACGCATGAAAAAGAATTGTAACAATTGCAGGCTCTCAACGTAGCACTAAAATTAAACTCGCTCAAGTGTTGTCGACAAATTGACCTGCAGCATTGTGTTGTTTAAGGCTGCACATTTCATTGGGTCTCAATTGACATGAAAATTGCAATGCATATCTGTGATGTACCACCATGCGAGGTGAAGCTGCTGATGGAAAATAATTAGCTTTCGGAGAAAAATATTGAGAATGTACAACTTGCTGAAGATTGCGCTGCTATTTGTTTTAATGGTGACAGGCGTTAAATGTGACGGTGATGCCACTGTGAAGGTTAAATGGGAAGATTATGCGCTGCACAGATGTTTATGGTTTCACATTATTGCTCTGGGATGTTTCTTCCTGTTGGCTTTGCTTTTTAGTTCATTTTAACAGTAATTACAAGTACCCTATAATGGGTTACTTACTGCTGCAAACATTTTCATTAAGTTCTGCGATTTTTATGAAGACAAGAAAAATGTAATGCAGTGCTGTCACTGGAAGACCTTCTGTATAAGGTTCTTAGGCCCCGGTTTGCTGTAAAAAAACAAATCCGCAAGTCTACCCTAATACCCTCATACAAGTATTTAAAGGCTGTGCTTGTGCATCTGAAATGATGTAATCACAAAAGGGCCACAAAGTCACCATCCTGGCATCTGGTGCAAATTATTTAAAGTAGGTCTAAACCTAAACATTTAGGGCCGGTTTACACCAGAACGCGGTGTAGGAAAGCCTTGTTTCAAAACGTTAAAAATGCACTGCCTACAGGTAAGCCTATAATAAGACTTACCTGTAGATAAGAAAAATATCTCCTAAATGCGTACTGTTTAGGAGATATTTACATTGGATTCAGCCAGTTACGTCACCAATGCATGCGCTCTGAAGGTCCGGCATACCTGTGCATCTGCGGGAGGGACGTCATCGCGGCTCTGGCCAATCACATAGTCAGAGCGAGCGAACCCGGAAAAAAAACAGGGGAAGATGTCAGCCCTCTCAGCAGTGAAAGCACAGCACTAGAGGGCTTAGTTTCAAGGTAAGTATTTCATAATGTGCTAGCGATGCATACTAGCACATTATGCAATTGCCTTACAGGGTTTATTTTTTAAACAGCCGCCGTTTACTACCACTTTAAAATGAATGCAGATAGAATGCTGTTGACTTAATTAAATATTATTATGAGGCACACTTCCATCACATTTTGGTCATCTCAATCTGCTCAAAATTGCTGGAGGAAAGAGGCTTAAGTTGCCTCTAAAACGCATTATAAATGGTCAATTCTACTCTGGGTCTGACAGCTGTCATTCAGCTCCCTGCAGCTTGGACTATCTCACTATCTCATGCAGGATCCTTCACACAGCCCACCTGGGCGCAGACCGCTTCTCATGATTACCCTGTGAGTTGAACATGTTACTGTGTTTTATATTTACTTATTAAACTGTTTTACACTATTGGTCCCCTTGCACCTCTCTCCCCTTCCCCTCTTAGGTTTTAGATAAGAATAGGAGAAGCTTAGCTCTGAATCAAGGCTGATCTAAGAATTTGCCATGGTTGGCCTTTGCTTTACTTGGCCCCTGCAATTTCTCTTCATAGGCTAAATTGGATGATGATTAAGGACCCAATTAGCAGCCAGGAACTGTAGCATTTTATTATGTTTCAGGAAACTATGTGAGAGACCAGTGTTGAAAGAACAACAGCAAGTAATATAAAGTTGCTTTATACTGTGAACAATACTGTATGCATTATACCTATCTATACCAGTAGGTGGCACTGCACTGTTATAAGTTGTATTCTATGGTTATGTATTTAGAAGAAGTACCTTCGTTCCTAAGCGTGTGTAGTTGTATGCTCCTTGTTCCTGTTTCATGCTGTAACACGTGATCTAATATTCTCCATGAAAGCAAAGCCATATTGCTGCAAACAAGAAGCTTCCAGCACATGATTTCAATACTCTGATAACAGGTTATGTGCCCAGCAAACCCAGAGCACCCAGCAGGCACTGGAGAGGATACTGCAAGTTTGTGAGTACTGTATACAAGCGGCTGAAAGATGGCAAGCAGTTCAGATTTGAAGTTTGCAATAGTAAAGCTGAACAATGCCAATTACCAGCTGTGGAAGTTTAAACTAGAAATGTTTCTCAGTAAGGATGACTAGTGGCAAGTGCTGAATACAGACAGACCCACAAACAGAGAGACAGAGGAATGGGACAGGAAAGATAGACAGGCAAAAACAACCATAAGCTTATTAGTGGAAGATGATCACATATAAGAACAGAGAAAACAGCCAAAGGTATGTGGACTTCATTAAAAAAACAACATGAGTGTTCAAGCCTCAACAATATGCTCTTTCTACTAAGAAAGTTGTATAAGATGAGACTAAAAGAAGGCCAGCATATGTGTGACCACATGAAAGCTATGCTAGAGATCATAGAGCAGCTACGCACCATCGGAGAGGACATCAAAGATAACCATATTGTTGCCCTGCTCTTCTGAAGCCTTCCAGATTTTCAAATTCAAGTCCAAAGCTACTAGCCAAGCCTTTAGAGTTACTCGCTACCAGTTGCCCCACCGAACCCATACCCTGCCCGACCCATAATTCCACCCCTAAACACGACCTTGTAAAGTATCTTATGAAATGACACTGTTAAATGTTTTATGCAGAATTATGTTACAAAAATAAATATTAATAAAAACAACTTTAGCAATATTAACATAAAGCATATTTCATTGATCTGATCTGATAAATAAAATAAGGATAAAATATGATTGGCTACTATAGGCACTGTACACATCAATACTGTCTCGTTAAGTAAATATGCGCTATGTACTAAGTGCAGGGTTGAGAGGTGCGCTATGTATTGATTGCAGGGTGGATAGGTGCATTACGTACAGACTGCAGGGTTGAGAGGTGCGCTATGTATTGAGTGCAGAGTTGAGAGGTACACTATGTACCGATTTACGTTGCACTGATTATGAAAACGGTTCCTGCACTACTTTTTTCCCCGATTTCTTTGTGACTTACATAGAATTCTGTTAAATTAAGTCGCAAGCTGCAATGAAATCGGAGGTGCAAGTCGCACTGATTGGTGGCTTTGAAATTGTGCCGAAGTAGCACGATATCAAAACTGCACCAGTGTGAACCAGGGCTTTGCTGACAAGGCAGCAGTTGGGGATGTACACATGCTGTAGGTACGGTGCTTTGCTTCATGACTGCGACAAGAATCATATCAGCAGTTGCATTTGGCGGGCACTACTGCTCACCAAAAGCAACCAAATCAAATGTAGCAATACCCCCAGCTAAGAGGGCTGCTGGTACAGATTTTGGGCCTGTACACACTGCTGTCAACCCCCAGTAACTGTCTCTAACCTCCCTTGGCACAGATAGCAGTAAAGATGGGATTGTGAAACCCGTTGGCTATGGGGATCATAATACCGCAACAAACATATAACCACACAGCGGATTGGCTTAACCACAAGTACTTTTTACTGAATATAAATAGCATCAAGTTAAACAGTAATACGTATGCATATGCAGAGCCCTGCAATGTTAACCATTTAGCATATATCAAGCTCTAAGTTCCAATAGTTTTACACATGCTAAATGTCATTCAACTATGCTCGCGAGCTTCCCCCTCGTGGGCAAGATGGCGCCCAAACAATATTTAACAGTTCTACAGTCAGGTCTGACTATTGCAGATATGGTGCTTCCGTTGGGAAGGATCTTTGCTAGCAATGGTGGTGCACTTTGTAGGTTATTTGTAATCCACAGGCATCAAAGCTGTTAACTTCTTGGCATGTACTAAAGAGTTCAACTAACGCTGCACAGCACACTGTCCCTCTGGCATGCAATATAACACTCTGGTAACGGTGGTCCCTGAATAAGGGACACTGGGCCTAAGATTAGTCAGTTAATCTCTGAGCAAGTGCTCTCTCACCCGACTGGACCAGTCTGTACAACCGACTTCCGTAGCTGGGGCTCCAGTACACAGTCTCACGACACCCGTAGTCTCTGATCCTCCCGACAGTCCTTGGAAGGATGATGGATGAAATGACTCCTGGGTTCTCCCGTGAAGGTCGGAGGGCTCTCTGGATCTCAAGGCCCAAACTCTTAGGCCCAGTCCAGCGGCAGACTCAGCGTTGGTTCCACTTGCTAGGGGGGGTGGCGTCCAAAGAGACCCGCGTGTAGCTCCGCTCCTCCTTAAATAGGCCTTCCCCAGCAGACCTTGCGCCGGGCAAATCCACTCTGGGAGTCCCGCTGCACACTGGGTATAGTAGTCTTTTGAGCTCCTTAAAGTGACACCCCGCTACACATATAAAAATGTCTGTGCTGCAACTTTCCCACAACCACGTATACAGCTCATGGTTGGGGTTGGGGCAATGCAGCGTTTAGAGGGTTAAAACAAGTGTTGAGGCAGTGACATATTGGCTCCTTACGACTTGTCAAATATCTCTGAAAAGCAATCCATCTGCGGAATGCTTTTCAGAGGAGTGGCAGTCTTTTACAGTAAGAGACTCAGAGCAGCAGAAGAGAGGGACATATGAATTTGTCAAGTTAAGGGGGGTGTTTGGACAGTGGACTCACCGATTTTGCAGTCTCTAGTGTCCTCCAATTGAAATTTTTTACCTGCTGCAGCTGCACACACACCTATCTAGCACCATGCTGTGTGTATGTGTGTGCACATCAGGGGGTGGGGCTGCTAGATTGGAACCAGCAGGGATTGGTCACTATACAAGGGGTCTTCAGCACCCTGCTGTTCACTCTGAATCCTGTCTCCAATATCTCACTCACAGAATTTGTGTGAGTGAGATATTGACTGACACTGCAGGATCGGCACAGGCAGCTACAAAAGGCAGCACAGTTCACTGTGCACCCAACCCACTCCCAGCCAAAAAGTCCTGGCTGGACGGTGGGTAGACCATGGAGGAAGAGCCGCCGACATTCAGCAGAGCAAAGAGCATTCACATTCAGGAAAAATACCCTGGACGGCCGCACACCGTGAAAAAGGCATCTTTATTGTAGAAAATAAAATAAAATCCAGTGTACAGCAGTCAAATCATATAGAGAAACAGGGGAGAATAGCTAACGCGTTTCACATCAATCGATGCTTAGTCATAGCTAAATGAACAGGACCCAAGTGTGTGTATAAGAGGAAAGATTGAAAAACAGGCTACCAATCAGAGCCTTAGAATTGTCTTGAAAAGGCTTAGAGGCTTAGAATTGTCTTGACAATTCTAAGGCTCTGATTGGTAGCCTGTTCTTCAATCTTTCCTCTTATACACACGCTTGGGTCCTGTTCATTTAGCTATGACTAAGCATTGATTGATGTGAAATGCGTTGGCTATTCTCCCTTGTTTCTCTATATGATTTGACTGCTGTACACTGGATTTTATTTTATTTTCCACAATAAAGATGCCTTTTTCATGGTGTGCGGCCGTCCAGGATATTTTTCCTCATCAAACTTGTGCAGAGCCAGCACCTGTCAGCTCCTAGTAGGGCGGGACACTTTCCTGTGAAGGTTCGGAAGCTTTTAGAGCGGCAATCCTTTTCTCTATTGCATTCACATTCACTCAGAAGTCAGGACAAGTGTCAGCCAGCCAAGAACAGAAGGTGCCGCTCGAATTGCTGTCCCGCTGCTAGTTGTCACTTGTCCATGCCGTGCCAGTGTGCAGAGCCAGCAGAGACCAGACTACAGTCACATTCCTTCCATCTGGCCTCAGCGCTGCCACATCCCACAAGATCATTTATTGGAACCGCCCCCCACCCGAGCCAGAACACTTGCCCTCAAATTATTTCCACTCGCCAAATGCGAGCAGGTGAGTGGAAATTTTGAGGGCTGGCCTATTTGACAACTTAACGTTTAGTTTTTTTACTGTCTGATAGTGATAACAAATGCTCTTCATTAGCCTGCCACATCAACATTCTCTCACCTAGACAGGCTCTTACAGGTCAAGAGACCCACCCCAGATAAGGCATCTCTCGCCTTCTTGCCAAGGTAAGAACCCCCTCCCCGTGAACTTCCATAGAACCACAGACTACCACCACCACTGCTCATAGAGTGGTATTAGACCATATGTCAAAACTTCTAATAATTTATGCATATAGGCTGACCTCCCTCTAAAAATGTTAGTTACCTGACTGCATCTGACCCAAAGAAAGCATGCAGCAGTCCACTATAAAACTGTAAAGCCAGAACTTTTCAAAATAATTCAAGTGATAGCCTCCATGTTTGCCTTAGTACAGGTTTCTTCTACTACAAAGGATTTGGCATTGCCCAATGTGCGGGTGTCTTGCTGTATTCAGTGAAATACGTGAACTGTAGGAGTAATACCAATTCATGTCACTTCCCTTCACACGGGGGATTTAGACCGTAAGTTCTTCTCTAACACATTTTATTTTGAGAAAATGTGAATTAGTGTCGAGAGCTGGATCACCTCTATCACATATGAAAGTTGACAGGTAAAGATTATACTCTGAACAGTAATCAATAGCCGGTGTTAGAAAACCAATGAAGATAGCAAAGAAGAAGAATCTCTGAGCTCGTAGATTAATGTCCTGAGAAAGAATCCAGTTGGAAAGTCAATATTTACTTCTAATGGTTTCATAGTTCATTATTAGAACATTCAATATGCATCAAGACAAATGGCTCATTTGTAATGGTCACCCTGTTTCCCCGTCCCTCTGACAACTTAATGTAAACTGAACCTGGCTTTTGTCCGGTGCGGTTAATTTTACTGATGATTTGGCTGTTGGCTTTGCAAATTCCTAATTCCAGCAAATCATATGATCTCTCGGAGGCAGAAATATGTACAAGAGTGTCAGTAGCTCACAGGATCCAACCATGTTTAGGAACTGTTTCATCTATCCAAAAAAACATTCTTTAACCACTTCAGCCCGGAAGATTTGCCCACTTAACCACTTGCCGACCGCCGCACGCCGATGTATGTCGGCAGAATGGCACGGGCAGGCAGATTGGCGTACAGGTACGTCCCTTTAAATCTGCCACCTTGCGGGCGTGCGCGAGCGCCCGCCGCATGCCTCGAGAGTGCGGCCGCGGGTCCCGGGAACTCAATGTTCCCGGGAGTCCCACGTTTGCGGTCAGCAAGAGCAGAACAGGGGAATGCCTTTGTAAACAAGGCATTCCCCTATTCTGCCTAGTGACACTGTCACTGATGACCGTTCCCCGTGATTGGGAACGGTCATCAGTGACTTGTCACGTGTAGCCACGCCCCCTCACAGTAACAATCACTCAGTAGGAAACACTTAACCCCTGCAGCGCCACCTAGTGGTTAACCCCTTCACTGCCAGTGTAATTTTTACAGTAATCAGTGCATTTTTATAGCACTGATCGCTGTAAAAATGACAATGGTCCCAAAATGGTGTCAAAAGTGTCCGATGTGTCCGCCATAATGTCGCAGTCACAATAAAAATTGCTGATCGCCGCCTTAACTAGTAAAAAAAAAAATATTAATAAAAATGACATAAAACAGTCCCCTATTTTGTAGAAGCTATAACTTTTGCGCAAACCAATCAATAAACGCTTATTGTTATTTTTTTTAACCAAAAATATGTAGAAGAATACGTATCGGCCTAAACTGTGGAAAAAAAATGTTTTTTCATATATTTTTTGTGGATATTTATCATAGCAAAAAGTAAAAAATATAGTTTTTTTTTCAAAATTGTCGCTTTATCTTTGTTTATAACGCAAAAAAAAACTAAAAACGCAGAGGTTATCAAATACCACCAAAACAAAGCTCTATTTGTGGGGAAATAAGGACGCCAATTTTGTTTGGAAGCCACGTCGCACGACCGCGCAATTGTCAGTTAAAGCGACTCAGTGCCGAATCGCAAGAGGGGCCTGGTCCTTTAGCTACAAAATAGTCCGGGGCTTAAGTGGTTAATGACCAGGACCTTTTTTGCGATATGGCACTGCGTCGCTTTAACTGACAATTGACGCTGTACCCAAACAAATTTTATGTCCTTTTTTTCCCCACAGATGGATCTTTCTTTTGGCGGTAGTTTATCACCTCTGCGGTTTTTATTTTTTGCGCTATAAACAAAAAAAGAACGACAATTTTGAAAAATAACAATATTTTTTACTTTTTGCTATAATAAATATCCCAAAATTTAAAAAAACAAAACAAATTCCTTAATTAGTTTATGACAATATGTATTCTTCTACATATTTTTGGTAAAAAAAAAATAGCAATTTTTTTTTTTTACTAGTATTGGGGGCGTTCTGTGATTTTTACTGGGACTGCAACATTAGCGGGACAGCGGACAGATCAGACACTTTTGACACTTTTTTGGAACCTAAAAATAGCCACTGATTACTGTATAAATGTCACTGGCAGGGAAGGGTTTAACACTAGGTGGCGATCAAGGGGTTAACTGTGTTCCCTGGGTGTGTTCTAACTTCAGGGGGATGGACTACCTAGGACATGACAGAGATCGCTGTTCCCAATGACTGGGAACAGAAGATCTCTGACATGTCACTAGGCAGAATGGAGAATTGCCTTGTTTGCAGAGGAAGCTCCCCGTTTTGCCTCTGTACACCGCGACTACGGGTCGCCCACAGACTATTGAGTCCATGGGACCCACAGGCACGCTACCGCGGCACACGTGCCCGCTAGCCTGCCTGCAGAGACCGACATACACCTATGGCGGTTTGCGCAGGAGAGCCGACCTGCTGCAATATAATGATGGCGGCTGGTCGGCAAGAGGTTAATAAAACACAGTGTTATTTCCATGGTGGTAGTAACCAATAAAATAAAAAAAAAATTCTCTTGCATTTGAAATCCCAATTGAACTTTTAGTTTATATGCTATGAGGAAGGCTCCGGCCGAAACATGTTAGCACTTAAGATGTCGCACTGTTGTTAGTGCGCAATAAAGAATTAAGGAGAAGTTATCGAGTTGCCGGCATTTCTTGCTATTTTGATGTTTATGGGACACAACAAGCCTGAGCACCGTTATTCAGCTCATCATTCTACAATCATGCGGTAGAGCTTGGGTGAGTTTTTTTCTACATTACTTTTAGTTTATATTGGCTAAAAGCAAACAGACTTCATGCAGATTATTAGTACAGTTACTAAGGCTTAATATACACGGGACGTTTTTACAACCTCTCCTGAACGATTTAACTTGACAGATGGTAACCCACGTTTAAAACAACCGTTTTGCCGTGTTTACATACTGCGTTTAGCTGCGTTTTGCTGCGTTTGCGTTTAGAGGCGTTTAAAAAACGCAGCTAAATGCGAGTTACCACGTTTAGCCGCTTTTGGAAGCGTTTGGCGCTTGAAATGCCTCTAAACTCAGCGTCTGAACTCATTTTTTGCTTTAAAAAAAAAGCCTCTAAACTCAACTGCCTAGAAACTACTATAAACGACCCTGTGTACATGTACTGATAAGATAACATAGAGGAAAGTTCAGGAGCAGTTAAAAAAAATACCCAACTGCTCCTAAACGTCCGTTTACCAGCAGCAGTGTACATGAGGCCACGCAGCACTTTACATATATATTTTACATTCGCATCAGTCCTTGCCCTCAAGGAGCTTACAATCTAATGTCCCTAACTCACTTCATACATACACATACTATGGCCAATTTAGACAGGAGCCAATTAATTACCAGCATGTCTTTGGAGTGTGTGTCAGGGCAGGGCTCATCCCTTTCTTCTCTGTGCTGGCAGCTCAGCTGTCAGCTAATTGCCAGCTCCCATCTCTCCACAGTGATCCACCTGTTGATGATCCTGCTCGTCAGCTCTGCCTACTTAAAGCCTTCCAGTTCATTTGCTCTCCGCCTTCGCCTGTGTTAACATCACTAGAGACTTTCTCCTGTGTTCCTGTTGAAGACCTGCTTGACTGACGTTTGCTCTGGCTACAGATCCTGCTTGCTGTACTACTACCTTTATCGCTGGCTCTTGGACATTGGCTTGGCCGACTACCCGATCCGGTTACTGAACTCTGGCTATGTTTTGACTACGCTCACTCTGTTTACCTTTTTATTTTTATTATTAAACAAGTGTGATTTAACTGTACTTCTGTCTCAGTCTGATTCATGGTTTCTGACAGTAGGCGAAGGCCATGAATTCAGAAGATGCAGCCAATCCACTTGTTGGTAATATTTTTTCCATATTAGATGACCTGGATCACCGCATGGATCAGTTTGCCACGGCGATACAGACGCTCCTGAGTCGCACGGCTCGTCTAGAATCTTACACTGTGGCCGCTCCGGTAGTCTCTGTGCAGGCACCCGCCTCAAGTATTACCTCTATAAGAGGTATGTCTGGTTCCGCTCCGCTTCCCCAGCGATTTGGGGGAGATCCAGTTCAGTGCAGAGGGTTTCTCAACCAGGTTGAGATATACTTTCCGATGCTGCCCCAGGCGTTTCCCACGGACAGAAGCAAAGTGGGATTCATGATATCTTTGCTTTCTGACAGAGCCTTGGCCTGGGCAAACCCTCTTTGGGAGACGCAAAAACCTGTGGTCCTGAGTTACCCAGAATTTGTTGCTTCCTTCAAAAGGGTATTTGACGTTCCCGCACGCTCCGCTTCTGCTGCCAAGTGCCTTATGTCCATCAGACAGAGTACGAGGACGGTTGCCGATTACGGCATTAAATTCCGTACTCTAGCAGCAGAGGTTGCTTGGAACAATGAGGCCCCCGTGGCTGCTTTTTCTCATGGTCTCATGGATATCATCTCTGATGAGATAGCAGCCCAAGATATACCCACTGAGCTGGAGAAGTTGATCACATTTGCCATCCTCATTGACTCCAGACTCAGAGAGAGATTCTCTCTTAAGGAGCGTTTGCGGAAGCCTCCTGTACAGTTGTCTCCGAGCTTTACAATCCCACCCTTGCCTCCCTCACCTCCCATGCCTCCTGGTACCGAGTCGGTCTGTGAAGATGAACCCATGCACTTGGGCTTTACGCGTCTCTCTGCGGACGAGAGAGCCCTTAGGAGGAGGGAGAGATTGTGCCTTTATTGTGGCCAGGCTGGTCACTTTTTGAAGTCTTGTCCTACCTGTCCAGGGAACGCCCGAACCTTGAGTTCCTGTCATGGACAGACCTTAGGTGGCGTTGTTTCATCTCCAGTTGCCCAGAAGGATAAGCCCTTGGTTTCGGTTACCCTGTCGTGGGCTAAGTCGTCCGTCAAGATACAGGCTCTAATCGACTCCGGGGCTGCAGGCCTGTTCATTGATGCTGCCTTTGTATCAAAGCACTCTTGACGGGAGACCTTTACAGCCTGCCCATGTGAATCATGAGACTGTTCCGTTGTCCATGGCCGTAGGGGCTCTTCACCATGAGATAATCTAATTCCAAGTTATTTCCTCACCTAATTTTCCACTGGTTATTGGTTATCCTTGGTTACAGAGGCACAACCCCTCTTTTGATTGGCTCCATGCTGAGGTTCTGTCCTGGTCACCACAATGCAGTAAAAGATGCTTTCAAAAGGTAGCCAAGGTCCTGTGCACCTCTTCACTCTCCTCCCTGCCGGAGGAGTATCGCGATTTTAGCAATATCTTTGATAAGGGTCAAGCCAGTACTTTGCCTCCACACCGGTCGTATGATTGCACAATTGACCTTCAACCTGGTGCCGTACCCCCTCGTGGCCGGGTTTACCCTTTGTCGGTCTTGGAAGATAAGACCATGGAGGAGTATGTTGCAGACACACTCTCTCAAGGTTTCATCCGCAAATCCTCGTCTCCTGCTGGTGCTGGTTTATTTGTCGTGAAAAAGAAGA
This sequence comes from Rana muscosa, assembly GCA_029206835.1. Lineage (NCBI taxonomy): Eukaryota > Metazoa > Chordata > Amphibia > Anura > Ranidae > Rana > Rana muscosa. The sequence goes on along the minus strand of CM055117.1, from coordinate 1,025,071,351 downwards.
GTGGTGAACTGAGACCTTGCATTGATTATAGAGGTCTCAATCGTCTCACCATTAAGAATGCCTATCCGATTCCGTTGATTACGGAGTTATTTGACCGCCTCACGGGAGCAACGGTTTTCACATAGCTTGATTTGAGAGAGGCATACAATCTCGTGAGGTTTAAGGAGGGCGACGAGTGGAAAACTGCCTTTATTACCAGAACAGGTCATTATTTAGTTAGTCAATGAAGCTTCCAGCCTGCATTTGTTATAACTGACATAGAGATCACATGGTTGGGAACAATTCTGATATGTTCCCAATCATCAGTGGTGATCAGAGCTGTCAGCGACAAAGTGACTGACGACTAATGTCTCTCAAATCTATCTAGCTTGTGCTGGGAAATTTTAACATACAGATTGTGGGTTACAGTTACACTTCATAGAGTATGATTTTGTTGTCAGTTGCATTTTTGGCTGTTATGAAGCCATTCTAATGCCCCATACACATGATCGTTTTTCATGCCGTTAAAAATGCCATTTTTAAAAATGGGCATTAAAACCGATCGTGTGTATGCTCCAGAGCATTTTTAACGACGTGAAAAACGGGCATTAAAAATTTCGAACATGCTCTATTTTTTCACGTCGTTTTTCATGTCGTTTTTTTTAACGACGTGAAAAACGATAGTGTGTATGCTTTTACGAGGGGAAAAAAACACGCATGCTCAGAATCAAGTATGAGACGGGAGCGCTCGTTCTGGTAAAACTAGCGTTCGTAATGGAGATAGCACATTCGTCACGCTGTAACAGACTGAAAAGCGTGAATCATCGCTCAACAAACTTTACTAACATGAAGGGTGGCGCCATCCGAACGGAACTTCCCCTTTATAGTGCCGTCGTACGTGTTGTACGTCACTGCGCTTTGCTTGAACATTTTTTTAAATGATCGTGTGTACGCAAGACAGGCTTGAGAGGAAACATGAAAAAAAACTACGAGAAAAACGTTGGTTTAAAAAATGGCATGAAAAACGATCGTGTGTACGCCGCATTAGATTGTGAATTGTATACTTTAAATGTTATTTCTGCTTTAAATGGTTACATCATTATCGGTAAGTTTAGTAAATACAGTGTAACCACACTTTACTGATGTTTTTAAGTACTAACTATTGGCCTGGAACAAATTTATAGGAAAAGGATTAAGAATTTTTTAACTTTACTGGCTTCATTCTGATTGAAGGTCAGTGAGCCCTAGATAGTAAAACTGGGATCAGAATGATGGCCCTGGAGCCCGCATCATTTAAAACCAAGTTAGTTTTGGAACTATCTCAACTTTCTCATTATGGTTCTCTAAGATCAATGATATTAAAGGGTTGTAAAGGTTTATTTTTATTTTTTTTCAATAACAAACATGTCATACTTACCTCCACTGTGCAGTTCGTTTTGCACAGAGTGGCCCCGATCGTCCTCTTCTGGGGTCCCACGGCGGCTCTCGCGGCTCCTCCACGCAATAGCTACCCCCCTCTGGGAAGCTCTCTCCCGGGGGGGTTATCTTGTGGACGCCAGTGGAAGAAATGGTGCCTAAATGTTTATATCAGTGAGATTAATTATGCCTCATCATTGGTGTCAGTGAAAGGAATAGTGCCTCATCATTGGTGTCAGTGGAAGGAATAGTGCTCCATCATTGATGTCAGTGAGGGGAATAATGCCCCATTATTGGTGTCAGTGGGAGGAATGGTGTCTCATATTCGCGAGAAGAATAGTGCCCAAATGTTTAAATCAGTGAGATGAATTATGCCTCATCATTGGTGTCAGTGGAAGGAATAGTGCCTCATCATTAGTGTCAGTGGAAGTAATAGTGCTTCATCATTGGTGTCAGTGGGAATAATAATGTCTCATCATTGGTGTCAGTGGGAGGAATAGTGCCCAAATGTTTATGTCTGTGAGAGGAATTATGCCTCATCATTGGTGTCAGTGGAAGGAATAGTGCCCCATCATTGGTGTCAGTGGGAGGAATAGTTTCCTGCCATTGGTGTCAGTGGGAGGAATAGTCCCCCATCAATGGTGTCAGTGGTAGGAATGGTGCTAGATATCTGCGGGAGGAAGAGTGCCCGAAGGGCCAGATGAAAGCAAGCAGAGAGCTGCATGTGGCCCACAGGCAACAGTTCAGAGAACACTGCTCTAACCTACCTTATCTAACTCTCCCACCATTCCTTGGCTGCCCCCATGTTAGGTCTCAAGGTGTTACCTCTTTATTCCTATAACCTTGCTCTCCCCCTCCACATCTACCTCTTCTTTTCCTTAGGCCACTTTCACACTGAGGCGCTTGAAAAACTGCCAGTAAAACACTGAGCGCTTTTGAAGCGCTTTCAATTCATTTCAATGGAGAGGGGCGTTTTTTTCAGCGCACTGCCTCAGTGTGAAAGCATCCATTGATTTTAATGGAAATACGTTTTCAGGCGCTTTTTTTTTAGGGTGAAAGCGCCTGAAAAGCGCCTCAGTGTGAAAGTGGTCTTACTGTTAGTTTTCCTGATGTGAGTACTTGTCTATGCCACACTTTCTTGTTCGGTATAACATATGTGTCAGGGACAGGATTGTGGTCCTTTTCATCCTCTCTCTGGAACAAAATTAAACGAATAGTGTGTACCAGGCTTTAGTCTTATGTCTACAACCACGTCCTTGGATAAGAAAAAAAAAAACTTTAAAATAAAGAGTTAAAAAAAGCCAAGTTAGTAATGGCAGCTCCCATGTTTATTTTCTCATAAGTTTCCTTAAACCATATCCCTAACCATTCAAGACTCTCAAAAACCCAATCACAGTAGGTGACTCTGCTTTAGATGCTGCCAAAGCAATATAGAATTAGCTGCCAAGATGAAATTCCAAGTTTCAGGTAGGGATCAGTGACACTTCAATTCAAGGATAAACTGGAACATTTCAGACATACAAGAGTATAAAAGTCGTTGATGTTGATGTTCCAGCAGCTACAAGAGATTTATACGTTGGGTATAACTTATAGGAACAACATGACCATTCTCTTACACACCTATGCTCTCATAACGTTTTTTTTTTTTATATAACTTCCAGTACCAAGGGATTATGTCATTTTTACTAGGGGATCATTTTTCTGTTCACTACACAGACAGACATAGCCCCTAGATCTTGTCTGCAATGTGTACAATACTTTTACCAACCTCCGCTTTGGCCATATCAAAAATCTTGCTTGATAAAGAGCTTAGACAGGCTCAAAGTGCAATTTCACTGTCTGCTGACTAAATGACAGTTTTCTTTTTGGAAAAAAAGCTAGACACAATATAGCAAAATAAAAAAAAATGTAAAATGTAATAAATAAAATAAAAACAGTATTTATTATTATAACAATAGCAACGTGTATATAAGCTGGAAGGACTAAAAGTAATTGGTAAAATGTTTTTAGCTCAGTGAAAGTATAATCTGTGAGCAGCAAATTGTAGAGAATATATGACCTCAATGAACTGATTGAAAATGTAGACTAAAGACCACTAAACTTAGGTTACCTTTGTAAAAAAAGTAGAAAATGCACATCTTTTTTGCAGGTAAAAATATGTGCATTTTTTTTTTTTTTTACTATGAGCCTGCAAAGCATTGCACCCGCGATCAGCAGATCACAGATGATATGTAGGGCTCCTGCAGACATTCTGTGTAAGCTGTCTGCTCGTACTTTGTACGACTAGATAGATAGTTACACACTTCCAGAAAGACTCGATAAACCACCTACAATGCTCAACAGTGCTTGGTAGTTCATTGAGAACTACAAGCCGACAGCTACAAAGGATGTCGGTACTTGTAGTTTTCACATTCACAGAACTCTGCGAATAAATGACGCGGTCAGACGGGCAGAGCCCTGCGTGGTTGCATTGTTTACAACTGTGACAGCAAACAGGGGGAAAACATCCCCGATTATTGTCACAATGAGGGATCGGGGGCTGGTGCTACAGTAACATGTTACTTATTACATCCTGAATATGAGTATAACATGTAACCTGTTACAAAAGGTAAACCTATCCTTTAAAGCAGTGGTCCCCAAATGCGGCCATTTGTTTGCTTTTACCTGACCCTTGGGGCACTATTTCTGAAACTGATATGGGGCACTATTCCTCCTACTGACACCACAACAATGAGACACCATACCTTCCACTAACACCAACAGTGGGGCATTATTTCTCCCACAACCACTATTCCACGATGGGTAACTATTTTTTGTAAACCAAAACAAATGTAATACACTACCTGTCCTATCTTCTCAGTTCCTAATCTGTGAGTGAGAGAGCTGCAGCTGACAGAAGAATGTTTATTGCGTGCACAGGGAGTTAGTTAACTCTTAATTAACCAAGACATGCTCTTATTTTACTATGTAACCCATTCATTTCAACCTGTATAAGCACTATTTTACAGTTTCATCTCCTGTTCCATGTTTCTATTTTAAATTATTTGTTGGAAAAAAATATTATAAAGCACATATATACAGTTAGGTCCATATATATTTGGACACAGACACAATTGTCATACGTTTGGCTCTGTATGCCACTAGAATAAAATTAAACAATCCAAATGAGTTTGAAGTGCAGACTTTCATCTTTAATTCAAAGGGTTTAACATAAATATCAAGTTCACATTTTAGGAACTGCAACCATTTTTATACACAGTCCCCCCCTCATTTTCAGGGACTCAAATACAATTGGAAAAATTAATATATTCATAAATAAAATGGTAATTTTTAATATTTTGTTGAGAATCCTTTACTGACAATGCCTGCCTGAAGTCTGGAACCCATGGACATTACCAAAGACTGTGTTTCCTCCTTTCTGATGCTTTGCCAGGCTCTAACTGCAGCTGTCTTCAGTTGTTCTTTGTTTGTGGGTCTTTCTGCCTTTAGTTTTGCCTTCAGCAAGTGAAATGCATGCTCAATTGAGTTGAGATCAGGTGATTGACTTGGCCATTGCAGAATATTTCACTTCTTTTCCTTCAAAAGCTCCTGGGTTGCTTTTGCAGTGTGTTTTGTATCATTGTCCATCTGTACTTTCAAGCGCCGTCCAATCAACTTTGCTGCATTTGGCTGAATCTGGGCTGACAGTATATCTTTAAACACTGCAGAATTCATCTGGCTGCTTCTGTCTTCTGTCACATCATCAATAAACACCAACGACCCAGTGCCACTGGGAGCCATGAGTGCCCATATTTTACAGATAACTTGTGTGCTTTTGATCATGAGCTGTTCCAAGCCTTCTCCACACTTTTTTTCCCTACCATTCTGTTACAGATTAATCTTAGTTTCATCCGTCCAAACAATGCTTTTCCATAACTAGTCTGGCTTTTTTGGATGTCTTTTGGCAAAGTCTAATCTGGCTTTTATATTCTTCGGGCTTTATCCAGCCTTTATCCAGCCTTACGGTCCTATTATTCCCACTGCCACTATTCAACGTTGGGACACTATTCCACCCACTGACATCAACAATAGGACATTATTCTATCCACTGACACCAATGATTGGGCACTATACCTTCCACTGACACCAAGGATGAGCCACTATTTCTCCCATCAATGCCAATGAAGAGGCACTTTTCCTCCTCCTACTCACCACAGGCTCTGGGAAGTATTTTACTCCCACTAACCACCAAGACTGAGGCATTGTTTACTCCCACTGATGCTGGGGATTTTCTACTCCCTCTGGCCACAGTCTAGCTCCCTAAAGTCTAAAAGATAGTAAACTGACCACTTGAAAGTTTTTATACCCCTGGTGTAAAGGATAATTACACTTTCAAACAAAGTGCACTTATGCCTCTTGCCCCACACTAAGCAAATCTAGCCCCCCTTAATCGGATACATACTTCCCTCACAGTCCGACCCCTCTTTTTGCTTACATTCTGCTCTGGCAAATCTAATATGAATTTGGCTGTGCCAGGACAGTGGATTCCCATAAGATTTACGGGGGCCACAGCCTGCCTTGGTAGATGGCCCTATCGAATTCAATGGGAAGCACAGAATTAGCAGCAGATGATACAAAAACTAGCAAAAATAAGCAGATGCCACAGGCAGGTCTGCACGGTTTATTTGACTCTAGATAGATGGCAGAGGTTGGGATAAGTACATTGCTCTTGAAAGTGCATTTTTCCTTTTAAAGCTAAAGTTTTAAAATTACCTTTATTTGCCTAATATGTATGGTCAGCTTAGAAAAACTTTTTAAATACTTTTTAAAATTAAGGATTTGAACATAGCCTTGAAATAACATGCTCATGGGTGGAACAGACATTTCACATTTCATTTGGTGTCATGTTTTGTGCTTCACATTTTCTTTTTTTAAAGTGGAATTAAACTCAGCTTTTGAACTTGTACATACAGGTAACATAAAAAGGCCTGGACGTCCACGGAAGACAACAGTGGTGGATGATTGCATTCACAACATCCAGACAAGTGAACGACACTCTCCAGGAGGTGGGCGTATTATTGTCAAAGTCTACAATCAAGAGAAGACTCCATGAGAGCAAATACATAGGGTTCACCACAAGGTGCAAACCATTTATAAGCCCGAAGAATATAAAAGCCAGATTAGACTTTGCCAAAAGACATCCAAAAAAGCCAGACTAGTTATGGAAAAGCATTGTTTGGACGGATGAAACTAAGATTAATCTGTAACAGAATGGTAGGGAAAAAAAGTGTGGAGAAGGCTTGGAACAGCTCATGATCAAAAGCACACAAGTTATCTGTAAAATATGGGTACTCATGGCTCCCAGTGGCACTGGGTCGTTGGTGTTTATTGATGATGTGACAGAAGACAGAAGCAGCCAGATGAATTCTGCAGTGTTTAAAGATATACTGTCAGCCCAGATTCAGCCAAATGCAGCAAAGTTGATTGGACGGCGCTTGAAAGTACAGATGGACAATGATACAAAACACACTGCAAAAGCAACCCAGGAGCTTTTGAAGGAAAAGAAGTGAAATATTCTGCAATGGCCAAGTCAATCACCTGATCTCAACTCAATTGAGCATGCATTTCACTTGCTGAAGGCAAAACTAAAGGCAGAAAGACCCACAAACAAAGAACAACTGAAGACAGCTGCAGTTAGAGCCTGGCAAAGCATCAGAAAGGAGGAAACACAGTCTTTGGTAATGTCCATGGGTTCCAGACTTCAGGCAGGCATTGTCAGTAAAGGATTCTCAACAAAATATTAAAAATTACCATTTTATTTATGAATATATTAATTTTTCCAATTGTATTTGAGTCCCTGAAAATGAGGGGGGGACTGTGTATAAAAATGGTTGCAGTTCCTAAAATGTGAACTTGATATTTATGTTAAACCCTTTGAATTAAAGATGAAAGTCTGCACTTCAAACTCATTTGGATTGTTTAATTTTATTCTAGTGGCATACAGAGCCAAACGTATGACAATTGTGTCTGTGTCCAAATATATATGGACCTAACTGTATATATGTGCTTTATAATATTTTTTTCCAACAAATAATTTAAAATAGAAACATGGAACAGGAGATGAAACTGTAAAATAGTGCTTATACAGGTTGAAATGAATGGGTTACATAGTAAAATAAGAGCATGTCTTGGTTAATTAAGAGTTAACTAACTCCCTGTGCACGCAATAAACATTCTTCTGTCAGCTGCAGCTCTCTCACTCACAGATTAGGAACTGAGAAGATAGGACAGGTAGTGTATTACATTTGTTTTGGTTTACAAATGTTACACTGAATGCTCACTGTGATTGACTGTCCGAGTGATCATTCAATGAGGAAGGCTTCTTACTGGCTCCCAGTCATTGGATTGGGAATTCATCTTTCTATGGACACCAGGTCTCACAGGGCTGTGCACGGGAGCAAGAAGCAGAGATAAGAAACTGCAGGGTAGGCAACTGGTTAAGGACTAAAACAACTATCCCCAACATACAGGTAAACTGGAACATACCATTTTACAGACATAAAATTACAAGTTGTAATTTTTCTGAATTGCCACTAGATGCCAACACAAACGTAATGAAATCCAATGCAACAGTGATTGCTGGTGCGACATGGAAAATAAAGCCACAACAGGAGGACTGGCAACATCAACGGTTAAATACTTTAAGACAATGGAGAAAGCAGATTTGTGACATTAATAATTAAAGCATACTATTTGTTTAGGTTAAGCTTGTATGCTGCTTGGATTTCAGCTCTAATAAGATTTCTATAAAAAAAACAGCCACATAGGGTATCTATCCATTTAAAAACAAATTGTCACCTTGTTTTTGGCCAGTGTGCAGCAAAACCTCATACCTTCATACGACATAAACAAAGCTTTTTGAACACAGCAAAATGCAAGCAGCAACACTTTCACAGCCTGTTGGCTAAAGCTGTAACTAATTGTTATGGATCATAAATAGTTGCTACTGTTCTGAAATTAAATTCTAATATTGCATCTTTCCTTATGTGACCCACTGAATTCTTTGTTACCTGAATCATCAATTTTATGTAATGACTAATCCCCGAAAGGCTTCTTGCGAATGATAAAAAAATGAATCAAGCCAATTACACTAAATAAATGTTTATTGCTATCGAGAGTACCGGATGTTACATGGATTTATGAGATAATGTTTTCTACGGAAGATTTTTTTTTTTTGCCGCTAAGCAGTACATTTTATATCTGCTGTTTTTTCAGTTTCTTTTAATTAGGAGCATTAAAATGTATATATGGATTATTTTCAAAGTTTTAAATAAATGATGTGTTAATGGGACTTCTATGGATGGATGTAATGTATCCAGCTGCTAAAATTAGTTTGTGTAGTTATTCAGATTTTATTGTGAGTACAGGAAGGATAAAAAAGATGTTAAAATACAACTCCAGACAGATTTTTTTTTTTTAGTTTGGATAAAGTGGGAAAAGGTTAATATGTAATCTTCCCATCACACAGGTTCCTGAAGTAGGCAAGAATTAAGCAGGTGGTGTAACCACCTCTACCTTCTGCTTACAGAGATTAATCTTGAAAATTTTTGGTGCCTGTGCAGTTCTTTGCGGTGTTCACAGAGTCTGTAATGCAGCAGAGGGCGACTTTTTCCATATGGTATGGCAGTGTCCCCAGGTGGAGAGATTTTGGAAAGCAGTACTGACATATGGAGGATACCCTGGAACGCTCCAAACATATATTCCCCAGCCAGATGTCTTTTAGGAGACCTGGAGGAAGAAGAAATATCCACCTTGCAGAAGACCCTTTTGAAAATACTTCTTTGTTATGCTAAGAAAGCAGGCACAGGTCTGTAATGGTATTATTTACCCTAAGCCTGGCTCTTGGTTCAGCGTATAGTATTTGGACCCATGTTATGAATCTAGGACCAAAACCCAGCCGCTCAAGGACCGCTATGAGATATGGCCATTCAATAGAATCGAACACTTTATGCGTATCTAGTGACACTACTACCAGGGTAGGGCTCTCTGATTGCACAATAGTGAAGAGGCGACGCAGGTTTATGGCTGTCGACCTCGCAGGTATAAAACCTGTCTGATCCGGGTGAATAACTGAGGCAATCACCTTATTTAATCATTTGGCCAGAAGTTTAGCTAATATTTTTGCATCCACATTGATTAGGGATATCGCCCTGTGTGATACGCAATTTCAAGTCCTTGTGCGGCTTAGGGATCAGCACTATGAGTGCCTCTCTCAAAGACTCTGGAAGTATACCCCTATCGTAGGCATCCTCATACATTTCAAGCAATTTGGGTGCCAGGCTTTCCGTATACTTATTCGGGTTTAGGGAACGTATGGCCGATATAACCTCCTCCACCGTAAGGGGGAGGTCAAGATCCCCCGCCACCACCCCAGAGAGCTCCAGGAGGGGTATTGGGGCTAGGTATTCCTGTACCATCTCCTGACCATAGTCTACCATTGAGGCATACAAATCAGAGTAAAAGGCCACAAAGGCATTAGCTATTTCCGTTTGTGACGTACAAAGTTTCATCTGCGCATCATAAATGCGTGGGATAGAGGTCGGTGCCTGGTGGAAGTGGGCCAGATAGGCCAATAACCTACTGTTTTAATCCCCAAATTCAAAAATACGTTGTGATTGAAAGTTACTTCTTCTGCTTTTTTTCCACTAAAACCAGATCCAATTGACGTATACTCTCCCTCCATATCCTATGGGTATCAGGGTTTGGGTTTTTAATGTAATCCACCTCAGCCTCTGTAGCTATCTGCTCTGACTCTCTGACCTTCCATTCCCTGTCTTATTGGAGCTGTTTGATCACTTTTGAGACAGAGCCATTGAGTGTTGCTTTAAACGCATCCCAGGTGACCCCCACTGGGACCTCCCCTCTATGTTCTAGCCAAAAATTATTAATGGACGCTGCAGTGGACCTCTCGAAACACTCCTCCTTGAGCCACAGGGGCTCAGCCTCCACAAAACATACCCACGGGGTTTCTCCATATCAATAGTAATGAGCAGGGGGGAATGGTCCGAGATGGCCCTCGGCAGATATTGAACTTCCACCACCCGTGGTAGGAGTGCCTTGGACACAAAACACATGTCTACTCTAGAGAGGGTGTTAAATGTGGAGGAGAAGCAAGAATATGCTTTGACATCCGGGTGTTTCCACCTCCATGCCTCTTCCAAATCATATTGCTTCACACAGGCTTCCAATGGGGATCCACCCGCAGCAGCCATCCCGAATCTTTGTCAGGTGACAGTACTGCGTTCAGGTCCCCTGCTAAAACAATAGGTCTCTCCACCATCTAAAGCACTTCCGCCATCACCGTGTCCCATACCCTCACCGTGAATGGGGGTGGTATGTAAACCGCCACAAAGGTATATGGTTGGTTATTAATGATCAGTACCAGGGCTACAAATCTACCTAGGGGGTCTAATTTCACCGCCTTGGTTGTGTACAGTAGGGATTTGGAAATTAGAACCGACACAGCCCTGGCATAGTTGGAGTATGTGGAGTGGAACGCTCTACTTACAAAAGCCCTATGTAGTGCCAGCGTCTTGGAACCAGATGCGATTCCTGGAGGAATATGATATGCGGCTTACGCTGTAGGATATACTTAAAGACTAGGGCTCTCTTAATCTTAGCATTAAGCCCTCTCACATTCCAGGAGAGGAGATTAAGGGTCTGCATTGAGGTAACCATAAAAATTTTGAGCTACAGGATTGTATATAGTGGGACACAGTGGCAACAAAGAGCTCCGCAGGTGGAAGCAAGGTATGTATTGCAATATCAATTCCTCCCTCCGGGGGTAGTATAGTGACATAGGCAGTTTATGAGCAGGGTAAACATATGCAGAACAGCTAGATGCATTCGATCGACCATAATTCAGAACATACAAAAGAGACCGAGGGCCGGAGCCCCCATGCTGTGGAGACATATAAAAAAAGAAGAAAAAAAACAAAGAAAAAAAAACATACTTTCCTGGATCCAAAACTGAGGATCCCAACACCCATTCCCCCCACCCTGCCTGCAGCCCCAAACATTCCACAGGCTTTCACCCAAAACATTAAACAGCAAAGTCTCCCTAAAGGGGGGGGGCTAGCCTTCCTGCACTAGCCGGACAGGAAGATTTAGGGGTAAGTATGTAAGTGTTAACAGAGCATAAACTTGATGAGGTATGCAGGATCTCAAAGACAGGGGAAGGTCAAATGTGAAGAATAGTAATATAGCGTTTACTGGCATGTGTTGCATTAGTCAGTGTGGGTTTATCATCCTGGGGGATCCCCCCCAGACCCTGTAGGGAACATACCAGTCAGATGAGTGAGAAGATTCTTTATCCATGTCCCAGTGACTCCAGCCATCGGTTCGCCTCCTTAGGTGACATGAAGAATCATGTCTGCCCTTTGTGCACGACTCTCAGCTTCTTTGAACCATTAAAATTCGGTCTAAGTGTGTTCGTCCGAGCACTAATACACGGCCCAACTCTCTTGCCTTTGTGGCTGTGTGTGATGAAGAGATGAACTTGGGCGTGTTATTTGGATAGATATACAGTATATATATCTTCTCTTCTCCGCTCAGGGTAATGATGAGCTCAGGTGTGTTATGTTTAAATATATATATATATATATATATATATCTCTATCTCTCTCTCTTCTTTACCCTCTGACCAATCCCCAAGCACCTCTTAGGGTAAGGATGAGCTTGGGTGTTTTCAGCCAGCCTAATCCACCAGTGCCTCTCACTGACTGAAAGGAACCGCGTTCCGTTTTGATGTGGCCCCTACTTGGAATTTGCATATATATCCATTTGTGGCCCCCCAGATGTGGCTGGGCGTGTTCACAAGTCGATGTGCCCGAGCCCGCAAGGAAGCTGACAGCGTGCAGCGCCACAGCCAATCACAGGCACTGTGACATTTCCCCTGTGACAGTCTGCAGATGCAGAGATCGGGAATAGTCACAGTGCCTGTGATTGGCTTTGTGCGCTGTCAGCTTCATAGCGGCTCTGGCACATCGACTTCTGAACACGCCCAGCCCCGGCTCATACTAACAATGCTCAGGGATTTGTCAGGATAAAGAAGATAGATATATTCACAGCCAAATAAACATAATACACTCGAGCTTTGGGGGCCACAGATAGATATATGTGCAAATTCCAAGTGGGGGCCACATCAAACCGGAACGCGGGCCGCAAATGGCCCACGGGCTGGTCTTTATACATGCTTGAGGTAAGTGAACAGAAAAAATAAAAAATAAACTGCCAATTAATTTTAAGGATGCACATTAGTACTACATGGTAAGGAGTGAAAAAATGTGGTTGAAACTCCGCTTTAACATAGTTCCCAACTTTCTCTAATTTGGAGGGACTGGCCCTTTTTTGGAACAAATTCCCTTTTTCTCATTGTATAAAAAAAAATGCACCAGTAGGATACTTGTCCTAACCATCCGACTTGTGACATCCGACATGGTGATTATAGCAGCAGTAAAAGGAATTTATCCCACACTGGGATTGTTTTGATTGGTCAAAGGACAAGTCAGACTATCACAAAGTTGGATCAAAGTAGCATCCTGTTCATTCAAGTCAGATGGATATAGGACCAATGTAGGACCGATGTAGGACTGATACTTAGGATTTACTGCTGCTGTAATCACCATGTTGGATGTCACAAGTCGGATGGTTAGGACAAGGATCCTACTTTGATCCGACTTCAATGATATTCAATGTGCTGAAGTAGGATCAAAGTTGGACCAAAGTAGTGCAGGGAGCATTTTCAAAGTCGGACCGACTTGTGTCGGACCAGTTAAGACAGCTCCCATAGGGAAACATTGATTTTCACACGTCATGCGACATGAGCTTCCAATGTCGGAGCGTTTGTCGTACCAGTGTGAACCCAGCCTTACTGTTGTGTTGTACAAGTGTGAACCCAGCCTGAAAGGGCAAGGCACATATTGACCTACCTTTGATTATGGGTAAATATTTCCAGGTGAGCAGGTGGTGTGGCTGGTGAGGGAGCACTGGTGGTGATATTGGGATAAGGAATCTTGTAGACACAAGACATAGATTTTAAGCACATTATAAAGAAATATAAATGCATGACTTACATATGGGCATAGAGACATTTGATTTGGGACTTTGTTGCGATTTTGTGCACTTATAACTGAGCATTTCATTAAGGACTGTAATTGACTATATGGGTATATAAATATATACATTCTTTGTTTGGATTGCGTTGGAATCTGGTGCATTGAAAGAAAAAAAAAAAGGGGGGGGGGGGACACTGAGGATATAACATGGCAGATTGGTATTCATTTTGTGGACTATATGTAGTTGGAGACAATATAATTTGATTCATAATAATTAGGCTGAACTTTTAAATGTAACAGATTGCGTAAGTTATATATTTTTTCTTTTCCAATAAGTTTTAATTAGAAAAGGCATATGGGATACAAATGAAATAACTGATATAAATGTTTGGTGGGATGTGTGGCCCAACCCTGTGATTTCAATATGCTGAAACTGGAATCTACATCAGGGATTCTTTTATATTACACCAAAGCCTGAGATATTCCTTTGGGCACGGAGTCCTTATTATTTAGCAAATTCAATAGGTTTGGAACAAAGCTAAGCAGATTCAGCAGGTCTTATGCCGCGTACACACGGTCGGATTTTCAGTCGGGATAAACTCCCACGGACTTTTCCAACGGAATTCCGTTGGCGGCGCGCGCGTGCCCCCTAGACGGCCGGGAAACCCAGGACGTCATATGACGTCCACCCGGAGGGAGAGAGGGTTCCTGCCGACGTAATTTTACAATGACTCGGTAAGGAAGGTGTTAATAAATCTTCTTTTATGGTTTAAAAAAATAAATACATGTACAATCACATTTAGATATAGGTTGACATTATGGACTCCTACCTGTACTTAGTGATAATATCAACTGAGAGAGAATACACTTATCCAGAAAGACAAATGATATAATTACTCCTCTTTACTGACTAGGTAAACTTTACGGCTGAGGAGATTAATTTTATATTTTTAAGGTATGGGGAGTTAAAGTGCCACCGAGCACTAATGATTGTGGAATTTTTTATTATAAAGCTGGGGTGCCACTGAGTACTAATGATAAAAACGTTTTTTTTAATTTTAACCACTTAACGACCGCTCACTGTATATGTACGTCGGCAGAATGGCACCGACAGGCACAATCACGTACAGTGTACGTGATCGCCTTTGTACAGTTGGGGTGTCCGATCGGACCCCCCTCCTATACAGTGAGCGGCCGTTTATCGTTGGGGAGCGATCCGAGATGAGGGGACGGCCATTCGATTCCGGCCACCCCCTCGCGATCGCTCCCGGCGAATGAAAATGCTCCCTCTGCCCGTGTAATGTAAACACAGGCAGAGGAAGCAGGAGGAAGTGATGTCATCTCTCCTCGCGGCGGTCTTTTCGTCCGCAGCGCCGAGGAGAGAAGACGCAGGTTAGTGCACCAACAGTCCACTGACACTTAGGTACACATAGGCACATATTTCACCCCCCAGTCACCCCCAGATCACCCCCCAGGTCACCCCCCAGCCCCCAATCACAGTGTCACTGATTGCAGTGATCATTTATTTTACTGATCACTGCATTTAGTGTCATCTGTGACAGTAAAAAGTGTCAGGGCAGTTAGGTTTAGGCCCCTTTAGGTCCAGGTTAGCCCCCTAACCCCCCTAATAAAGGTTTAACCCCTTGATCGCCCCCCCAGGTAACCCTTTCACCCCCTAACGCCAGCGTCACTAAGCGATCGTATTTTCGATCGCTGTATTTAGTGCCGGTGGTGCCCTAGATAGCCAGTTATTTATTTTTAGTTTCGCCGCAGGTTTTTATAGCGTCAGGTACCCCCATATAATATTTTAACCCCCTGATTGCCCCTAGAGTTAACCCTTTCACCAGTGATCACCGTATAAGCGTCACTGGTGACACTGGTTACCCAGTTAGTTATTTAGTTATTTAGGTAACCCGTCAGGTTTTTATATAGCGTTGGGTACCCCCATATTTAACCTAATAAAGGTTTTAACCCCCTGATTGCCCCTAGTTAACCCTTTCACCAGTGATCACCATATAAAGGTTACGGGTGATGCTGGTTGGTTAGTTTGCTTTTTATAGCATCAGGGCACCCGCCGTATATAACCCAATAAAGGTTTAACCCCCTGATTGCCCGGTGGGTGATATCAATTAGGTTTTAGCGCCAGAGAGGGTCTGTGTCGCCCCAGGCAGCGTTAGGTTAGTGCCAGTAATGCTAACACCCACGCGCAAAGCGTACACCTCCCTTAGTGGTATAGTATCTGAACAGATCAATATCTATACTAGCGTCCCCAGCAGTTTAGGGTTCCCAAAAACACAGTGCTAGCGGGATCAGCCCAGATACCTGCTAGCACCTGCGTTTAGCCCCTCCGCCCAGCCCAGCCCAGCCCACCCAAGTGCAGTATCGATCGATCACTGTCACTTACCAAACACAAAACACATAACTGCAGCGTTCGCAGAGACAGGCCTGATCCCTGCGATCGCTAACAGTTTTTTTTGTAGCGTTTGATATATTTGCTGACGACAGTCAGGTGCTTTTTTTCCTGTGAATCTTACTAGTGTACCCCTAAATTTAGAGCCCAAAATGGCAAGTCGAAGGTACACTAGTAAAGAGGCCTACGAGATTCTGAGCATGACAGATAGTGAAGAGGAGGTCACGTATCTGTCAGATTCAGGCTCAGAATATCTTCCCATAGAAGACAGTGACGTCAGCGGCCCCAGATAGCTCTGACGACGAAGTTGAGGCCCCTGCTAAGGTCAGGCGTAAATGATCCTGATCTTCTGAGGTTGTTGAGGAGCAAGAACCGCAGGGCTCTCGTATCATGGAGCAGAGTAGTACTAGCACCGCTATTCCTTCTGGTGAATTGGCAAGCACCAGCGGCCTAGTACAGCCTGGGCGTACATTCAGCACTGCAGTATCACGTGGTGACGTGGCGAGTCCCATAAGTGCAGTTCAAGCTGGCGAGGTGGCAAGCACAAGTAGTGTCCCGCTGCCACCAATAAGAAGACAAAGGCAGGCCCGTCGTACCCATAGTGCCCTTCCTGCAGAATTCGCCTATCCTGATTGGGTCCCCACCACTTCTGCAGAACCCGTACTTCCCCCATTCACTGCCCAACCCGGTATTCAGGTGGAAACAGCTGATTTTATGCCAATTGATTATTATTCGCTGTTTTTCACGGAAGATCTCTATAGATCTATTGTGGACCAGAGTAATTTATATGTTGGTCAATTCATCGCATCTAATCCCCAGTTGCCTTCCATTGCCAAAGATTGGAAACCAATTACGGTTTCCATATTTAAGACCTTTCTGGGCCTTTCCCTCAACATGGGCACACATAAATTCCCGTCATTCCGTGCTTATTGGTCCACGCACCCAATTGACCACATGCCCGTGTTCTCTGCCTCCATGCCCAGGAAACGATACGAGCAGATTTTGCGGTTCATGCACTTCAACGACAATGAACTTTGTCGTCCACGTGGGGACCCTGAATACGACCGGCTCTATAAAATTCGGCCCCTCATAAACCACTTCAACGAACATTTTGCAGCCTTGTTTATTCCCGATCAAGTTGTCTGCGTTGATGAGTCCCTGATTAAATTTTCTGGCCGCTTGGCTTTCAAGCAGTACCTTCCCAGCAAGCGTGCCAGATACGGGGTCAAGCTCTATAAGTTCTGTGACAGGGCAACAGGCTATGTATAGAGCTTTATGGTTTATGAGGGAAAAGATAGTCAGGTTGAGCCGGTCAACTGCCCGAATTACATAGGGAGCGCTGGCAAGATAGTGTGGAAATTGGTGTCACCCTTATTCGGAAAGGGGTACCACTTGTATGTGGACAATTATTACACGAGCGTGCCACTGTTTAGTCACTTGTTTGATCATCAGATTGGAGCATGTGGCACCATGCGACCTAATCCCTGGGACTTTCCCCAGCGGCTTGTAGATGCCCATCTTAGGCTGGGGGAGAGAGCCTGCGTAAAGTGTAATAATTTGCTCGCTATGAAGTGGAGGGACAATAAGAATGTTTTCCTTCTTACCTCCCTTCATGCAGACACGACAGTCCAAATTCCTACGGCGACTGGTGTTGTGGAGAAACCCCTCTGTGTCCACGAATATAACAAAAATATGGGAGGGGTGGACCTCAACGACCAGTTGTTGGCGCCGTATCTAATTGACCGTAAGGCGAGACGCTGGTACAAAAAAGTGTCTCTATCCTTATTTCAATTGGCTTTGCTGGACTTTATCTCTTCTAAAATTCCAGAATGAGATTGTCACAGAACTCCTGTATCCAGGCGGTTCTGCACCTCACCATCCCCAACCAAATGCAGTAAGCCGGCTGCATGAGAGGCATTATACGTATGTCTGTCCGAGTACCCCTACCCAACGAGTCCCCCAAAAAAGATGTTGTGTCTGTAGCAAGCGCGGATTTAGGCGTGACACCCGTCATTATTGTCCACTCTGTCCTGACAAGCCTGGTCTTTGCCTTGGTGAATGTTTTGAACGCTACCACTCAAAAGTGAAGTTTTAGCGTAGGGTACAGCATTTCACAGACTAGGACACACTTACTAGGCTTGTGCAACTCGTTTCGTAACGAATCGAAATTCGTCCGAATTTAGCAACTTTCAGACATTCGGAAGCATTCGAATTTCCGAATAAAGCATATACGAATAAAACCGAATCCGAAATAAATTATACCGCAAAATAGCGAATGCCCGAATGTCTTCAGCATAATTCGTTATGAAAAAAGTTACGAATGTACGAATCCATTCGAAGCACAATAACACTCACTCTGCTCTCTGCTTCTCCCTCACCATGCTGAACTCCCTCTCAAAATGGTGTACAGGGGCGGAGGCTATAGCCGCATGAAAAAACGAAAGTAAAATACGAGATTTCGAATCCATTCGAAGCACAATAACACTCTGCTCTGCTCTCTGCTTCTCCCTCACCGTGCTGAACCCTCTCAAAATGGTGTACAGGGGCGGAGGCTATAGCCGCATGAAAAAACGAAAGTAAAATACGAGATTTCGAATGCATTCGAAGCACAATAACACTCTGCTCTGCTCTCTGCTTCTCCCTCACCGTGCTGAACCCTCTCAAAATGGTGTACAGGGGAGGAGGCTATAGCCGCATGTAAAAAACGAAAGTAAAATACGAGATTTCGAATCGTTACAAATAACCGCTATGTATTTAGAAAAGTACAAATCCATTCGAAGCACATTAGGCATAATAGGCAGCGTCGTTGTGAGAGAGACACGGAAAATTCCGAATCAACGAACCCAAAAAAAGTTACGAAAGTAGGAGTTGTGTCCAGAATCAACGAAAAACAATGTACCCTACCGAAAGTACGAATTATAAATCAACTAAAAATTCAACGAAAAATGATGCTTGCGAAAATACGAATTAGTCCAAACATGAAAAATCCCGTCTAGCAAAATTACGAATGATTACGAATCAACAGGACCGAAAAGAAACGAACCGAAACTAAACGAATTTTTCCGTTGTGCACAAAAAACGAACCGAAACTAAACAAATTTTTCCGTTGTGCACAAGTCTAACACTTACACAGGGTCTCCCAAGATGCCATTACATTTTGAGAGACCCGAACCATTACAGTTGTTAAAGTTACAAAAAAAAAGTGTCAAAAAGAAAAAAAAAAACGTAAAAAACAAAACACAAAAAAAATATAAAGTAAAAAAAAACAAAAATAGTTGTCGTTTTATTGTTCTCTCTCTCTCTCTATTTTCTCTCTATTGTTCTGCTCTTTTTTACTGTATTCCATTCTGCAATGTTTTATCATGCTTGCTTTTCAGGTATGTAATTTTTTGTTTTCAGGTGCGCCATTCAACTGCAGCGCGGAATTATTTATCTTGACAGCAACAGCGTTTGCTCCCACGATACATAAAGCCGTGACTCCAGTGCTGTAGGAGGTGATTTCACCACCACAGTTAAAAAAAAAAGAGCATATATGCCGAAGCATGGCGGCGGCAGGGGCGGAGGAGCGATTTTGCTCCTAATGCCACGTAAATACGGTCGAAATTCCAACGGAGGCTTGCCCGTGGAAAAGTCCGACCGTGTGTACGCGGCATAACCTTTTATGCCGCGTACATACGGTCGAAATTCCGACAAAGGCTTGCCCGTGGAAAAGTCTGACCGTGTGTACGCGGCATAACTTTTTTGCGGAAGGATGCCCCCATGCTTCGGCATATATATATTTTAGGCACAGGTTGCGTTAAATTTTTTTTTTCTTTTTTACTAGGTTTTGTTTTGGTATTTGCTTTGCAGGTATGGTATGGTAAGGTCTTACTGTTGTACTGTAATGTTACTTTGTTTTAATATTAACCATCATTTGCTTAGCAGGTACACCATTCAGTTGCAGAGCGGATCTATTTATCTTGACAGCAACAGCGTTTGCTCCCACGATACATAAAGCCGTGACTCCAACGCTGTAGGAGGTGATTTCACCACCACAGTTAAAAAAAAGAGCATATATGCCGAAGCATGGGGACAGCAGGGGCGGAGGAGCGATTTTGCTCCTAATGCCGCGTATATACGGTCGAAATTCCGACGGAGGCTTGCCCGTGGAAAAGTCCGACCGTGTGTACGCGGCATAACCTTTTATGCCGCGTACATACGGTCAAAATTCCGACGAAGGCTTGCCCGTGGAAAAGTCCGACCGTGTGTACGCGGCATAACTTTTTTGCGGGAGGATGCCCCCATGCTTCGGCATATATGCCCATCATTAGAAGTGGGTGGATGAAGGGAGGTATTCTAATGGTGGGCATACCCACCGATCAATCTCTTTTTTTCGTTCAGCCAACAGGCTGCATGAAAAAAAAGATTACAATACATGTCCAACAAGGACCAGCAACGTACTGGTATGTTGCTGGACTTTGAATGTTTATACCAGAATGATGCCTGCAGGTTTAGGTATCATCTTGGTATCATTCTTTTCAGCCAGTGGCCGGCTTTCATGTAAAAGCAATTCTAGCAGATAATTAGCCTCTAGACTGCTTTTACAAGCAGTGGGAGGGAATGCCCCCCCCCCGGATATAAACAGTGCCATTGGGAAATTGGGAAAGCATTTTATCACACCGATCTTGGTGTGGTCAGATGCTTTGAGGGCAGAGGAAAGATCTAGGGTCTAACCCCCCCAATTTTTTTCAAAAAAAGAGTACCTGTCACTACTTATTGCTATCATAGGGGATATTTACATTCCCTGAGATAACAATAAAAATGGTAAAAAAAAAAAATATGGAAGGAACAGTTTAAAAATAAAATAAAAAAGCAAAATAAATAAAAATAAATTTAAAAAAAGCACCGCTGTCCCCCCCTGCTCTTGCGCAAAGGCGAACGCAAGCGTCGGTCTAGCATCATATGTAAACAGCAATTGCATCATGCATGTGAGGTATCACCGCAAAGGTCAGATCGAGGGCAGTAATTTTAGCAGTAGACCTCCTCTGTAAATCTAACGTGGTAACCTGTAAAGGCTTTTAAATGCTTTTAAACATGAATGTAGTTTGTCGCCGCTGCGCGTTTGTGCGCAATTTTAAAGCATGTCGTTTTTGGTATCCATGTACTCGGCCTAAGATCATCTTTTTTATTTCATCAAACATTTGAGCAATATAGTGTTTTCTAGTGCATTAAAAATAAAAAAAGTGTGTTTTTCCCCGAAAAAATGCGTTTGAAAAATCGCTGCGCAAATACTGTGTGGAAAAAAAAAATGCAACACCCACTATTTTAATCTGTAGGGCCTTTGCTTTAAAAAAATATATAATGTTTGGGGGTTCAACATCATTTTCTTGCAAAAAAATTTTTTTATTCATGTAAACAAAAAGTGTCAGAAAGGGCTTTGTCTTCAAGTGGTTAGAAGAGTGGATGATGTTTGACATAAGCTTCCTAATGTTGTGCATAAAATGCCAGGACAGTTCAAAACCCCCCCAAATGACCCCATTTTGGAAAGTAGACACCTCAAGCTATTTGCTGAGAGGCATGTTGAGCCCATTGAATATTTTTTTTTTTGTCCCAAGTGATTGAATAATGACAAAAAAAAAAAAAATGTACAAAAAGTTGTCACTAAATTATATATTGCTCAAACATACCATGGTTATATGTGGAATTACACCCCAAAATACATTCTGTTGCTTCTCCTGAATACGGGGATACCACATGTGTGAGACTTTTTGGGAGCCTAGTCGCGTACGGGACCCCAAAAACCAAGCACCGCCTTCAGGATTTCTATGGGTGTAAATTTTTGATTTCACTCTTCACTGCCTATCACAGTTTCGGAGGCCATGGAATGCCCAGATGGCACAAACCCCCCCCCCCAAATGACCCCAAAGTTTCTCATTGAAGAATCCTTTTTTAGGAGGGACCTTTTCCTTCCTTTCCCCCTTTTTTGATATGCCTAAACTTGATTCAGAGAAACACACCGACAATTGAACTAATTAATCGCAGGTGCAGGGTTTTGTTTTTGGATTACAAAGGTAGTACTAACTAATAGTATCTCCTTTTAACCAAACACATATACAGGAATATACTTCTATTCCCCATTTCCCCTTTCCCCTCTTTTTTTAAATATATGCTTACATGGGATTTTCTCATTATCCCTTCTTCATAGAAGTATTTTCCACCACCAAAATATACTAGTAAACTGATGCCTTCTTCCTTAACCCCATTTTTTGTCTATATATATATATGTATGTATGTATGTTCTAAAGAAGTGTATATATATATGAATATGTTCATGTAGTTTCATATATACAGAGGTGTATATATGCACACATATATTGTTGTGTGTATGTAAGTACATATGTATATCCTTGTCTGAACAGACTGCTTTACAACTGTGGTGTTACTCTTTCACATATTATTATTTTATTGGTAAATTAATAGTGTCATTAGGTTTATAATTAAGATTCTTTAGATGGCATACCTCCTAGATGACAAAATAGATCTTGAGATCCAAGCGGCCTTTTCAAGTGATCAAACAACACAAGAATCAGCAGATGATTCTTTAAAAAAACTGTTTAATACACACAAAAAATTGACTATCAAATATCTAAATAGAAAATGGGATATTTCATCATTGAAATCCCATATTGAACAAAAGATTATACCTAGGGGACTAAGGGAAAAAGTAATCCCAGCAGCTCATTTACACACTCCAAGATTTTTAGAAACCTGGAAAAAGAGCTGCCAAGACAGAGGAATAGAACTCATGCGACTTATCGTTGCAGAGGAACTTACACAACTGATTGAGATACAAGCCGAAATTGATAACAGTGCTAGTCTCCTAGAACCACACAAAGAAAATCCAGAATTTGAGAAATTCAATGACTCTCTCAAAAAAGAGGTAGAGCGAACCCAAAAATATTTAAGAACAAATAAACAGGAGAGATTTAGACAAAATCTATTGGACTGGGAGAGATACGAAATATTCAACCTCACTATTCAGAGAGGAAGGAGTAAGTCACGCAAAAGAGAAAGTCGAAAATCTCAGGTCCCAATCCAATCGATCGGGTCGCTCATCCTCAGATAGTGAGGGTGATTCAGGTTCCAAAACAGTGTCTTTTTTAGACAAGACCCACAGAGGGAGAGACAAGCCAGACCCACTGACCAAAGATTACCCCCAGACCTCACAAAAAGGAAGACCAAAACGCGGGGAAGACAAAGAACAGGGAGGGAAGACATCAAGGGAACTCCGAGCAAGCTCACGGAGGAGATAAAAACAAATATGACAGTTGAAGCCATAGATATAAATACAGATCTACAGACTACAGATTTAAAAGTAGTTAATCTTACGGAATTTTCCTTAAAAGATCATCATATCTCACTATTAAAAAGAGGATTGTCTTTTTCACCAAACTCCTCTATGTGTGAGTTTGAGGTATATAAAGACATTAACCTCTTTTTGAGGAAAGTGATCTTTAGATATTGGCATTCCAACCGCAGTGACTCTATAACCACCTCACAAACTGACAGAGAAGAGGAGACAGCACTGTCTATACTAGTATCACTGCTAGAGGAAAACAGTGATGCTGATACAGATATGGAATCAGTATCAGCAATATCAACATGTAGGAGACCCGCGGAACTCTATATCCGTTCTACTTCAATGCCCCCACTTTCCAAACATAAATGGATTGATCTCTTTCTAAATCTGGTTAAAAATGACCTTTCCAAAATCAATTGGACATGGAAGGGAATAGACAACCTTAGTAAACAGGAAAGAAAAGCTCTAAAAGAACTACAAGAAGCGCCCAATATGATTATAAAAAGAAGCGATAAAGGCGGCAATATTGTTCTTCTCTCTGAAGACAATTATGAACAAGAAGTCCTGCGACAACTTTCTGATATATCTACATACAGGAAAATATCCTCTAATCCCTTTCATGAAATAGTAGCAACTCTAAATCAAAAACTTACCTTTGCTTTTGAAGCAGATCTCATTAGTAAAAAAGAACAAACCTACCTGAGCGTCAGGGAATTTAATACTCCGACATTCCACACGATCCCTAAACTTCATAAATCTATGACACATCCTCCTGGAAGACCTATAGTCTCCGCTGTAAATGGTCCACTGGAGAGAATCGGAAAATATACAGATGCCCGTATCAAGGGTCTGGTCTTTGACCTCCCCTCATATGTCAGGGACACCAACGATGTCCTCAGAAAACTGGAAGATATACCCCTACCAGAGGGAGTCCTCCTTGTTGGGATAGACGTGGAATCATTATATACGTCGATCCCACACAATTGGGGTCTCCAGGCCGCTATATTCTTTTTGGAAAAAAGCTTTCCTCATTTTGGAGCCCAAAATGAATATATTGTGGAAACATTAGAATTCATGCTGAACAACAATTTCTTCCAGTTCATGGGAATCTACTATCAACAAATACGAGGCACCTCTATGGGTGCCCCATGGGCACCCTCTTATGCGTGCCTACACCTAGGACTGTGGGAGGAGGAGGTGGTCTATGTATCATCGCTGTACCTCAGCCACTGTTGGATGTGGCTGAGATACATTGATGACGTACTGATGATATGGGGGGGCTCCACCCACGAGCTACACTGTTTTATGGAAGAACTGAATAAAAACAATAGAAACCTCAGACTGACTTATAACTTTAGTTCCAAAACTCTGGATT
This sequence comes from Rana muscosa, assembly GCA_029206835.1. Lineage (NCBI taxonomy): Eukaryota > Metazoa > Chordata > Amphibia > Anura > Ranidae > Rana > Rana muscosa. The sequence goes on along the minus strand of CM055117.1, from coordinate 1,025,046,737 downwards.
TTCTCGATCTCACGATCAATGCACAGGAAGGACTTCCTGTAACAAAAACATTCCGTAAAAAAACATCCGCCAATACACTACTTCATGCCACCAGCCACCATCCTCAGTCACTTATTCGGGGCATCCCAATGGGACAGTTTCTCCGTATAAGAAGAAACTGCACCTTGGAAAAAGACTTCAATATTGAAGCTATAGAAATGTATGACAGATTCAGGGAGAGAGGATACTCTCACAAAACCATAAGGAAAGCCAAAAAAAGAGCAATCCAGACAGATAGAAAAATACTTCTACATGGTACTGAACCCCAAAAACAACTACCACCACAACAACTTAGTCCCATAAGAATCATTACAAAATATGGTTCACAATGGAACCAAGTAAGAAACATACTTAATAGACATTGGCATGTACTATCTGAGGCACCAATACTGGGAGAGTTCATAGGTGACCGCCCTCTTCTAACCGCAAGAAGAGCTCAAAACCTGGGAGACACCCTCACCCACTCTGAATATACCAGGTCCAAAGGGAAAAACTGGTTGACAGATTTACCACCACTCAAAGGGATGCACCAATGTGGCAAGTGTTCTATCTGCAAATATGTAGAAAAAACTGATGTGTTCACTGACTCTGACAACCAAAAACAATATAAAATCCGAGATTTCATCAATTGTGCCACAACACGAGTGATCTATATGATCACCTGTCCTTGTGGCAAGATCTATATCGGTAAGACAAAAAGACAATTGAAAATCAGGATCAGTGAACACATTAACAGCATCACTAAAAAAGATGATGAACGAATAGTGGCATTGCATTTTTTGAATTTTCACAATGGAGATCCACAGGGTCTCAAAGTAAAGGGCATATATAGACTAAATCTACCAGTGAGAAGAGGGGATTTTGATAAAATCTTACTACAGAAAGAAAAAATGTGGATTTTTCTTCTAAAATCCTTACAGCCCCAGGGGTTAAATAACGAATGTAACCTCTCAGTGTTCCTATCACCCTAATACCGTACTTTTAAATTGCTAAGAATCGATGTAAGCATAGGTAGTGATATACGCAATTTGGTCGAACATGACAATCACCTCTCACTAGGATATAGATCTATGAATCCCAGTAATTATCAATACAGAGATAGGGAAATGCCCCAATGTATTAATCATCACTATTATGAGGATAGACCACCATACCAAAAATATGTGTAACTTCCTTCCCCCTTCTTTGTTCACTAATAATGCCAACCTATCTATTTAGTTGCTTGTAAATTGATGCCTAACGGAGAGCCAATCTACATGCAATATACATATACCGAATTACATCTTAGTTTTTTAGTCCTTTTGTTCTTTTGTTTTCTATTTTTCCATGTAACTGTTATAGCCTACTCCCCATAAGGTGGAGATCTTTTACGGAGGCACTGAAGAGCCAGAGCATATAATGTGAGTGATTAATTTACCCAAAATTGCCCACTGTGGTCAATCTGGGCCCCTTAAGGAGTCCATAACTTTAAAATTAAAAGAAAAATATATGTTCCTGGACTCATAGCTCAATCAGCCTCTTTGACTCCACATGGGGACTATGTGCTATGTATAGCATAATATATAAGCAGAAAATCCTAAAATGACCTTTTTTTACCAATTATTTAATTTCACTCCCCACTTTAATTCAAACACACGGTGTAATTAAGGGCAGACAGCAAGGCAAAGCTGAAAGTGCACTGTGTGTATACACTCAGGTGTTGTCCATCCCATGCAAATGGCTCACAGTTAAATAGAGCCTGAAGCACACTCCACACTAGCTCTGAAGAACTCGTCCCATTTGACGAAGGAAACGCGTCAGCCAGCTTGATGCCACTACCATAGTCGCATCTAACTTATTCCATATCACGGACATTATATCCTGTCTGGGGATTTACCCCCCTAACAACCTCCACAATTCCGGCACAACTTCCTCCTTATAACGTTAAGGACAGCATTGGAATCTCATAGAGCTGTGTATGCGGCACTGCATTTGGAGACTCGGAGCTAATACTATCTTTACAGAACCGGAGAGTGAACGCCTGAAGAACCCGCTAAACTGTATCCAACTAGCGGAGCACACCCAGCTCTATTGGGATGTGAACAGTGGCGATATATACTCTTACTCCCTCCATCTCCTCAGCTTGTACCTGAAATATATTCAACAGTAAGAAAACAGATCTTTTGCACCTGAGGGAACGTCATATAAGCCGATCAGGCAAGGACTAACAACCCCGCAGAGGTGCATGAGTGGAAAACTCTCTGCTAAAAGCTAATCTCTGTGCCAGCATACACTGACCGATCACCAAACAGACATCGATAAAAAATCTCTCCACGGAGCGGAACGAACTGAACATTCCCCGGCTCCCTGTACCTTCACACAACAGGTCTGGGTAAGCGAAGGAATTTACTATTCCGTCTTCTTTGCTATTACTTTGATTTCTATCTGATCTGATTGATGATCTGGGTAACCATGTGAGTTTAATACCAATACATATACCTATATATTAAAAAGGAGATAATAAAGACTGACCAACCCATATGGAACTACAAGACTGACATCTACATAGATCCAATAAGGATAATTAACCAGGTCTATCTATATTGGACAGTGCCTAAAATTCCAGTTAAAAGATTCTCCACAACTACAGGAATCCAATCAAAACACTCTGCAGTAACACATGTGATTAAAATTAACTTGCTAGCTCTGCAGAAGATACACAAATAATTTATGATTTAAGTGATTACTTGGTAAAAGTGTGTAGTTAAAACTGCATAAATGATGTGAATGTGGATCTAATAGATATACTGTCTGTGATATTGATAACGTTATCAATCAAAAAATTAATGGTGAAGGTATTATACTATTTTTTTATAATAATGTATCAGGTGGATTATTTAATATATAAATAATAAATTAATTTTCTACAACCCAAAGTTTCTCATTGAAGAATCCTTTTTTAGGAGGGACCTTTTCCTTCCTTTCCCCCTTTTTTGATATGCCAAAACTTGATTCAGAGAAACACACCGACAATTGAACTAATTAATCGCAGGTGCAGGGTTTTTGGATTACAAAGGTAGTACTAACTAATAGTATCTCCTTTTAACCAAACACATATACAGGAATATACTTCTATTCCCCATTTCCCCTGTCCCCTCTTTTTTTAAATAGATCTCGCTTTTTGTCACAAAGTTTTGAAAATTGAAAAAAGAAAAAAAAAAAAATATGTCTTTCTTCATTTTCAAAAACAAATGAGAGCTGTAAAATACTCACCATGCCTCTCAGCAAATAGCTTGGGGTGTCTACTTTCCAAAATGGGGTCATTTGGGGGGGTTTTGGGCTATCTTGGCATTTTATGGCCTTCAAAACTGTGATAGGTAGTGAGGAGTGAAATCAAAAATTTGTGCCCTTAGAAATCCTGAAGGCGGTGCTTGGTTTTCGGGGGCCCGTACGTGGCTAGGCTCTCAAAAAGTCCCACACATGTGGTATCCCCGTACTCAGGAGAAGCAGCCAAATGTATTTTGGGGTGCAATTCCGCATATAACCATGGCATGTTTGAGCAATATATCATTTAGTGACAACTTTTTGTACATTTTTTTTTCTTTTTGTCATTATTCAATCACTTGGGACAAAAAAAAAATATTCACTGGGCTCAACATGCCTCTCAGCAATTTCCTTGGGGTGTCTACTTTCCAAAATGGGGTCATTTTGGGGGGTTTTGTGCTATCTTGGCATTTTATGGCCTTCAAAACTGTGATAGGTAGTGAGGAGTGAAATCAAAAATGTATGCCCTTAGAAACCTTGAAGGCGGTGCTTGGTTTTTGGGGTCCCGTACGCGGCTAGGCTCCCAAAAAGTCCCACACATGTGGTATCCCCATACTCAGGAGAAGCAGCAGAATGTATTTTGGGGTGTAATTTCACATATGCCCATGGCATGTGTGAGCAATATATCATTTAGTGACAACTTTGTGCAAAAAAAAAAGTTTGTCATATTCCCGCAACTTGTGGCAAAATATAAAATATTCCATGAACCCAATATGCCTCTCAGTAAATAGCTTGGGGTGTCTAATTTCCAAAATGGGGTCATTTGGGGGGGTTTTGTGCTATTTTGGCATTTTATGGCCTTCAAAACTGTGATAGGTAGTGAGGAGTGAAATCAAAAATTTACGCCCTTTAGAAATCCTGAAGGCGGTGCTTGGTTTTTGGGGCCCCGTACGCGGCTAGGCTCCCAAACAGTCCCACACATGTGGTATCCCCGTACTCAGGAGAAGCAGCAAAATGTATTTTGGGGTGCAATTCCACATATAACCATGGCATGTGTGAGCAATATATAATTTAGTGACAACTTTTTGTACATTTTTTTTTTTGTCATTATTCAATCATTTGGGACAAAAAAAAAAAATATTCAATGGGCTCAACATGCCTCTCAGCAAATAGCTTGGGGTGTCTACTTTCCAAAATGGGGTCATTTGGGGGGATTTTGTGCCATCTTGGCATTTTATGGCCTTCAAAACTGTGATAGGTAGTGAGGAGTGAAATCAAATATTTATGCCCTTAGAAACCTTGAAGGCGGTGCTTGGTTTTTGGGGTCCCGTACGCGACTAGGCTCCCAAAAAGTCCCACACATGAGGTATCCCCGTACTCAGGAGAAGCAGCAAAATGTATTTTGGGGTGTAATTTCACATATGCCCATGGCATGTGTGAGCAATATATCATTTAGTGACAACTTTGTGCAAAAAAAAAAAAGTTTGTCATATTCCCGCAACTTGTGGCAAAATATAAAATATTCCATGGACTGAACATGCCTCTCAGTAAATAGCTTGGGGTGTCTACTTTCCAAAATGGGGTCATTTGGGGGGGGGGTTGTGCTATTTTGGCATTTTATGGCCTTCGAAACTGTGATAGGTAGTGAGGAGTGAAATCAAAAATTTGCGCCCTTAGAAATCCTGATGGCGGTTCTTGGTTTTTGGGGCCCCGTACGCGGCTAGGCTCCCAAACAGTCCCACACATGTGGTATCCCCGTACTCAGGAGAAGCAGCAAAATGTATTTTGGGGTGCAATTCCACATATAACCATGGCATGTGTGAGCAATATATAATTTAGTGACAACTTTTTGTAAATTTATTTTTTTTTGTCATTATTCAATCATTTGGGACAAAAAAAAAAATATTCAATGGGCTCAACATGCCTCTCAGCAAATAGCTTGGGGTGTCTACTTTCCAAAATGGGGTCATTTGGGGGGATTTTGTGCCATCTTGGCATTTTATGGCCTTCAAAACTGTGATAGGTAGTGAGGAGTGAAATCAAATATTTATGCCCTTAGAAACCTTGAAGGCGGTGCTTGGTTTTTGGGGTCCCGTACGCGACTAGGCTCCCAAAAAGTCCCACACATGAGGTATCCCCGTACTCAGGAGAAGCAGCAAAATGTATTTTGGGGTGTAATTTCACATATGCCCATGGCATGTGTGAGCAATATATCATTTAGTGACAACTTTGTGCAAAAAAAAAAAAGTTTGTCATATTCCCGCAACTTGTGGCAAAATATAAAATATTCCATGGACTGAACATGCCTCTCAGTAAATAGCTTGGGGTGTCTACTTTCCAAAATGGGGTCATTTGGGGGGGTTTTGTGCTATTTTGGCATTTTATGGCCTTCGAAACTGTGATAGGTAGTGAGGAGTGAAATCAAAAATTTGCGCCCTTAGAAATCCTGAAGGCGGTGCTTGGTTTCCGGGGTCCCGTACGTGGCTAGGCTCCTAAAAAGTCCCACACATGTGGTATCCCCGTACTCAGGAGAAGCAGCAGAATGTATTTTGGGGTGCAATTCCACATATAACCATGGCATGTGTGAGCAATATATCATTTAGTGACAACCTTTTGTAATTTTTTTTTTTTTGTCATTATTCAATCACTTGGGACAAAAAAAAAATATTCAATGGGCTCAACATGCCTCTCAGCAATTTCCTTGGGGTGTCTACTTTCCAAAATGGGGTCATTTGGGGGGGTTTTGTACTGCCCTGCCATTTTAGCACCTCAAGAAAAGAGATAGGCAGTCATAAATTTAAAGCTGCGTAAATTCCAGAAAATGTACCCTAGTTTGTAAACGCTATAACTTTTGCGCAAACCAATAAATATACGCTTATTGACATTTTTTTTACTAAAGACACGTGGCTGAATACATTTTGGCCTAAATGTATGACTAAAATTGAGTTTATTCGATTTTTCTTATAACAAAAAGTAGAAAATATCATTTTTTTTCAAAATTTTCGGTCTTTTTCCGTTTATTTCACAAAAAATAAAAATCGCAGAGGCAATCAAATACCATTAAAATAAAGCTCTATTTGTGGGAAGAAAAGGACGCAAATTTCGTTTGGGTACAACATTGCATGTCCGCACAATTTACAGTTAAAGCAGCGCAGTGCAAAATTCTGAAATCACCTCTGGTCCTTTAGCTACCAAATGGTCCGGGGCTTAAGTGGTTAAAAGGTGGGGCTAACATGCCGTTGACCACCAATAACTGTGTAATCTTTATTTATGTGTTGAGTTCAAGTGCCACTGACCACCAATGACTGTGGGGTTGTTTTTTAAGTAACAACATAAAAGGTAATGTAAACAAACCCAAATATTTGGTAATTTTATTTATATAGTAAAACAACCTTTTTCACCCTTCAGGTTTCTTCAGGGGTGCCTTGGCAAAATGCCTAAAAAATTGACCGAAAATTGTATACAAGCTTGCCTTTAAGTTACACTAAGTTGCACAAAAATTGCACATTGTGCACCATTACAACCTTCTAGTCACTGACGTCCTTACAGCCAGCTACATCATTGGTTGATAAACTGAGGGAGAAGAGAAACATTGGAACACTAGTCAGTACCAGTGTACAAAGGTGTATTTGCTTTGGAAGAATACAAAACCTCTAATTCTGGGTGTCCTACATGTGTGGTTGCTGTTGCATTATGTAAACCTTTTAGTTTATTTATTTTTATTTTTTTGGTGCCTTGAGGGTTTGCACAATTTTAAAGGGTGCCATCAATGAGAAAAATGTAGTAAAAAAAAAAAAAAAAAAAGATTATTGAATATCACCAAAAGAAAGCTATATCTTAAAGTTTTAAAGTGTTACTAAACCCACAACAGTAAAATCAGTCTGTATATGCAGTAAAGCATGCTTGTTATACTGAGGAACGGGGGTTAATCCTGCACATTGTGTAAAAATGCTGTTTGATCATCTCTTCTCTGATCCTCCCCTTCTTTCACGGTCCCTAATCCATCTTCTGACAGTACAGAGCCCTCGGGGCACTCTGCACATGCTCAGTTTGGTGTGTACTGCTAGAGAGTTTTTTTTTTTTGGGAAGGTGCATGTGATCAGCACAGAGGGTCAGGGGCCAGGCAGCCTCCTAGGACAGTCAGAGTAGAATGAAAACTTCTCCTACAAGCTTTAACCAGGCACTGATAGAAGTCACAAGACTGCTATATACTGTTGAAGAGAAAAGGGATTGAGCAGTTTATATTTATTAAAATAATTGCATTTCCATGTTCTGTGTAGTGTGGGAGACCAGATATAGTGAATGCAGGCTCCTGGGTTTAGTAACACTTTAAAAAATAATATAAATTTAATTTAGGTATAAAGGGTTGTATACAGGCTGGTACTCAAATGGTTATTGATTACAGATACAGCAGATTCAATAGATAATACTGTTGATCTGCCACCATCAGACCATATTGTGGTGAACTGCCCCATTTTATTTAGACCCAACATTCTAGGAACTAATTTTTATTTTTTTTAACCCTTAAAACGTAACTCTTTTGTTGAGAAAAAAACATTCCCCTCTGGGTGATCTATGTACATTGCAAAGATTATAACAACCTTTGTTGCAGATTCCTACCTTTTGTTATTCTGAAGAAAATCCATGTTCATTTGTCTGTGCCTTTGGGCTGAGTGGGTCTAATGGGAGTGGTTTCATATGTAGCACACGGACCCTTTTTCCTACCTTTGGCTCACTTGCAGGAAAAGGGCACACCGTACTATATGCCCATACCCTCCTGTTTGAGGAGGTTGAGCGGTGTCATGTATTTGGGTCCCACAGCTAGGTTCTCCATCCGTTGGTTCTCATCTCCTAGGATATAGGGACAAGTCTCTGTTTTCCCCCCAAGTAATTCCAATGTCCACACCACTCTCCAACGTTGAGTTTATTTTTCATCAATATTCAGCAGATAGGAAAGGGTGGATAAGAGACAGGACAGCAAGGTTTTGGAAGGTAGGTCCAGGCACAAGTAGATACTACAATCACCACTCTATCCCAGAGTGGGTTCAGCTCACCCGGATAGTCTCCAGTAAAGTGGATCCTAGCAGCCGCAGTGATGCTCGGACGCTCAATTAGGTTATTTTCTTAGATGCGTTCGAGAGATCCTCTCCCACAGAATCTATCATGTCCCGAACCTCTCAGCTTTTGCAATACAAGGACAGGTGCCAGCAACAGCACATTACTAGGCCCTTGGTGGATAGATGAATCCCTCCAGAAAGTTACCAGGCCCCTTCCTTCACCGTGAACTCTCACTGGTCCTTCAGAAAGGTCCTCCCCCGGTCTCCTCTTCTTAGAGCGGGCTCCCTCGCAAGGGACACCCTGGGATTTCTCTTCCCAGAAGTGGGCTCCAGCTAAAGGTGCTGGGCCCAGTGCTGAAGTTGCAGCCCCAGGGCTAAAGGTGCCTGGGACTGATGCGCACGCGGCCCCATGGCCTGGAGGGCCGGGCGCCGCACACTTGGAATCGGACTCCCGACTCTCCTCTCTCTCGACTCCCCCTCCCAAGTGGCGTCTGCCCCTTATGTATCCTCCCCCAGCATGCACAGCAGGCCAACCACGCCCACTGTACCGCTGCCGAGAGAGGACACCCTAAGGCACAGCACTATTACTGGTGGTTCATCCCTTACCTGTTATGGCAGTGCCACCTACAGGCCACAGGGAACTGCACACCAGTATACCACCTGGGGAAACAAAGTAGAACAACCTATCAATGAGAACGGTCTGAGCCTAAGCACTAACTCAGACCAGCCCCCTAAATTTGGGTATATAGCACACCTAAAAGGGAATGGGCGCTACACATAATTAACTGTCAGTTGTGCAGCTGCAGGGCACTAATGAGGAAATCTGCTGGGCCTGAATCCCTTTAGACATGTTCCTATTGGAAATATCTCACCAAAAATTAGATTTTTTTTGCTGGGGATGCCTGAAATCTGACTTGTATCTTAGGCAGACTTGTGGGAAAATTGGTGAGCCAAACACACAAGCAGGGAATTATGTTTCTGGGGAGTGGTCAGTACACATTCTGTGTACAGAACAACTCCATGTAGCCATCCTGCTTTGCATTTATAGAAAATTACAGCGGCTGCAGATTGAAAAGTAAAGCTCATTTTAATAACATTCAATTACAATACTGTATGACTTGTATCACAATTGTACACGCTATATTATTTTTTCTTTATTTGCTAGTGTTGTGAAGTTACCCTTTAATGATTACAGAGCTATGTTAATTTACATCTTTTATTTCTGCCTAGAGTTCAACTTTAATGCTTATTTCTAAATCTGTACGCAGCCTTAGTGTAAACATGATACCTAATATGCTTTGAACATTGTATCTCCCATTATTAGCTCATCTAATCATTCCCACAGATAAATAACTATTATTAGTTAACGTGTGCTGAAATTCTTAATTGTTTTAATTAAGGCAATTCTGTGCTTTCTACAAATGCTTCATAACAAGGAAGCCCTAAAGGATTCTTTATCCCGTTTTAAAATTAATTCTGTTAATCTTGCCCAGTTTAGACATTTGTGACTACTCAAAGTTTGAAGCATGCTGCGTTTAATAATTGTAACGGCGAGGAAGACATTTCTGCCGAGCATGCAGCTTCCATTTTGTGCTTCATCATGAAGAAACGACCGTGGAATATTATCCACTCCGGCGGCTGCCGGGGCAGGAGACCTGCGATCACAAAGGCAGATGTTTTTAAAAAAACACATAAAACACACAGCATTATTCGATTATGGACAGCAATACAATTTTCACAGCTTGCAGTAAAATTAGCTTATTTAATGGCGACGATCGCTGCCCCTACAAACTAACCGAGGGAATAGATCGCTGCTGACACGCTGTTTTTGCCCCATGCTTTCTCTAGAGGATTTGCTGAACTGCATTCCTAAGGATTTTGCAGACACACAGCCGAGGAAAAGCCTAGCTACATGAAATTGTTTCTTAAATGATCCATTGAACTTCATATCTCCTCGCTCTGCAAATATCCTAGGGTCTTGTTGTCAAAACACGATTGAAATGAATAATTCCCAAAGTTGGAGGCAGTTTCAGGATTCATCATACAATTAACTATTTATAGGCCTTGAAAGGTCTGAATGGTATAAATATGCATTGTTAACTGCACAAAATATGGCTGCTAGCGTGATGTACAGTGCGCAGGGAGTAGTTAGCTATTTTACAGGCGTTATGGTAATTGAAGAGCTTTAATATTAATGTTTGGCGTTTTAAATAGAAATTTACACTCAGCTCTTACTTAACCCCCAAGGCAGTGTAAATACTACAGCCCGCAATGTTCCTGTGCACTAAGATTTGTTTAGTAGCAGCGGTATTCATACTATTACTTCTACCACAGGGATCACTCTGAGGTGAGGTAACTTGGATCCTTTCTTGAAGTAGTCCAAACATTTCTTAGAATTCATAGGCTCCATGCACACTAGCGTTTTTTATAAGATCAAAAAACGCTAGAAAAACACGCTGGATGAAAAATGCTGATAATAGAATTTTTGTACCGGCTTGTAGTAGTGTTTTAGTAGCTTTTATTATTATTATTATTATTAATATACAGGATTTATATAGCGCCAACAGTTTACGCAGCACTTTACAACTTGAAGGTAGACAGTACAAATACAATACACTTTAATACAGGAGGAAGCAGAGGGCCCTGCTCGTTCGAGCTTACAATCTAAGAGGGAAGGTCAAGAGATATAAGAGGTAATAACTGTGGGGGATGTGCTGATGGAGAAAATAAATGCACATTTGTTAGATGGGGGCCAGATAGGCTTCTCTGAAGAGATGAGTTTTCAGGGATCATCTGAAAGTGGACAAAGTAGGAGAAAGTCAGGCAGATTGGGGTAGAGCATTCCAGATGATGGGAGAGACTCTGGAGAAGTCCTGAAGGCGAGTTTGAGATGAGGTGACAAGGGAGTTAGAGAGCAGGAGGTCTTGGGAGGAGCGAACAGAACGATTAGGTTGGTATTTTGAGACTAGGTTAGTGATGTAGCTGGGGGCCAGGTTGTGGATAGCTTTGTAAGTTATTGTTAGTAACTTGAGTTTAATTTGTTGGTTGAGTGGCAGCCAATGGAGAGATTGGCAGAGGGGTATAGCAGACACTGAGCGGTTTGTGAGGTGGATGAGCCAAGCAGCAGCGCTCTAGTCTTTTTAGAGGTAAGCCAATGAGGAGGTAGATGCAGTAGTTGAGGAGAGATATGACCAGGGAGTGGGTTAGAAGCTTTGTGGTGACATTGGTTAGGAAAGGGCGTATCTTGGAGATGTTGCGGAGGTTAAGGTGGCAAATTTTGGATAGCGATAGGATGTGGGGCTGAAAGGTTAGTTCAGAGTCCAGAATTACACCTAGGACCTTGGCGTGGGGGGACAAGTTGATAGTTGAGCTGTTGATATTGACAGGGAAATCAGGGGAAGTGGCACCTGGGGGAGGAAATATCATGAGCTTGGTTTTGGATAAGTTGTGTTTGAGGAAGTGATGTGACATCCAGGGTGATATGTCTGCTAGTAAGTTGGTGATGCGTGAGGAAACAGATGGAGAGAGTTTTTAGGAGCATTTAGGAGCATTAGCATGTACAATATTTCATATTTACTTATTCACTCCCTGGTTATCTTCTGCCCTGACTACTGCAACTACCTTACTGGCTTACTTCTACATAGGCTATCCCCCTTAATCATGAATGCTGCTGCTAGACCCATCCACCTTACTAACTGATCTGTGGCTGCTGCCCCTCTCTACCAATCCCTTCATTGGCTTCCACTAGTCCAATGTACAAAAAATCTAAATACTAGCCACAACATACAAAGCTAACCACAACACTGACCCCAGATACATCACCAACATCATCTTGAGATATCGACCTAATTGTCCACTCCGCTCCTCCCCGAAACCTCCTGCTCTCTAGCTCCCTTGTTACCTCCTACTATTCTCACCTCCAGGACTTCTCCATAACCTAACTCCCTACCCCAGTATGTCTGGTTATCTCCTATCCTGTTTACGTTTAGGCGATCCCTGAAAACCTACCTCACCTCATCTCCACCTAAAAATTGTACTTCAGTAACCTGCATCAGATCATGCCCCACAGCTATTACCTTTTGTATCACCTGCTCCTCCCTTATGTATTATACTGTATTGTCATTGTTCGGGCTCTCTTTTTATTGTAAAGTGCTGCGCAAACTGCTGGCACTATTTTAATCCTGTATAATAATAATTTACGTGATTAAACAAAGAAGCATATTTTTAAAAGAGAAGTATGGGTTTCCCAAAAATACCCCAAAAATTATACTCACCTAGGTGCATTTATTCTTCACTGCATCTACACTGAGAACTGTGTAAACAAACACGGCTAATCGCTCAGTTCTCCCCTCCGCTCTGAGAAGAGAGCTGTGACTGTCAGTCAGTGGCTCTCTGCTCTGCCCAACCAGCGCTCACTGGAGCACTGAGATGTGCAGGGGGTGGGGGGAGCTGGCTTAGTCTCTCAGTGGCACACTGAGAGACTGAGCCAGCTGCCAGTCCAGGTTGCTGGGTGGATCCCGACTGTAAAGTTGGGATCAATCCAGCATCTGGACCAGCTGAGTGAAGTAACCTGAGTAGCCCGCTGTCAGCTCAAAACAGATCACAGGAATGCAGGGCCAAAACAAGCTTTGGCCATACTTTTCCTCCATTTATCTTATTATAACAATACAATGGTATAGGATTCAAGACCTCTACTAGGTACTGTGTTTCTCCCAAAAATTAGACCTACTGTACCCTGAAAATAAGACCTACTGTTAGTGCTGGGAGCGGGAAAGAGAGCTCCAGCGGGTCACGGAAGCGCTGAGTGGCACTGTAACAAAGGTATTTGGCACAATTATATTACAGAAACACACACATTGTAGATTATATACAGTCATGGCCGAAATTGTTTGCACCCTAGAAATGTTAACAGAAAATCAAGTATTTCTCACAGAAAAGTATTGCAGTAACACATGTTTTGCTATACACATGTTTATTCCCTTTGTGTGTATTGAAACAAATCAAAAAAAAGGGAGGAAAAAAAGCAAATTGGACATAATGTCACACAAAACTCCAAAAATGGTCTGGTCAAAATTCTTGGCACCCTTTCAAAATTGTGGATAAATAAGATTGTTTCAAGCATGTGATGCTCCTTTAAACTCACCTGGGGCAAGTAACAGGTGTGGGCAATATAAAAGTCACACCTGAAAGCAGATAAAAAGGAGAGAAGTTCACTTAGTCTTTGCATTGTGTGTCTGTGTGTACCACACTAAGCATGGACAACAGAAAGAAGAGAAGAGAACCAAAATTGTGGAAAAATATCAACAATCTCAAGGCTACCAGTCCATCTCCAGAGATCTAGATTTGGCTTTGTCCACAGTGCGCAACATTATCAAGAAGTTTGCAACCCATGGCACTGTAGCTAATCTCTCTGGGCGTGGACGGAAGAGAAAAATTTATGAAAGGTTGCAACGCAGGATAGTGTGAATGGTGGATAAGCAGCCCCAAACAAGTTCCAAAGAAATTCAAGCTGTCCTGCAGGCTCAGGGAGCATCAGTGGAAGCGCAAACTATCCGTCAACATTTAAATGAAATGAAATGCTATGGCAGGAGACCCAGGAGGACCCCACTGCTGACACAGAGACATAAAAAAGCAAGACTACAGTTTGCCAAAATGTACTTGAGTAAGCCAAAATCCTTCTGTGAAAACATCTTGTGGACAGATGAGACCAAGATAGAGCTTTTTGGTAAAGCACATCATTCTACTGTTTACTGAAAACGGAATGAGGCCTACAAAGAAAAGAACACAGTACCTACAGTGAAATGTGGTGGAGGTTCAGTGATGTTTTGGGGTTGTTTTGCTGCCTCTGGCACTGGGTGCCTTGAATGTGTGCAAGGCATCATGAAATCTGGGGATTACCAAATGATTTTGGGTTGCACTGTAGAGCCCAGCAAAGAGTCCAGATCTAAATCCCATTGAACATCTGTGGAGAGATCTTAAAATTGCTGTTGGGAAAAGGCGACCTTCCAATAAGAGAGACTTGGAGCAGTTTGCAAAGGAATAGTGGTTCAAAATTCCGGGTGAGAGGTGTAAGAAGCTTATTGATGGTTATAGGAAGCAATTTCAGTTATTTTTTCCAAAGGGAAAAAACAGCCCATTTTTGGAGTTTTGTGTAACATTATGTCTAATTTGCTTTTTTTCCTCCCTTTTTTGTTTTGTTCCAATACACACAAAGGGAATAAACATGTGTATAGCAAAACATGTGTTACCGCAATACTTTTCTGTGAGAAATACTTGATTTTCTGGAAACATTTCTGGGGTGCCAACAATTTCGGCCATGACTGTATTACTGTAGTAGAGTGGATTATAGGATTTTACAAGCATTTTAACTTGGTTCACACAGGGGATTCCTGACAGGCAGGAAGGGAGAGGGGAGAGAAGACAACACATTACATGGTAAGACCTACCCCGAAAATAAGCCCTACTGTGTCTTTTGTTGCCAAAATTAATATAAGACCCAAGCTTTTTTTCGGGGAAAATAAGTAGTAGTATAGTACAGCTACAGGAAATAAGCTTAGAAAGCTGAATTAAGCATTCATTCTTAGTTCCTCTGGATTGACATAACTATGTGAATAAGCCAAGCATGCTTGTCCATGCACTAAGCAGTGACTTTACAGATAAGCCTGCTGCTAGGTTTATTTTGGAATAAACAGAGAGTTGCAAACACCTATTCTTTCTTCTAATAAGGAACAGCTAGGGACCAAAAGACATAACAAATATCATTTATAGCTACCATAAAATCAACATTAGCATAGAACAATTGGTTGCAGTTGTAACAACTAGAAACATAGGCAACGTGTAGTACATGTAGGACTACTCTTTCTAAATAAGGCATATTAAAACCCAATTGAAATTTCAGTTGACTATTAACATTACCACTATCATAACTGCTTGCGATCTTTGTCAAACTTCAAACATGAAATCTTGCTTCCATTATCACTTTTTATTTGGCCTTTTCTTTTGGCAAGTTAATGTTCTGACTTATTTATGACTGACTGTCATTTCATGGATGTCATCCATCCATCATATTATTTTTATCCATTTCCTTTTCTTTCACAATCTTGCATAGCTCCCCTCCAGCTAAGTCTCTTGTGATATGGCCAAAGGGTTGGCATTTTCTCTTTAATATACTTTTCAACAGGCATGGTTTTGCTTCACTGACTCTTTGCAGCACCTCATCCATGTCCTTTTTTGTCCAGCTGATTTTCAGGATCCACCTGTAGCACCATAGTTCAAAAAGTTCAAAACTTGTGATTTTTATTTTTTTTAAAGGCATAGGGGTTGTACTTAAAAAAAAATAAACTGCAAAGCCATTTTCCCAGTTAAAGTGGACAATTGTTCTGTCTAGATGTAGCAAAGAAACAAATGATATTAGGTTATTTCTGCTGGTCAAATGTCTTTCATTGAGTTAAAATGGAAATAACAGATTTTGACCACTAGATGGTGCTAAGAATCATAGGAAATTCCTATGATACTACTTAGCGCCATCTAGTGGTCAAATGCCACTGGATGGCACTTATTTTCCCTATTTGCACAGTAATAGTGTGAATGCACTTTCACTAGATGAATTGCTATGCAATTATTTTAAATTAATATGCCCTATAGTGAGGGAAAACATTTCTGGGCCATACCTGAGAACCGACTAGACTTGCATTTGTAGCAGTCTTTTCTTCTTGTGTAGAAGGAGATTGTTTCTTATTCTACTTAATGCCTGTGGCTGTCCTGCATTTACCTTATTTCTGTTATGTAGAGCTTTTAATGTGAAACTAAACGTATTTAAGAGGACAGCATAAAACAAACTGAATATTTTACGGGAGGGAAAATTTGACAATGGGAAAATACACATTGTTGGAAAAATTGTTGGAAAACATTGATCTAACATTTAATTTGTAAGTTTGTGGCTTGGATATAGAATGACAGAGATTCAGGTGAGGCATTGAATCCGTTTTTTTTTGTCTGCATTTTAAAGCAACTTACTCTAGCAATTAGAATTCAGCGATAGATGGAAAGATTTTGTGCACTCTCGTGGAATGGTGACAAAATACGGTACTTAAAAATCTCCACAGACAATGCTTTAATTTTTTTTACAGGTCACCTTTTTAGAGTTACAGAGAAGGTCTAGTGCTAGAATTATTGCTCTCGCTCTAATGTTCGTGACGATACCTCACATGTGTGGTGCGAATACCGTTTACATATGCGTGCAAGCATGAAGGGATAGGGGCACTTTAAATTTTTTTGTTTTCTTATTTATTTTACTTTTAATTTTTACATTGCCCCTTTAATTATAATTTTTTTGGTCACTTTTATTCCTATTACAAGGAATGTAAACATAATGATGGCAGGTCCTCTTTATGGAGAGCTCAGTGGTCCCCAGACCCCAGATATCATCTTTACCTCTAAAAGCAAAAGATTAAAAAAACAAAAACAAATTTGATCTTTTTTTTCTGATCCTGGACCAGAAGTGACATCATGGTGTCACTCCGGTCCTTCAAGGCCAAGGGCATAGCAGTAAGACAAGATCCTGTGTCATCGCCTGTCAGAACAGAGATCTGCCTTGTTTACTTTGGCAGATCCTGGTTCTGTCTCTACAGGGAAGGATCGCGGGCGGCCGGCAGCTCTGCACGTGCCCACAATAGCTAGTGCAGGAACCGACGTACACCTATGCGACATTGCGACTCTTTGATCATCTCTGGGGCCAGCCAGGGGCACCGTTGGAGCATTTCTCAGACGAGCCAGCAGAATCGGTAAGCCCGAGAAACACCGTCGAGCGGCGGAAGGGGGGGACATCTCCTCCTGCCACTTCAGAAAGCATTCCAGCAGCTCATGAGCTGCTCAGAATGCTTTCAGGAGAAAGCCAGCCACCGGGTGCAAACAAAAAAAATACCAGGGTTATGGCTGATAGCTTCAGCCAAAACTAGGGATGAGCCGAACACCCCCCTGTTCGGTTCGCACCAGAACCTGCGAACAGACCTAAAGTTCACGTGAACTTTAGAACCCTATTAAATACAATAGACAAGAACGTTCAAAATCTAAAGTGCTAATTATAAAGGCTAATATGTAAGTCATTGTCCTAAAAAGGGTTTGGGGACCCTTCAGGTCTGGTATGGATTTTAAGGGGAACTTCACCCCAAATAAAAAACAAATGGCGTGGAGTTCCCCCAAAAATCCATACCAGACCCTTTATCCGAGCAGGCAACCTGGCAGGCCGCAGGAAAAGAGAAGGGGACGATAGAGCGCCCCCCCCCTCCTGAACCCCATGTTGATGGGGACAAGGGCCTCATCCCCACAACCCTTGCCCGGTGGTTGTGGGGGTCTGCGGGCAGGAGGCTTATCGGAATCTGGAAGACCCCTTTAACAAAGGGGACCCCAGATCCCGGCCCCCCCATGTGATTTGGTAAGGGGTACATTGTACTCCTACCATTTCACAAAGAAAGTGTAAAAAAAATGTAAAAAAACACACAGACACTTAGGAAAAGTCCTTTATTAAAAATAAAAAATAAATAACACATTCCAGCGATGTAATCCAATATCCCGCGGTGATCCAATGTCCATCGCTGCAGTCTCCTCGTATCTCAGACCCCGCCTACATCTTGGCTGAGCGGATCTGATGGGGAACTTCCTCTTCAGTGTAAAAAAATGAATAGAACCGCCCCTTCTCATGTTCACCATCAGGTCCGCTCCTGATGGGGAACGTGAGAAGGGGCGGGTCTATTCATTTTTTACACTGAAGAGGAAGTTCCCCATCAGGTCCGCTTAGCCAATGACGTAGGCGGGGTCTGAGATACGAGGGCGCCTCCGCCCCCTCGTACCTCAGACACCGCCTATGTCATTGGCTGAGCGGACCTGATGGGGAAATTCCTCCGCAGTGTAGGTCCGCTCAGCCAATGACGTTTCGAGTGGAGACTGCAGCGCTGGACATCGGATCGCCGCGGGACATTGGATTACATCACTGGAATGTGTTTTTATTTTTTTATTTTGAATAAAGGACTTTTCCAAGGTGTCTGTGTGTTTTTTTTACACTTTCTTCGTGAAATGGTAGGGGTACAATGTACCCCTTACCAATTCACATAGGGAGGGTGCGGGATCTGGAGGTTCCCTTTGTTAATGGGGTCTTCCAGATTCCGATAAGCACCCTGTTTCAAGACCCCCACCGGGCAAGGGTTGTGGGGATGGGGACATTCTCCCCATGTTGAGGGCATGTGGCCTGGTATGGTTCAGGAGGGGGGGCGCTCTCTCGTCCCCCCTCTTTTCCTGCGGCCTGCCAGGTTGCGTGCTCGGATAAAGGGTCTGGTATGGATTTTTGGGGGAACTCCACGCCATTTTTTTTTTACATTTGGGGTGGAGTTCCCCTTAAAATCCATACCAGACCTGAAGGGTCTAGTATGGATATTTGGGGGGAACCCCACGTCATTTTTTTTTATTAGATGCAGGGTTCCCCTTAATATCCATACCAGACCTGAAGGGCCTGGTAATGGAATTTGGGGGGACCCCCAGGCATTTTTTTTATTTTTTTATCAATGACTTTTCTCTGTATTGCCGGGAGCCGACAATTCATTATAGCCGCGAGTGGTTTTAAATGACTTTTTTTCCTTCAGAAATTAAATTTTGTGCAGGGACAGTTATAAGCAAGGGAAACAAGCGCTGCTTTACAGGCATACTATACACCCCCCAAGGTAAATATTTCACTTTTATTGTTTCAATTTAAGCATTATTAAAATCACTGCTCCCGAAAAAACATCAGTTTTTAAAACTTTTTTTGCATTGATACATGTCCCCAGGGGCAGGACCCCGGTCCCCAAACACTTTTTATGACAATAACTTGCATATAAGCCTTTAAAATTAGCACTTTAGATTCCTCCCATAGACTTTTACAGGGTGTTCTGCGGCTTTACGAATTTGCCACGAACACCCCAAATTGTTCGCTGTTCGGCGAACATGCGAACAGGCAATGTTCGAGTCGAACATGAGTTTGACTCAAACTCGAAGCTCATCCCTAGCCAAAACCCTGGCAAACCACTTCAAAGCGGCAACATATATAGACATATTACTTTAACTGATAGAAATATGTTGGCTTCCAGTGCTGACCGCCTTTAAATATCTTAGATGTCTGTCGGTGTCTCTGGTTATAAAACCCCTGACATGGAACAAGCATGCATTCAGCAAAATCAAAGCAAATTCAGGATTCCTGGTCTGCTTACTTGTTCTGGGTCAGTGACTCTGTATCGGAGTGCTCATTTGCTCACCATGCTCAGATGCAGGTGCAGGCCCCAGTCCCACAATTCCTTAAGTTGTCCATTGAAGATAAAATCCTCCACTTCCCTCATTCAACAGCTCCGACAGGCCACACCTGATGAAGCAGACATAGGTGGGCAAATGAACTGTATTCAGGTAGGAGGATCTTCACTGTCAGAACTAGCATGCAGGCAGCCTTATATCACTCAGCTTCTTCAGAAGACCCTTCCTGATTCCTGCCAGAGTTCTCCAGTTTCAGTGGGTTGTCCCTTTGTCCTTGTGTCTGGACCCCTCCAACTGTTCACCTGTGTTACCAGTTCTAGCATTGACATCAATATAAAGGACACTGTTAATAGCCAAAATAGTGCTTTTCAGAATTGAGACTCTGTTGTTATAGAGTTTAACCACTTAAGGACCAGAAAGGATTGAAGTTTCTCCCTGTCATCCTGTACTTCCTGAGGCATGCACCTGTCTGGGTTCCGAAATCATACTTTCGGAAAATCGACAGTATCATCTCGTCCTTTATCTGGGCACCTAAATCCCCAAGAATAGGTCTAAAAGTACTGCAGGAACCTGGGGATCGCAGGGGCTTGGCACTGCCTGACTGCCTGCCTGCCTGACAGAAATACTATCTAGCGGGCCAAATGGTCTTTGCTCTTGAAACTTTGTTGTCAAGTGAGGACTTGGCCAAGCCTCTCTCGGTGAGATATAAAGAACTTTTTAAGGTAACTCCACCGGCACTCACCAGATGCAGGGAGAGATGGGAGGAGGAGGTCCCCGATGTGCAGGGGGAGGACTGGGTTGATTTATGGATGCAACCATTTACACATCTGGTGTCCGCAAGGGACGGGTTGATCCAGTTCAAATTTTTACACAGAAGTTATTATACCCCGGCTAGGCTGGTCAGGATCTTCCCTACGGCTTCGGCACAGAGTGTTGGAGATGTTCTCATTCACCTGCGGACGCTAACCACATTTTCTGGCACTGCCCTCTTATTCAGAGATTCTGGACGGATATCACATCTCGTATTTCTGAATTAATATCAGTGCCGATACTAATGACTGTCAGGGTCTGTCTGCTGGGTCTAGTAGATGATGTGGTGCCATTACATGCTATACGGACTATGCTGAATGTCCTCCTCTTCTACAGAAGAAAGCCTATTTTACTGGCCTGGAAAAAGCCAGGTGCGCCGAGTATCTCCTTCTGGAAGGGCCTGGTAAACTCCATGCTTCCCTACTACAAAGCTACATATGAGGCCAGAGGCTGTATGAAAAAATTTGACAAAGTGTGGCACTCGTGGCTTAAATCTAGTACTACGGTGGGGTGATGAGTGATGCATGCTGACTACTATTGATGACAGTGGACTACTATGTTTTCTATGAGTTCCATGCACTACAGCATACATAATTGAGGGAACTTTCCCCTAAGGTCATTAAATATCTGTATCCACGGGCTAACTTTTTCTATAAATAGTAGAAGGAAAACTGAAGGATCCTTTTATTCTGTCGAGCTGAGACTCATGGGAAGGTGGAGGGGGGGTATCGGGGGGGGGGGGGGGCGGAGTGTTAGATAGGCGGTCTTTGTTAGACAGGGTATTGGGCCATGTTGGCCGTGTATGGATGGTGTCCAGTTGACACGTCCAAATGTTGTATGATATACATATGTAAAAATCAATAAATAGAGATTTGCCCTCTTAATTACTAGGCCATTTCTTGTGATACAACACTGTGTTATTTTAACTGACAATTGCGTAGACATGCAACACTATACCCAAAGAAAATCGATGTCCTTTTTCCCCCACAAATAGAGCTTTCTTTTGGTGGTTTTTGATGACCTCTGCGGTTTTTATTTTTTGCGATATAAACAAAAAAAGCCCAACAATTTAAAAAAAGAAACCAATATTTATTACTTTCTGCTATAAAACATACCCAATAAAAAAAAAAAAAAAAATGTCTTCATCAGTTTAGGCCAATATGTATTCTGCTACATATTTTTGATAAAAAAATCCCAATAAGCGTATATTTATTGGTTTGTGCATAAGTTATAGTGTGTACAAAATAGGGGATAGATTTATGTAATTTTTGTTATTATTATTATTATTTTTTTACTAGTAATGGCGGTGATCAGCGATTTTTAGCAGGACTGCAACATTGCGGCGGACAGATCGGACACTTTTGACACTTTTTTTGGGACCACTGACATTACAGTGATCAGTACTACAAATATTCACTGATCACTGTATAGATGACACTGGCAGGGAAGGGGTTAACATCAGGGACGCTCAGGGGGTTAAATGTGTTCCTTGGGTGTGTTTACTAACTGTATGGAGGACACAGAGATACACCCCATACACTAGACAACACAGAAATCTGTCTTCCTGCATAACAGGAAGATAAGATCCTGTGTCATCCCCTGTCAGAACGGAGATCTGCCTTGTTTACACAGGAGATCCCTGTTCTGTCTCTGCGGGGAACGATTGCGGGTGGCTGGCGGCTCTGCATGTGCCCAAAAAGGCTAGTGCATGAACCGACGTATACCTACGGTGGTTTGCGCAGCTGTGCCATCTAGCCGCAGTACAACTGCGGCAGCTGGTTGGCAAGCAGTTAATGGGGACTATGCTATGCCACATGTTACCCTGATTAAGTCACAGAGACATTGCTGTGCAGAGTTCATGTTTGTCCAGCTTTCATAATCTGACTCTGCAGTGCCTGCATGTTTTTGCCATCAACAACCTGTTTTGTATAGTTCTTCAGTCTATGCATGCTTTTGCCATCCTAAACCTGTTTTATATTATTTTTTCTAACTTTGCACTTGTTTAGTAAACAGCAAGTTACAGTTACATGTCTGAGGTTGATTACCTATTCTGAAAAGATGACTGTCTATGCTTTTTGCATTTTGCAGATTTGCACTACAGAACGTGTTCCATAGGAAAACATGTTAAATGGACTGTAGTGCAAATCTGCAAAATGCAAAAGGCACAAAAAATGCATAGGTGTGAATCCAGCCTAAAAGGCTTTTTTGAAAGGTACTGAGGGACCTTATTGGTGCACTACCTGTGGCATCATATATTATTTGATTTTATATTCTGTCAAACCTCAGGATTGGGACCAGAGGATAAGCATGATAGCCAAGAATATGTACCAGGGGTTTGGAAATTAAAAAAAAAAAAGAACTTGTCCAGGGGACTAAATCGGGGTCCCAATCTACTTGTCCCTCATGAAAGCCCACTTGTCCTGATAAAAAAAAAAAAAACTATTTTAATCAAAGCCATATTTAAATCTTAAGTGCTTTTAGGAATGTCTGAGGCTTTTAACCACTTCCTGACTGGCTCACGTACATTCGCGGTGGCAGGTTGGCTCCCCTGCGTGAATCGCCGTATCTGTACGTCGGCTCCTTTAGGAAGGAGGCGGGAGACCTGATGCGCGTGGCTGGTGGGTACGATGTTTGCCAGCCACCCACGATCGTGGGCACGAGAGCCAGAACGGGGATTTGTGTGTGTAAACAGGAGTAGTGATGAGCCGAACACCCCCGGGTTCGGTTCGCACCAGAACCCGCGAACGGACCGGAAGTTCGAACGAACATTAGAACCCTATTAAATACAATGGATGCGAACGTTCGAATTCTAAAGTGCTAATTATAACAACTATTATGCATGTTATTGTCCTAAAAAGGGTTTGGGAACCCGGGTTCTGCACCAGGGGACATGTATCAATGCAAAAAGAAGTTTTAAAAACGGTCGTTTTTCGGGAGCAGTCATTTTAATGATGCATAAAGTGAAAAAAAAAAAGTCAAATATTCCTTTAAATATCGTACCTGGGGGGTGTCTAAAGTATGCCTGTGAAGTGCCACGTGTTTCCCGTGTTTAGAACTGTCCCTGCACAAAATGACACTTCTAAAGGAAAAAAAAGCCATTTAAAACTGCTTGCGGCTTTAATGTAATGTCTGGTCCCGGTAATATGGATGAAATTCTTTAAGAAAAATGGCATAGCTACCCCATGACCCCCCCCCCCCTACCCCAGCCCATTACCAGCCCCTTTGGGTCTTGTATGGATATTAAGGGGAACCCCGCACATAAAATAAAAAAGGCCCTATATACTCTGAACAGCCGTATACAGGCGGTGCATACAAGACAGGGACTGTAGGTTTGTTCTTATGTAGAATCTGTTTGTAATTTTGAACAGGTACATTGTTGAAGTGTAGCTCCAGCCCAAAAATCTATTTTTAAACTTTTTGGAAAACATAGGTAAGGGTTATCACCCCTGTAACATTTGTTTTGCTGTCTGTGCCCCTGTTCAGAACATTTCACCTCACTTTCCGTCCCAATGACAACTGTTTTTGAAATGTGGTGTTTTTCTTGAAACAAGGATTGCTGATAAAGCATCAGTACAGAGGAGACACCTTTCTCCCATATTTATTCTTACAGGAGAGAATTTTCCTTCCTAGTGGTAGATTTCCTCTCACTTCCTGTTGTCTTCTTGCGTTTGCAAGTAGGAGTCGTTTGTAAGTTGGATGTTTGAAAGTAGGGACCTGCCGTATATACTCTGCAGAAATAGGCCCCTTAGTTGTTGGTGTTGGCACAACACTGTAAGCACTCACAGTTACTCTTGGTTGGTGCTGGAACGCCCTGCTGTCAACTATTATATCAGGAATTTTAATTACATATAATTGTTGAACAGTGGTAGTAAAAATTGGGCCTTTGATGGTGGTGCTGGTGCCACAACACTGTAAGCCCTGACAGTTACTCTTGGTGGGTGCAGCAATGGGCCCTGCTGTGAATTATTAGATCAAGAATTGTAATTACATGCCCCTGTTGAACAGGGGCTGAAAAATTGGGCCTTAGGCACTGGTGGCACAACACTGCAACCCCTCACAGATACTGTACTTGGAGCACAGCAATGAGCCCTGTTGCAAAGTATTGCTTCAAAAATTGTAATGACACGCCCCTGTTAAACAGGGGCTGAAAAATTGGGCCTTAGGCACTGGTGGCACAACACTGCAACTCCTCACAGATACTGTACTTGGAGCACAGCAATGAGCCCTGTTGCAAAGTATTGCTTCAAAAATTGTAATTACACGCCCCTGTTAAACAGGGGCTGAAAAATTGGGCGTTAGGCACTGGTGGCGGCACCCATAAACAAAAATGATCTTCCAAGCTATCATCATCAATCGTATCATTGAGGACTCGGAGGAGGAGGATAGCCAGTCAACATAACAGCACAGGCACTCAGCATCAGCATCAGTCTTGAAGGGATGTGACATTTTAAAATCAATTAGTCTGTTATATCAGCATCAGGTGTGTGGTAGCTGGTGGTGATCCAAGACTGGTTCATCTTGATGAAAGTCAGTCGATCAACCGAGTCGGTGGACAGGCGCACCCTGTGATCCGTGACAAATCCTCCAGCAGCACTGAATGTGCGTTCCGAAAGAACGCTGGATGCAGGACAGGCCAGTAGCTCAATTGCATACTGTGCAAGCTCTGGCCAGTGATCCATCCTCAAGACCCAGTAAGCCAGAGGATTTTCGGTGGGGAAGGTGTCCAAGTCTGACCTTGCCCCTAGATATTCCTGCACCATGTTTATCAGACGCTGGCGATGGTTGCTGGAACCAATCATACTTTGGGGCTGCGGACTAAAGAATTGTCTGAACGCATCGGTCAGACGGCCACCTTCCCCACCGCTCCTTCTTTGACTGGCCGAAGCCTCAGCAACTCGTTGTCCAGGACCAGGAGTTTGCAACCTCCCAGTCTCTGGGAACGCGTTGCACAGACCTTTCTGCAAGGCCTCCCGGAGTTGTCTCATCCTCTGCTCCCTCTGCGACGGTAACATAAGGTCCGCAACCTTACCCTTGTACCGTGGATCAAGGAGAGTGGCCAGCCAGTAATGGTCCCTCTCCTTGATCCGAAGAATACGAGGATCCTTCCGCAGACTTTGCAGGATCAGGGAGGCCATGCAGCGTAGGTTTGCTGAGGCATTCGCTCCGGAGTCCTCTGGGTCACTAAGGACGACATGATCCGCAGCCACCTCCTCCCAGCCACGTACAAGTCCACTGGTTTCTTGGGACTGTAAATCATCCCTAAAAGACTGCTGCTGATGATGCTGAGTGCCAGCCTCCACCTCCATGCTGACACAATCCTCCTCCTCCTCCTCCTCCTCCTCCTCTTCCTGTGCGATGGGTGGGACAGAAGGAACACTGTCTGGGTAAAGGGGGCCTTGAGAGGCAAGGAAGTCCTCCTCTTCCTGCCTCTGTTCTGCCTCAAGTGCCCTGTCCATTATTCCACGCAGCGTGTGCTCCAACAGGTGGACAAGAGGTACAGTGTCACTGATGCATGCACTGTCACTGCTCACCATCCTCGTGGCCTCCTCAAATGGTGCCAGGACAGTGCATGCATCCCTGATCATGCCCCACTGGCGTGGAGAAAAAAAACCAAGCTCCCCTGACCCTGTCCTGGTGCCGTAGTCGCACAGGTACTCATTGATGGCCCTCTGCTGCGTGTGCAGCCGCTGCAGCATGGCCAACGTTGAGTTCCACCTGGTGGGCATGTCACATATAAGGCGGTTCTTGGGCAGGTTCAACTCCTTTTGCAGCTCAGCCAGGCGAGCACTGGCATTATAAGATCTGCGGAAATGCACACAGACTTTCCTGGCCTGCCTCAGGACATCCTGTAAGCCCGGGTACCTGCCCAAGAACCGCTGCACCACCAGGTTAAGGACGTGAGCCACACAGGGCACATGGGTCAGTTGTCCCTGTCGGAGGGCGGAGAGGAGGTTGGTGCCATTGTCGCAAACCACCATTCCTGGCTTAAGCTGGCGTGGCGTCAACCACCTCTCGGCCTGGCCCTGCAGAGCAGACAGGACCTCTGCCCCAGTGTGGCTTCTGTCCCCCAAACACACCAGCGCAAGCACGGCATGGCATCTTTTTGCCTGCGTACTTGCGTAGCCCCGTGAACGGCTACGGAGCACCGCTGGTTCATAGGACAAACCACAGGAAGAGGCCATGGAGGAAGAAGAAGAGGAGGGGGTGGAGGAGAGAGGTGTGTCACAACCAGTAGTAGCATTTTGGAGGCGTGGCGGTGGGACAACCTCCAACACTACTGCACCTTGTCCTGAATCCTTCCCAGCTGCCAAAAGAGTGACCCAATGGGCCGTGAAAGAAAGGTAACGTCCCTGTCCATGCCTGCTGGACCATGAGTCAGCGGTAATATGCACCTTACCGCTGACCGCCCTGTCCAGCGAGGCCAAGACATTGCCTTCCACATGCCGGTAGAGAGCCGGAATAGCCTTCCGTGAGAAAAAGTGGCGTTTGGGAACCTGCCACTGAGGAACCGCACATTGCACAAACTCACGGAAGGGGGCCGAGTCTACCAACTGAAAAGGCAGCAGTTGAAGCGCTAGCAATTTAGCCAAGCTAGCATTCAACCGCTGGGCATGTGGATGGCTGGGAGTGAACTTCTTTCGACGGTCCAGCAGCTGGGGCAGGGAAATTTGCCTGCTAGAATCGGACGTCGGTGTACTGCTAGCAGAGTGGGCGCAAGTACTTGGCTGTGACACACCTAATTCTACACCTTCATTCCTCTCAGTGCATGTTTCAGAGAGGACTGAAGTTATAGTGGGGTTGGAGATCCCAGCTGATGCGGTGCAAGGAGAGGTCCGCTTTGTTCTTTGGTGTGGGTCTTTGAGGTAGGCTTGCCAACGAGCTGCATGGCAGGTCAACATATGTCTGGTCAGGCATGTGGTACCCAAGCGGCTGATGTTTTGGCCACGCGATATACGCTTGAGACATATGTTGCAAACAGCAGCTGTGCGATCTGATGCACTAGCCTCAAAAAAGGCCCACACCAAAGAACTTTTTGAATGACGGGCAGAGGCAGCGCCCTGCACAGGCGGAGCTCTGCGGTGTGATTCCGTCGGTGTACTGCCCTTACGCTGGCCACCAAAGGGCATCCTGCCTCGTTGGAGATGTGCCTCCTCCTCATCCTCCTCCTCCTCCTCTCTCCTATTAGGCACCCACGTGGAGTCATTGACCTCATCATCCCCTCCCTCCTCATCACTGGAGCCAATCTGGCAGTATGCTGCAGCTGCTGGAACATGACTGCCAGATTGGTGTCCTTCTTGAGCATCCCCTCTGTCTGCTCTCACGCTACTGCCTTCCTCTAGCTGGGTTTCATCATCAGACCCTTCGAAACGCTGGGCATCCTCCTGGAGCATGTACCCAACACTGTGCTGAAACAGTTCGGGGGACTCCTCAGGAGGAGGACATGGTGGGTCTAGGGAAGGAGTGACTGATGATTTGTCTGACATTGATACCAGGGAAGACGACGCTTTGGCAGCTGCTTTTCCAGTACCCTGAGCCTGGGTGAGAGAGGATGAGGAGGAGGAGGAGGGCTTGGTCATCCACTCTACCAAGTCTTCGGCATGATGTGGCTCAACATGTCCAGCTGCCAAAAAGAAGGACAAGCGTGTCCCATGGCCATGTGCTGATGACAATGCACCGCGTCCACGACCAGCACTGTTGCCCCCAGACACAGAGCCTGCTTGCCCTCTTTTATTGCCTCCTGACTGTCTGCCTCTCCTTGTTTGCCTTCCAGACATTCTAATAGATGGCCTGCAGGGAGATGGGAAAAAAGCAATAAGGGCTACCTTCAGGTGTCCTTCTCTGTCCCTGGAAACAAGGACTTGCAGAGTGAAAGAAAAAAAACACTCTCCCTACCTACAGTTTTCTGTCCCTAGAAAAAATGTTTTTTTTAATCACAATATAGCACAAGGAAAATTAACTCACTGTCCTTACAGGTCCCTGGAAACAAGGACTTGCAGAGTGAAAGAAAAAAAACACTCTCCCTACCTACAGTTTTCTGTCCCTAGAAAAAAATGTTTTTTTTAATCACAATATAGCAAAAGGACAATTCACTCACTGTCCTTCCAGGTCCCTGGAAACAAGGACTTGCAGAGTGAAAGAAACTGACACTGTCCCTACCTAGAGTTTTCTGTCCCTGGAATAAATGTTTTTTTCAGCACAATATAGCACAAGGACAATTAACTCACTGTCCTTACAGGTCCCTGGAAACAAGGACTTGCAGAGTGAAAGAAAAAAAATACTCTCCCTACCTACAGTTTTCTGTCCCTAGAAAAAAATGTTTTTTTTAATCACAATATAGCAAAAGGACAATTCACTCACTGTCCTTCCAGGTCCCTGGAAACAAGGACTTGCAGAGTGAAAGAAACTGACACTGTCCCTACCTAGAGTTTTCTGTCCCTAGAATAAATGTTTTTTTTAATCACAATATAGCACAAGGAAAATTAACTCACTGTCCTTACAGGTCCCTGGAAACAAGGACTTGCAGAGTGAAAGAAAAAAAACACTCTCCCTACCTACAGTTTTCTGTCCCTAGAAAAAAATGTTTTTTTTAATCACAATATAGCAAAAGGACAATTCACTCACTGTCCTTCCAGGTCCCTGGAAACAAGGACTTGCAGAGTGAAAGAAACTGACACTGTCCCTACCTAGAGTTTTCTGTCCCTGGAATAAATGTTTTTTTCAGCACAATATAGCACAAGGACAATTAACTCACTGTCCTTACAGGTCCCTGGAAACAAGGACTTGCAGAGTGAAAGAAAAAAAATACTCTCCCTACCTACAGTTTTCTGTCCCGAGAAAAAAATGTTTTTTTTAATCACAATATAGCAAAAGGACAATTCACTCACTGTCCTTCCAGGTCCCTGGAAACAAGGACTTGCAGAGTGAAAGAAACTGACACTGTCCCTACCTAGAGTTTTCTGTCCCTAGAATAAATGTTTTTTTTAATCACAATATAGCAAAAGGACAATTCACTCACTGTCCTTCCAGGTCCCTGGAAACAAGGACTTGCAGAGTGAAAGAAACTGACACTGTCCCTACCTAGAGTTTTCTGTCCCTAGAATAAATGTTTTTTTTAATCACAATATAGCAAAAGGACAATTCACTCACTGTCCTTCCAGGTCCCTGGAAACAAGGACTTGCAGAGTGAAAGAAACTGACACTGTCCCTACCTAGAGTTTTCTGTCCCTAGAATAAATGTTTTTTTTAATCACAATATAGCAAAAGGACAATTCACTCACTGTCCTTCCAGGTCCCTGGAAACAAGGACTTGCAGAGTGAAAGAAACTGACACTGTCCCTACCTAGAGTTTTCTGTCCCTAGAATAAATGTTTTTTTTAATCACAATATAGCACAAGGAAAATTAACTCACTGTCCTTACAGGTCCCTGGAAACAAGGACTTGCAGAGTGAAAGAAAAAAAACACTCTCCCTACCTACAGTTTTCTGTCCCTAGAAAAAAATGTTTTTTTTAATCACAATATAGCAAAAGGACAATTCACTCACTGTCCTTCCAGGTCCCTGGAAACAAGGACTTGCAGAGTGAAAGAAACTGACACTGTCCCTACCTAGAGTTTTCTGTCCCTAGAATAAATGTTTTTTTTAATCACAATATAGCAAAAGGACAATTCACTCACTGTCCTTCCAGGTCCCTGGAAACAAGGACTTGCAGAGTGAAAGAAACTGACACTGTCCCTACCTAGAGTTTTCTGTCCCTAGAATAAATGTTTTTTTTAATCACAATATAGCAAAAGGACAATTCACTCACTGTCCTTCCAGGTCCCTGGAAACAAGGACTTGCAGAGTGAAAGAAACTGACACTGTCCCTACCTAGAGTTTTCTGTCCCTAGAATAAATGTTTTTTTTAATCACAATATAGCAAAAGGACAATTCACTCACTGTCCTTCCAGGTCCCTGGAAACAAGGACTTGCAGAGTGAAAGAAACTGACACTGTCCCTACCTAGAGTTTTCTGTCCCTAGAATAAATGTTTTTTTTAATCACAATATAGCAAAAGGACAATTCACTCACTGTCCTTCCAGGTCCCTGGAAACAAGGACTTGCAGAGTGAAAGAAACTGACACTGTCCCTACCTAGAGTTTTCTGTCCCTAGAATAAATGTTTTTTTTAATCACAATATAGCACAAGGAAAATTAACTCACTGTCCTTACAGGTCCCTGGAAACAAGGACTTGCAGAGTGAAAGAAAAAAAACACTCTCCCTACCTACAGTTTTCTGTCCCTAGAAAAAAATGTTTTTTTTAATCACAATATAGCAAAAGGACAATTCACTCACTGTCCTTCCAGGTCCCTGGAAACAAGGACTTGCAGAGTGAAAGAAACTGACACTGTCCCTACCTAGAGTTTTCTGTCCCTAGAATAAATGTTTTTTTTAATCACAATATAGCACAAGGAAAATTAACTCACTGTCCTTACAGGTCCCTGGAAACAAGGACTTGCAGAGTGAAAGAAAAAAAACACTCTCCCTACCTACAGTTTTCTGTCCCTAGAAAAAAATGTTTTTTTTAATCACAATATAGCAAAAGGACAATTCACTCACTGTCCTTCCAGGTCCCTGGAAACAAGGACTTGCAGAGTGAAAGAAACTGACACTGTCCCTACCTAGAGTTTTCTGTCCCTGGAATAAATGTTTTTTTCAGCACAATATAGCACAAGGACAATTAACTCACTGTCCTTACAGGTCCCTGGAAACAAGGACTTGCAGAGTGAAAGAAACTGACACTGTCCCTACCTAGAGTTTTCTGTCCCTAGAATAAATGTTTTTTTTAATCACAATATAGCAAAAGGACAATTCACTCACTGTCCTTCCAGGTCCCTGGAAACAAGGACTTGCAGAGTGAAAGAAACTGACACTGTCCCTACCTAGAGTTTTCTGTCCCTAGAATAAATGTTTTTTTTAATCACAATATAGCAAAAGGACAATTCACTCACTGTCCTTCCAGGTCCCTGGAAACAAGGACTTGCAGAGTGAAAGAAACTGACACTGTCCCTACCTAGAGTTTTCTGTCCCTAGAATAAATGTTTTTTTTAATCACAATATAGCAAAAGGACAATTCACTCACTGTCCTTCCAGGTCCCTGGAAACAAGGACTTGCAGAGTGAAAGAAACTGACACTGTCCCTACCTAGAGTTTTCTGTCCCTAGAATAAATGTTTTTTTTAATCACAATATAGCAAAAGGACAATTCACTCACTGTCCTTCCAGGTCCCTGGAAACAAGGACTTGCAGAGTGAAAGAAACTGACACTGTCCCTACCTAGAGTTTTCTGTCCCTAGAATAAATGTTTTTTTTAATCACAATATAGCACAAGGAAAATTAACTCACTGTCCTTACAGGTCCCTGGAAACAAGGACTTGCAGAGTGAAAGAAAAAAAACACTCTCCCTACCTACAGTTTTCTGTCCCTAGAAAAAAATGTTTTTTTTAATCACAATATAGCAAAAGGACAATTCACTCACTGTCCTTCCAGGTCCCTGGAAACAAGGACTTGCAGAGTGAAAGAAACTGACACTGTCCCTACCTAGAGTTTTCTGTCCCTAGAATAAATGTTTTTTTTAATCACAATATAGCAAAAGGACAATTCACTCACTGTCCTTCCAGGTCCCTGGAAACAAGGACTTGCAGAGTGAAAGAAACTGACACTGTCCCTACCTAGAGTTTTCTGTCCCTAGAATAAATGTTTTTTTTAATCACAATATAGCAAAAGGACAATTCACTCACTGTCCTTCCAGGTCCCTGGAAACAAGGACTTGCAGAGTGAAAGAAACTGACACTGTCCCTACCTAGAGTTTTCTGTCCCTAGAATAAATGTTTTTTTTAATCACAATATAGCAAAAGGACAATTCACTCACTGTCCTTCCAGGTCCCTGGAAACAAGGACTTGCAGAGTGAAAGAAACTGACACTGTCCCTACCTAGAGTTTTCTGTCCCTAGAATAAATGTTTTTTTTAATCACAATATAGCAAAAGGACAATTCACTCACTGTCCTTCCAGGTCCCTGGAAACAAGGACTTGCAGAGTGAAAGAAACTGACACTGTCCCTACCTAGAGTTTTCTGTCCCTAGAATAAATGT
The DNA here is from genome assembly GCA_029206835.1 of Rana muscosa. Classification (NCBI taxonomy): domain Eukaryota; kingdom Metazoa; phylum Chordata; class Amphibia; order Anura; family Ranidae; genus Rana; species Rana muscosa. Next base: position 1,025,014,187 of record CM055117.1, on the reverse strand, counting down.
TTTTTTTTAAGCACACTATAGCAGAAGCACAAAACACACTGACACTCTCCCTACCTATCCTTCTCTTTCCCTAAACTAAAGGAATCCAGGTTAAGCAAGAAAGAAATAACAGTCACTGTCCCTGCCTATGCTACTCTATCCCTGCTCCGGAACACACTACACTAGGCCGCCGTGCTGGCGGCCTTTTATAGTGTGGGGCGTGTACTAAACACCCTCAGCAATAATTGGCCACAGGCATCCTGCCTGTGGCCAATCATTGCTCTCCTCGCTGCCGGCGCTGTGATTGGCCAAGCATGCGGGGTCACAGTGCATGCTTGGCCAATCACAGCGCCTGGATGACACTGCGATGGCGTAGTGCATTGTGGGCCGTTCGCGTCACTCGAATTTGGCGCGAACGGCCCAAATCGTTCGATCTTCGTCGAACGATCGAACAGCCAATGTTCGAGTCGAACGTATGTTCGACTCGAACACGAAGCTCATCCCTAAACAGGAGTAAACTAGTAATTAGGAACAGCGATATGTCTCCTCCGCCAGTCAGTACACTGCCTCCAGAGTTAGAAACACACATGAGGGAAAACATTTAACCCCTTGATCGCCCCCTAGTGTTAACCCCTTCCCTGCCAGTGACATTTACACAGTAATTAGTGCATTTTTATAGCACTGATAGCTGTGTAAATGTCAACGGTCCCAAAAAAGTGTCAGAAGTGTCCAATTTGTCCGTCGCAATGTCACAGTTCCCTTAAAAATCGCAGATCATCGCCATTACTAGTAAAATAATAATAATAATAAAAATGCCATAAATCTATCCCCTATTTTGTAGATGCTATAACTTTTGCGCAAACCAATCAATATATGCTTATTGCAATTTTTTTTACCAAAAATATGGTAGAAGAATATATATTGGCCTAAACTGATGAATAAATAATTTTTTTGTTTTTTAAATGTGGGGATATTTATTATAGCAAAAAGTTAAAAATATTGTTTTTTTTTTTTCTCAAAATTGTAGCTCTTTTTTTTGTTTATAGCGCAAAAAACACAGAAGTGATTAAATACCACCAAATAAAAGCTATATTTGTGGGGGAAAAAAGGACATAAATTTAGTTTGGGTGCAACGTCGCACGACCGCTCAATTGGCAGTTAAAGCGATGCAGTAAGTTATCGCAAAAAATGGCCTGGTCATTAAGGGGGCAAATCCTTCCGGGGCTGAAGTGGTTAAAAAAAAAGGGTCTTTTTGGCGACTTAAACTTTTAATATTTTTAAGATTACGCTGTTTAACTCCTACTCACCTCCATGCCTGCCTTCAGCACTGCACCCAGGGGCTAGCAGGGAGGGGAGAGACCTTGCAGTGAGACGAGCACCGATTGGGTACTCGTCAGGAAAGGTGTCGGGCTCTCTTAATGCTCAGCAGAAGCGCATCTGCTGAGTGAGTAAAAAAGTGTGTTAGCCCAGGTTCACACTGGGGCTGCGGGAGTGAAGCCGTGCGAGTTCAGCTGAACTCGCACGATTTCACTCCTGCCTGTCAGTCCCGATTTCAGCTGCGATTACAGAGACATCTGACACAGATGTAAATGTAAATCGCGGCTGAAATCGCAAAAAGTAGTACAGAAACTACTTTTTGAAATCGGTGCAGCTCCGCAGATGCGGCGTCGCACCGATTAGGACGGTGCCATTGCCCGCAATTTGCTGCAAATTTCGCCGATTTGACATGTCAAATCGCATGTCAAATCGCACCAGTGTGAACCAGGACTTAGTATGATACTCAGGAGTGTCCAAATCAATTGGTTCTGTGTTCCCCCTATCAGCATCACATTCTGCCACATAGTTCTCCCTTAAATAAGTAAATAATATACAGGTGTGAATACCAAATGGCTCCAGAGCAGGTTAAAGTGTACAATCCTAAAGTGTGCTTAAACCCTAACAATGAACATCTCTTATAATAAATATACCTTTGAAAGAATTTTATCTTTCTCTGTTCCATAAGTGCCAAAAACCTGTTGGTCCTGCCAGAAATCCAATGCTGTCCTGTGCACTTTAACCGCTTCAGCCTCGGAAGATTTTACCCCCTTCCTGACCAGGGCACTTTTTACAATTAGGTACTGCGTCGCTTTAACTGACAATTGTGAAATTTGCATCCTTTTTTTTCCCACAAATAGAGCTTTCTTTTGGTGGTATTTGATCACCTCTGCAGGTTTTTATTTTTTGCACTATAAACAAAAAATACAGCGACAATTTTGAAAAAAAATATGTATTTTTTACTTTTTGCTATAAGAAAGATCCCCCAAATTAAAAAAAAAAAAAAAATCTTCATCAGTTTAGGCCAATATATATTCTTCTACATATTTTTGGTAACAAAAATCGCAATAAGCGTATATTGATTGGTTTGCGCAAAAGTTATTGCATCTGCAAACTATGGGAAAGATTTATAGCATTTTTTTTTTTTTACTAGTAATGGTGGTGATCTGCGATTTTTAGCAGTACTGTGATGTTGCAACCGACAGATCAGAGACTTTTGAAACCTTTTTTGGACCATTGGCATTTATACAGCGATCAGTGCTATAAAAATGCACTGATTACTGTGTAAATGTCACTGGCAGGGAAGGGGAGAACACTAGGGGCAATCAAGGGGTTTAATGTGTGTTCCCTCAGCATGTTCTAACTGTTGTCAAACTTATTAGGAACAAACAACATGGCTCTTCTCCTCTGACAGCTGGCCCTCGTGCACGCGATAGCGCGTGGCTGGGGGCGATCAAGCCCGCAGGCCACACGCATCAGGTCCTTCGCCGTGCAGCGGGCGCATGAGCTCCTCTGGCGGCGCGCACCTCTAGTGGCCAAAAACGGGTAGGACATACCCGTATGGGATTTTGCCCAGGAGAGCCATTGTGCCGCAGTATATCTGCGTGACACTGTCAGCAAGGCGGTAAAGTGTTATTCCAAACAATGTTTTAGGGTTGAAAATTTATTTATTGGGATTTTAACAGTGAGTACATGAAAATTTATATGAAGTCACAATCCATAAGCAGTCACATACAAGTTTGTGCAAAGAGTCAGCCAAATGGCTATCGCCCACAGCATAACTCATAATACATAGTTATACAATATCAGATGTGGTAACCGGTAATTGGAATAGAAAACGGGTACAGCTAGAAGAGCCCCGTCGTCATATACAACAGGATTGAAAACAGGTACGTTAGGGTTTAAGATTAAAACAAACAAAATAAAAAGGGGGAACAAAAGGAGTGGTAGAGGGGGTCGGATGGTGGGAGTGGGGAGGGGTAAAGGGGGAGAGGAAGAGAGGGAGGGAGAGAGATGAGAAAAGAGAAGGAAGGACAGAAAAGAGAAAGAAAAGTAGGCAAGGAGAAATCATAGAAGAGTGTCAGAGCCACTGAGTCAGGGAACAGGGAGAGATAAGTAAGTAGCTGTGGTGAGAGGGGGACCCCCAGAAACAAGTCCTGTTCATCCCACTGTCACTTTAGGTGCAAGGATAATCAAATTGGGGTCGACAACATACTTGCCAGAGTGTCAGAAGAGGAGAAGCGGAGCCAGACGAACCACAGTGCTTTATATTTGTCAAAAGTATCGTTGTCAAGGGCCAGCATCTCCTCCATTCTCATAGTATCATTCATAATCGAGACCCAGTGTGATAAGGGAGGGATGGTGGTCGACTTCCAGTAGGAAGGGATGAGTTGTCTAGCTGACGACATAAAGAAACAAAGGAGGTTCTGTTTCTGGGAGGATATTGAACCCGGGAGAATAGAGAGAAGGGCAATCTTAGGGGAGGGCGACAGCGTATCATCATCATAGAGTTTGTCGTAACATTCAAATACAGTCCAGAAGGGGCGGATCCTCTCGCATTCCCACCAGACATGTAAGTAGGTCCCCGTAGAGGTCGAACATCGCCAGCAGGATGCCGGAGTGGACGGAAAGATTTTGTGCAATGTATAGGGGTCCCTGTACCATCTTGACAGAATCTTGTAATTTTTTTCCTGCGAGTAGCAGGATATCGTAGATTTATGAGTGAAATGAAACGAAGTCTGCCAATCTGAACCTGGGATGTCCTCACCCATATCTGTAGACCATGCCCTGGTGTAAGAAGGTAAGTCAGCATGTGTAAGATTTTGTAAGAGACAGTAAATGGTCGAGAGTAGGTGCCTGGGTGTCTCGGGGAGGGAGCACAGCTGTTCAAACTCTGTTTTAGGGCGGTGTATTTGGGAGGAAGAGTGCAAGTGCTTCACGAGCGTAGCTAAATGTAGTGTGGTGAGACAATCAGAGGTGCCTGTCGGCGTGACAGGTGTTCCGAGCGTGGGGTGTACGAAGGAGTGCGCCTGGGGCCAGTCAGTCCTCCTGAAGGGACCCAATGTAGACGTCCCTACACCCTGAGGGAAGGCAGGGTTGTCAAATAGAGAGGATAATGGGGAGGGATCAGAGGACAGAATGGAACACAAACCCCTGTTATACCACAGTCTAAGGGAGGCCAGCGTCAGAGGGGAGGAAGAGGGTATACGGGTGAGATCAGATTTATATCCCCAAAGCAGTGCTCGGAGATCGACCGGAGCCAGGTCCTGCTCAATGGCAACAGAAGCCTTTAAGAAAGGGCGAGGGAACCATTCCAGAGTGCGTACCACATGGGTGGCCTTGTAGTAGAGTTCAAAATCGGGGAGGCCCGCTCCGCCTTGAAGTTTCGGACGGGAGAGCAAGTTATATTTAACCCTAGGCAGCCCACGGCTCCACATGAATCTGATAGCGATAGTACGCAAAGATGTAAAGAAAGACTTGGGGATCAAAATGGGTATTGTTTGAAGAAGGTACAGAAGTTTGGGTAGGGTATCCATTTTTAGGGTATTGATTCGTCCGAACCAAGGCAAGGAAGATCCCCCCCACTCCTCAAGGTCCTTCCGGATGCGGGAGAGCAAAGGAACGTAATTCAAGGAGAAAAGATCAGGAAGGTTAGAGGGTATAACTACCCCCAGGTACGAAATCCCCTTCTTCTGCCACCGAAAAGAGAAGTTTGATCTAAGAGTGGACATCGTAGTAGAGGTGAGGGAAATATTGAGGGCTTCAGTCTTGGAAAGATTAAGTTTAAAATTGCTAAAAGATCCAAATCTTTGGAATTCAGAGAAAAGAGATGGCAAGGAGATATGGGGGTGTTGCACATAGACCAGTAGATCATCGGCATAAAGGGATAGTTTGTAGTGGGAGGAGGGCGTCTGAATACCGTGTATGGAAGAGTTTTGTCTAATGGCACAGGCCAGATGTTCAATAACAATCACAAATAGGAGAGGGGAAAGAGGACAGCCCTGCCGAGTACCATTGGAGATATCGAACGGCTCAGAGGCAGTGCCATTGACCAACACCGAGGCCGAAGGTTGAGAGTATAAGGACATCACCTTAGAGATAAATGATGTCCCCAATCCTAACTGTTCTAGGGAAAGTCGGAGAAATCTCCAACTGACCCTATCGAAGGCCTTTTCAGCGTCGAAGGAAAGGAGACAGGCTTTTAGGTCTTTGCGTTGGATATAGGAGATGAGGTGAATAGTTTTGGTCGTATTGTCCCTCGCCTCGCGGCCCAGGACAAAACCCACCTGATCATTATGGATCACTCCAGGTAGGAGAGGGGATAGGCGTGTGGCCAGTACCTTTGCGAACAATTTGAGATCTATGTTGAGCAGGGAAATTGGCCGGTAGCTGCTGCATTGGGAAGGGTCTTTTCCTGGTTTGGGCAACACGGAGATATTGGCGGATAAGAGGCCCTTAGGCGGCATTTGGGAGTCCTCCACAGCATTGAATGCCTTAGCCATAAGTGGGGTGAGGAGTGTGGCAAAAGATTTGTAGAAGCGGGGGGTGTACCCATCCGGGCCGGGACATTTGCCCATCTTCAAATCCTTGATGGCGCCCAAAAATTCGGGCTCGACCAGAGGTTTTTCTAGTTCATCGGCATCAGGCTCATTAATATTGGGTAATGCTGTTTCCAAAATATAATCTCGCATGTCGTCGTTCGAGGAGGCAGTGCGTGCGTTTGGACCTGTGGGCTGTAGATTATAAAGTTGGGAATAGTACTCCCGAAAGGCCGAAGAAATGCCCCCCGGAGAGAACTTTGTGGTTTGATCGGGATGCGCAATAGAGGGAATGGAATATCGGGGTGGTCTGGGGTGGAGGACCCGTGCTAAGTGTTTACCACATTTGTTTGCTAAGGAGTAATGGAAATTGCGGGCCCTGTCACGGGCTATTAAAGAATGTGCGTCTAGAAGTTGAAGTAGGTCCCTACGAGCATTCGACAATCGGACAAAAATGGCCGGGTCCAAATCTCGTTTGTGCAGAGGTTCGAGTTCTGCTATAGTAGAGAGGAGACGGCGAATATCATCTGCACGTATCCTCTTGAGGCGTGAGCCATGTTGTATAAGTGTGCCCCGAACCACACACTTCAGAGCCTCCCACTGAATGAGGGGGGAGGTGGTATCCGAGGAGTGATCGGAAACAAAGTTCCGAATGGTTTTGGTGACATCCGCTACACAAACAGAGTCCCGCAGTAAATTGTCATTGAGCCTCCACTGCGTACCCCAACGAGATTTTGGGGGGTGTGACAGGGTCAGGTAGGCCGGGGCGTGGTCGGACCAGAGAAAGTGTCCCAACGACGCCTGGATGGGAGTGTCTAGTAGAGATTGGGATATCAGGAAATGGTCAAGTCTACTATATGAATTGTGTGCCGCTGAATAGTGACTGTAGTCCCTCTCCGTGGGGTGCTGGACACGCCAGACATCCACCAGGCGAGAGGAATGTAGTAGGGATTTGATGTGTGCAAGTGCGGAGGATGGAACAGAGGACTTACCCGAGGAGGAGTCTACAGACGGGCACATTACGAAATTTAGATCCCCACCGATGATGAAGCAGGGACCCCCAAAGGAGGACAGTCTGGTGAGAACTGACGAGAGGAACCGAGCCTGATCCACGTTAGGTACATATACGTTGGCCACTGTGAAGAGAAAATCGTTTAGTTTCAGTTTAAGAAAAATGAAGCGACCATTAATATCAACAAAAGATTCTAGAACCTCAGGTTTAAAAGATTTATGGAAGGCAATTGATACACCTTTCGATTTGGCTTGGGGGTTAACACTGTGGTACCATTGTGAGTAATATCTGTTACGTAGAACAGGTATAGAACCCTTGCGGAAGTGGGTTTCTTGTAACAACAAGATACTGGAGCGTCTTTTATGAAAGTGATAGAGAATCTGGCTCCGCTTCTCCGGTGTGTTGAAACCCCTGCAGTTGAAGGACGCTAAAGATATTGGGCCAACAGAAGCCATAACATAGTCAGATGTGGGGAGCAGGGGTGAAGGAGGAAGTAAGTCACGGTAGGTGGTTCATAGCTCAGTAGCTCTTGAAGAAGAAAACAGCGCCATAGGAGGCCTAAAGGTGGGAAGAAATAAGATGAAGGCAGAGGAGGGGAGGTGAAGAGAGGAAAGAAGAGACAAAGGGAAAAAAGAGGGGGGGTGGAACAGGTCCGTAGGACCAAGTGAGTATAAAAGCAATTTGGTTGGACATGGTCGTCGTCCCCCCAGCCCAGGAGAAAAAGCATAAACATCAGAGCATACTCATATCGGGGCAAAGTGGAGGAAGACCAACAGAGTAGGAATAATGAGAAAAAAAAAGGAAATAAACATAAACAAAAAAGGCCACTAGGTGGCTCCAAAAGACTGTAAGTAAAATAACAAAAAACCTTACAGCATGGCATACAGCCGCATACCAACCAGTGTCCATAATGACACTGAAAAAAAAGAAAAACCCCCGGGGGGGGGGGGGGTGTGCAGTGGAAACTCGCTGGGCAGGGCAGTCCCCTGGTCCCCAGCTCCACGGGAAATCAGTAAACTAACAGGACCAACATACGAAAGTCACAACATGAAAATAGTAACGCAAAAAATTGGTCCTAAACAGATAATAAGGAAACTTTCAGAATGTAATAAGGCAGGCAACCTCGTTTAAGGCAACCACCCTATAGAAACCATAGGTGAGAGGTGGCACGAGAGGTGGCATCCAAATAGTAACACGGGAGGCAAGGAGAGAACACATTGCAATGGGTAGGCAGTCTAGGACAAATATCCGGAGCAACCTGCTGTGTCCCAGAAGGGGCCCCAGGAAAGTCATTGCAAATGAAGGAACAACTGCGATCGAGACTGGTTCAATCATTAGTGTCCCGTTGAGGCTGGGGTTTGAGATTACGTCTGCGACCTTGCGATTGCCATTGTGGTACAAAAGGCAGGCCAGGAGTAGTTGGTGTGAACGGCCAATCCGGGAGAGACACCTGCGGAAGATTCAGCGTACCGAGGAAGGATGGCAGGTCTCCCAGCGTGCGGAAGATTGCGGTTTTACCTTCGTGGAATACTCTGAGATGGAATGGAAACCGCCATTGATATTTCATCGGTTTAGATTGCAAAAGCTGTGTTAGCGGCTTAAGTGCTTTTCTCATCGCCAGCGTCTGACGAGAAAGGTCTGGGAGAAGCATCACGGGGGTGTCATTAAAGAGTATGGTGTCCTGTGAGCTAGCAGCTCTCATGATGTCTTCCTTAATCTTGTAGAAATGAACCCGGCACAGCGTGTCCCGCACAAAGGAGGGGTCCGGGGCCCGCGGGCCTGAGGTTCTGTGAACTCGGTCCAGCTCAATAGGGTCATCTTTGGGCCGGTGCAGCAGCTGGTTAAAAATGGTGGCCACAGCCGCAGGCAGGTGTTTGGCCTCTACAGACTCGGGGATCCCGCGTATGCGTATATTATTGCGGCGATTGCGATTTTCGATGTCGTCCTGCTGATACGAGAGTTGCTGTAGCATGACTGTATGGGTATTAAGTATTTTGTCGTGCGACTTCACGGTGGTACTGAGACTGTCAGTGGTAGCGTCCAGGTCTTCAAAGCGCGCACCCACATCTCTCTTGAGGTCGGAGACCTCTTTCCTGTATGCTTTCTCAATTCTGTGGACACACTGCTCAAGATCAGATTTAGTGGGCAGGGATCTAATGTAGCTGTGCAGCGATCGAATCTGTGCCTCCATGTCCCATCCGTCACCAGAGCCCAGGGATGCATTAGAACGGCTTCTGGTGAGCACAAAATCAGAGTCCTCAAGGGGGGGGCAACGGCTGCGGGAGCTCACCTGGGAATGCAGGGATGATTCAGAGCGGGCTGGAGACGGAGGTGCCAGCGCCATCTTGGATTCGGAACGGCGCTGTGATGCGGCCCGGGATCGGGCGAAAAAGTCCTCCAAATCGCCCCCTTTTCGGTTCCCAGAGGTGCCCTACTGTGCCTGGGTCTTTCCTTTCCCCATGTGCCAAGTTTAGGTAAGTTTCCAGACGTTACAAGTCCCGTGGAGCCAAAAGACCAGGGAGCAGAGAGGAAACACGTCTCACTGCTCCATGCGGTAAGCCACGCCCCCCCCCCAAACAATGTTTTAGGGCTAAAGAACGTTTCCCCATATGTTATGTAGAAAAGTATATAGGGAGGTATTCTGTGGCCCTAACACACCTTCTGTCCTAGGGTGAAAATTCTGCTTCTCCATAGATGCAGCACAGTAGTGTAAGTGAGCATTGTCACCCTAAGACAGGAAGTATGTTATTTGCAGGATCACCAGGTAAAAATAAAGATAAAAAGTCTGAAACAGAAAACTAGTACAAATCAAAGAACGGTCATGCTGCAATATATTACCTTTTTATTTTTAGGTCTAGCTACAGTTGAAAACTCCAACAATACTGCCAGAATTGCTATAGAATAATTATTTCCAAGCCTGATGTTTTTACAAAGTCGCGCTTATCTTTTAGATTGGAAATCTCCTGATAGTAGTGAAAAAAAAATTGCATGGCTTAGTAAATAACACTTTATATTTATCTTTTCTAAATATGTATATTGTATTAGTTTTGTACATTTGCTGTATTGATTTACGTTTGATGCCCAAGTCTCCGGAGAATGTATGAGGATTTCAGCCGCGGTATTAATTATGTCTCAAGCTGTTTCACCTGAAACTTTGTAGAAAGCAGAAATAACATCTCCAGCATAAACTTTCTCCTTTATCTTGGTTAAATGAAGCCTCATTTGTGTTTCAATGCCTTTTATATCAGCTTTTATCAATCACCCTTGGCATTAAAGCATGTATTAGTGTAAGTACCTTAGCAAGGCCCTAAGGCAATATTAAACATCCTCCTTCCCGCGAAATGATTTTCTGTCAACCGGCATGTCAAGCTTTACCAGGAGCTGCAAAAGTTCATTTATACAAAATTATGTTCTGCAATGATAAATTAAATCCGCTAAAATCAATGGAATTTAGATATTTTTGAAAGATAGCGGTGATGCCATCTAATCATTTCATACAAAAATGTTGATCAGTTTACTTTTTTTTTTTTTTGCAGATCATGTTTTTTAGAGATTAAATAAGACACCGCTTAGAAAAATTCAACATGAAGACGAAACATTGCATTATCTTTTTTGCATTGCTTGTTTATTCAGAAGATAAAATCTGTTTGTTTTACTTGGTAATACACAAAGAAAAAGAGAACACTCTAGTCACATTTTTTTTTAAAAATTGCATTTAAAGGAAAACGTAATTTTCAATAAAAATGTGTGTAAATCTTGCCTAAAGAGTGGTCCATGCTGCATCTGAACTCATACAGACAAAGAGCTGGGATCTTTACATTCTGTGTTTTTGCTGATGATTGCACATTGTTGATGTCTACATATACCCCTGAAAAAGCCATTCATGCGCTAGTGGTGCAGATGCCACTGTCACATGAATAACTCATTCAGGGGGAGATGTCAACAACAACAATGTGTAATCAAAAGCGGCAGTGGAATGACCTTGGCCTTTATTCAGATGACTGTGACAGTGGTGCTGCTGCATGAATGACCTTGGCCTTTATTCAGATTACTGTGCATGTGGTGCTGCTGCATGAATGACTTTCTCAGGAGGAGATATAAACAACAACAATTTGTAATCAGCAGCAGTGTGGAGGCAGAGAATGACCTTGGCCTTCAGTCAAGTGACTGTGCCTGTGGTGCCGCTGCATGAATAACTCCTTCAGAAGGGGATGTAAACAACAACATCAATGTGTAATCTGCGGCAGTGTGGTGTCAGAGAATGACCTTGGCCTTTATTCAAATGACTGTGCCTGTGGTGCCACTGCATGAATGACCTGTTCAGGAGGAGATGTAAACAACAACAATGTGCAATCAGCGGCAGGGTGGAGGCAGAGAATTACCTTGGCCTTCAGTCAAATGACTGTGCCTGTGATGCCGCTGCATGAATGAATTGTTCAGGAGGAGATGTAAATAACAACAATGTGTAATCAGCGGAGTTGTGGAGGCAGAGAATGACCTTGGCTTTCAGTCAAAGGACTGTGCCTGCAGTGCCAGTGCATGAATTACTAGTTTAGGAGGATATGTAAACAACAAAAATGTGTAATTAGCAGAGGTGTGGAGGCAGAGAATGACCTTGGTATAGATATATAAATGTGACAACGCTGCTAATAAATTAATAAATAAATTATTGACAAAGTGTGGAGGCAGAAAATGACCTTGGCCTTTATTCAAATGACTGTGCCTGTGGTGTCATTGCATGAATGATTTGTTCAGGAGGAGATGTAAACAACAACAATGTATAATCAGCGGCGGTGTGGAGGCAGAGAATTACCTTGGCCTTCAGTCAAATGACTGTGCCTGTGATGCCGCTGCATGAATGACTCATTCGGAAGGGGATGTAAACAACAACATCAATGTGTAATCAGCGGCAGTGTGGAGGCAGAAAATGACCTTGGCCCTTATTCAAATGACTGTGCCTGTGGTCTCATTGCATGAATGACTTGTTCAGGAGGAGATGTAAACAACAATGTATAATCAGCGGCGGTGTGGAGGCAGAGAATTACCTTGGCCTTCAGTCAAAACACTGTGCCTGTGATGCCGCTGCATGAATGACTCATTCGGAAGAGGATGTAAACAACAGCATCAATGTGTTATCAGCGGTGGTGTGGAGGCAGAAAATGACCTTGACCTTTATTAAAATATCTGTGCCTGTGGTGCCATTGCATGAATGACCTGTTCAGGAGGAGATGTAAACAAAAACAATGTGTAATCAGCGTAAAAAAACCTCCCTGAATTTTGGACTTCCTGTATGCCCCCTCTAAACAGACCACGATAACCAGGGCAGCTCCGCCCTGATCACCGTGGTCAAAGTGCCTCCCTCCGTGATAGGCTACCCTGCTCCGCTGTCCTCTCTCCTCCCTAGTTCAGGCCTGTCATCCTCCTCTGTGTCTGTCTCCGGCCTGGCCCCGCCCCCCCACTATTCTTGTAAAGTATATTCAAAATTTTTCACTGCCAGCCTCTCTATTAGAGGCTGGCATAGCACACTGTGTCAGTCGTTTAAAAAAATGAGCACTGTAAATATCTAATTTGAGCTGTCTTCAGGCCACGTGACTTGCGGCCGCTTTACAGCTATGAGACAGGGCTTCTACGGAGGAGACGAGCGGCCACGTGATCTCCCCGGCTGATGTCAGAGGGAGATCATGGCCCCTCCCTCAGAAGCAATGTATCAGAGCTGCAAAGCAGCCGCGAGTGATGGGACTGGCCTGAAGACAGCTCAAATTAGGTTTTTACAGCACTCGTTTTTTTTAAAACTAGTACTGACACAGTATGCTATGCCAGCCTCTAATAGAGGGGCTGGCAAAGTCTTGTATATACGGGTTAACAAACCCTTTAAGGCGTGTCTCTTCCCCAGGGGAGTGCCATGGGTCCTGCTTGGTGCTCCTCTGAGGACAGAAATTGCTATGCCTTGGCACACAATGATGTTTTGCTCTGTTAGGCCACAGTTAGCACCAGTGAGCCCACAACTCCTCGTCTAAGAAAAAAATCCATGGGAATGTTGGCAAAATAGACCCCTGTGTGTATCTTCTAAAATTCCACATCGCTTTACCATTATGTCCTGTGTGTGAGGATTGGAGATCGTCTGCCTAAGGTAAGATGTCTGGCTGCTGTTAAAGCGGTATTAAACCCTTGTTTTTTTTATGTTTTATGAAATAACAAACATGCCTATACAGTACTTGCCTGCTCTGTGCAATGCTTTTGCACAGAGCAGCCCGCTCCTCTTCTTCTGGAGTCCCCCACCGGCGCTCCAGGCCCCTCCTCTTCAACGGGTACCCCATGGTGCCCACTGGGGTCACCCATGCATGTGCTCACTCCCGAGTCCCGCTGCTGCGTTCATTGACACAGACATTGGGACTTGGCCCCGCCCCCTGCATCAGAGCTTTCGATTGAGTGGAGTGGGGGCCAATGGCTGCTATCATTCAGTCCAATGAGGAGAGACACAGCGGTGGGAGCTTTTATGTACAATCGCTGGATCGGATGAACTCAGGTAATAAAAAGGGGGGGGGGGGCTGGGGAGGAGCTGCAGCACAGAAGGTTAAGAATGTATTAAGGTGAAAAACCTTAAGGCTTTAGAACCACTTTAAGAGTGAGGACCCTCATCCTTTTACATATACGCTGTATGTTTAAAATGACACCTGACCATCACACCTATATGAGCTTGTATACTTGTTTGTAAACTGATGTTTTAATATTTATATGCAATAATTTTGTTACAACTCCTCCTGTTTTTAATACAAAGTGCACCACGTCACTGGTGTCATTGAAAATTTTACTTTTAGAAGATAGCAGTAGCTGTCAGTAGACAGTTTCTTACTAACTGAACATTAGTATGGAGCCATCAAAAGGCAAGATGTCACGTGTGTAGCGACCTCACCTCTCACTCCCTCTTTCTCTTCTCGGTCAATGGCTCTCGTCTAGGGGACCAGGGAGGAGAGTGTGGCGCACCACCAGCTCGTATCCTCTTGTGTGCAGAGGTGTGAGCTATAACTTTTCACCTTCGGGCCTGTGTCCCTGTCCAGAGCCAAAACTTCCCTCGAGGATGACTCCCACCCTCCACGCAGGTGGAGGTAGGACCCTTTAGCTCCCAGAAAGTCAAGTTCCACACCACTGAAAGTCCAACACTTATTTATTCTTCAGAGCAATAAATAGTCCTTTGAGAGCGACTGGTCAGACACAGAACAGTTCAGAACAAAGTGGGAAGGAGGTCCAGGCACAATCCTATCAATGAAACTAAACTGTTAGGATTTCACAACAGTTATGGCGCACAGTCGCTGTCACGGACCGTGAGGTTGGTCCCTGCCACGAACCAGGTGAAATAAGGTCCCTGCCACAGACCATGATTGTTGGGTCTCTGCCACCGCCCTGATTCACGTTGGGTCCCTGCCACAGACCATGAAAACGTGGACTACCTTCAAAAAGTTGCGACCCCTGTCAGGGAGAAGACATCCATCCGGACGGTCACCAGAGGCCCCACCGTCACCAAATTGCTGCAATGGGTCTCCGGGAAGGGTAACCTCTCTGGTCCCCCTCGTCCTAGATTCGGGTTCCCTCACTCATTGGACCCCTAGGATTCCTCAATCCCTCGCGGGACCCAGTCGAAGTTACTGGGCCCCAGGCCTTCTCAAGCATTACCTTACCCCAGTTCGAAGGTGCCTGGGATGGCATTCAATCCCCTACACCCAGGCCAAGGGCACCTGGGTGCGGGGAAACCGGAACAGCAGCCCCAGGCTGGAGGTGCCTGGGACTGGGCCCAGTGTGGAAGATGGCCGCCCCCTCTTATACCCCCTCCCAGCAGGCACAGCGGGTTCCCCGCCCCGCCGTACCACCGCCGAGAGGGGACACAAAAAGGCACAACCCTACAACGATGGTTCAACCCCAGTCTATGGCGACAGCGCCACCTATAGACTGCAGGGGACTAGGCACCATTGATCTCCTCCACAGGAAAATATAGTCCATAGACCCTAGCAATAGTGCATCTGAGCCTGATTACACTCAGACACCTGCCCCCTAAATGTAACACCCCGCTACATGTGTTTGCAATCTGAGCTTGAGCTATTGAGCTATGCAATCAACAGAGTTTTTTTTAAACAAAGCAGTTCAGAATAGCCTGGTAAACATGTGAAATATAACCTAGATTTCTGTTATCTTCTGGCAAAAAAAAAAAAAGAATAAAAAAAAGGAAAAAAATATATGCAGTAAATAAAATTATATATTATTTACACCTGTAGCGGCCTCACCCCGTCCTCTTTAGCTAGGGGTATGTCACACGACAGGGTGAGATGCGCTATGGCCCATGTCCTCCCCATAGCTGTGGGTGAGGTGAAGGCCAGCACCAGTATCTTCCTCGGGCCAATGTGTGTTAGTCATGAAACTCAATCTTGCTATGCTGGCACCTTCCTCACTTTGCTCCCATTAACCAGAGTCCACACACCGATCACAGTCCAACTCTCAGTTTTTTTTCGTAGCTCCACAACAAACAATGTAATGGCGAGATACGGTGGGATGAGGAGATCGAGGCACTGTCCTGAATTTTAGTCTCTAAACCCCTGTACCTTGACCAAGGGTGGTAGCAACATTGATTAGGATACCTTCGCTGCGCTGAGGCCCCTATCAGGGGAAGATGACCCTCCAAGGGAGTTACCGAAGGCCCATCCGTCACCAGGTTGACGCTGCTCCGGAATCTTCGGACGGGTGACCTCCCCGGCCTCCTCGCCTCAGATGCGGGTCCCCTCGCAAGGGGCACCCTAGAATCACTTCACCCTCGCGGGACCCAGTCGAAGTCACCAGGTCCCAGGCCTATGACATAGTACCTCACCCCAGGCTGAAGGTGCCTGGGATGGACTCCAACTCCATTCCGGCCAGGCCTAGGGCACCTGAGCCGGAACCTCGAACCGCCCGCACCCAGGCCTAAGGTGCCTGGGTGCGTGAAGAGAAGATCCTCGAAGACCTCGTGGTCAGGACGTCTCCCCCTTTTATCTCCTCCCATCGACACCACGGCGGGTCCCCCGCCCCAGCCGTACCATCTCCGGAAAGGGACAAAAAGGGTAGCACTGTGGTAGTGATTCTACCTCGAGCCTGTAGGTACCCCGCCACCCACAGGCCAAGGAGAATAATACACCACCCAATCCTCCACAAATCACAAAGGGGTCTAAACCCTGTCATAATTACACACCTGGGTCACACTACCCCCCAGGTGTATCCCAACTAAATCTGAAGACCCCGCTACACACTCCCCCCTGTGATTTGACGCTGGTCCCCAGCGTCAGGTGCACACCCATGTCTCCCAAGGAGTGGCGACATGAAGTGGGCCCCAGAGGCTATGCCCAAAAATTTTGAATACTGTGTGTGCCTAGACCTGCTCACGGGGAAAGGGAACTATAAAACAATAAACTCTTACATAAAACATCTGTCATGTACACATATACAATCCCTCCCGCGCCTGTCTAAGAACCACCCCATACTCAGCAGTCTTGACCGACGAATCTCCTGCAGAAGGGAAACAAAAAAAATCACAACATCCTAACAATCTGTGTTAACTTGGAATGAATAGGTCTATCAGCCGAGAGACCCATTCGCTCCAATAAGTAAAGTGATGTAGATGTAAAATTTCAAACAGCCGTTGCACAACACTGCCTGGTGACAGCGCCACGGTAATGACACTCGGTGGGATCTTCATTCTTCCTGCTTTCCCTACACTGACTCTACCCCCAAAAGTCCCTGCCCTTGGTACATGAAGAAAAGGGAGAAAAACAACAACAGCTCCCAAGTCTCCAGTGAGTAAAGAAAAAGCCCAAATCAAAACAAAACTAGGGCACTGTTCTGAGTATCTGGGAATGTTCCTTCCAGAGAGTTCGACAAGCAACAAATAGGAGTTCTCTTCTCCTACAAGTAAAATCTTGGATCTGGCAAAAACAGAGGCTTTAAGTGCTTGTCAAACACTTCAACTGAATATTCGACATCCTCTCCCTCCTTTCTGCAGATAAGTACTTTATCGGCATGAATGTGGCGCCCCAACTTCCAATCAGCTCTGCAGTCTCTGAACTTCTTACACACAGATGGTGAACATGACAAGTATCGCCGGGCATGAGGCACTTTGAGCTTTTCCCAGACAAATTTGTCGTACCACCGTTGTCGCAGGACCTCGACTTCAAAAAGCAAGTCCCGAGGCAAGTAGGGGTACTCCCACCCATATTCACGGGCGACTCTCTGGGAGAAAAGTCGTTGCAACCTGGCTAGAGGAGGCATGACATCTCGCTCACCTTCTCCTGGTTGTACGATGGCCTCCGGGTGCCGAGGTACCTTCACTGTCTCGGATGGCTTTTACTTTTGTGCCCGCAATGAAGCGCGCTGCATCCCCACTATCAGAGCGGGTGATGTGGTGGAATGTGGAAGGTTGGTCGGAGGACTAGACTCCCTTCTGAGCTCCGGGGCCTGCGCCCGGAGCGTACCATCTTCTATGGACATAGGAGAGTCCTGCGGTTTACATAGCACAGGTAGCGGGCGTTTGTCCCAGCCCTTCCGGTGAAACAGTTCGTCTATTTCTCCATCATCCCCACAGTCCGACAGCGACTCTAGGTGGGAGGTGTCATACATCTCGGCGGGAAGGTAGTCTTTAGTAGACAGAGAACTACCCTCCCTTGCGGGCTCCACCGACTGTGGACTCCCGACACCTCCAACCACCACCACAGTCCCAGCCCCTGGCTCACCTGGACCTTTCTCAGCACTGGGATGTCCAGGACTCTTCCAACCGGATCCATCCAGGTCCGGCAAGCGGCGGGGTAAAGCTCGACCACGACCACAGGAGGCCTGCACCAGGCCTATCTTCCTCTTCGGAGGTGGCAGCAGGGAGTCTGTGGTGACCGAAGCAGCGTCCTCTGATTTTTCTCTCTCAGTCTCTGGTTGGGCAGTCCCGTCACCCTGGTCAGCGTGTACGGGGACCTCCGCAAAGGCCTGGATCTCTCCCTCCGGAGTGGCGGTTCCTGTGATGCAGTTGAGGCGAAGGGCCCGGGGCCTTACTGTGGATGATTCAACCTCAAAAAGAAACTCTTTGCACGCTTCACATCGCCCGAATGGCTTTAGTTGGACCACCAGTCCCGAGCATCCGGGACAGATCACACCGAGGGCCTCCGTGTCTCTGCATTAATACAATGCCAACTGTCCTCGGGGCCTAAGTCTTATCCCCGTGTCTGTCAGGGAAGCAGCAAAAGCAGTCATCTTCGTGGGGTATGATACCGGCATCCACGGGGAGCTTGAGGCCATCCCGACCACCTGCTGTTCCATCTCGCGCTGACCACGCGTCGGAGTCTCCATGTGTATCTCCACACGTGCCCAGACTCCTCCCACGACTTGCACGTTTTCGCGGGCTTCCACCAGCCTCCGCCCATGAATTGCGCAGTCACGGGGTGCCTCATGGCGCAGTGCAGCAAAAGTCCCCACATGTAGTACGTCACACGGCTGGACTCCTCCCTCTTCCCGCTCTTTCTGCATGGGCCTTTCCCGGTTTTTCAGAGAAATTTCCACGACTTTGAGCACAGGGACGCACTTTGGCCAATCACATGGCCGACCTGCTCGGAACTCCTTCGGGCAGCAAAGTCCAGATACAGCCTTTCCAAATTTCAAAGTCAACACACATTTCATCCCGGACTCACGAGCCCCCACGTGTAGCGGCCTCACCCCGTCCTCTTTAGCTAGGGGTATGTCACACGACAGGGTGAGATGCGCTACGGCCCATGTCCTCCCCATAGCTGTGGGTGAGGTGAAGGCCAGCACCAGTATCTTCCTCGGGCCAATGTGTGTTAGTCATGAAACTCAATCTTGCTATGCTGGCACCTTCCTCACTTGGCTCCCATTAACCAGAGTCCACACACCGATCACAGTCCAACTCTCAGTTTTATTTCGTAGCTCCACAACAAACAATGTAATGGCGAGATACGGTGGGGTGAGCAGATCGAGGCACTGTCCTGAATTTTAGTCTCTAAACCCCTGTACCTTGACCAAGGGTAGTAGCAACATTGATTAGGATACCTTTGCTGCGCTGCGGCCCCTATCAGGGGAAGATGACCCTCCAAGGGAGTTACCGAAGGCCCATCCGTCACCAGGTTGACGCTGCTCCGGAATCTTCGGACGGGTGACCTCCCCGGCCTCCTCGCCTCAGATGCGGGTCCCCTCGCAAGGGGCACCCTGGAATCACTTCACCCTCGCGGGACCCAGTCGAAGTCACCGGGTCCCAGGCCTACGACATAGTACCTCACCCCAGGTTGAAGGTGCCTGGGATGGACTCCAACTCCATTCCGGCCAGGCCTAGGGCACCTGAGCCGGAACCTCGAACCGCCCGCACCCAGGCCTAAGGTGCCTGGGTGTGTGAAGAGAAGATCCTCGAAGACCTCGTGGTCAGGGCGTCTCCCCCTTTTATCTCCTCCCATCGACACCACGGCGGGTTCCCCGCCCCAGCCGTACCATCTCCGGAAAGGGACAAAAAGGGTAGCACTGTGGTAGTGATTCTACCTCGAGCCTGTAGGTACCCCGCCACCCACAGGCCAAGGAGAATAATACACCACCCAATCCTCCACGAATCACAAAGGGGTCTAAACCCTGTGATTATTACACACCTGGGTCACACTACCCCCCAGGTGTATCCCAACTAAATCTGAAGACCCCGCTACATACCTGATCAAAAATATTAGATTATTTTGTCCTCAACATAATGAATATATAAAATACATACAAGAACATTATGGACTGCCTTTAAAGATATAAATAAGGGCCATACAAAAAGCAGCAGTCTCCCAACCCCCACACACTGAGACAGAGGGATGCTTAAAATTATAGGAAGACCCTTTTAGTAACATAAGATAAAAAACTCCAGAAAGCGTTTAGTCACGAACCATTAATAATGCACAAATATCAAGCAAAATGGCCCGATTTGCTGCAAATTCCAACTCTTGTGGATCATTTTGCTTGTCTCTACTTGTGTGTACAGGATTGTATGACTGTTTTAGGCACATAGAAATAAATGAATTAAATACAACATGCAACTATGGGCTGAATCCTATAATATATAAATTGATAGGCAGATACTTTGCATAACCTAGGCAAAAGTTTCCTTAATTAAAGCATGTTAACTATTTTTCATGATTTACCAGCTGGAAACAAAACCCACAAATCTGCAATAAATTACTGTACCATGGAAACTGTCATTACTTCCACAAGGTGAGAACATTCTCAGAAGTAATTAAAACAACTCTGCTATTCCATAGTGGCTTTAAAGGGCTACCATAAAAAAAGAAAAATCATACCATTTATCCTTTTGTGATATAAAGACATTGCACATTATGGTAAGGTAAGTATAGTAGCAAGTCCTAGTTGCAATCTGGGAACACCCAAGAGGATAGTATGTGACCGGTCAAATAATATTAATGCATTAAAGTGTCTGTTCACCAATGCCAGAAGTCTGCCAAGCAAAATAGGTGAGTTGGAAGCTCTGGTGCATGAGGAGAGCTATGATGTAATCGGTATTGCTGAAACTTGGCTTCATTCCTCACACGACTGGGCTATTAATATTCCTGGCTATGCACTCTTTCGGAAAGACAGGGTAAAAAGGAAGGGTGGAGGGGTCTGTCTCTATGTGAGAAGTGATCTCAAAGCGAGTGTGAAAGAGGACCTGGTGGATGGAGAGTGTGATGAGTCTGAAGCATTATGGGTAGGACTGCATACAGATGTGCGTAGTTCAAAGCTAATCATTGGAGTTTGTTATAGACCACCCAATGTTAATGAGGAGTTAGAGACTCAGCTCCTTGCACAGATGGAAAGGGCTGCAAGGGCTGGGACGGTGATAATAATGGGGGATTTTAACTACCCAGAAATTGACTGGAGTAATGGAACTGCTGGGACAGTTAAAGGGCAAAAATTTATAAACCTATTGCAGGACAATTTTATGGTCCAGTTTATTGAGGCCCCAACTAGGAATGATGCTCTGTTGGACCTGGTAATCTCAAACCATGCAGAGCGTATTACTAATGTTCAGATAAAGGAACACCTGGGTAGCAGTGACCATAACATGATTTCATTTGATGTTAGTTGTAAGCAAAAATCACATACAGGAAAGATAAAAACACTTAATTTCAAGAGAGCAAATTTTCCAAGGATGAGTGCTGCTCTCCAGGACTTAGACTGGGAAGGAATATTGGCATCAATGGGCACAGAACAGAAATGGGAATTCTTCAAAAAGACTGTTTGGGAACTCACTGCAAAGTATATTCCCATGGGCAATAAGTTTAAAAGGCTAAAAATAAAACCTATGTGGCTCACTGACAAAGTTAAAAAAGCTATAAACTATAAGAAAAGAGCTTTTAAAAAATATAAAAATGAGGGAACACTAGTGTCATTTAAATGTTACAAAGAATATAACAGGATATGTAAAAAGGAAATCAAGGATGCAAAAATTCAAAACGAACGACAGATTGCAAAAGATAGTAGGACAAACCCCAAAAAATTCTTCAAATATATTAATAGTAAAACGGTCAAGTCTGAGCATGTAGGCCCTTTACAAAATAATCTAGAGTGGGTGACTGGGGACAAAGAGAAGGCTAATTTATTAAATACTTTCTTCAGTTCTGTGTATACAAAGGAGCATGGGGGAGCTCATGTCCAAAATGGGGGTGGTAGTGACACAGCCCCAAATCCACAATGGCTCAAAAGTGATATGGTCCAGAAATATTTAGATGGAATAAAGGTGGATAAAGCACCTGGACCAGATGGCATACACCCACGGATCCTAAAAGAATTGAGCTCTGTAATTTCAAAGCCATTGTATTTAATTTTTAGGGACTCATTAATGACAGGAATAGTACCACTGGATTGGCGCAGGGCCAATGTGGTGCCTATATTTAAAAAGGGAATTAAGTGTTTACCAAGTAACTATAGACCTGTTAGTTTAACTTCTATAGTTGGGAAAATACTGGAGAGATTAATAAAAGACCACATAGATGAGTTCTTGCTGGAAAAAAACTATTTAAGCAACAGACAGCATGGATTCATGAAAGACAGAAGTTGTCAAACAAACCTGATTTCTTTTTATGAAGAGGTAAGTAAGACCTTGGACAGAGGGGTGGCAGTGGACGTGGTATACTTGGATTTTGCAAAAGCGTTCGATACAGTTCCCCACACACGGCTCATGTGTAAGGTAAAGTCTACAGGATTGGAAATATCAGTTTGTAAATGGATAGAAAACTGGCTAAAAGACAGAATTCAGAGAGTAGTGGTTAATGATTCTTACTCTGAATGGTCCAAGGTTATCAGTGGTGTACCCCAAGGTTCAGTGCTGGGACCCTTACTTTTTAATATGTTTATAAATGATATTGGGTCTGAGATCAAAAGTAACATTTCTGTCTTTGCAGATGACACCAAGCTATGCAGTGGAATAACGTCCTTACAGGATGTCGCCAATTTACAAGCCGACCTCAATGCTCTGTCTAATTGGGCGACTATGTGGCAGATGAGGTTTAATGTTGATAAATGTAAAGTTATGCACTTGGGGGCTAATAATATGAATGCATCATACATACTAGGGGGAGTACAACTGGGGGGATCCGTAGTGGAGAAGGATCTGGGGGTTTTGGTAGATCATAAGCTCAATAATGGCATGCAATGCCAAGCTGCGGTTTCCAAAGCGAGCAAAGTCCTTTCTTGTATTAAGAGAGGTATGGTCTCCAGAGAGAGAGATATCATTTTGCCCCTGTTCAAATCATTAGTAAGACCTCATCTGGAATATGCAGTTCAGTTTTGGGCCCCAGTTCTCAAAAAGGATATTGGGGAACTGGAGAAAGTGCAGAGAAGGGCAACCAAACTGATAAGAGGCATGGAGGAGCTCAGCTATGAGGAGAGATTAGAGGAACTGAATTTATTCTCTCTTGAGAAGAGGAGATTAAGGGGGGATATGATCAACATGTACAAATATATAAGGGGTCCATATAGTGAACTTGGTGTTCAGTTATTCACTTTACGGTCAACACAAAGGACAAGGGGGCACTCTTTGCGTCTAGAGGAAAAGAGATTTCACCTCCAAATACGGAAAGGTTTTTTCACAGTAAGAGCTGTGAAAATGTGGAATAGACTCCCTGCAGAGGTGGTTCTGGCCAGCTCAGTAGATTGCTTTAAGAAGGGCCTGGATTCTTTCTTAAATGTACATAATATAACTGGGTACTGACATTTATAGGTAAAGTTGATCCAGGGAATATCCGATTGCCTCTCGGGGGATCAGGAAGGAATTTTTTCCCCTGCTGTAGCAAATTGGATAATGCTCTTCTGGGTTTTTTTGCCTTCCTCTGGATCAACTGTGGGTATAGAATTGGGTATATGGGAGTGTACGATATATGTTTATTTTTATTTTTTTATTTTTATTTTTTACGGTTGAACTGGATGGACTTGTGTCTTTTTTCAACCTGACTAACTATTATGACCCGAATATTGCACAAAGGATCTACTGTAGAGAAAATACATGTTCTTTTTGGTGGGCCTCTTCAGAAGACAGGCAAAGTTAAGGCAAAAATTCTGCCTTTTCTTGCCTTTTCTTTTCTTTTCTTGCCTTTTCTTTTCTCTTCTCTCTGTGATGCTGCTTCACCTATGATCAGTTATGACACCTGCCATTTGATGGTTTTATGCTTTGGTTGAGAGCACAAACTAACTTTCTTTATGTTCAATTTTCCTTTTTTTAAAAGAATGTTAAAACACAAAGTAATATAGAGGTTCAAGGAGGAATTTTAACCTCTTCAAGCCTAAAGCCTCTCAGGCCTCGTACACACGGCCGGGATTCCTGACGGGAAAACTACGATGAGAGCTTTTGGAATCCCGGCCGTGTGTATGCTCCATTGCAGTTTTTCCGACGGGAAAACTGCCGGAATCGGCCGGTACTAAAAAGAGAACCAGCTCTTTTTTCCCGTTGGGATTTCCGGCTGACTTTTTCCCGGTGGAAAACGGCCGTTTTTGGCAGTTTTCCTGTGGGGAAAAAGTCAAATGGAGCATACACACGGTCGGGATTCACGAGGAAAAAGATATCATCGGAGAGACCCTAGAGAATAAAATGGCAGTTGTTGCAATATTTTATGTCACACTGCATTTGCGCAGCGGTCTTTCAAACACAATTTTTAGGGAAAAAATACACTTTTATGAATTAAGAAAAAAACAACAGTGAAGTTAGCCCAATTTGTTTGTATAATGTGAAAGATGATGTTACGCCGAGTAAATAGATACCTATAAATAGATGTCATGCTTTACAAAAACGACGGTACTTAAAAATCTTCATAGGCGACACTTTAAAAATTGTTAACGGTTACCTGTTTAGAGTTACAGAGGAGGTCTAGTGCTAGAATTATTGCTCTTGCTCTGATGATCGCGGCAATACCTCACATGTGTGGTTTGAACATTGTTTACATTTGCGGGCACGACTTAAGTATGCGTTTGCTTCTGCGCACGTGCATGGAGGGATGGGGTGATTTAAAAAAAAATCTTAGTTGTTTATTCTTTGGCCACTTTCACACATGCGGATCCCGTGAGGATCCATTTTTGGACATCCGTTTGCTCAGCGGGGATCGCTCCGTTGATCCCCACTGAGCCGGCAGATGACTGGTCTCTCTCTGCACACTGTGCAGAGACGGACCAGTCAGATCTCCGCTCTCCTCTATGGGGGATCAGATGAAAACGAACCGTCTGTTCGTTTTCATCCGATCCGATCCACCAGATGGATGCAAAATAGGGTTTGCATCCGTCACATTTTAGGTGAGAGGAACGAATCGGGGCTGATCAGGTGTCAGCGGACATGTCACTGCTGACATCCGACGCTCCATAGAGGTACATGGAGCGCCCGTTCAGATACGTCTGAAAAAACTGACAGGCGGATCCGAACGGTCCGCACATAAGAAAAGGGGCCTTACACTGTTCCTTTAAAAAAAAAAAAAAGTGTGAGCACTTTTATTGCTGTCACAAGGAATGTAAACATCCCTTGTGACAGTAATAGGAAGTGACAGGTACTCTTTATGGAGGGATCTGGGGTCTAAAAGACCCCAAATCCCTCCTTTGCACTTAAAAGCATTCAAAATGTAAAGTTTGGCTGTGTTGAATACTGATTTTTTTTTTTAATCTGGCACCTTTAAGGCTCCAGTTAACCAAAAGTGATGTCATGACATTGCTTTCGGGTTACTAGATCCGAGACCCGATCAAAGCTGATTCTGGCTTTGTTTGGGTCTCTGGCTCTCTCTCGCTTGGGCATCCCGGTGGGACAGGAGAGCCTGGGTGAGCCGCGGAAGACGGCGGAAGAGGGGCGGAGGACGTCCCCTCCCGCTGCTTGATTTGCCGCATTGGTCGTCATTTCAAAAAAGCTGTTCATCGACTCTAAAAGATGGTACCGGGATGATGCCTGCAGGGGTAAAACCCCTTAAAGCCGAAGGCCGTATATTTGCGTTACGTCGGCGTCAAGGGGTTACAGCATGTAAGCCTTCAAAGAATAGACTTGCCAATTCTCTGTATAAAATAAAACAGTAAGGAGCAGCTTCGCTTTGGAG
This sequence comes from Rana muscosa, assembly GCA_029206835.1. Lineage (NCBI taxonomy): Eukaryota > Metazoa > Chordata > Amphibia > Anura > Ranidae > Rana > Rana muscosa. The sequence goes on along the minus strand of CM055117.1, from coordinate 1,024,988,751 downwards.
TTTTGGAGATTAGATTATGATATAAAAGTATTATTCACTCAATAGTACTTGCAGTAATCAAACCTTAGGGAGATGAATGGAAAGAGGAGGGGTATGTGCAGGGAGGAATTAGTAAAGGAAGGAATGCTAAAAGTGAAGGGTAAAGTGAGAGAAAAGGAGAAAAGGTGGGTTGGGGCGGGGCATAGGAAAGCGTAAAATCCAGTCAGGACCAGTCATATATATTGTGGTATCAATACATTGGTAGAAACCTAGTTATGTAAGAAACAATGTCATTAGAATGTAACTGTTTTAGGAAACAGGTAATTTAAAGGGTGACTGCTGAGCTTGCTTAGTAGAGCACCTGCATATCTGCCAATGTGCTGCTGCAGCTAGAGGAGTGGTCGGTGCATTCCTGTGATCCCTCTCCTTCTTTCGCTGCCCACTGCCATCGGGACACCTGTGTGTTCATACAGAGTGGGCTGTGTTTGATGCCTGCTCTTCTCCTCTTCTTCTGCTGCTGTACTGTGTCAGAGCTGCTGTGCGGTCCCCTGCTAGCCCCCACCTCCCTTTGCAGCAATGGTGAGCCTGTGAAGAGGGGAAGATGACATTGCAAGGAGGAGGATCATGGGACATGTAGTCCACATGGAGTGCTATACAATGGAAGATAGTGAGCTGTGGAATTTAGTACCCAGGATTCACTGTGCCCCATAGGAGGAGAGAGAGCTGAGTTTTCTAGAATTTTAGAGTCTGGCCAGGGTCTTTTGTAGGAGGAAGCCAAGCTGCACAAATCTGTTGCCCTTTTCTGAGACTGTGCAGAGACCCATTTCCATAGCAGAGCTGTGCTGAGAAATGTGGTGTCCGTGCCCACACACCAGAGAGCCAGTGGGAGTCTGAACTCTGGGACTGAGCCTTGTGAGGACTCTACTGAATCTAATTGTGAGGACCTGATCGTGAGGACTGAGCCTTTGGAACAACAAAGTGAATCTGTTGCATACCAGGAGTAGTGAGCAGAACAACTGAGCTTAACTCCTTACTGTCCACAGTTATTGCCAATAGAGACTGTTCCTTACTTAGCAGCCCATCAGCCATTCATTGTGTGCAGTCTTAAAGGGTCAGCATTATGTGTACTGCCTTACAGACAGGCCCCAGCAGCCAGGTACTTTATAGCCATCTTCAGGGGTACCCCTTGTCAGAAATGCATACACCCACCCACTATTAGGGTTGTATGTGTATAGTTCACCTGTAGGCAGGTTGCCTGCTCTTGGTCAGTTAGTCTACCGACTGCCCAGGTTGCCTTTTCTTGTGTGTTTGCAGGTTTTCCTTTGGAGTCCAACCTCCCTCCTGTGTGTTGTAATTATATAAAGGGACGAGGTCTGGATCCTGGGGGGGAGGGGATCCTAGAACAAAAGGGAAACTACACGCAGTAAAGTGTGAACAGGCTCGAGGGATGCACATACGGAGACTGCGAGTTATTTCCATAGAACGCCAACTCATCTGAATATTCTCAGGGCATGAATTCCTATGTTCAAGTTATCGCCAGTTTGGACTTTTCCCCAAAGATGCTACACACGTACATGTAACCTGGGACAGCCACAGTTAAATTTACTTAGAGAAAAGGAAATTGTTGCATATTGTGTGTGTTCTGCCTAATGTTCAGTAAAGTTGTTTACTCTGCTCATAGCCTGGTCTGTTTTAAATATATTTTATAAATTTTTAGAAAAAGGACATATATAAAAAAAGACATATATTTACATTCAATTTGCACACCTGGAACACATAACATCACATATCACATACATAAGACATAGTACATATCACATATTTTCTTATGGGAATCCTACAGTACAAATAGTCCCAGAACTCATATAATTTTATGACTCTTCCCTACTTATTTAAACATAACATTCCTGAAGTCCATAGATCATATAACTTCTCATCTCTCTTTCCCTCCCTTCTCAGCTCTCATAACCAGTCACTTGTTCACATCTAGGGGGAAAAAGCAACATTAGTCCTTTAAATTAAAACCTACCCCACACCTCTATACCCTTTACTTTGTGACAGTGTTTACCATATGTTCTTTACACCTAAATACAAGGGAAAAAAAACGAAAAAAAACCCCCACAAGTGTGTGTATTAAGATTTTCCTCTCTCTTTTTTCCTTTTCTCCCCATTGTGTTTAATTTTATCTAAGAGGATCCCTTCCCTCCCTTTATTTTTATAGCCTGGTCTGAAGGTACTGAAGGGGTGCATGTGGGGTCCTGGCATATCTCTCTAAGGAGCTTGAGTCTGGACTAGCACATTGGGGTCTGTGAAACATCACTACAACAAAAGGTTAACTTGCAACCAGTCATTGGCGTGGTACATGAATAGATGACAGGTTCTCTGGTAGCGAGGGGGATTGGCATTGGGCTCCCTCCCTAGCTGTCTGCCTCAGTTGCACTCTGGGAGCATCCTTGTGTAATGGAGACTTAATACCTGGTCACTTGGTATAGAACAAAAATGGTTACTTGGAGCATGCATGAGGTCTTTGCTCGGTGGAAACCCATTCTGGGAGTGAGGTAACAGAGGTACGCTGACTGGTGGAGTGGACAGACTCTGCATGTCCCTCCTAATGCAACACATAGTTCAAGTGTGTAGGACCAGGGACAACATCTTTGGAAGAACTCCACATACAACACTACACACAAGTGGCTCATCTCTGAGTTGGGGGGCTACCTTAATGTTTGACTTTCACATGATCGTGGCCCTCGCCTGGTCCAGGGCATTGGTAAGCACACACTCAGGCAAGGTGTTAACCCTGTGCTGGAATGAGTGATCCCGTTCATCGCCTGGCATAGCCAAAAGAACACACCCAGGGTAGGCCTCTAATGTGACCCACACTTGGCATCTAACAAGTTAATGGGGAACATGGAAGAAGTGTTACCTCCCTGCCCTACACACTTGAAGACATGTCTTTGAGTTAGTTATTATTGTTATATTTTCCACTGTTTATAACAATTAAAATTTGGTTTAGCTCTATTGTAGTTAAGTTAATTGCAATATTATTGGTTGTTGTATATTCTATTTGGTCTGGTTTGTTTACATGTGTTCAGTCGCCTGTTTACTAATTCATGCATTGTCTAACTTGCCTTGCCATAAAACATCTATTTAATCTACCTTTAACCACTTGCCTACAGGGCACTTTCACCCCCTTCCTGCCCAAGCCATTTTTCAGCTTTCAGCGCTGTCACACTTTGAATGACAATTGCGCGGTCATGCACTACTGTACCCAAATACAATTTTTATCATTTTTTCCTCACAACTAGAGCTTTCTTGGTGGCATTTGATAACCTCTGCTGTTTTTATTTTTTGCGCTATAAACAAAAATAGAGCGACAATTTTGAAAAAAATGCAACATTTTTTACTTTTTGCTATAATAAATATCCCCAAAAAATCTATAAAAAAACTAAATGTTTTCACAGTTTAGGCCGATACGTATTCTTCTACATATTCTTGGTAAAAAAAATCGCAATAACGTATATTGATTGTTTGCGTAAAAATTATAGCAGCTACAAAAAAGGGGATAGATTTATAGCATTTTTATTATTTTATTTTATTTACTAGTAATGGCGGCGATCAGCGATTTTTATTGTTACTGCGATATTGCGGCGGACACATCGTACACTTTTAAAACATTTTTGGGACCATTCACATTTATACAGCGATCCCTGCTATAAAAATGCATTGATTACTGTATAAATATGACTGGCAGGGAAGGAGTTAACACTAGGGGGCGATCAAGGGGTTAAATGTGTTCCCTAGGTTGGGATTTTTACTGTGGGGGGAGGGGACTGACTGGGGGAGGTGACCGATGGTTGTCTCTATGTACAAGGGACACACTATCGGTCTCCTCTCCCTGACGGGAGTGGATCTCTGTGTTCACACACACAGATCCACGATGCTGCTCAGTTACTGGGCAATCGCGGGTGGCCGGCGGCCGTCCCCAGTAACACAGCGGGCACGTGCGCGTGAGCCCCCTAGGGGCTTGTGAAGGCGATCACGTCATATGACGTCCGCCCAGAACAAGAGGGTCTTCCTCCCGCCGTCATTTGACGGTGGGCGGTTGACAAGTGGTTAAGTTGCATGTGGCCTATTTTCTGTGCACCATCTTAAAGTGGTAGCATACAGTACTAATGCTTAAGTTACACAGGTATGAGTAGCCTCTAATATATAACCAGGTGTGTCAGTGGAGACCGAGCAGTTTAAATACAGGTGAAACTCGAAAAATTTGAATATCGTGCAAAAGTTCATTTATTTCACTAATGCTACTTAAAAGGTGAAACTAATATATGAGATAGACTCATTACATGCAAAGCAATATAGTTCAAGCCGTGATTTGTCATAATTGTGATGATTATGGCTTACAGCTCATGAAAACCCCAAATCCACAATCTCAGAAAATTAGAATATTGTGAAAAGGTGCAATATTCTAGGCTCAAAGTGTCCCACTCTAATCAGCTAATTAATCCATAACACCTGCAAATGGTTCCTGAGCCTTTAAATGGTCTCTCAGTCTGGTTCAGTAGGAATTCAGTAGGAATCACAATCAAGGGAAAGACTGCTGACCTGACAATTTATATATGTTAGGTTTTTCTTCTCCCTTAAATATATAGGATATAACATGCATGTATATTTTATCAATGTTTTGTTTGCTCCTA